>JALIZH010032969.1:825000-2025000 GCA_030522465.1 Rhipicephalus appendiculatus
GGAGAGGGGACGCGCATGCGCTGTGGGGGGGTGTGGGACGCGGGGGGCCGCTCCGTAGAGTAGAGGATTCCTACGGGAGAAAAAGGGGGTGAGCGCAAGAAAGAGAGGGAGGGGACGCGCATGCGCTGTGGTGGTGTAGGACGCGGGAAGGAGGGACGGACCAAGGCCCCTGCAAACACATGCAAGCAAGATCAAGGAATGGGGTCAACCTGGGCGACAGACACCACCTGCCTAGCCATTGCTAAGCAGCCTCTCTGTGCTCTCGGCCATGACTGATGACTGTAGTAGTGGTTGACGGTTTTCATATTACTAGTGTTCTGGCTCGCATAATGGGTGCTTCCCTACTTCATGAAAGTGGCCGGACGCGGGACGGGGGGACGCGGGACGGACAAAGCCCCGGGCATAAGATGCTTCGCATCTAAAACAAAATTTCGCTTCGTTGATCATGTACCAACCGGCCCAAATCAGCACCTTAGAACTCCCACAGATACGCCGCACGAGTACCACCGGCGCAAAGATTTGGTGGATGAGACGGTACTGCGCACGTTGAAATAGCAGGCAAGCCAGGAACGAGCGCAGGCAGGAGGCCAGCTCGGATAGAAGCCTGCATGGCGAAGCGGAGCGGATTAGTGGATGCTATTAGAGCGTTTTAGTTTGACGTTTTTACGGCCCGCTCCGCTCCGAGTTGACCCGCTAAGCAGCAGCGGAGCGGCGGACGGCTTTTTCGTTTTAGTTATGCGTTTTGCGTAGCGGAACGCAACTTTCACAGTTGCAGCGCCCTCTGGCCAAGTTCAGCGTCGTTATATAAAAGGAAAATCCATATTGTAACTTTTACAAAGTAGAACAAGTATGCATAACTCACTTGTTCACGAATTATTCAGACTTGCTCTTACAATGTGTCACCAGTACATTTCATCGAAAAAAAAAATACAGCGTCAACTTCAAGATAGCCACGCGATAGTCAGCGAGGTTGCATTCCAGAGCCAGTTCAATCCGTTTGGACTCCAACGCATTAGCGATGTTTTCGTCAGCTGTGCCGTCTTCTTTAGTTCGTGTACCTTTACTTCACTAGGCGACTTGAAGTAAGCACAAATGTCCGTCAATAGGAAAGCACTTTCGTGGCTTCCGCTGCGCAGACGAACGTGAAGTCACCATGCACGTGGGAAGCACGTTGAGCACTGGAGACAGCCATCTTGGAATATGCGGGCAGTCGACGCATGGGTGAGGCAGGGCGCGCGCATCGACACCCCTCGCTAGCGGGACCGGTAGCCACGCTCCACGCTTCGCTTAGGCTGCCTGTAAGCGGAGCGTGGGCCTCGCTCCGCTAGCCGGCTTACGGCTAAGCGGAGAGCGCATACGCACTCGTGCCCCCCGCTCCGCTTAGCTGCTCAGTGGAGCGTAAAAACGCAAACTATAACTCTCTAATGTGGCACAGCCACCAAGCCCACAGGGCGGCGCAGATCCATGCGACAGTTTATAGGTGACACTGTGAAGGTTGTCGTTGGCGATCGGGCCAGTCAAGATAGATTGATGACTAGCGGTTGCAGGTGCGTTTATGGAAGGGCTGTTAATATGTTGCCTCCTGGCAACTCCCACAGATACGCCGCACGAGTACCACCGGCGCAAAGATTTGGTGGATGAGACGGTACTGCGCACGTTGAAATAGCAGCCAAGCCAAGAACGAGCGCAAGCAGGAGGGCAGCTCGGATAGAAGCCTGCATGGCGAAGCGGAGCGGTTTAGTGGATGCTTATGTGGCACGGCTACCAAGCCGACACGGCGGCGCAGATCCATGCGGCAGCTTTATAGGCGACACTGTGAAGGTTGTCGTTGGCGATGGGGCCAGCCAAGGTAGATTGACGACTAGCGGTTGCAGGTGCGTTTGTGGAAGGGCTCTTATGTTGCCTCCGGGCAACTCCCACAGCGAAGCGAAAAAAACAAACAAAATTTCGCTTCGTTGATCATGTACCAACCGGCCCAAATTAGCACCTTAGAACTCCCACAGATACGCCGCACGAGTACCACCGGCGCGAAGATTTGGTGGATAAGATGGTACTGCGCACGTTGAAATAGCAGCCAAGCCAGGAACGAGCGCAAGCAGGAGCGCAGCTCGGATAGAAGCCTGCATGGCGAAGCGGAGCGGATTAGTGGATGCTAATGTGGCACAGCCACCAAGCCCGCCTGGCGACAATGTCCTTGCAACAATACCAGTCCAAACTCCCCTAAATACTCAGCTCCACTAACCTTCTTTTTCGTCTTGATGTCGAAGACGAAGAAGAAGGTTAGTGGAGCTGAAGCCTTTTTTCTAGTGAAACACATATGCACTGTTTTTTTTTTTTGCATTAACAAACATACGCCACTTTTCACACCATTCAGAAGCTCTCTGGAGATCGTTTTGAAGAGTAGTGCAATCATGGAAGCTCTGTATAATTCTGCACATAAAACCGTCGTCGGGAAATTATCTATTTTATTTATTTAATGATACTGTCGACTCGTCAGGCGGTCATTACAGGAGTGGAATAAGTAAAAACAAAAAAGAACGTACAAGAAAGCTACATTCCGCGCAAAATAACGTGCTGTACAGATGAAGCTTGGGTTGAAGTAAAAGAAAACATTTTCGATCAGGTGAACTGCAGTAAAACCGCTGATGCTCGGCGTGCAGAGCATACGAAAAGCGTTGCGCACAAAGATATAGAGTAGATATGAGAAAGTGATATGTTCGAACACATAATATGTGGGATTTCTTGCCGGTAATTGACAAATAAATGGGTGTACTAGTGAAACACAGTAGTTGAAAAATAAGTGGGCAAACCAGTGAAAACAATAGCTCAGGAACAATGCAGACTCTGCGCCGAAATGAAGCATAACATATAGACTTGACTTTATCCATAAATTCACGTAATGAGGATATTTGCACAACAGCGTCGGGGAGGTCGTCCCATTCATTGCTAGCCCTAGGGAAAAAACTGAATTTAAAAGAATCGATAAAGGCAGAGGGTGGGCATACTGTGTCTATGCCTAAAATCCCTTTGGATGCTAAAGTGATCGGTTTTGTGTATTGTAATGAGACTATGAATAATAAGAAAAATAAGCTTTTGTCTTTCGAGTGACGTTCTAGATTCTAGCGAGGGTAGATTGGCAATTTTGTTGAGTTCTGTGGGGGGAGTCATGCCGCCGATATTTATTAAAAAATATTAAAGTGAGGCGTTGAATTTTATTAAGTTTAGATTTATTTGTGGTCGTATAAGGGTGCCATATAATTTTGGCATACTCCAAAATAGGCCTGATTAACGTTTTGTATGCCAGAATTTTTTACATCTGGAGGAGCGCAGTGAATTCGTCTTCTTAAGGACCATAGTGCATTCCGTGCCTTGGTACTTATATCATCAATGTGAATATTCCATCTTAAGTTAGACGCAATTGTAACACCAAGGTATTTATGTGCGGGCACTCCTGTTAAGACGGTGTCGTCATGGAGTACGTATGGAGTAAAACTTTCTTTTTTCTCGTAACCGACATGACGAAAGTTTTTTCGGTGTTTAATATCATTTGCCAACTGTCGCACCATGTTTTAATTTTTTCTAAATTTTATTCAAGAGTTTGGTCATGAGGATAATAATAATATCTGGGGTTTTACGTCCCAAAACCACCATATGATTATGAGAGACGCCGTAGTGGAGGGCTCCGGAAATTTCCACCATCTGGTGTTCTTTAACGTGCACTGACATCGCACAGTACACGGGCCTCTACCATTTCGCCTCCATCGAAATGCGACCGCCGCGGCCGGGATCGAACCCGCGACCTTCGGGTCAGCAGCCGAGCACCGTAGCCACTGTTCCACCGAGGCGGACTGGTCATGAGGATCATCTACTTTATTATATAGGGCACAATCGTCTGCAAACAACCGAATGGGTACTGAAATATTATTGGGCGTATGATTAACGAAAATTAAGAAGAGCAGCGGACCCAACACACAACCTTGGGCACTCCAGATAGTACCGCTGAAGGATCAGAGCGATAGTTTTCAAACACAACATACTGTTCTCTATTGGAAAGATAGGATGAAAACCAATAGGGTACGCATTTGGGCTAGTTGGTTCATGATTTCCAGTAGAAAACAGCGCTAAAAGACGGGACGAAGAAAGGACACAAACCACGGCGCTGAGGTTTGTGTCCTTTCTTCGTCCCGTCTTTTAGCGCTATTTTCTACTGGAAGATGAAAATCATTTAGTGATCAACGGATTTTTGAAAGATTTATCAATCTTTAGGAGCAGTTAGGGTGACAAACTTTATCAAAAGCTTTGGCGAAGTCAAGGAATATTATGTCTACTTGTTTGTGTTCGTTCAAGGCACTTGCAAGACTATGAGTTAACTCAACCGGCTGAGTTACTGTCGAGTGCTGCTTGCGAAAACCGTGTTGACAATGATCTAGTGTATTGAAATCATCTAGGTATACCGATAATCGTTTGCAGACGATGTGTTCAAGCAAAATAATTTGATATGTGATAAATACCGGATTAAATGTCATTTATATAGATGAGGAACAATAGCGGACCCAAGACTGACCCTTGAGGCACGCCAGAGGACACATCAACTTCCCGGGATGTCTTACCGTTGATAACAGCCTTTTGCCTTCTCAAATGTAAATACTCGCTTATCCAGTTCACAACCGTATCGTTCACATTATACATTGTTAGTTTTTCAATCAATGAGGAGTGGGGTGCAACGTCGAAGGCTTTTTTAAAATCTAGGAACAGGCAGTCAACAGAGAAACCCTTATCTAAAGCACAGGATAAGTCGTGTGTCAATTCAAGTAACTGTGTTGTACAGGAAAAAACGACTGCGAAAGCAGTGCTGCTGAGGATTAAGTAAAGAACGCGTGTTCATATGAGTCATAACATTGGTAAACAGAACATGTTCAAGTATTTGCAACGTTTGTGAGTGAAATGGGTGCGACTGGAATTAATATTTGAATTTACGTCTGACGACAGGCTACGATTCCTAGACTTTGAAATGCATTTTCTGTCTGACCATGTCTGTTGGCGGTACGAGCCACGGTCAAAGAAAAGCCTTCTTCCTTTCACGTCCGCGCATTCCAAATAGCTCAAACGAAGCATCGCTCGTTCCTGCCTAAAGGCAGCTTTAACTCGCTCTTGTCACCACCAGGTCGATAGCAGTTTTATGCACCAAGTGCACCGTCTTCAACAAGCAGGCTACCCTATGCCCAGGCAACTTCTATTGTCGAGACTCTCCTATAGTCGCTAAGGGTGCCCAATAACAGACAAAGCGATAGCCAACGTATCACGCCTCACTCTAGCACGGCCGTTATTCCATACGTACATGAGGTTTCACACAGGCTAAAGAAAGTTGCAGGCAAAATAGGTGTAAAAGTTGTTTTCTGCGCAAGCGGCAAGCTGGCCGGGCTGTGCCGTAGGGTTAACAGTGATGGACCTAAGAAACAAGCATGCGCTAAGAAACATGCTACGCGCTATGTTGATTGTGTATCAGCAGTTGTATATAAGATACCATTCACTTGTGGGCGCTGTTACATCGGCCAAACAGGCCGATGCATTAACGATCGGTTGAGAGAGCACGCGTACTCTTTGAAAGGCTCTGTCCCCAGCCACCGGGCTGATCACTGTAAAAATTGTGGTTGTCAGCCGATTCTTGATAAATGTGTGGTCATGGGGCGCTATAACGAGCAGCGCGAACGCGAGATTAGCGAAGCCTTTCACATCGATCAGCACGATGTCTCTTGTGTTAGCGTATCCTCAATTTCGCTTCATGCCTGTGAAATTAGATATCTGGGGTCCACTGATATGACAGGTTCTCCATTATGTTTTACCGGTTGGCCTTATGACATGTATGTGCACTTTGGCTTATGTTTCTTGGTTTCTACGCAGTTACCTGTGTCCTATATATTGCACCTGTTTTGCAATAAAACATTGGTTGTTAGTTCAGCGCCGTGTATGTGTCCTCTTCTCGTCCCGTGTGTAGCGCTGTTTTTAATTCTTCGTCTATCTCTAATACTTAACGCACGGTTTTTGTTATAAGCGGAGTAAACACGTGCCCGCTGTCTGGCCCTGCGTTTCACGTCACGTGAATACCATGGTTTATTTTGCTGTGCCTGGCAGTGAGAGCCCATGAAGGCACATGCTTTTTGCGCAGACAGAAAGACACAGAACTTTATTGAGGTCCTGAGGAGCACTACCGGTCAAGACGGTACAGCAGCGGGCCGCTCCAACGCAGATCCAAAATTTTTCCTTTAAATGTTCGCCACGACTCTTCAACATTCATAAACTGCACCTGCGTTTCAAATGTGTCATAGAAAGAGTTTCGAGCGAGGGATATATCACAGGCGCGTGCTTTGTCATAGCTGAAAATTCGACGGGCGTCACCGTTTGGAATTTTGTCGTATTGCAAATTCATATCACACATGACAGCTTCATGATCGCTTAGGCCCGGCAGCACTAGTGTTGATCGCGCCGACTCAGGCGCATTGGTAAAAAACAAATCTAAAACATTTGTTGCTCTTGTGGGCTCCAGAACAAGCCGTGTTAACTCGAAGAGGTGACATGACCTTAGCAGTTCTCTGCTTGACTGGCTGCAAGCACTAGAACTGGGATCTGCTTGTGACCAATTAATTTCTGGAAGATTGAAATTCCGTAGGTAAGTTCCTCAAGAACGTTCGTCTTACTCCCTGGTGGACGATAGAACGATCATACCGATACTGATCGACCATTGCCCCGCCACGGTGGTCTAGTGGTTATGGCATTCGACTGCTGACCCGAAGGTCGCGGGATCAAATCCCGGCCGAGGCGGCTGCATTTTCGATGGAGGTGAAAATGTTTGAGGCCCGTGTACTTAAATTTAGGTGCACGTTAAAGAACCCCAGGTGGTCGAAATTTCCGGAGCCCTCCACTACGGCGTCTCTCATAATCATATCGTGGTTTTGGGACGTCAAACCCCAGATATTAATTTGATCGACCATTTTTCAGCCAAGTCTTTACCCATAACATTTCGCTTCCAATGCACTCAATATCTATTTTCTGGGAACAAATTGTCGCATCTACTAGGATAAACACTCCGCTGCCGAAGCAATTCCGATCCCTACGATAGCAAACTTAGCCCCTTGGCAATACTTCTTCATCAGCAATATCTGCATCAAGCAAGGATTCTGATCCAAGAATGATAGTCGGCCTAGTCGTTTCAACAAGATTAGAAAATTAATCTCTTTTATAGCGTAAACTTCTGCAATTCACAATAAGAAAAGAAAAAAACCGACCCATTCACTTTTGAATCCTGTCAAACCGCCCGCACAACCTGGTCCAGGGCATCATCGTAGACGTACTTCACCTTATTAATATAAAGAGTCGAAGATTTATTTTGTCAGTTTCGCCTTGATTCTCCTTAGCGTAATCCCAAAGGCGTTTATGCGTACGTTCTCTGAAAAGTCTTCTGATATGCTAATAGATGTGCCTTTTAATTTCCTAGTATTCGAAAGTACGAACTGCTTGTCTTTGAACGAGAGGAACTTCACACTTATTGGCCGCTTTTCGTTCGGACTGTACCTTCCAAGACGATGTGCTCTGTCATCAAAACTTTATTACAGTGTACTTCCGACGCACTAATTTCTGTTATGTACTTCTCAACCTTTTCGTATGATTCGTGCCCTTGGTCGTATTGCACACCATAAAATATTAGGTTGCACCAACTACTAAGGTTTTCAAGGTCATCAACCTTACGGACAAGCGACCTTATTTGGGCCTGCTGCTCTTCACATGCCTCTTTGAATTCCTTCACCACGCCGTGCAAATCTTCGAGATTACAGTGTGCAGTTTCTAACTTACTCATACGTTCGTTCAGACTCGAAATGGCAGACTTGCTTTCGGCTTGATGTTTCTCAATAGTACCCAGTTTTTTCTTAATTTCTTTTTGGCTTTCAACTAGCTGTCTAAGAATGGTATCGTCGGGACCGGGGTTACTCTCAACATCCCTGCATATCGGCAACAATAAGAAGTAAAATGCAAAATGGCGCAATTGGTTGAACCGATAGTGTCTACAATATATGGGTCGCGAATGACAAGTATGGGCCCTTACACATGCTTACACTATCGAAAAGCACAGGGGGTGGCACCGGCAGAATAAAAAAGTTACGAGTACCGCATGCGGAATTCAAACTAACCTGCACAAGCAAAAGCATCCGCGTGAGCGACGCATTCATAGTCGAACCGGTGCCACGCCCCAGAGACACACTGAGATGCCGTTGCATTTGTAGGCTGTAGTTTTGCACAGTGACGTTCCAAAGTTCGTTGACTGACTGATGACATGCTCTTTACGGCCCGATGACTGCGTGCGCGTAATATACGTAGAATGCTTTGTGCGCAGGAAGCACTTATGAGGATCTTGCTTCCTGCTGTGTACTTGGCTGTTTTCTATACCTTTCTTTTTCTGCGCTACAAATTATGCCACACTTAGCAAACAGTGCGCATTGCTTTCCGCGATTGAACCGCCTCAGTTGTGAGCTATAGGTTATTTGGCCCCGCGACAATATCGCAGTGATTATACGAGGGTGCGAGCTGCGTCGAAATCATGATGTCAACATATGATGAAGGCATCCACTTAGTGAACGATAACTTCTCACCGCTAGCCGGGAACGATGCGGGCCGCGTGTTTTGCGGGCTCTGCATATCGCCCGAAAAGTACGACACCAGTGTAGACGATATTGTTCTTCCTCGAAAACTGGGCGCGAGTTGAGCCGACGCCAAGCAAGAGGCTACGCGAACGAAAACTGGTGAAAAACGTGCCGTCGTCGGCGAGGGAAAACGAGGTCACGTAACTACGGAGAGCGCGCTCGCAGCGCCCCCCACCGCCGCCGCTATCGAACGGGCCGGCAGGCGTCAGCGTGTGCGTAGCTGGAACTGTTGCCACAGAGCGCGGGACTTCACACGCGCAACAATGAAAACTGGTTGTTGCCAAGCCTGCTAGGTGGACCGAACGTGCCCGGAGTTGTGTACCGCTCGTTGGTCGGAACCGCACGAGGAAGGAGCAGGTGGGTGATTTCTTGGCACGTTTCCCACGGTTTGAAAACAGCTGCTGCTGCAATCACATGACGCCCGTCCCACTATTACTTACTGTGCAAGATTATTTGCGGCGGATGAAAAGCTCAGACAGAAACTCGGCTGATGCGACAGTTGTCTCTCGAGTATGGTCACGCTTCTGTTTCCTGTGCAGTTTGACCGTGCGCGGCTTTTCAACACGAATGATTGCGGCAGTCATACTTGGCATTTCAGTATCGCTAGAAGATGGAAAACACGCGAACATGACAGGAGGAGCGCGAAACACCTCCGCGAGTTGTCCGTCTTCTTAGCGTTTATCAAATAACCCTAATCGAGCTTTGCGCTTTAACGACAGGCAAGACAGCGCCACCAACGCATCGGGGCCTCCCACGGTGGCTGCCAACGACTAGCGAGAGGAAAATCACTTTCTAAATACAAGCGTTGTATGTATTCTGCTGTCAACTAGCCTCCAATGAAGAGCTCGTTTTGTGAACGCCGTTGGCAAGGCAACGATGTGAAAGAACACAACGACAGGTCGAACGCGTTGTTGCTTTTTATGGGTGTTCGCCATTGAATGATGTCACGGACACCGTTCGAAGCGTTTGGCTATGACCGATCACTCTTTTTGCGAATGGGGCGACAAAGGTGCAGGGGGCGTGGTGCTGTTTCAAAGGTGAACTTCTTGACATTCGTTTGCTGAGCTCAGTATAATGGATAGCCGCGATTCCAGGAAAGCTCGCCTCGCTCAAGTTCCTGAGAAAGCGGCCAATCGATCTGAATCCGCCGGTTACCGCCACTGACATGTCGCAATCGTTAGCTGCATCTGCGAGAGCGAACAAAGACTGCGCATTTGAAATACACGGGTCACCTGCCTGCGTACGGAAGCTGGTCATCACACAGAGGTGGGTGGGTGCAAAATTTTATTGTTGTCCGGCAAGACGCACGTTAGCGCGCAGCAGGCGACTCCCAGGTGAACAGATAAAGCTGTCACAATACTATGGAAACGACCTATTTGACAAGTCGTGTTTTACATTCATACAATACGGCTTCGTACGCAGCGAATACATGTCGGGTGGGCGAAAAGTAAAATTGCGATGAACGTTTAATCTAACACGTTACGACCGGAAATACGAGCTGCCACAACAGATGCGGCGCACTGAAAATGCACAAAAATGCATGACATAGTAATGCCTATTTCAATCCCGCACGCGTAAAACAAAACGTGAAGACCGACAACGAGTGTTGTAAACAGTCGTTGTGAAAGCCGAATAAGATAACGTCAAAAGGGAGAACGTTTGGGCTTGTTCATCGTAAACCATAGCGCAAATAAGAACATGGGACAAGAAAGAGACCAGGACAGGCGCACACTATCAACTGAAGTTTTACTGCTGAAACAGGGCGTATATAAGCACCCTTTGAAGCTGCAATAAAAAAAAGAGAAGAAAAGGAAAAGTAAAGACAGCAAGAATGGACACGTGTCTATGCCAAGAATTCATGTTCTTTAACAGATAGCAGGACAGAGGGGGTACTGACACATCTGTTACCTGCCCTCGCTATCTCTGCCGCCTCTACGATTTCTCTGGTCTTCTGTTCACGGTGCCGATACAGTACAACTGTCTGACTGAACAATGGAACGCACTGTGGCCTCGCGTCACATTTCTTACAATGGCTAGCAAGGTGTCCGTCAATGGCAGTGTTCCTGATTTTGTTGTGCTCCTGCAGGCGGACGTTGAGGCATCTGCCAGTCTGGCCTACGTAATGCCTACCGCATGTCCTGGTCTCTTTCTTGTCCCGTGTTCTTATTTGCGCTAAGATAACGCACAGAATTAATTGTAACATTGATAAGACTCAGTAGTAAACGCTAAGACATAAGCTTCAGTTTCTACGCGTGCGTCACTCTGTTAAAAAAAGTTTGTAAATAGTTGGTAGCCGCCCGTATTTATTAGTTTCGAGCGCATTTTACTACCTCTTTATCGGCAGCATCTAGTAAAGCTCGTAAATATTTCAAGTTAAAGAGCTCGTTTCGCAGAAATCCTGGTGTCGTTGCCGGCGTCGGTGGTCGTGATCGAAAAATCGGCCTTGTCCGTGAGTGAAAAGCCGAAATAGATCTAAATAAAGGAATAATAAAAAAAATTGGTGGAATCGAACCCTGCCCTTTTGCGCGGCAAGCAAGTTTTCTGCGCCACGCCCGTATTTCTTCCTCTTCATTGCCTAGCGCATCTATTTTTTTAATTTTATTTATTACAATACTGCCTGTCTGATCTTCAGACCTTAGGCAGGAGTGGGTACAAGTGAATACGAAAAATGGTTACAATAAACACATATGAGGCATTGCGGCAATAACAACAAAACCTCGGTTAGCGAATACATGAAGAGAAATGCCACAAATGAACATCAATAAAAAACATTTAATTGAAATAATAGGAAAGGAAAAAAAATAGGACAAATTTGTACAAACAAAGCAGCAACATATTTGAATAACTATGAAAACATGGATGCGTAGATATATGAAAATAGTAAATAGTATCAAGATATACACATATACACCAGTGATAAGTTAATGCCTCACTGTAAAGTCTAGAACTTCTTAATATCCTTAAGCACGCCGAGTATAGTGACCCGGTCTTCTGGCTCAGGCTGGTCTCTAAACATCTCCCTCAGTGGCGCACACTGTCAATGAAATGTTCTCTCGATTATTGTAGATGAACATCTCCGTGGCGTTCATCCGCATGGCAGCATTCGCGTTTTCTGAATCGTTGTCTTGTCATATGGGCTGGTACGAAGCTTATGCCATAAGGATCCAGAGGCAGTTCTATTTTTAGTGTGTGCTGGAGTACGTCCCGATAAAATAGCGCATCCCAGCAATCTAGAAAGGCTTGTTTGATATTCTCTGGTTTGCTATCGGTGTCTGGATTCCATCTGCCAGTGGACATGAAATGCCTATGCAACAAAGCCTGCGACCTCCATCACCACACTGTCCTGCAGTGGATACCTGTCCAATGCGCAATACAAGGCAACGTCCAGGCTGATGACGCTGCCGAAGCTCGACACGACGCCTCTAGAGAAATCGTCGAGATACCGTTCTCGAGAAAAGACGCAGCGACCCTCGTATCGGCACACGCTTGGCGCCTTCAGTGATCTCTGGACAGACGCCAGTCCCCATCTTCACAGGATAGCGCGCACTTACTACGGGGACAAAAGGAGAAGAACACAACACCTGTGTTGTCGTTTTCTTCTCCCTTTGTTCCCGTAGTAATTGCGCGCTATCCTGTGAAGATGAATACCTACCAACTTGCCCAGTTTTCTGCTTTGCTAGTCACCTGTATGGGTCTGTTAACAAGATCGATCCATCGTGGGATGCTGCGAGACCTGAACAGACGAGAGGAAAGATCCGCGTCAGATTGAGCGTCTCATACATCAACTACTTTAGGAGCAATATTACTCTGTCGGACTGACCATCGTGCGTTCAATGTAACGTCCCAGAATACCTCGATCATGTTCTTTGTGAATGTAGGCTATACGCATCAGATAGACAGTCTGTGTAGGCGGCCTTCAACGGGACTCGTGCGTAGAGTTGCGATATATTCTGGCCGCATGGCAAAGCAGCAGCTGTGCGTTACGCGCCACAAAAGCGCTGTTGACTTTCTTGCGGGCCACGAGCCTGAAGGAAATTTTGTAAACAGTGCAGTCTGCGTGTTTGTGCGGCTGTATGCGTTATATGAGAGTGTATTATAGCGTTCCTGCTAGAAACTAACTCATTAACCAGACATAATCTCAGATTGACGGGTGCCATCTGTCATTTTATTCTAACTTATTCTCCTTTCATGCACTCATCGCAGACGGCTTCACTTTTCCGGACTTCTTTGATTACACCTCCTGGTGTAATGCTTGAATGCGTTACCAATTGCGGCACACTCTCTTTGACTTGATGCTCCGTGTACCACACATTCTTCAAGATTCCATGCTGAGATGCCGTCCGAACGACTTGGAATGGCCCGCAATTATTAGCACTTGAAGGTGCGTACAAGGACGTATTTTCCAGGTTATATGTGCGGTATCTCGCTTTTGTGCCTTCCATCAAAGTTTCTCTTCATCCGGCGTTTGTACACTTTCTGTTCTTGGACACTTCGGTAAGGTCGAGGTTTTCTAGGAGGCCAAGCTCACGATCTGCGGGAAGTGCTGTCCCGGAAGCAGCGAAGTGCAGCCCGTGGTGTATGACCAATTATGATATTTCACAGCGGCCTCAAGGCTGTACTTACAGCCGCCTGCGAAGAGCGGATTCAGGAGCTGCTTCATATCCCTCATAGCTCGTGCTGCAGGATGATAGGGAGACGAAGTTATTCCTTAAGCCCATGTTGCTAGCTTGGCACTCCGAAAAGCAGGACCGCTGTCGCAGACTAGCGTCTTGGTGTGCCGGATGTACTCATCTTTAAGCATACCGATGTGGCATCTTCTTTTCCTGCTTTAGCCTTGATCACCGTTGTGTCAATTGAGAGGAGAAAAGCTTCTGTTCGCCTGACTCCTTCCCCCCTCTGTCTGAGCTTTGCAAAGTTTAAATGAACAACTTCGAATGGCATTCTCGAATATTCCGGGTTTGTCATAACGTCTGTGGATTGCTTGAACTTCACTTTGTTCACCTGGCAAATATGGCATGAGCGGATTTAGTCGCTGATGTCGTTTTTCATGCCTGGCCATCTGAATTATTTTTTACATGTGCGTCAGAAGCCGTCGTGTCCGCCTGATTCAGGAGTGTCATGATAGAGATGAAGAATCCTTTGAACCAGAGTGGGCGGTACATGGTACTTTCCATTCATAAACTGGACATCTTCGGTACCTTCCCATAGCTTAATATGATTGACCCTTTCTGGATGTTGACTTGGCTCCTGAACAAGCAACCTAGACACTGCGTCGGCATCGGTGAGAAGTGCGCCAAAACGGTTCGAAACTACACTCTCAGTCAAATCCCGGCTAGAATACACGCCTACAGGCAGGAAATCCGGTCAAATTATGGCCGCATCTAGTCAGTTCGTTACGCGGCTCCGTAGCCGTGTCCCAGAAGAAGCGGCCCTATTCTAAGTGGCCTTCAGAATAGCCGTGGCGACGCTTAGACGGGATTTTAAGTCAAATTTTTCCTGGCTAGGTACGGCCTGCGGTTACGCGTGACGGCCCTGTACGCGGCCTGTCTGTAGGCGGCCCTGATGCGGTTGCGAGAAAAAAAAAGGTATTTTTTGACGCTGTCAACCGTTTTCTCGCTAGTTTGACGGTTGTAATTATCACTACGGGTAATTAGAAGATGAACAGTATCACAATCATCAACATCTGCGACAACAACATGCAAATTACGCACAGCACTGGAATCGAACTCGGGGCCGCGTGCACTGGAAGCAGATAACTTACCCATTGCACCACAGCGCCACCGCAAGAATGCTCGTTTTTTCGCGGGGGGTATATATCTACCATGCCGTTTGCAAACAGTCGGCGCGACGTTGAACTTGTGTTTTTGTGCCATGTGCATGTGTTTGAGGGTGCATTAGGTCAGCAAATAGTTTGCGGGGCTTCATGAACTCCAGACAAACGCGGTAAGCACCTTCGGCTCCGACTTGGGTTCGTAATTCGCCGTGCCGCAAGAACGATTAACGTGTGTCCGTGTGTCGTTAAAGCTTCTCCGTGAACAGCGGTTGTTTTGCTCAACGAAAATTCGCGAATGTAAACCAGCGTGACGAGGATATCCTCAGATCTCGGAACCCACGTACATTTTTCCCATGTGCGTGTGCTGCGAGCAATTTCCGTTATTTATGCCGCGACGTACACGCATGTCAGTGACAGCAGCCCGTTCTCAGCTGTTCGTGTAACGTTAACCTGCTTTGGCACGTTAATGCTTGAATGGGTATTTTAAAGTGCCTACACTAACATTTGCACTTAGTGAGCGTGAACCGTCGCTAGCCGCACGTTGGGTCAGCAGCACCTTTTTAGCAGTTCGACGATCATCTGTTTCAGCAATTACCACTTATGCGCGCTATTTCGCGCGACACTGTGGTTTTTACTCATCTTCAGTGTTTAACTTATATATGGGAACTAGCTACTCTTACCTATACTCAGCATCACACCGCTGTTCAAGTGAATGTCGAAACGTGCGCCAAGATCAAGTATGATGTACACAAATTTGCCACGGACAAGTTTCCCTCCAAATAAATAGTCGATGCTTTTGCACGTCTCTTTCGCGAACGTCCGCGTGTAGTTGGGGTGCAGAACGAACTTGAAATATTGTTGCTGCATGCCTCAATAAAACAGCTGATTTTCAGAAAATGAGGATATCTTATAACTGGTACATTGCCACAGCAGTACACAGGTTGGCTTGATCGTGGTTCAACGTTACAAATGCCATGCTAGAATACGAGAACTGTAGCAGATATTCAAAACTGAAAAAAAGTCGGTGACATATGATCTCCTGCTGCCTGGTGCACCTGTACTCGATTTTCGAGTTCACCATGCAATTACAGAACCATTAATAAAAGTTCAACCCCACCAATTTTCAATCAATGTGGATCACTCTCTGTCTCACTGCCTTCCGTTTATTCCTTTTGTGCATTGTTTTCCAAAAATCATCTGTTCAACTTGTTTTGTAGAGCACGAGCATTGATATTGATAGGCCAGTGTTTCAGGAATCTGTTTTGCATGCACAAGTACTTTCTTTTTTAATGCGTGACAAATGTCATAACTCGATAACTGATAAAAGAAATGTTGTTTGTCGTCTTTTATTGGAATCAAAACAGTAACACTGGGGCTTGCCCTAATGCAGGGAGATGTATGATATCCTAAATAAAGTGTGCCGTAAACACTGGAAAGTGTTTCAATCGCTTCCTGCGGTTGACTGGGTGGCACATCGGGCAGCATGAAGAACACGTCCTGCGTAGATCTCGACCCTGAAAAACGTACGCGGTTGCAGATGTTGAAAAGTTACACAAGCTGGCATGCCACAATTAAGTCACGAAACAAATGCGAGCCATGAACTGAGTAAATTGAAAACAAATTTGTCACAACGTAATGTGTACACATGATAACATAAGAAGCATTGTATTCCGCGAAAAAGCGCATCTACAATGGGATGTAACGAAGATTACACACAAAGCATGTAAATTCGGGAGTAGTTACTGCTGCGCTTAATGTTCTCTCGCAAGTATAACACGATCAATGTATATATATAACGGGCGAAGTGTGCCCACCCTCCTCCTATTTCTTCTTTTTTTTCGTTCACTCAGCAAAATTTGATCCTGCACATGCATCAGCAGATATCACGACACCATCAAAGAAAACAGAAAGGCTACTTACCAATTCGAGCATGTTGTACTGGACTGTGCCCGCAGTACGCGCACCAACCAGCCTGGTATGGTGCGGCAGGCTCATTGTTCCCGGCGCGGCAAAATCCATCGCACTCACACTGCGGCGCGTTACGTTGCCCTCGATACACACCTTTCATATCCATTGATGAAAACATATCACCCAGCGGCAGGCGCAAAGCGCGCAGCCGACGCAGTTTAGCGCTTTCCAAGTACGCTGACAAACAGGTGACGGTCACCGGCCTCAAAGCTCTGTCGCCTGCACGTCTCGTGATGGAGCGGCCGCGCGGCGAACACGAAAGTTCTCAGCTTCCGCGGTTCTCGTCTGTCGTTTTTTTTCCCTTCACGCACGCGGGCCGGGCGAGCGCGGAGCGCGCGTCTCAGTTCTTCTTTCTTTCTTTTTTTTTCGTTCAAGCGCGTGCGTGTTGCAGTTGTTTCCGACGCTTGTTCCCCGCCGCCCCGCCGCTCAACGGCTCAACTCGCACGCGGATCGGCCTGCGGGGCCGTATGCGGACTTCGGCCGCTTACTGCGATAGTTGATAGGCGGCACTCCTCAAGTTCGAGGCCGCCTGAAGAGAGTAACGTATACTTCTCTTCGCCGGGCTGTCCATAGCCGTGATAATAAACAGTACGTCGAAGGATGCCGCCTATATCGAGGCTATTATCCAGGACTGTACTGAGAGTGTATGAAATCGAATTGTTGCAGGTAGTTGATCCATCTAGCAATGCGTCCTTTTGGTTTTGCCATATTCAACAGTTGAATCAATTCTTGATGATCCGTGAATAGCGTGAATTTGGCGCCTTCGAGGTAATTTCTAAAATATTGGATCGCCTGTAGGACAGCCAGCGCTTCTTTTTCGGGAGTAGAATAATTTACTCCAGGTGGTTTGAGTGTATAGCTGTAGTACCTCACAACGTAGTGCTTTGTCTGATCAGCCTGCTTCGAGGGTTTCTGATAAAGAACTGCACCGGTTGCGTAGTGGGATGCGTCCGTGTTCAATGCAAAAGACAGAGAAAAGTCCGGCATTCGCAATATTGGATCCCATGATATTTGCTTTATGAGCTCACAGTAGGCGGCTTCTTACTCCTGGTTCCATTGGAAAGGCGTGTCTTTTTGGGTTAAGCGCGTAAGGCACCTGGTTTTCAGTGCGTAGTCTTTGATTAATGCCCTCAAGTGTCCTGCCAGGCCAAGAAAAACACGCAGAGAGTGAATATCATAAGGCTTTGCCAGCTTCAAAATACTGCCTACTGATTCTTGTTTAGTTCTTTCGGTATTTCCGTCGAACACCCTTCCAAAAAATATAACCTTATCTTGAAAGAAAGCACTTTTCTTGAAATTCACCTTGAGCTGAGAACGGCTAAGAGCTTCAGGAACTTTTGAATGATGACACCGGTGGTTCTCTTTTGTCTTTGAGTACGCAATGATGCCGTCGATGCATACGTTGCAGAATGCGCCCAAATAAAGTTTCAGAATGTGCATCGTATTCTTCTGGAACCACGCAGGAGAATTTTTCCAGCCAAATGGTAGGTGGTCATACTCGAACAAGTCAAAAGGGTGTACTTCTTCGTCTCTTCAGTCAGTGGGATCTGCCAAAACCCGTTGCAGAGGTCTGTTCGTGAAAAGCAATGACACTCACCAGTTTCTTCAATAATGTCGTCAATCCTTGCCATTGGGTAAGGTATCAGTGCTGTTTGACGATGAAGAGCTCGGTAGTCGGTATAGAGGCGGAATGTGTCATCTTCTTTTTGAGCAATAGTTATGGGAGAAGTAAATGGGGATACAGAAGGGTGGATAATACCTGCATCCAACATTTCTTGCAACTCATTTTTGAGCCACACCTTTTTATCTCTTGACATATCATAAGGAGCTCTGCGAACTACTGTTTTTTCAGCAAGCTCGAAAGGAACCACATGAGATGTCAACGCCAGAGGGTAGCTACCCATACTTGTAAGTTCTGGATACTTCCTTGTCATGCCCCCCGTGGTCGAAAATAAGTCTTGTTCCGTTAGCTACCTTAGGAAGATCCGCTGTTATGTTATCCTTCACCCTTAGCTTGTCGTCCCAATGGATGTTTATATTAAGCCTTTCCATGTCTGGGTGGGACAAAAGAAAGTCGTAGGTGATGTCAGGAATTGGCAATACGTCGCTGATAATGGAGTGTCCTTGAAATTCAATAGTCAGGGTTCGCTGTGTGTGCTCACTGATCCATCGTAGGCTTGCACGCGCCTACCCGTATGCAGACGACTGGCATCCACTCTACTCTTACTAATTATGGAGACAGAAGCCCCAACAAGGGCCTTCATTTTAGTGCCGTCTATCTCAATAGGGGATGAGATGAGATAAACTGTCTCGGTGTAACTTTTTGCTGGGGTCTTCTCATCCACGGTAGTTGGCTTATCTTGAAGAGTTCTGTCATGTAATGCAGCAGCCGGTCCACCATCGTCCCAATGATGGTCCCTTCCAAAAGAATAGTTATTACAGAAGGGTTCAAAGGCGGGCTAGTTGGTATAGATTCATAGTGAAATATTGGCAGCGCAAAACTAACGGGACATACAAAGAAGACAGATACAAGCGCAGACTGAAACTTGCATTCATTTGAATAAATCCAAGTGCGCTTGTATGTGTCCTCTTCCTATGTCTCGTTAGTTTGCGCTGCCAATATTTCACTATGAATAGTTATTAGACTCATATGCTCGACCTACATTATACTTGTGAATATGCTGTGCTTGTTCAGATCCAGCTTTCCCGGACATCACCGTTTAGTTTGCGTGCATTCCACCACGTGCCGCGTGGCTTTTATCTGTTTGAATCTCGCGCGAAGTCGAGAGTTGAATCAGGGGGCGGAAACTCCCTATACCTCTCATGGGTCGCGCTTTCGCATGCTGATACGCTGTGGCAGCGCCGCTTTTACCACTGGCGGCTCCCGGGAATTCAACTAGAAATCAATCACAAACAAAACGTTTCTTCCATGACGTCACTGGTGAGGTCACCAAATAGCGTGAAAGAACGCGAGAGGAGGAGGGTTGGCATGGAAGCTCTCCACTTCGCTTGCAAGCGGAATGTGTTCCTGCCCTCTTTCAGGTCTGCTGGCCGCTTGGGTGATGCGGCCACCCATAAAATTTTTTTTCATCATTTTTAATTTTCTTTCGTGTGTTCTGAAGCGGCGAAACTTAAGCTGACCGATTTTTCAGTAAGACAAAACTCGATCGACACAAATAAAATTAAGTTTTATTGCACGTTTCGTATTAAAAAACACGTAGTGTCAAAGTGTCAGTCAATAAAACGAGCTTCGATTCACAACTGAAATATAGGCGAACGTAATGAGCGAACATTGAACCCAGAATATCCGAACCAATGCGAAAATTAACAACAATATTGAGCAGGACACGTCGTACTTGACTCAATCACTTCTGTTATGACGGCGCACATATTTTTCTTCAGAGCTTGAGTACCAAACGAAAGAGAAGTTCCAAGGAACGGAGAGGCTTGAAGTCATGAGAAGTATTTCAAGAGAGAACGTCGCTGGAAACAATGTTTCGGCAAGTTGACTTGTCTTCGTCAGGGCAGCAGCATTGCCTTGACGAAGAAAAGTTCACTTGTCAAAATGTTGGCTCCAGAGACATTCCCTGCAACGATTTCTAAGAGCATTGAGTCCATCACAAGTGTTTAAGTGACAGTATTAGAAGTAAATACCCACAAAGCTTCAAACCGCGGCTACATGAATTCCATCGCTAGGAAGACGCCGACATTATTTGAACTGCATGCCAATAGTAAAAGATGAAAAGCATTGTAGCCGATCCAACACGCACTCAAGCCTTTCATTAAACGTATTTTGCTGACAGCAGGTAGGCTGTCACCATGACCAATTATTCTAGCGACACTGCGCTTATGTCAGTCCACTCAGGCTTGCAGAGATCAGGGTTTACTCATGTACTCATGCAAAATTAATACGTGCTCAAATGATTGGCCCAAATACTTTGTGGTCTCCCGTTACCACTAGGAAATCTGTAAAATCTTCGTAGAACTGGAAATCGTCGCGCTAAGACACCGCAGAGCCGCGAAAGACATGTAGTGCCCGAATTAGCCATCTTCGTCAAATGCATGGTTGACCTGCTCCGCGTGGCTCACTGCGGCTTACGTTCGCTGCACGCCACAACTTTCTGTCTTATCTATCCCATATTTGGCGTGCCAACCGAGCGAGATAACTCAGCGCGATCCAACTTGTGATATCGCTGAGCGAGTGGCAAAGAGGAGCGGAGGCTGGCGATACGAACTCAAGCCAACCACTTCCCGCGCTTCGCCCGATTTAAAATTCACATAGTTAGAAACACAAAAAGACAAATAATCTAAAAAAGAGTTATTTACAGTTTAATCAAATTTCTTTATTTGTAAATACTCGTGAAAGCCAATAAGCAAAGAATAGCCACATCAATCACTTCGTTCAACCAGTCCATAGGATGCCCGGCAAGCGCTACGAGCGTGCATGTTCCTTGAAACCGAAACTGGAGCTCAGTTTCCGGAGCCTCGTTCAATCACGGCAAGAAAAAAAAAGGAAAGAAAGAAAAAAAAATAAAAACCGGCAGATCCCACGCTTTGTGGGAATCGATGTAATGCGAAGCAGCCTGCAAGGAGCAAATCATGCTGTACATAACATGAGTGTCGTGATTTTCATGTTACCACCTGCCATTTATGTTCGTCATAGGGTCCCGTCCCGCAGAACCCATTTTGGTGTATATAAAGCTAGCGAACTGGGCGCAAGCGCACCATGAGCGTGGCATGCAAGTCATGCGATAGATGACGTCATGTTTTTTAATATTCTTACCCCTTGTCATTTATGTTTTTCATGCAGTCAGGTCATACAATACAACACTTGTATATCAAGCTAGCGAAACGGCCGCGAGCGTGCCATGAGCGTAGCATTCAAGTCATGTTGCTCATGACATGTCATGATTTCCATATTACGACCTGCCACTTATGTTCGTCATACAGTCACATCACGCAATACCAAATTTGGTGTCTATCAATTCTAGTGAAACGACCGCGAGCTTGCCATGAGCGTGGCATTCAAGTCATGTTAAGCATGACTTGTCATGATTTTCATATTACCACATGTCATTTATGTTCGTCATACAGTCACGTCACGCAATAGCAAATTTAGTGTATCTCAAGCGAGTGAAACGGGCGCGAGCGAGCCATGAGTGTGGCATGTAAATAATGTACATGACATGCACGTCATAATTTTCATATTTCCACCAGTCATTTATATTGGTCATGCGCAAATGTCTCGTCATACTAATTTGTGGGTATATCAAGTTAAGGAAACGGCCGCAGGAGCACCACGGCCATGACGTGTAAATCATACTGTTCATGACAAGTTATTCATGATTTCCATAAGACCAGTCAGTCATGTTCGTCATACAGTCATGTTAGGCTGCACCAATTTTGTTATAAATGCCATTAACAATACGGTCTGGAGAGCACAATGTCGTAGGCGGCTAGATAGATAGATACGCTCAAAGTCACCGAAGTTCGCTAAGAAATGCTTTGCATTTAAAATAGTCCAGGACACACAGTTTCGCGACTTAGCTCGGTTTGCCGCCGTTCGTCGTAATTGGCGAAAAAAATAAAACCGCCGGCGAGTTGAAACGTTGAAGCGCCTACTCATTTCCCGATTCTTCGGCATACATTACGCTTTAGAAAAAGAAAACGGGGTCCGACTGCATCGGAGATTTTCAAACGGCGGCCAAACGTATTTCGTTTTGTTTTTTTCTTTTTACAGCAGAGGTTTCACGCCCGCCTCTTGTCCGTTTCGCGATGTAGAGAAGAAACAAACATCATGCCGGCGTGGCCACGTCAAGCCAACTTAAGAATAGCTGCGCCTAGTTAAACCAAAGTAATCATAGACAAACCTTATTGAGCCTTGTTGAGTATGGTAAAACCGAATTAGCTACGCATAACTAAGCTGATCTAGTCAAAGCTTAATAAGACCTAATTAAGCCGAGCTGAGATTCTTGTGTGCCTAGTCATGCCGAGCTCGGCAAGATGTGCCGAGCTAAGGCTAATTAATACTAATGAAGGCTCAGTCAGGCTAGCGCTAACTCGGCGAATTAACTAATTAAGGCAAAGTTGACAAGGGATGCAAGCTAATTGAGGCCAAGCCTAGAGTATGCAATTATGTTTATTAGCATAATAAAGCTAATTAACTATCGTTAGGGTTAAGTTGCCTTCGAATGTAAGCTGTTTGAGACCGAGCCTCAAATATGCAAGTTAGGCCAGTAAAAATAATTCAGGTTTTTTATTTCCAAATACTGTTGGCCGTCATGGCCGTAAGAGGGTGGGTACAGTGAATTTGCACATAACACAGAAACAAAGTAATTAGAACGTAGTATAACGAAAACCAAACTGTATAAAAATCCACAACTTTTTTTGAAAAACTTATAAAACTGTAGAAAAAAACATACATACAGACATTGTGACGGTGGTACAGAATGCAATATGAAATAAGTACAGGATGTATTTTCGAACATGGTAATGTACGTACAAAACTAGCAACACTCAATGTTGTGATAGATTTTTAACGCACTCTTCAAAGCTCTCGATACTCTTCAAATTCAGTACAGTACTTGGCACTGTGATTGCCAAGCGATTCCCAGTGGAACCAGATTGATACCTAAGCAGTACTCGTGAATCGCAATGTGATCACGTCAGGCCCGCAGCCAAGGGGAGTGGGGGGGGAGGGGTGCCTTAGGGGATCGGGCATTCACCGAAATTTGGTTGCATAGAAGTGTTTTACCGAGGACAAAAAATAAATATAGGTGCTTTCAAAGCCTTCAACAATTGCCGCGTCCGAGATCCAGTCCCGCGAACTAACACGGGTGTTGCCGAACATACATGGCTCAAAGGACAAAGTAATGCTTCAAGAAGGTGTTGGCTCGCAGCGCACACAAATCGGCGCGTAGCACATGATCAGGCACTTGCGCTGCCACTACAGATCTGCCCATCACCGGCTGCGTTCGTCGAAGTGCGCAACGAAACAAGAAACACTACCTAAATATCGTCATTTGAACTCGCTCAGGTATATGATATATTTAATAAACTAGAATGAATAGTAATATTACTTCGGGTTCTACGTACCAAAACCACGATATGATTATGAGGCACGCCGTAGTGGAGGGCTCCGGAAATTTCGACCATTCTTTAAGGTGCACTGACATTGCACAGTACACGGGCCTCTACCATTTCGCCTCCATCGAAATGTGACCGCCGCGGCCGGGATCGAACCCGCCACTTACGGGTCAGCAGCCGAACACTGTAACCACAATGTACCACAGCGGCGGCACATCTACAGTGGCTCCACGGCCACCATAGCCCTTCATAAAAATACGGAATAAAATTCCAATAATGAAGGGTGTAAGGCAGGCAGCTGCTATCTCTCCAACGCTATTCACCGTGTTGACAGGAGCCTTTCACGGGATGTTTTCAGAGCTTTCAATTGGGAAAATCAAAGGATGACAGTTAATGGAGAGTAGCTTAGTAACTTGCGATTCGCTGATGACATTGTCCTGCTAAGTAAATCGGGGAAACTGTCGCAAATCAGTTATTGAAGCAGACAGGGAAGGCAGAACGGTGGGTTACAAAATTAATAGGCAGAAAACTTTAGCAATCTTCAACAGTGTCGGAAGAGAACAGTGGTTTGAGACACCCATCGAGACAGTGGAAGTGTTGAAGGAATACGTCTATTTAGGGAATGTAGTTAGCGCACATACGAGCCATGAGAATAGAGTAACTAGAAGAATAAGAATGTTGTGGTGCGCAATTAGCCGGTGTTCTAAGATCATGAGTGGTAGTTTTCCACCACAGATAAACAAGAAAATGTATAACAGCTGCCTTTACCGGTACTTACCTTTACGGGCAGAAACCTGGAGGTTTACGAAAAGGCGAAAACGTTGAACTTAAATTGAGGACGACGCAGCGGGCGACGGAAAGATATGCCCACTCTTCCCGCTTCTTGTCCATTATACGGTGTATAATGGACAAGAAGCGGGAAGAGTGGGCGAGAGAATAGACGGGCGTTAAGGATGCTTTAGTCAAAATTAAGAATGGGCAGGGCAAGCAGCGAGATGGCACGATAACTGCTGGCCATTAAAATTAACAGAGTGGATTCGAGCCAAAGGGAAGGCATTAACAGAGTGGAGGCAGAAAGTTAAATGCGCAGATGAGATTCAGAACTTTGCGATGATAACGTGCGCGCAGCAAGCACTGAAACAACGGAGTGGCATATGCTCTACAGGACAAAGTTTTTACAGCTTACCCCTTCTGCTCTGTGGGTACGGGCTCGGGATCAGGGTCTGAGTGGGAGAGCAGTGCTGATGCCATACGTGCACACGCTGTCGCACGGTCTCAAAAAGGTGGCAAACAGCAATTAAGTGCCTCTGGTTTTTTCTGCCCCTGATAGGCTGCAAAACTTTGTCCTCAAATCTGCGTTGAAAGCAAACGAGGATGTAGCAGCAGGCATGCAAACCCTTTCGTCGAATGCTCTGTTGGAGCTGTTTACTCCATTCCCGTGTCCTGTGGGAAAATGTTCGTCGGCCAGTCTGAAAGATGTGCCAATTACCAACTTATGGAGCACGCAATAAGTGCAAAAAAGAAAGAGGACAAGTACGCGCATCTTGTCGCACACATTTCTGCATGTGGGTGCGAACCGAATTTCCGAAGCACTAGGATACTGGGCCGAAGCAAACACATTTCATCTCCGCTCGCTTTAGAAGCGTTTCGTCAAAAAGTACGTTGGTTCATGTATAAGTGAGGCTTCGATGTTTTTGCATGCTTCCGAATTGGAATTTCTGCAGGGCTCCTATTGACATGCGCAGTGGTGACTTGTACCTTATAAATCTGCAGGTGCTATCGTATCTTCGTTTTGTGTATTATATTTGCTTTTTCGCTTTGCTTGCAGTGCGATGTCACGCATGCGCGACACCATGAATTATCTATTTTAACTCGGTGGGTTTGACGACAATAAACAGTTGCTAGTAGCGCCTGTCCCGTGTGTGGTATTATTTTATTGCGTTAGCAATTATATGGACACTCTCCGCTGATTTTCGCTGCCGCTGCCGTCTCCGTCATGTCCCGGATATGTACCTGTATGTCTATATAAAAAGGCATAAAGAAAAATAAATCAGTAGAAAAAAATTCCAAAGCACCTGGCTGGGGAATCGAACCAGCTGTTAAATATTATTTCGGAAGAGCGGTGAAGACGAAGAAGTGACAAGAGAGCGTGGACCCGAGCGCGCGCCCGCATTCCATTTTTCTTTTAGTTTTGAACCCAGCGTCGAATAAACAAGACGTTCTTTACTTCGGCTCCGCTTCCTGGTTTTCAACATCATGGTGCCGTGACCAGGATGAAACGAACAGTTGAAGACCCCGAACGATGAAGCGAGCTCTGTGAAGAGGACGGCCTATCGACGCGATCAACGCGACGACGTTGGGAGAGAGACGAGCGATCCACGTCAACACGAGCCCTGCGATTCCCGACGTGACGACATGGAAAGGCTACGACGGAAACGCACTACTGTTCGAGCTGCAGTCACCAGGATCATCAACGAGATGACGACTCTTATGCAGACGGAACCAACGCCAACTGGTGAGCTCACTGACCATCTTAACCTATTGAAGATTAAGGAAACGATGTTAACGGACCTTGACAGCCAGATAGAAGAGCATGTCGCTGACGATAACCTTGAGGATGAGATGCAAAGCGTCGGGCAATACCAAGATTCTATCGTCCTCGCGAAGTCCCGCGCTGAACGTATTTTATCCGTACCTCAAGCCGTAGCTACGCATGCATCTCCTGATGACTCTCAGCAAGCTCGTGCCCAGATTAAGCTACCTAAGCTCGATGTACCGAAGTTTCATGGTGACCCCATTAAATGGCCTGAATTCTGGGATCAATTTGAGTCGACCATTCACCAAAACCGACACCTCACCGACGTAGACAAATTGAAATATCTCCGGAGCTACCTGTCGGGTAAAGCGGAAGGTGTCATTAGTGGCCTGGCCACGACCAACGAAAGTTATAGCACAGCTATAGATCTTCTCAAAGAAAGATTTGGCCATAAGTCGCTGATTGTTAACGACCACATGCGCCGGCTTCTAAACCTACGTAAAGTCCGCTCCTGCGAAGATTTCGAAGGGCTTCAAAGGCTGTATGAAGAGGTGCAAACTCGCGTGAGATCCCTCAGTAGCCTTGGTGTCGAAGAGAAAGAGTATGGAGTGTTACTGAAAACAGCAGTAATACAGAACCTCCCGCAAGAAATGGTACTCCGTTATACTCAGCGCACCTTGGCTTCGACAAATAGAAGCGGTACTAGTGGACAACTAGATGAATTGTCTAGTCTTCTAGATTTCTTGAGCCTTGAAGTGAGAAGCCGGGAACAGGCGTTGCTGATGACGGTTGACCACAGAGAACGAGCCCCAACCGGCAAACCAAAATCTAATGAAGATAACCGAGGTTCAGCGTCTGTGTTAACCGTGAAACTCTCTCCAGAGAGTTGTGTGTTCTGTGATGGCAAAGATCACTCGGTGGACACCTGCCCAGCGGAACTAACATTAGATGAGAAAAAGAGAAGCTGCGCAAGTTGGGATGTTGCTTCCGATGCGCTAGACCATTTCACCGATCGAAGGATTGCAAAAGCTGGAAGAGATTAAGCTGTGCGAAATGTAAGGGACGACATATTACACCCATGTGCGACACAGAATGGAGAAGGAAAAATACAGAGGTGCAAACAACTGTTTCCAGCTCATCTACCTGTACAGACTCGCTCAAGAACGCAGTGCTTCTGCAGACCGCGCAAGTTTGGGCTCAAGGCACTGGAAGAAAACACCTCGTAAGAATGTTGATTGATGGGGGCAGTCAACGCAGCTTCATTACGGAAGACTTGTCTAGGAAGCTGAAAACCACAGTGTTAGCCGAAGAGAAGCTCACCATCTCGGGATTTGGAAACATTTCAGCACCTCGCAAATATTATCGCAGAGTACGAGTCACGCTGCATAGTCAGTACGATTCAAGATCGCTTGAAATAGAGGCCATAGAAGTTCCCCAAATATGCAACGACTCGTACTCTGCGATAATATTTGCGAGGTGCTGAAATGTTTCCAAATCCCGAGATGGTGAGCTTCTCTTCGGCTAACACTGTGGTTTTCACCAGCGACCCCTCGCTCTGCAGCCCGCTGCGCTAGACAACAGCCACGCGCCATGCTTGTGCCAGTGTTGTAACGGCGAGCTATTTATATGCACCATTTACCGTTCGCGGTAGGCGGACCTCGGAGGAGCTTAACCGTGTTTTGTATCACGCAACGCCCTTGCATTTTCTTTCAATTTGAAAAACTGCCCTTGAGACGCGCACAAAAAAGTGGCCCCCCTTCAGTACCGGCGTCTAGACACCCGGAGGGAACGGACGTGCGTTGCGTCGGCTCCGTGAAATGACCATTTTCTCTGGTGGGAAAGACAACGGCCTGCTCATTAAGTGTTGTGTGTGTTTTTCGGACGTGCTCAGGATCCTGTGGATACCATTCTCAGGACTGTAAGTAGATTTTGAAGGATTTTTTTGCGCCTTTGGTGTTCGACGACGTAGTGCTTCTCGCTAAGTCCACCGATCGGCCTAGCGCCGAGGTGGCAGGAGCGGCGTCCTAGGGCTCCAGGCGTCGGCTCGTACAGCGTCTGCGGCTGCACTATGGCGATGGAAGTGAGTGTAAACGGTACGGATGCCGGCAGAATTGGAAAGCTCGGACTGGGTGACGAAAATGTCGAAACGTGTGGCGGAGCTCCAGGAGCGCCAGCAACGAGAACGCAATGGCGCCACCAGGCTGGCGGCTACCAGCGGTGGATGCGGAAAAGAAGGGAGGACAGTGCCTGCCGGCTACAAAGGCGGCAAGCATGGTGTAAGCGGGGGACCCTCGTACAAAGCGGCGGGAAAGAAGCTCGCGGAGCGGTCAGTGGCGTCGCACCTACCGCGTCTTCCGAACGCGGATCACAAGATCAGGCCCAAAGAAGGACTGACGCTCACCAAACTCTCGGCGCCCGTGATTGGGGGGAGCAGTCAGAATGGCCGCAGGCATACCATGGCAGAAAGGCCGCGAGGAGGACAGGATCGTCGTGAACGACAAGCAAGGAACACTGATACAGCACGCCCAACGGGGATGATGCCAAGAAAATGTTGGGCCTGAAAGTCATCAAGCTCGACGGCAAGGAGTACGAGGTGACGACATATATGGCTGCGCCCGCAAGCTGTGGAAAAGGAGTGGTACGTGGACTTGATCTGAGACTCTCTGAGAGGGAATTAGAACTGGCTTTCTCACACGAAGAAAATTGTCCCATTCTTGGTGTGAGGAGGATGGGCAACTCCGCCTCGGTAATCATCACCTTTGTTGATGACTACGCGCCGAGATGTGCTTTCTCTACAAGAAGAGATATGAAGTGTGTTACAGGTGCGGTGAGCTGGGACATCGATCTGACGTGTGCGACAGTCCGCACGCAAAATGCAGAGGTTGTGGGGTGACCTCATCATCCAAAGATCATGAATGCACACCGAGGTGCCGCCTGTGTGGCAAGGATCACGTAACCGGAGGCAGAAGGTGCAAAGGACTTTTCCGAACACCTTACATAGTGAAGAAGCGACAGTGGGAGATGAAGCTGGAAGAAGCAGCACAGGAGCAAGCGGAACGACGCAAGGCCGAAGCGGAAACGCAGCGGCGCAGCAGGACAGACGGGGGGTCAAGATGGTTCAAGGCGTAAATCCAGTCATCGCAGCGGGTCGAGAGGGCGTTCGGAATCTTTCCCCCGATTTCCATCGCTGGAGAAGCAGGGACATTCTCACAAGGAACCCCAGGACAGTGGTAATTGCGCCCCAGAGAAGTTAAAGTCCACTGGACCACAGGTGGGTTGGGCAACTAAGGTCTCCCAGGATGCTAATACAGAAAGGATTAATGCTCTTAAAGAGCAAAATAGGATATTACAAGAGCAAAATGCGGAATTACGCAATGAACTTGATGAGATTAAGACACAACTAACCAGTAAACCAGGGCAGGCACTGGAAACACCCCGGGTAGCAAACCAACCGCCTTTAAAGAAGAGGGCTAAGGAAACTGAAGTTTAAGAAAATCACGGAGCGAGAATTGTAGCGCTTGAGGTGGAAACAAAGTTCTTACAAGGAATGCTTCAAACGGTACTGGAACAGATGAAACAAGTAGGCAGCGCTATCGAGCAAATGAAGGCTGAATTTGCTAGTACACTCTAAGCACGGTAACGTTTACTAAAGGTGCACAATTTCACAAATTTGTGTACTTATAAAATAAAAGTGATCTAGTAACCTTTGCAAAATTAACCTTTATTAAAAATGCACAAACTTACTTTTAAGACAGACGTCACAGAAATAACCTTTAGCACCGGTTCACAATATCGAGCATTCTCACGTAAAAATAGAGGTTACGTTGCACAGTACACAGTATACTGTTCACACAAAACGGCTTGCAGGAGATTTTATACGGCCACCGCTCTGCGCCTCTTCTTTCCTTCGCTCTTCTTTCTTCGACGCATTCCAGGAGGTTACGCTCATCGCATGCATTGATCAGCCAGGTGTGCCGCAGCAACGGAAGCACGGCTTTCCACTCTTTCGGACTTCTTGTTGCGCGTGCCTCGTGTTTTTTTTTTCGCAATTCCTTGCGCGGTTTTAATAGCCGTCTACATGCAAATTGTAATGCTTAATCTTATACGTAATTGGATCAAGAGAGAGGATACTTGTCTGACACACATGGCACAACTTATATTAAGAATATCTGTCAATCACCTGATCTTCTTAATTGCTCGTTTATGGGCAGACCCCATTTGAACGACTCGATGCTTGTGGTGGAAGGTGTGACGTTATGATGCATGCGAGTTCTAAGCCAACTCCAAAGGACATTGTTTTCTGTTTTTTCGTGGGATGAGGAAAACGTACATCTCTTGCCACAGACACCGCAATTGTCGTGCTCTAAGCAGACATGTTCCAGAATTATTCCAAAGCTCCAGCGTGTGTATTCAGAAAGGGGCAGGCCACATGACATGCTCCGTGAACGTTCTCGTCACTCTGTGTACATATGTGTACACAGCATAATAAAGGCGCAGAAGAAAGTACGAAAGATTAGGCGTGCGCACGCTTCTTTTGCTAGGCGACACTTGGCTGGGCCGATCATGCGCGGAGTAACTGTTCCAGAATGTGTCGAAGAAAGAAGATCGGAAGAAAAAAAGCGGCACATACCCTTTGCTTGACGACACCTGGGTTGGTGGAGCATATAGGACAGGCAGATAGAATGGCTGTGCCAAGGGCTCAAACTCAAACATGATGGCTCTGCGCCCCAGTAATAATACGATTTGGCAGTGGAACTGTAGGGGTTTCTTGCGTAAACGTGCGGTTTTACAGTCCTTTCTTAACAACGGAGATCGAGCGGAGGTTATTGCGGTCCAGGAGTGCGGGAAAAATGCTAAATTAGCTGATTACAAATATTTTACCGGGTTGGGTAATGATACCCAAGTTACGACCTTTGTAAAAAGAAACACGTTGCAGCACGAGACGGGGAATTCACAGATTGATCATGTCTTAGTCGAACTCGCCCCTCGCAAGCGCAAAGACAAGAATCTTTTCATCCTGAATGTGTATAGTTCCCCCCAAGCAGCGCAAATGTGACTTTGGCGATCTTTTCACAAAAACCAAGGTTATTTCAACAAACAGTCCACTTTTGATTTTGGGCGATTTTATTGCGCATCATACGGCATGTGGTTATAAATCCACGCAGATTAAAGGCAGGAATTTGTGGAATGAAATTCAACAACATGGGCTGATCATTATTACGGACCCGATGAAGCCCACGAGGAAAGGAAATAGCGTATCCAAGGACATGACGCCAGATCTAACCCTGGTCGGCAGTGGCACCACAGCCACATGGTGCAATATCGGCGAAGACTTAGGTAGCGATCATAGAATTTTAGAGATCATAGTTGAGAATGGCCCACCGGTGATGAATAAGAGGAGAGTTAAGACTACAGATTGGGTTGTCTTTAGAAATATCAGGTCGGGACAGGACCCGATAAATGATATTAACGATTGGAGTAAAGGGGTTACCAATCGGTTCAGGACGCTACCGAAGAGATTGACGCTGATGATCAGGAAGTTGTTGATAGACATCTCGTGCGCATGTGGAAGAAAAAGAAAGAGTTAGAGCGAAAAATCAGTCAGAAAAGAGGAGACAGGAATCTCCGGAAACAAGTTGCTGCACTGAACAAAGAGATTGAGAGAGAGAGAGAGAACAACTTTATTAAAAATAAACGAACCCCAGTCCGGGTCCACTAATAAAAAAAAGCAAGGCTTAGCCATCAGACAGGCCTAAAAGTTTTAAATGTCCGAGTAGTGCCTTCATGATGTCTGGGGAGGAGTCCGCCAGCCACTCCTCCAGGGTCGCAGGTCTTAGATTGGTGGGTATGTGTTTAAGGCTCTCGCCCATGGCTGCACGGCCACTCGGACAATCCCACAGAACGTGAGCGTTATCCGGGTAGCCACCGCATGCCACGCAGGCAGGAGACCCGTCCTTGCCTTGTATGTAATGCTGAATGTGGGGTGTCATTAAAGAGTGAGTTTGGGCGCGCCTCATCAGGGCTGCCTCGCGTCTCGTCATGGAGTGAGGTGGATCGGGATAAACCCTGCGGTTGTTGCGCATCTCGTCTAATCGTTCGCGCCTGTCTAAACGCGCCATAGCAAGTAATTCGGTTCGTTTCAGGGAATCCGGCCACCACAGGGGAGGGCCCGGGAGACTTACACGGGACATGGCGTGTGCCACTTCATTCCCTCTGATCCCCGAGTGACCAGGTATCCACTGTATTCGAACACGTAACGAAGGGTGGGTCTCTAAGTGCTTCGTTAGTGTGCTGTAATGCGCGTCTGGAATGTCACCTGTCGCGAAGGCTCGACAGGCTGCTTGGCTATCTGTGCGTATCAGTAAACAACGGGCATTTGGGTTGGGTACGGTAGTTGCCTCTACTATGGCCGTGATTTCTGCTATGCATTGCGTACTGATGTTATGATGTAAGCCCCATGACAGTGGTAGTCCATCGGAAGCTATTCCCGTTCGAAAGCCCTCGCCGGTCTGAGACGGAGATGCGTCCGTGTACAAGATCCACTCTCCTGTGGTTTCTACAAAATCAGCAACAAAATGCTCAGAAATCTTGACGACGGCTCCATTCGCCACCTTGCAGCTTATATGCAAGAATGTTGGACTCGTGCTTCGCGTCGTCCTGTTTGTGTGTCTCGATCCATGTGCCGCGGTACTGGTTCGACGGTGATCTGGTCGAGCGTCGCCCATGGGGGCCGGGTTGCTTCAAATGCGACAGGCGGCGATATATCATAGCCCAATTCACGAAGCAGAGCGTATCCTTGTGCGGATAGTTTGAGGCGTGTGAATTGTGCTTCCCGATGAATTTGCGCCAACTCGTCGAGGTTTGGAAGGATAGCCGTTCCTCGTACCCTGTCAGACTTGGCGTATTGAGGGGTACCCAATATAGTGCGCGAAATCTGACGAAGTAGGGTCTCGAGCTTGGATTTTTGGGTCTTGGTAATTTCAATATATGGATATTGATACATGACGCGGGGAATAGCGAGGGCCAGGGTCATGCGCCTGAGTTGGTGTTCTTTGATGCCTCTCAGCTTGCGCGTTGTGCGTTTCAAGAGACGGTGAACTTGCTGCAACTGTTGTGTTGTATGTAGAAACCACTGCTTTGACTTGCCGTCGTCTTGCAACCAGAAGCCTAGAACCTTTATGCAGGGCTTCCTCGGAATGGGGTCATTCTTTATGGAGAGTGTAACGAGTTGCCGGTCCTCCTGGGCTCTTGGAAGTTTCCTGTTTGTGACTACGATATACTCGGATTTGGCACTGGATAGAGTGAGCCCTCTTTCTTCAAGGTATCGAGCAGTAGTGTCAATGGCCGACTGTAGCGCATGTTGTATTTTTGATGGGGAACCTTTTCCGGCCCAGAGGGTGATGTCATCCGCATATATTGTAAAATGAACGTCTGGTACAGATCTGAGATCGCGCGTCAGACCATTGAGAGCGAGGGAAAAGAGGGTCGGTGACAAAATTGACCCTTGCGGCACGCCTCGTTGGAGGTACCGCGTGCGTGCTTTTACTTCGTTTACCTGCACGGCAACTGTGCGGTCGGTAAGAAAATTTTTGACGTAGTTGTATAGCGTCTGCCCCGGTCGGATCGCCCTGAGTCCCTCAAGAACCGCTGCGTGAGTGACGTGGTCAAAAGCACCCTTGATATCAAGGCCAACTATGGTGCGCAGTTGAGAGGTGCTGTATTCGGTGTACACATCCTGCAAAGCAAGCATCGCATCTTGCGTAGACATGTGTTTTCGGAAACCGATGACGCGTGGGTCAACCGGACAGGTTCTGTCCTGCTGCCATAGTAGTCGCGTTAACGCCATGCGCTCCATAAGTTTAGATTGAAGATCACGCATTGGAACTCACCAAGCAAAAGTGGGGTATTATCTGTGATCAGATGGATAGGGAAATTGGCAGTGCTAAAACATGGCAGCTACTACGACATCTATTAGACCCAGATAAAACAAAGTCGGAGGCTAGACAGCAACTTCAAAAGCTCGTGTATAAATATGAAGGTCAGACAACGGAATTATTAGCGGAGGTTAGGGATCGCTACCTCAGCCGCGCTGAACGTACAAATCTCCCTGACTACGCGGGTTCTGAAAACCCGGACTTAGACAGCCCCATCACGCTTGGGGAATTGATGGCTGCAATTAACCGACTCAAAACCAAAACGGCTGCCGGGCTGGACAAAATCAGCAACAAAATGCTCAGAAATCTTGACGACGGCTCCATTCGCCACCTTGCAGCTTATATGCAAGAATGCTGGGACAAGGGAGAGGTACCGCAAGCTTGGAAAACGGCGGATATGGTCTTCATTCCGAAGCCAGGGAAGAAGCTCAGTCTTGAGCATCTCAGACCCATTTCGATCACATCTTGTGTTGGAAAATTTATGGAGCACGTCATCCAAACAAGACTGACTAGGTTCATGGAAGATCAAAACCTGTACCCTGATACCATGATAGGCTTCAGATCACACCTATCGACGTGTGATATTATGCTACAACTGAAGGAGCAGATAATAGACAAAAAGACTGTTGACACGCAAGTAATTGTAGGACTGGACGTCTCCAAGGCGTTTGACAATGTCAAGCATGAAACCTTACTCGAGAACCTTAGCGCGCTTAACGTAGGCGTCAAGACATACAACTACGTAAGAGATTTTCTCTCAAATCGCACAGCCACCATCAGCATGGGAGGACAGTCGCTCGAAAACATAAAATTGGGAAACAGAGGGACGCCACAAGGGTCCGTCCTCTCTCCGACTCTTTTTAATATAGCGATGATCGGGCTTCCTGAGAAGTTGGACAGACCCGAAAACCTATATCACACCATATACGCGGACGATGTGACCCTGCGTATTAACAAGGGAAGCGACGGACAAATTGAAAGCACAGTTCAGAGGGCTATAGACATCATAGAAAAATATCTCCAACCGATAGGGCTGAAATGCTCGGCAGAAAAATCGGAGGCTCTTTTTCTACCATCACAAAAAAAGGAAAAGAAACGATCCCCCCCCGGAAGGGGTTGTGATATTGCTTTACGAGTAAATGGCAATGCTATTCCAACCGTAGACAGTATTAGAATCCTAGGGTTGCGCATACAAGCAAAAGTAAAAAACACTGAAACTATCCGGAGACTCGAAGCTAGTGCGAACCAGACGTGCCGCCTGCTTAAGCGCATTTCTAACAAGAATGCAGGGATGAAGGAAGCCAATCTTTTGAGGTTGGTTCAAGCTTTCGTGATAAGCCGTGTACTGTACGTTGTCCCTTATCTTAAACCGGGTAGAGCAGAGAAAGATAAAATTGAAGCCATCATAAGAAAAGGCATCAAAACTGCACTAGGGCTTTCCCCGAACGCTTCTACGGTAAAACTTCTTGGGCTGGGCGTCTCTAATACTTTAGATAAGCTCATAGAAGCCGCCACGATGTCCCAGCATCAAAGGCTTTTGAGAAGTAAGACCGGAAGAAAAATCATGGAGCGCTTGGGGTTCGAGCCCACGGAGTGTTCCCGACAGACGGCTAGCATACCTAAATCAACTAGGGACAGGCTCGAAATTACACCACTGCCGAAAAACATGCATCCGGTGTTTCACGAAGGCAGACGCAAAGCAAGAGCTGTAGCCCTGCAGGCCAGACTTGAAGGGCGATCCGTCGTGCTTTACACCGACGCTGCTGAATACGAAAGAAGGGGAGCTTACACAGCGGTAGTGGTTCGCGAGAGTGGGGACCTGGTCTCGTGCTGCACCTCCAAAAACACAATCGCAACTGAGGCAGAAGAACTTGCTATTGCTCTGGCAATAACACAAAACGGTACACGAGTGATTGTTAGCGACTCTAAATCAGCCATTAAGAACTATGATATGGGCAGGATCTCTGCTGCAGCCGCCAAAGTTCTGAGACAAGGACCAATACCCGCAGAGCAAATCTCACTGATATGGTCCCCGGCCCATCAAGGTCTGAAAGGGAACGAGAAGGCGCACGCGATCGCCCGAGGGCTCACTTTCCGGTCGATCGCCGCTGACTCGCCGCCTCCACTCGAGCAACCCCACAGGAGTCGAACTAAAAACGTTCCAGGAAATTACTTCCCATTATAAATCCCACCGCAAGATCTATCCAGAGGCAGCTAAACAGCTGAACAAAAAGAGGAAATTATGTGGCGAAAACTGCAAACCGGGGTGTTTCCAAACCCTCACCTGTACAGTAAATGGCACCCGGATGTGTTTATTCCCAGATGTGCGCACTGCAATAACATTGCAGGCCTAGTGCACATAGTCTGGACATGCCCTTCCTACAACGATCTAAGTAGAAACGTAGAATCCTGGGAGGCCTTATTACGCAGCCACGACGCCGAAGAACAGCGTAAAGTCATCGGTCTCGCCCTGACCGCCGCCGAGTCCCAAGGGATTCCGGCCGACGGCTAGGGGTATGAACGGGGGCAGAGGCCAAAGCCTCCTGCCCCGTCATTCTTGACGGGTGCAAATAAATGTTATTTCTCTCTCTCTTCAGTACCCACTCATGATGTAGTAGGAAAAAAAAGAACACCAGGCACACTTTGCGTCAGACGCCGCCGCATGGCAGGAGATGCAGAGTGGTAATTCCACATGCCGCAATTTAAAAGAAAAAGAAATATCAATCAGCGTCGGCTTCTGCATTGTGGACACTTGCAACGCGTTGTCCAAACACAAAGACGTAACAACTGTGACAGTTGGTAGTTCGCGCTTGTTCTGTGTATACCTATGCGTTCTTTTCGAGCATCCTTGTTTGTGCTGCAGCGGCGCGCTGCAAGTATCGAGCTGCTTGTCGTTCTTCGTGTGACAATATGAAATCTTGCTATCGCATTCATTGTTTCGTCCTAGTGGCGAAACTGTGACGTTTTTGTGCTCGTCAGTTAGCGCTCCTTCATTCAGTGTTCATGGCCTACTGGAAGAGGCGCAAAATATTAACACAAAGCACTGAAATGGATAGCCGACTAACTAAAGCAAATTCACTTTGTTCTTAACTAATATTTCAGAGCAATGTTTTGTTTGTGCTCCCGTAAGCGATCATTAATACATCGGCCCGTTTCGCCGATGTATTTCCCGCCACATGTCAGTAGTGAGCTGTATACTACGCCTTCTGCGCATGGCAAAACGTTGCTCGATACAGAGATGGCCACCTGTCCACACATTGGGATGACTGTGGTAGTTCACCTGTTTATTCAAAATGTATCATAGCAACTGGTTTTCAATAAAAAACCAGTTGCTAGAGCGCTTCCGTCTGTGTGTCTGTGTGCCTTCCTTAAGTCCATGTCCACTAGCGCTACCCTTCCAAGCATGAATTTCCAACTCGCCCAAGAAACAGCGCTCTCAATTACTTAGTTCTTGCGTAGACTACGGCTTGCTGAACAAGATCACACGAAAGGACATCTATCCCAATCCTCGTATGAAGACGCCGCGACTGCTGGAAAGGAGCATAGCTTTTAGGGGCGAAGATTCTTAGTACCTAGCCTTGTCTTCAGGTATGGTCACGGTATAGTACCGTTAATATAATCGAAACATATGTGAGACACAAAAAAACATGGTTGATCCCTCCGTCATAGGAATAGGTATAACACGAAAGTAAAATGTGCCCGTACAGAGGTAATTGAATGTTGGCTGTACATTGAAACAGGAGAGTTTGCACAACGTATGACGTGGATGCACCTATGTTGACGCTTGGTGGTACATCTCCGTCCCGCGACTAACGTCCATGATCAACGATTAAACAAACCATTCTGGTAGCTGTGGATGTTAACGGCGAAAGCGTAATCAGAGCAAGAGGCATGAAGCCAGAAAAGCTTCGCTATTGGGGTGCAGAACTTGGGCTAAGGTCGCCACACCGCGGCATCTTAAAGTGTGATTGAACGTACGCCACGGTCGGACTAGACGGAAACGCTGAGTGTGTCGTGTCGCCCTAGTATAGCCCGGCCGCGACTTTTCTCGGGGCGAGCGTAAGCGAGGAACGCGGTATTGCAGCCACTGCAGGGGGGACGCGTCGTTGACACCACCGGGAGAGAGAGAGAGAAGTAACTTTATTGGCACCCGTCAAATAGATGACGGGGTAGAGGCGTCAGCCTAAACCCACACTCATCCTCCCTAACCGTCGACCGGGATCCCTTGGGACGTGGCGTAGGTCAGGGCGAGACCGATGACTTGCCGTTGAGCATTTTCCTCATCGTTGAGTAGCAAGGACTCCCAGGACTCTCTGCATCTGTCTGGCTCATCAAAGTTAGGACAGCTCCAAACCATGTGGACTAAGTCCGCTCTACCATCGCAATGCCTACACCGAGGGCTATACACCGAGGGATGCCACTTGCTCAACAATTGTGGGTTTGGAAATACCCCTGTTTGTAACTTTCTCCGCATAACTTCCTCGCTTTTTGAAAGGTTCTTATGCGCTCTCGGGTAAGTCTTACGCCCCAGCTTATAATGGTTAAGGATTTCGTTATAAGTGCTCAGTTCGTCTGCGGTCTGTAGGGGTTCCTCGCTTAGGGATGTTGTCGAGACAGCGCTGGAATGCCGGAAAGTGAGACCTCGGGCCAGCGCGTGCGCCTTCTCGTTCCCTCGCAAACCCTGATGAGCCGGTGTCCAGATTAGTGAAACCTGCTCCGCCGGGGGGCTGTCCGACGGCTAATATGTGTACAGCTGTGGCAGAGATCCTGCCCGCATCAAAATTTCTGATTGCAGATTGTGAATCACTAACAATAACTCTCACATTCTTTTGAGTCAAAGCCAGCGCAATGGCGACTTCTTCCGCCTCTGTTGCTCCTAAATGTCTGACGCTGCAACACGAGGCAGGGCCTCCGTTTTCTGAATTCAATAGTCAATTCCGCGCCAAATTTACGACCACACAAGAGAAGAAACACATAGACAGGACCTCCGTTTTCGCGTGGAATTACGGCTACGTATACTTTGCCTTGCTTGTATTCGGCCGCGTCCGTGTAAATCACATCTTGCCTGCCTTTCAGGCTTTTCTGCAACGCCTCAGCTCTGTCCTTTCGCCTGCTCTCGTGATGCACCGGGTGCATATTCCTGGGTAACGGGAGTATTCTTAGCCTGTCCCTGACTCGCGGTGGGACTTTGCCTGTCTGCTTGGAACACGCCTGGGGCTCAAACCCCAGCCGCTCCAGGATCCGTTTACCAGTCTGAGTGCGCAGCAGTCTCTGATATTGCGATACTGTCGCCGCTTCAATGAGCTCGTCTAAGGTGTTGGACACCCCTAAACTTAAGATTTTGTTCGTTGGTGTGTTTGGGGGAAGTCCGAGAGCCGTCTTGATTCCCTTCCTAATGATGATTTCGACCTTGTCTTTCTCTGCTCTGGTGAATTTTAGGTAGGGGGGCTACATATATAATCCTGCTAATTACGAAAGATTGCACTAACCTTAGGAGGTTCGCTTCCTTCATACCCGCATGTTTGTTTGCTATTCGCTTGAGCAATCGGCACGTCTGGTTGGTACTCGCTTCCAGTCTCTGGATGGTCTCGCCGTTTTTTCCGTTCGCTTGAATCCGCAAACCCAAGACCCTGATACTGTCGACAGTGCGAATAAGGTTACCGTTTACTCTCAGCTCGATGCCGTGCCCCGCGTCCTGTCCCCTTCCCCGTCGCCGCGCCCGCGATTTTAAGAAAAGGACCTCCGACTTCTCCGCTGAGCACCTGAGGCCAATTGGCTCCAGATATTCCTCGATAGCTTGGATTGCCCTCTGCAGCGTCTCCTCGATGTGCCCGTCACTACCTCTGCTCATTCATAGCGTCAGATCGTCCGCGTAGAGCGTATGGTTCAGTCCTTCTATGCCTGCCAGCTTCCTGGGGAGACCCATCATCGCGATGTTAAATAAGGTGGGCGACAGAACTGATCCCTGCGGCGTACCCTTGCTTCCCAGTTTAATACCTTCCAATGACTGCCCTCCCAAGCTGATCGTTGCCGTTCTGTTCGTAAGAAAATCCTTTATATAATTGTAAGTCTTCGTGCCTGCATTGAGAGCTCCCAGACTCTCCAATATGGCCGAGTGCTTCACATTATCGAATGCTTTCGAAACATCTAACCCTACGACTACCCTGGTGTCTACCGTTTTTTTGTCTATCACCTGTTCTTTGAGCTGAAGCATGACGTCGCATGCCGATAGATGTGACCTAGATGTTTGATATCAGTTGTTAAAGAAAATGAGGCACTAAAGAAGTCAAATGAAACATTGACGGCTGACTGCAAACGAATGAAACAAGAGCTTGAGGAACAGGAACTTAGGTTGACAGCTAGCGAGCAGTACTCTCGGAAGTCTAATATAGAGATTAAAGGAGTTGATGAAAAAGAAAAGGAAAATCTTAAAGACATTGTATGCCAAATAGGAGCACGTGTGAGCGAACTTTTGACGCCAGATGACATTGAAACTGTGCACAGAGTGAAGCCACGGAACGGTCAGGCCTGCCCTAACATTGTAGTTCAGTTTAGGAACCGAGAAAAACGTGACTCATTTCTGCTAAAAGCCAAAAAGACTCGTCTCTCATCATCTGATTTGGGTAATGCATCTAACACACCTCTGTTTGTGAACGAGCACCTCTGCCCAACATTGAAGCGTTTGCTGGGCATGAAAATTGAAAAGAAACGTTCTTCAGGGTGGAAGTTTGTGTGGACTAAGGATGGGAAAATACTCGCACGGAAAGATGAGCAGTCGCGTGTCATACATGTTCGCACCTCTAATGACCTAGAAAAGATCCAATAAGTGAGGTTTACATTTGCTTAAGGAACACTCATTCTAAGATGGCGTTAAACTTTGACGATGTGAATCACACATATGCCTCTGAGAATATAAAAGGACTGAAGTGTTTTTATCTAAACATGCTGTCTGCGCGAAACAAATTGGAGCAGTTGCATATTCTCTTGGAAGGCTTTAAATTCTGTTTCGATATAATAATGCTAACAGAGACATGGTTCACGTGTCAAAGTGATGTCATCAGAGACATAAATTACTCAACATTTTTTGTAAATCAAAATGGCCGACCAGGTGGTGGGTTATTAATGCATGTGAAAAAAGGTATTGAATGTGATATTATTCCCCAATTTTCTTTTGCTTCGTCTGATGTTGAAAGTCTTGCTGTCAGGTCTAAAACGCATATCTTTTCTGTAGTGTATCGCCCACCGGACGGAAATATGCCTTGTTTCATAGAATATTTTGAAGCGTTGCTTGACTATGTGAATCAAAATAATCTAACACTTATTTTAGGTGGGGACTGCAACATTGATATGTCAAATCCGTCTGTGTCGCGTAAATTTCATACTGCATTAATCTCACAAGGTTTCAATAACGTCATTAATACGCCAACACGTATCAGCATGCACACAAATTGAAAATTGAAAAAAAAAGCCAATCATGGTGTCGGGGTACAATCCCTGATCTTCTAGAAATCTATTCAGCCTGCGCTGAATAACATGTTCCATTAATTTGCCCACGCATGAAGTAAGTGAAATGGGCCTGAGATGTTCAAAGCTAGGTTTCTTTGCAGGCTTTGGAATGGAGACAAGGTTGGCAGCCTTCCACGCTGGCGGAAGTTGCCCTCTGTCCCAACAGTCCTGCATATACGCTGTCAGATTTCTGACCGACGCATCGTCCAGATTTCGGAGCATCTTATTGCTGATCCGATCCGGCCCTGCAGCCGTCTTCGTCCTCAAGCGGTTTATTTCTGCCCTGACCTCACATACCGTGATCGGGCTGTCAAGATCTGGGTTTTCTAAACCCGAATACTCGGGCAGGGACTCAGACCCCGTACAGCTGAGATACCTATCCCTAACCTCGGCGATGAGCTCATCGGTCGTCCCTTCGTATTTGTAAACGAGCTTATGTAGCTGCTGCCTAGCTTCTAGCTTGGATTTGTCCGGATCTAGCAAGTGTCGCAGCAGATGCCAGGTCCTTGCACTACCTATTTGGTGGTCCATTTGGTCACAAATGCTGTTCCAGTTCTGCTTGGTGAGGGTTAAAGGATATTCTTCTATTTCCTTATTCAACGCAGCCAATTTCCTGCGGATATTTCTATTGCCTCGTTTTTGCGCGAGCCTCAAATTGAGCTCGTGCTTTTTTGCGCCATAGGTTTATCATGTGTCTATCAACCCATTCCTGGTTCTCATCGACCTCGATTTCCTCAGTTGCATCGTGGACCGATTGAATAACTCCTTTGCTCCATTCGTCTATGTCTTCGATGCCATCCTGGCCGGATCGACTATTCCTGAAAGCATGCCAATTCACAGTTTCTAGCTTCTTCGTGCGAGCTACTGAAGGACCGTCTTCTGTGACTATTTCAATTATTCTGTGGTCGCTACCCAGATCTTCACCCGTGTTACACCATGTGGCCGAGAGCCCGCCTCCAATCAGAGTGAGGTCGGGCGTTGTGTCTTGCGAGACAGTTTCCCTGTCTAGTTGGCCTCAAGGGATCCGTCAAAAGGGTCAGACCGTTCTGCTGTATGCTATTCCATAATGCCCTCCCTTTAACCTGCGCAAACCTGTATCCCCACGCGGGGTGATGAGCGTTGAAGTCACCCACTACGAGGAGGGGGCTGTCCTTCGCGATCATCCTGACTTTGGCGAAGAGATCGTCAAAACCACAGTTACGCCTTTGCCTAGGGGAGCTGTACACGTTTAATCCAAAAAGATTTTTAACCTTCCGCTTACGAGGGACTAGCTCGATCAGTACATGATCCATCTGCATCAACCCTGTCTCGTGCTGCAGTGCTATGACGTTGCGTTTGACCAGAGTGACAACCTGCGTATTTTCCCATCGTCCCGCATACGATTTATAGCTAGCGAGCTTCGCGTTCTTTCCACATTCCTGTAACGCTATGACTCCCGGCTTATCCCCATTGGTCAGGAACGACTGAAGAACGGCTCGTTTGCGCGAGAGACCCCTACAGTTCCACTGCCAGATGGTGTTACGGTACTGAGCCATCTTTAAACTTCTGAATTTCCTGGCATAGGCACTGCCATTGCCCGTCTCTGTTCGCGGCCTCAGCCCTCATTTGCTCATTCATCTGCTGAATCATACCATGGAGCAGCTTCATGTCTTGTTCAATTTTATCGAAACGTAGCTCGTAATTGTTTACTGTTTCCACATCCTTCACCCGCTTCTTTTTAGGAGGAGGATCTGCACGCGGTGTTTCCGACACCGATTGTGGTACTGCTGTCGCGCCCTTCTGCGCTCCCTCATCTATGCGCTTATTTAGCACATTTATCTGCTCTCGGAGCTCTCTGTTTTGCTCCTGCATGTTATTGCATTGCGCCTGCATGGTTTTTATCTGTTCCTGCATGAGCCTGTTCTGTTCCTTGAGAGCCTTTACTATTGCGGAATCCTGAGAACCGACCTGAGAGTTCGGTGGTGTACTCTTCTGGGAGTTCTTGGACTCAGGGTGAGAAGCCTCTGCTCGCGTCGACGGTGTAAGCCTGGGGAACGATGCCGAGCGGTCCCTCGGCGTGCTCTTGGATCTGTCGCTAGCACCACACGACGCGTCTGTTGTTGTTGCTGCAACGCTGTTTTCGGCGCTTTCTCTTCTTCTGGTTCCGCTGCAAGCTTTGCCTCCCACTGTCGTTTCTTGACAATATATGGCGTGCGAAACAACATCGTACACTTCTTATCTCCATTCAAATGTTCTTTGCCGCATAAACGACACTGTGGCACACACTGATGGTCCTCCGGCGGTGATGACATACCACACCCTCGGCACTTGGCTTCTCGACTGTTGCAAACGTCCGATCTGTGGCCCAGTTCGCTGCACCGATAGCACACTTCGTAGCGTTTTTTGAACAGAAAACACCTCATGATCATGCCGAAACACACGAGCGTACGCGGCACCTCTGCTTCCGCAAAGGTGATGACGACTGTGGGAGATCGGCCCATTCTTCTGATCCCAAGAATCTCTGGGTTCTGTTCATGACCGGCGAAACCCTCCATTATCGTCTCCTCGGTCATGCGTATGTCCATTCCATGCACAACCCCTTTTCCACAGTTTTCAGGTGCCACCATGTACGCGGTCACCTCATGGTCCTTATCTTCGATCCTTATAGTTTTGATACTCATGACCTTCTCCGCACACTCAAAGTTCAAGGTATGGAAAAGAATCGTACCTTGTTTGTCGTTCACGAAGAGAAGATCCGACTTTGTTTTCTTCCACTCAAGGGACGCGGCCCGACGCACAGCTTCGCCGAGTAACGGTTGTGAGGTGTTTTTGATCACTGCTAGGCCCGCTTTTGGTCTGATAATCACTTTCCATCCGTCCTCCGGGAGCTTGGGGAGACGCGATGCCACAGATCGTTCAGCTAGCTTCCTTCCCACTGCTTTGTACGAGCGAACGCCGCCACGGTTTTCGGTTCCAGCCCCCCTTGCAGCCGGCTTCCTCGCCACCGCCGTTGTGCGTCTCCGTCTTGGCGTCGCCGGCGCTTTCTGGAACTTTCAAGCCTCGGCGCTTTTCGACACACTTTTTGAGTTTGACGACCCATCCTTCTCCGTCCATCTCATTCGGCTCGATGTCGGTGCCTTCCACAGTAACATCCATCGTCATCGTGACACCACGGCCGTGGTGGACCGGCGACGGGGCCCCTTGTCCGCCCTCTCGGCCATAGGCGTCGCTAGGCTTAAAGCAGGCCTAGCGGGACGCACAGCGCATCGGCACGAAAACGACGATGAAATCCTCAAAAATGCACTCACACCCTAAGGTCTTGTATCCACGGGTTCCTTGAAACTTCGAGAACGCGATTCGACCACCAAATAAGGTGTCCATTGATTTCTACCGCCACAAAAGCAAACATTCGATGGAGCCAACGCAAACGCGTGTCCGCCCCTTCCGGCGCCCTGGCGGCCTTTTCACACCACCGGGAGCGGACGCGTTTTACAAGCGCTCCGGCACAACTCCTGGTTTTTACTGCTCAAGTCCTTCAATGGCCACTTAAACGAACGCGGAGTTTTCTGCGGAACCAACTACATCATCCGAAGTAGTTTTCAGTGAGTGCTTCGCAATTTTCGTCCACGAAGATCGACTTTTTGTCACCGTTCCACTAGCTCGGTGGGCCAACGGCTAGGCCTACCGACGTGGTCGTCGACGCAGTAGAGGGAGAGGAGCTTCCCTCCGATGAAGTTCTCGAAGATGGTGAAGGCAGCTGGCGTCAAGTCTATGCCAGGGCCAGAAAGCCTGTTTCTCCCCCGAAGAAATCAACGCCTGACGTCGACACTTCGCAAGAACAGCCACGGAAAACTCTCGCATCGACTCGTCGCAGTGCCCCCAGACCACCTCCACTTCCAGCGGACGACTATAAAATAGTCCTGCGAATACGTGGAGGCCTCCGGTGTGCTGACATTCCACTTCCGAAGCTCATGCAAGCCGTCCTAAAAGCGGCAGCGCTCACAGGCTCTCTACATGACCAATACCGCATCAACTCCGTAAGCAACGTTCTGCTCATAAGCACACCGGACTCCGGAACGCACCGAAGCGTACCACCGTATCAAAACCATCAAGATGGACTAGCGCAGCTTTGAAGTAGTGACCCACATCACGGATCCATCGAATAAGTGCAGAGGGGTCATCCGTAATATTCCTATGGACCACACAGCTGAAACCATCTTCAATAATGCATGTTGCTGGGCGAGTCGGTCGTACATGATGAGCACACGCGAGTCTGCGCCCGTCCTTGTTCACTTCCTTGTCCCTGTGTCCATTGCGCAGCACCTTGTCTCATCAAGCTGAAACCATCTTGTCAAGTCTACTGGACTATGACAGACTAGGCCTCATCCTCACCGGACGTCGCATGGGTGCCACAACGTCCATCTTAGTCACATTCAGGGGTACTCGCGTGCTTTTTTACATAAGCTATCAGGGTGGCATCACCCGATGCGTGCCCTATCGTCATAAGACGGAGGCCTGTACTCTCTGCCGCAAACTCGGTCACAGACCAGATGTCTGCCCAGGCGCCCCTGAGTCTTTGTGTCCATTGTGTGGCATTCCGAACACACTCCTCGACCACGAATGTGAACCTAAGTGTGTGGTGTGCGATAATGACCACCCCACCGGCTCGCCCCAGTGCCCACAGCGCTACAAGCCCAAACCGAAGTATGCACCCTCAACTTTCGAGCAAGATGCAGCTCCATTCCTCGATCCAAGCACATCTTTCAAGAACGCCCAAAGAGGACGCTCACCCAGTATCACAAGACAGCAAAGCCGAAGCCGCAGCCGAAGCCGCAACAAAAGCATTCATCAAGACCCCGGCCCCCGGACTGGCCCTGGACTCGAGGTGAGCAGGGCTGATGTAGCCTCTCCCGAAAGCTCCATTCTAAAGCAGCTCAAACAAATGCAGGATGACATGGCTGAATTGAGGGCAGAAAATGCAAAACTACGTCTAGAGCTTCAGTCCTTCAAACAACCATCCGCTTCCCCACAGCTCCCATCCTCATCTCTCATCCCCACACCCATCTCACCACCACCCGCTCTTCCCTACACCACCCCTATAACTAGGGACCCCGCTCAACCACCTGCGCAAAAACGAAAAATCTCGATTCCCACAGTGTCATTCGAAGAGCGAGTAGACCAAGTGGAAACAAAACTAGAGAGAGTTGACAAAGTCGAAGAAAAAGTTAGCAAACTCGAAGAAAAACTCGACAATTTTAGTGCCTTCTCCAGAGCTTCTTCGCAGAAGCTCCATGAATCCGTAGCCTCGATACAACAAGCCACATTACCGATGCAACAAACCTTAGATAGAGTTACGCAGTGGATCGACACGGTCCACGCTAACCATCCAGAGATTGCTCAACCCAAGCCAAATCCCCCTACCAAAAATGGCGCCTCGTACCCGCACTGAACTCTGCGTATGGCAATGGAACTGCAGGGGGTTTCGCCGAAAAAAGGCGAACCTCCTGCAGTACATAAAATCGCAAACTGCCCCTCCCCCAATCATTGCGTTACAAGAAACAAATGGTGTTGTACAGCTGCCAGGTTATAGAACGCATCAAAACCCGGCCGATACGAAACCAAACACTGCAGTCTGAACTCAGAAGCACCTTATGTGTTTGAGACGCCTGCAGACAAACACATATCCCAACATACACACACTCAGCAAAATACGGCCATCTCAATACGCTGACCGCTGCCCTTCGTGCGGCGACACACCAACACTCATTCACATCACTTGGATTTGCCTACAAAGACCAGCAGAGGGCAACTCACCCTTCATCACACCAAACGAATTCGAAAGGTCGTGGGAGGTGCGACTCACCCGGCAGGACCTGGGAAGCCAGCGGGCAACCTTGGACCAGGCCAAGCGAGCCGCTCGTGCCAGTGGGGCTCTGGAATAAGGGCTCCACCCACGGACACCTCAGTTTGCCGTTTAAATAAAATGTTTGTTCCTCCTCCTCCTCCATACAGTTACATACTCGAAATTTGCCGACATCGTGATTGAGCACGACTTTCTCCAAATACTACCTCACAAACTTAACTCACCATTCTTATACATTCTCAACGTATACAGTCGACCACAACAGAAAAGCCACCGCTTCGATTCCCCATTCGCCCGAGTTATATCCTCGGCAGGCAAACACAGCCTCCTCATAGTGGGGGATTTTAACGCCTCCCACCCAGCGTGGGGTTACACCACATCTACACCCAAAGGGAGAGCCCTTTGGTCCCACATCCAGGCACACCGTTTTACACTGCACAATGACCCGGAGATGCCTACTCGTTTGGGAAACAGTGTAAACAAAGATACGTCTCCCGATCTCACCCTCACGCACAATGTTCCCCCAATTGTTTGGGCTAACACCCAAACTAACCTTGGGAGCGATCATTACATTAATAGCATCACTCTACAACTAAAACACAGACCCATTGCACCCAAACCACTGACGCTTACACATTGGGACAAGTTTAGAGAGACCCGTAACAGCACCGCCCCCCTCACGCATTGAAAACCTTACTGAGTGGACTCAACAGCTTCAAAAAGGTGTCGAAAACCACACCAGAACTCTACCCCCCAGACACCCCGATAACAACTCTTGACTCTAAGCTTCTCCATATGTGGGAAGCAAAACAGTCGCTACTGCGACGGTGGAAACACCAGCGCCACAACAGGAAACTCCGCATAAGGATAGCGAAGCTAGACCAACAAATCGAACGATACGCGACTCAATTGGCGGCACAACAATGGGGTCAGCTTTGTGAAGGAATGCACGACCACCTCAGTAATAAACGAACGTGGCAACTCCTTCGACATCTGCTAGACCCCACCACTTCTCGCACAAGACACTGCCACGCTATCACCAAACTGTTACACGAGCACAGTGACCCCTTAGGACAGCTTTTCGATAACCTCCGCGCGTTACACTTACCCCATTTACGCAAGGATCCTATACCCTCTTATTCAGGGGAACCTAATGAGTCATTAGATGCCCCGATTACGGAGGCGGAAGTTAGGCATGCCCTCGCAACACCACGTCGGCTCCCGGCCCCGACCACGTTCACAACAAATTACTTAGAAATCTTGACCCTATTTCAATTAAAGCATTGACTGAGTACTTTAACCACTGTTTTGACACGGGCACCCTTCCACCTTCGTGGAAAGATGCCAGAGTCATATTTGTACCCAAACCAAACAAAACTCTCCAAATAGAAAATCTGAGACCCATTTCCCTAACATCGTGCCTCGGAAAGACTATGGAGCATGTTATGCTTGCACGCCTCCAGAGACACGTGGAGGATAATGGGCTACTGCCTTCACAAATGATTGGCTTTAGAACCTCACTGTCGGCGCAAGACGCAATGCTTCGCCTTCAACGCGACATTATAACTCCTAACCGGAGTGAGGACACAAAGGCAATCCTTGGTCTGGGCATACATGGAGCATTCAATAACGTAGCCCACTCAGCTATATATGCTGGCCTCAACCAAACTTCTTGTGGCTCTAAAATGTACTCTTACATCAGCAGCTTCCTCACAGACCGCACAGCAACATTAACATTCTGACCAGAACACTCCTCACCTTATACACTAAGCAGCTTCGGCACGCCTCAAGGGTCAGTGCTCTCTCCCATCCTTTTTAACCTGGCTATGCTACCTATACCCACCGCTCTTCAACGTATCCCCGACTTAAACTTTTCCATCTATGCCGATGATATCACCTTATGGGTGAAAGGAGGCTCAGATGGACACATTCAAGACACACTACAAACAGCTGTAGACATAATAGCAGCACTGACATCTCAGATGAATCTCCATTGTACCCCAAGTAAATCAGAATTACTCCTTCTACCAACTCACCGTCGAAACAAACACGTTCCAATGATCGAAGTTTGCATTAATGTTTAGAAGTTCTTCCACTGGGGCTAGTTGGTATGGCATTGTGAAGTGAAACGATGCGCTGCATAGATGAAACGAGACAAAATGACACAGGAACACGAAACGGACAAGGACCTTGCGCACTAACAACTTTTGTTCAATCGCTTTCGCTCGTCAGTGCATATACACAGAGATAATGAAAGGTGACGTGTGCAATGACACAAGAAAGGGTGAAGAATCAACGCAAGTGTGACGAAAAAGCTCCAGTGAGCACGTTGCCTTCATGACATCAAGCAACTTTATCGAAGTGTGCCAAATCGCTCGTTTAGAAACTTAACGGTGTCAGAATCTAGCGCAACCGAATATGCAGGAATATGCATTGGGTCGAATGTTGCACCCGTTTTGTCAGATATCTTTCTTGGGAAAGGAAATAGAAAGCTTGTGAACGCGTTGGGGCAATTGGGGGGCCGTCAAATGCTTTAGATATGTAGACGATTTCCTTATCTGTTTCAGTTATGATGATTTTAACGCTATAAAGGTAGAAGAAGTGTTGTATCTATTTGGGGAGGCGCACAAAGGTTTGGAATTCACGACTGAAATGCCGGATAATGATAAGTTACAGTTTTTAGATTTGTATTTAATATTTTCGAGACATTGCACGTGCTGGGAATACAAAACCAGGTCAGAGAAGGGACTTTTGCCCTATGAATCAGGACACTCAAAGGTAGTCAAGAGAGCGATAGTAACTTCGCGTGTAGGGCAGGCGATCAAAAAATCTTGTGAGCACAAGAAAGATAGTGCACTTGCTATGCAGGTCACCAGACTACTGAAGTGCGGATACCCGAAGACGCTAGTTATCTCTGTTTGCGAAAAAATGCTTTCGGATATCTGTGGCAAAGGCAAAGCGGACAAAGCAGACAGCAAGAAATACAAAAAAATGGCTGTCATCCCGTACGTACACGGGGTATCGCATGGGCCCAAAAAAACAGGCGAAAGAAACGGAGTGAAAGTAATTTTTTCAGCTCCGTACAAACTTCGTGGGCTGTGCAAGAAAGCAAATGCTGAGCAGGTGTCATGGGAAAAGTGCGAGGTTAAGCATAAGTATAAATATGTGGAGTGCTCAACTGGCGTAGTTTATCAAATCCCTCTTACCTGTGGCAAGACATACGTCGGCCAAACCGGCCAATGCCTGAACAAAAGGCTGCGGCAACACGAAAATTTGGTAGGTAAGCTGACGATTTCTGGCAATTTAGCAGCACATTGTTCTAATTGTAAGTGTACACCATGTTTCCAAAAAACGAAGAAGCTAGCACATGTGGGAAATAACAGAAAAAAGAGAGAAGTGGTGGAAGCGTACTTTATGAATGAGATAACGGGCCGCGATTGTATAAGCGCGCCCTCGGTTGCGCTAGATTCTGACACCGTTAAGTTTCTAAACGAGCGATTTGGCACACTTCGATAAAGTTGCTTGATGTCATGAAGGGAACGTGCTCACTGGAGCTTTTTGCGTCACACTTGCGTTGATTCTTCACCCTTTCGTGTGTCATTGCACACGTCACCTTTCATTATCTCTGTGTATATGTACTGACGAGCGAAAGCGATTGAATAAAAGTTGTTAGTGCGCAAGGTCCTTGTCCGTTTCGTGTTCCTGTGTCATTTTGTCTCGTTTCATCTATGCAGCGCATCGTTTCACTTCACAATTTGCATTAATGGGTGCCTTATTCCTGCAGTCTCACGCATTCGTGTGCTAGGTTTATTTATCCAAAATAACCGCCTTAATACGCACACACTCGAAACCTTACGCAATACCGTTGAAAACACTCTAAGACTGATAGGAAGAATCTCGGGTAAAAACGGAGGGCTCCGGGAGTCAGAGCTCCTTCGTCTAATACAGGCTTTTGTGATTAGTAAAATCACATATACTCTCCCTTACCTTCACCTTAAACCAGCCGCGGAGGACTTCGTCAACACCCTCCTCCGCAGAGTTTACAAATACGCACTAGGAATTGCGTGTAATGCCTTTAACGCACGACTCCACCAGATAGGAGTCATAAATACCCTATCAGAAATCAGTGAAGCGCACTTAGGGACCTTGAAACGGTTTTGACGATTTTGTACAAACACATTGAGCCAGTAGACCAAGTCCTAAGGCTCATTTACAGACTAATATAAGCTCTCTGCGTACACTGTGTAATTGATTACAACGCTATAAAGCTGCGAATCGCTGCAGATCACTGCGGCTCAGCCCAACGCGTTTTCAACCGCCCCTCCCCAGTATGACACGCAGTCTGCGCACGATCTGATTGGCTGCGGTGTGCGCGCACGAAAAATTGGCTGGTAGGGTGGCGGCACCTGTCGGAGCAGATATCAACCCCTCCGCGATGTCTCTGTTGCCAGACGGCGTGCGTGCTGCCGGGCGCACTGGGGCTATGGTCTCCGAGATGCACGCAACCTGTCGGCGTGCAGTCTCAGAGGTCATCACCGGGCGAAGCTCAAATCATCGAGTGTGCTCACATGAGCTCTGCGATCGCCAGCGATGCCAGCGTGTATCATGAGTTGAGGAGGCAAGGCAGGGGTAAGAAGGAGGGTATGATATAATTGGCCGTAGCCGCCTTGGTACACGGCGTGCAGCGAAATTTGTGGTGCCAATGGTTCGATGATGCTCTAGCCTAAAGGCTGACAAAGCTTCAAATAACCGTTTCAGGGTCCCTTTAACAGCTCAATACGCTAGGCTCGCGACCACTAGCGCAGGCCGTCACATTTTATCGTCTACCCGCATTAACTTTACCTCAATCACCAATGCTAAATATAACATTCCCCACCACATACACAACCTGTTACTCATACCACCCCTTCCTAAAAACATGCACCCCACTTATCATACCAAACGTCGAATACAAAGAGCAAAAGCTCTTCAGAAAAGATTGCAAGGAGCCAAAGACGTGCTCTGTGTCGATGCGGCAGAATACCCATCTTCCTCATCCTATGCCCTTTCTGCTGTCGATTCCGACGGCAAGGTGCTCACAACGGCATCCGTCACTGCCAACTCCTCGGAGGAGGCTGCCATCGCTTTAGGTCTATCCATCCCCGATAGCACTATGATTGTTAGTGATTCCAAAACTGCCATACGTAACTTCAGTGCAGGTCGCATCTCACAAACTGCCCTTTCAATTCTTCATAAGCATCCTCCCACGCAAGACATTGCTATCATATGGACGCCCGCGCATGCGGGGTTGAGTGGCAATGAGGCGGCTCATGCCTGTGCTCGAGGAATGACGGGCCGAGCGCAGGCCTCTGATGACGCCTCAGACCACGTGACACCCTTCAGCGCTAGAGATCGTCTTTTGACCTTCCACGACATAACGAATCACTACCGCCTACAGCGTACCATGTACCCCCCCCCCCCTTTACATCGTGGAACTACTCGCCACCACGAAATACTATGGCGCCAGTTACAGACCCGAACGTTCCCTACCCCATCTTTCCGCCATCTTATACACCCTGCGATATATCCCTTCCCTTTATGCATTTTCTGCCAACAAAGAGCTAATCTAGACCATATCATGTGGGGGTGTACTCGGAACCCACCACCTAACTCTCTAAACATTAATAGTAAGGGGCAGTGGGAGGCTGCCATGTGCAGCTCGGCGCCCGAGGTCCAGGACCAGATCTTGGATTGGGCCAAGAGGGTAGCGGAGACCTACGCCGGGTAGGCTCCTCTGATCCCTCCACCACCGCCCCTTTCCCTCTTGGGATAAAGTTTTTCTCCTCCTCCACTGCAGGGAGGCGCGCATCGCATTTTCGGTTTGGGTGGACGCTATGAGCGAGGCCGACGCTTGGACTAGAGTCGCCACCTAGCGTTGCGTTAAGGCGTTGACAAAATTGCACTTCTACTGAAAACACGACGACTGAGACGGACGCGTAGCAGGTGCTAATCGCGGAAGCCACAGTAATGATGAATTACTTTACGTTTTACTGCTCCAAGAGGGCGGCACCACCACACTGACGAGCAGCACTGTGATGAAAGTGGTAGATATAAAAGGCGCGTTCGTAAAGCTGTCAGAGTCTGTGGCCGTGGCGCAATGGATAGCGTGCTCGGCTTCTGTTGCTGCAGGCCAAGATGTCATACGTTCGATGCCCGTTGAGGGAACTTTTTAACACGAAAGTGTTTTATGCCGGGGTCCACCACGGCTCCTCTGACGTATTTCCGTCACGGATATGACGTTGTAAAATATAAACTATCATAATGAGATCAAAGAAAAATTAGGAGAAAAAGTTCCGTCGCCGAGCGTCGAACCTACGACCTCTCGCTCCGCAGCGCGCGGCCCGAAACCACTCGGCTACGGGAGCGTACGTTCCTCCGCTTGCTAACGGCAAGCTATTTATACACACCATATACCGTTGGCGGTCCTCAGAGCTCCACGACTTCAGCGCGTTTTCGTCATCACTAGCGAGATGGCGCGAAGGTGTCACGGAGCGCGCGCTCTAAAGGTCGTCGCGCCTCTCGCTGGGATAAGCGTGCCCCTCCACGGGGCGTGGTCGCTGGTGCGCGCGCGCTTATCTCCTGATCGGGGCATTCGGGCGCTTCGCACGCCTTGTGTTTCCACAGCAAGTTTGCTTTGAAGTTACAGCGGTTAAAGAGTGCACGAAGGTAGCTTCGTTCGCCGCAGCGGCCGCGTTTACGAATGGAGCGCGCCGCTTACACACGAAGTAATAATTATGGCAGTTCGCGCTCGTCCTGCGTATGCTTGTGCGTTCGTTTCGTGCGTCTTTGTGTTAGAGCAGCGCGCTTTAAATGTCGAGCTGTGACAGTTAGTCCGTGCTCGTCTTGTGTATGTTCATTTCGTGCTTCCTTTCTGCTTGAGGTGCGCGCTGCATGTTTCGAGCTGCTTGCCGTCCTTCACGTCACATTACAATTTGTTGCTGCAGCATTCATTCCTTCTCCCTTGTGGCGAAACAATGCACAATAAACGCTCAACTACTTATGTGAATACACGTTTCACTTTCGTGTTATACCGTTTCCTTTGACAGAGGGATCAGTCATGTTTTTTTTCTTTGACATCTGATCGTGTACATTTTTTCAGCGTCATTTCCATGACGGAAATACGTCACCTAAGTCTTGGTGGGCCTCGGCGTAAAACACTTTCGTGTTAAAAAGGTTTTACTATAGACTTCAACGTAGACATAGGCTAAATATAAGGTAACAGATCGCAGTTCCCGCCGAAAATAACCTATCTAGAAGAGTATTGATGAGTTGATCTCTACTAAAATGTGCCTAGATGTTGAGGCTTCTCAAGGAAACTTGTAGTACAAAGACACGTCGAGCACTGTATGTCACACCAAGTTGCCCATATTAAAATGGTATCTTGCCGCCGGTAAAGTGGCGGGTTGTTGGATTCACTGTCGAAGCATATCCTCCACTCCAGCAATTTTCGAAATCCTCCTTCAATTGCATAAGACTGGAAGGCGAAATAAATTTACATTTCTGTATACACTTTATGTCACTCAATCTACATTACATGGGCCAACGCTCGGATAACGTGCGGTTACTCACCAATACGATACGCAGAGCTTCGCCCACTCGTCATGATTCACTTCGTGGAGATGTGTGGATTTTTTTTTCTGTTCGTTGAACCTGCGCTCCGGCTACTGGTAGTCCCGATGGCTGAACTTGACCACTGCAAACCAGCCTTCGTTAGACTTGACCTTATATGAATTCATTGACGCGACTAGGACTGTGCAACGCTCTTGCAACATTTGAACGCATGACAGACATCCTTGGCGGCTTCAAGTGGCAGACGCCTCTCTGCTACCTGGGTGGTACTGTGATCTTTTCAGACGACTTTTCGACCCGTATACAACAGGTCGGAACTGCCGTCACTAGCCTCAGCTCTAATGGCTTTCAGATAAACTTAAATATGTGTTAATTTGGCGCACGAAAGCTGCTTTTCTGAGCAGTCTTCTTCGGAGATGGCGTCCTTCCGGATCCCATAGTACTTCGCGCTGTTGCTGCGTTTCCTAAACGGACAATGAAATATCTTCACAGCTTTCTATGCCTTCGATTTTATTTTAGACGTTTCATTCGCAGCTTCCCCACAATTATAGCCCCTTTGAGTGACCTGCGACGCAGCCGCGACCTTTGAGCGAAGTCACATGTGGCGATGCATCCAGCAAACTCCGATGCATTCTTACGTGGCCTCCAATTTTGCGACATTTTGATTTGTCTCCCCATATGAGAGAGAGACAGAGAGAAGTTTATTATGACAGAAAAGCTGAGAGCGCCCCAAATGAAATTCATAAGGACACTAGCGGTGTCGGCTTCGGCGCTGCGCTTGCGCAGCGTAAACGCAGATTTCTGGAGTTAGTTGTTGCTCATGCCAGCCATGCACCTACCAAAGCACGCACGAACAAACATAGTTATGGTTGAACGCCGTAACCCTTCGCCTACATACGCCTCCATACGCCGAAAAAAAAACATTCTAGCTGCGGTCTCCATCTACGACGCGTTTCCACTCGCCGTCACCGACATCCCCTGTGCAGCGGCGCAAAGATCCTTGTATTGCTTCCCTTATGGCCTTGTTGCGACGTCACCTACCGTCCCTAGAGAAGTAAGCCATCAAACACACCATTTCATTCTTCGCGACAGTTGCTCTATCATCGCAACTACCTCTGTGATGGACGCAAATGGCTCTTATTCCGCGCCATCTACGTTAAGACGTATGCGCCGCCTTCAACGCTGACTCACAGTATGCACATGCCGAAGGGTTGAAGACTTGCACTTCCCTCCGGCTCTGCTACTATATCAACGCAGAATATACCGCTTCGTCCGCTTCTACATCTCTTGCGTCGCGCAGTGCCGCAAGAATCTCCTTGCCATTTCCCTGCTCCGTAACAACCACTGACTTGCCCTCTCCGCCCCTTGGACTACACCGGCGCTGATTTGTGTGGTCTTCTTTCCATCACTCCGGCTACCAACCAGTAAATAAATGTTGCCATCGATCACACGCTAAGCAGATACTTGACCATTGCCACATGCATCGGCTAGCAATGTTGCCTCTCGTTTCACACCACTCTCTTCTACAGCACGCCGCGCTACCTGAGCCGCGCATCGACCGGCGAACCTGTATATTTCTGTCGGACGTCGTCAAGCAATTCTAGAGGAATGCAAGGTCAGATCACCACATCTTAATCATAAAAGGAATAGTTTAACAGAAATATTTAATCGAAGATCACGTCATATGCTCTCAAATTGTAAGGCTGTCTTCCACTGCAGCTGGGCGACGGTTACTAGCACACCTCGGGCTCAAATCACCCGTAACCCAAGAATCTCCGCGGCAGCTCCCCGAAGACCTGCGCGCAAAATTTACAGTATCCCCAATACCCCGTAACATGCATCCCACACATAACGTGGGGAGACGTCAGGCACGGGCGCGAGCCCTACTCAGTAACCCAGCCGCTATGGAGGATAACGTGGCCTTCGTAGACGCAGCGCAGTACGGCTATACGGACCACTTTGTCTCGGTAGTTACCACACTCAAAGGCGAACACTTGTCGTCTATGACTTTATTAAATTCAAACGCTGATCGCGCCGAGCAGGTCGCTGTGGCACTAGCTCTCGCTGCCACCGATCGCACCGCCATTTACACAGATTCGCGCGCAGCCGCACGGGCCTTCATGACGGGCTCAGTTTGTCGGGAAGCCGCGCGCGTTCTCTCTGCTGCCAATTGGTCAGACAAAAAGCACATTATCTGGTTCCCGGCGCACGTTGGCCCACACGTACACGGAACCATCCTTAATGCCAACGAGTTGGCTCACTCCCGAGCGCGAGGTCTCACATTCCACGTCGGGGAGAACCACTCGAAGGCTGAGGACGTTACTTTGTACATCAGAGATCCGTTGCTAACTTTTAATGAAATTTGCAAACATTACCAGTTGGAGCGGCGGAAGTACCCACTCCCGCACCCACACTTAACAAGACCTCAGTCCATCACTCTACGACTCTTACAGACGGAGGCGTATGCATCGCCTCTAAATTGCTCTAAATACATGGATGACATAGATCCGGGGTGCCCGCGCTGTGGTCACCCCAAATGTACTCTACACCACATGTTGTGGCAATGCCCTGCGTTGCGCGAGAGCAGCGAGTCTCCCTCTACGGAGGCGGACTGGAATCATCTCCTCACAAGCCACGACAAAGGAGACCAGCTTAGGGCCATCCAGAGGGCCCGCGACATGGCCGTGGAGTTTAACCTCCCCGTCCCGTCGTGGGAGTGGCCCACCGGTGTCGTCCCCTAAGGGGGGGTCGAGCGCCGCCTCCGGATAATAATAAAGTTCTTTGCCTGCCTGCCTGCCTGCCTGCCTGCCTGCCTGACAATGAACGTCACTTCTGATTAATAAGCTGTGACCGTGTCATTCTCTGCTTGACGTATAAGCCCAGAACACTGCTACGCAGACCACGACTAGACTCTCTCCTGTCTTCTACCTATAAGGAATCGAGCCCTCCTGCATGTTATGCGCAATACCTCCTTGCCACGCTTATGTTAGTGAGTCGGCGGCAGATTTCCAAGGTGCTAAGCGCTGAAGAGGGTCACCAGAAGGCCCGATCTCACGCCACTGCTGGTAAGCGGCGTCAAATACACCATCGAGATGTCTCGAAGCCTTTTAGGGTCGTATACCCGTGACTGACTTGTGTGGCTCTGGACTCCTTGAGCTAGCCCCAGTCGGTCAACGAAACTTCTTTCGAAGTATACCGCAGCCCGTACCGTATGGTCTAGCAAGCCTCATACTTGATCTACGCCGTCAGGCCGCTTGAGCTTTTTTCTAATCTAGGAATCGACAATGCCGAGGCATGAGATTGCGCACGTGGACCTGCTAAAGCCTTACTATCACAGTGCCGTGGTGTTCTGCCCGTAATTCGCCACGATGACACTGTTTCGGAAGGGAGGTAAATACAGTGAAACCTCGGTGATACGATCACAGTTCATTCGAATTTCGGGGTGATACGAATTTTTCTTTGGTCCCGGCCAAGGCCCATTGGCCTGCGATGTAATGGAGTACGGTTGTTGCGAACCTATTTTCACCCCGTGACGTTTGATACGAACGTACGCTACCGCCCAGGTGCGTAGAGGTGCTGTCCGCGCTGTCGCGGAAGGCGTACCAAGCACGTGCGAGCGCGGAAACGCAAGCGCGGGCAGGTACACGGCACCGCCAAATCGCCAGAATCACGGTGTAAGAAAAATACTTTTTTTACGGTCAGAATAAACCTTCAGAGACGTGTCACGGTCTCCGAGATTGGGTGCGTGAATCTTGCAGGTTTAGATTACAGAGTGCGTTGGCGCCATGCTTTTTTTTTCTAACACGTCGACGCGGGCTGTTGTCGTTGTACTGTGTTTGCACGTGCCTGCATCGTGCTTCAGACATCCTATGAAAGGTGGACGAGGACCGAAAGAAGGCGAGGGAGGCAGGCCTCACAACTTGAACATGTGCGACTATTGAGATCGCACTTGTGCGGGTACGGGGAGATTTACATCCCCAACACCTCAACACCTCCGCGATAACAAAGTCATAACTAGAGACCGGATTTCAGGCAAATGCCTATTTTTTTCCTTGCGTTCCTATCGCGCCACTTTGTTATATGAGCATGAATTAGGGGTTAAGGAGGGCTTTTATAGTGTTTTTATAGTGCCTATAAATGCCTATTTTTGGGGTTTGTGCCTAAATGTCTATAAGTGTCCATAAATGCCTATTTTCAAAATTGGCGCCTATATAAGCGCTATTTAACCTCAAATTTTGCTTTCGAGTACAGTTGCAGACCGTAATTATATGTTACCGGGCAAAATTGACGCTTCGGAGCTCTATGGGGTGCAACAACCTTGTTCCCTAGTTCAACAGACATCCGGGAAGCAACCGGTAACAGCAGTGAAATGGGACGTGCTGGCCACCTTACCCCACCGCACTGACATGGCGCGAGCGGTTAGAGCAGGGGAGAGGAAAAGGCGCTAGTTCTGCAGCCCTAAATGGGAGCACGTCCCAGCGTATACATCGGAACGGGGAGAAGAAAATAAAGGCGGGAAGAGGAGAGTGGCGTCCTTGGCCGAGGATCTGGCGGGCAGCTTTTACCACCTGTTTTCCAGTCCAGTGTTCCCATGGAATTGAAGTACCTCCTTGAAGACTTGGGCGTGGTGGGGGGGCAGGAAACAGGAGGTGCCTGTGCGCAGCAGCAGGAATATGGAGAACAAATGCGAAACCATGGAGTGCCGTCAGGGGAAAGTAGAAAGTCGGTAAAAAATCAGATGTGCACATGGCTTTTGTTTCGTTTGTAATTTACTTCTTAAAGGGCGCTTCACAGGGTCACATGAGAAATTTTAGTCAGATACTGGAAGTGTTTGCGTGCCCATTGAAGAGCTTTGTACCACAAGAACTTTTTAATTGGTTCATTACGAGCCGCGAAAAAATGATGCCGTAGGTGAGGTTGAAACCTTTGCCACTCGCAAGCCAAATTCCTTCCCTTCCCTCTTCGGTATCAGAGAAACTCGGAGCCGGAAGATCACACAACGTAGACGCATCAACACGCCATGCGCACGCAAGATTATACTATGTTCACATGACATCCCCAAGCCAGGCCGTGCGCACAAGCGGTGTTGTATCGTTTAGGCGCTCGCTCTATAGTGTACTGCCTGTTTCTGGGGGGATGGATCCGTCTGCGTTTGGAGAGGCTGGCATAGATCCTGTATCCTTACCACGACACAGCGCGTCGCACCGCTGGAGCTGCTCTAAGAGACGATGCACCAAAAACATGCTAAGCGTTGTCAGGGCTGGCGCCGGCACGACGCGGGAACGGCGAGAACACGAACACAAACGAAATATAGGCAGTGAAGTCTCACATCGCTCTCGATTTGAAGAAAAATAAATAAATAATAACGCGCACACATTCTGTTTGTATGTTTTAATGTTTCTATTAACTTTCATTCTTCTGTTCAAGCAACAGATTGCACAAATTACACATGTAGCCTCGAATAATTCTCGCAGTGTCATGTACTACTGTGACGTACGCAGGACCATTCCTTGTTGAACTTCACCCCCTCACATTGTTGCGCGCGCCCGTGAGATCAAGGGCAACCAGCGTTCAGCCTGACATTTCACCGCCTTCCGTGGCGCGTAGCGTTGCAAATCTTCGCAGACGGGATCGTTAGCGCGCAGTGCATGCATTGCACTTCTAGCTCGAAACGCTCAAACCTGGTAAGGGGCCCTTTATGGTGTTCACACATATAGGAGAAATTCACCCTGCCTGATTAGACCAGGCCAATACGAGGCTAACAGACCCGTCTGGCCTTTTAGCGGTCTGGCTATTGAATCATGTGCTGCCCTTCCCAGCCATGCCGAAAAGAAACAGACCCAGGAGCGTGTTTATTTGATGGTGTACACTTGACTCACCATTCTGGACAATAAAAGAAGACACCGTGTTCTGGAAACCATGCCCGAAAAGGTACCATTGCATGGCTAGCTAAACCATTAACGCCTTTGTGACATCATAAAATATAATATTTGTTTGTTTTCCTGTCGTACACCAGGTCGCGCACGTCTTTATTCGAAAATTTAAGTTTTTGTAAAAATTTATTGTGCCTATATTTACGATTTTGGAGGCCTAAAACTGTGTTTTCCTGCCTATTTTTGGCGCCTAAAACGCGATTTTTAGTGCCTAAAAATCCGGCCTCTAGTCATAACATAGGACCATGGTTCCGATATTTCGTGCCCTTGATACATCGCGTCTAATCGCTTCTTTTGTTACTATTGCCGCAGTGCTCCGGTGTAATGCGAAAAAGTAGGCTAAAATTTGGAAGGGGCTACTGCTGTCACGGGTGACAACGCACCTTGTTCATGAATTAAACACGCCCATACGGGCAGTATATTTACGAGTGCTGGTATGATTGTCGACATCTAAAAAAATCACCGCCCAAGCACTCCGTACAAATGGTTAACCAGCGAAGCTGAAATGTGCGGCCCCGGTGTTTAGCAGTGGGTTCAACCCGACGCTGCACTGAAGCCTTCCACAATTATCGTTGCCAGGTTGTGGTCGAACCACAGGCGGTCACAGACGTCGCAGCCGAAGCCAAAGTGCCGCTGGAGAAACTCTCAGCCAAAGAGGCCTCTCGCCCCGGCGAACGCGCTCCCGCAATCACGTCGACGCTGTTCTGCACGCAACGCCGTTTCTTCGGCGCGCCAGAGGGCGCGCCGTGGCTGCAAGCGGTTGACCTTGCAAGCGGTTGACCTTGCAAGCGTCGTACCCAAGCGCGCGCGCCAATGGCACGACGCTCAGAACGACGTAACTGATAGCACAGCCAATGGAGACCGCTCGTGACACAGATGCCGAACGGTTTTTCGTTTCTCCTAGCCATATACAGCTTTCGCTGTAAAACTTAACTGACAATCATTCATAGTTCTTCCTGACGTTGTTACGGCCCAGAAAAACAATAAATGAAAATGTGCGCTAGCTTTCTTTTGTCGCGTTCTAATTTTCCCTGTTTTCTGGTGATACGAATTTCGGATGATACGAATATTTTTGGTGGTCCCGTGAGATTCGTATCACCGAAGTTTCACTGTAGGGAGTTTTAGAATATCGTACGCAAAGTTTTGCGGTCCTTGCGGTCGCCCGCTGTTTCCGTCACTTAACGGGGGGCCCGGAAGAGGTTAGCGTACGACGCATGTGCAGTGGCGACAAACGCTGACGCAAAGCTTTGCGAACGTTATTCTAAAACGCCCTATAGTATTGAACAAAGCGGCACTGCTTGCGGAAGCAGAGAACGCTGCTCATGTAGAAAAAAGAAAAAGACGATTCGGCAACACCAGGTTTCCGCTGGTTCTGCCATTGCTGGTATGTCTCTAATAGTATAGTGCTTATTTAAAACGCTTAATTATACAATGAATATCTTTCCTCATGCTTTCCTTGGATTCAGTATGTGTTGCCTTCTTGAGGCTGCGGTTAACTAAAATAGGCACCTGGTTCCCCTTCCTTTGTTGTTTAAATAATAGGTTGCGTAATAAGAAATAATAAAACGTGAGACTTTCCAGTAGCGAAACCGGCACTGCAGCAAAGATTCTGGGGGCAACGCTTTAGCGAAAAAACAAGCAACTAAATCTTCAACAATGACGCACTAGTAATAAAAATTGGCCGCGTATCTGCGTGCTTCGCTGCAAATGTCGTCGAAAGACGATAGTCTTCTTCCGGCCGTACCAGCCGTGCTACATTAGTCCTGGTCTCATCCGCGGCCACCCGTGATGCTGTTTTCGTACCTTTTCCGTCCTGGCAAGACCAAGCGTCTTCTCGCCGCAAGCGCGGTGTTTTTGGTACCGTGAAAGAGCAATCTACTGGTACGAGGAAAATCGTTTTGCTCTTAGTGTCCCTTTAAGTTGATTGCGGAGAGTAGGCTCGAAAATGCACTGATATTGGTGAATGCGTAGCAAGTGGCCTGATGTGTTTGAGTCAAAGGCGCAGTGATGCCAACCTAAGACGGCGTTTTATCCCTAGATTGACCGCCGAAAACTCCCTAGATAACAAGAAAAATCTCTAGATTATCATTTCAATTTCATTATTCAGGCTAATTCACTTTTAACAAAGTATAAACATAGTGCGCTTTGTGGCGCAATTCTTCTGGACCTTGTTAAAAGTAAAGCACATCATATTAACAACCACTTGACGTGTTTTCTACATGTGCTGTGAAGTTGCATAAAAGGGGCTTCAAGGTGGCGCCGGTTGCTACAGAGACAGATTTGTCTCTAGTTCACTTTGTGCACACAGGGAAAGCATAGATGCGATCGGGTCAACTGCAAGCATGTAGCGCCTTTCTCGTACTTGCAGCTTGTGAGGTGGTAGACAATATGCAATTTTCCAAATTTGCAACCTGTGTTCTATGATTTACAATAGATATACATGGACCTAGTTTTACTGGCTAATAGGTACGCCTTCTCTTTGTACTTTCGATCAGCTTCCCGCTTGGCCAAATATTCTCGTAACTTATTTTGCTCTTATGAAAACGGCACGACGGAAAGACTAAAAACAACCGGTTTTCTCGTCTCTTTTCATCACGCAGTATTTCTAACAATGAATCCGCACAAGCTCACCCAATTTTCAGTCCCACTCTCAATGTGTTTCAATCTAAGCCTCCTGGTTCAGTAGTTATTTAACATGGAGAGTTTGCACAGTGAATGAAGGCACGCAGTGAGCGCGGACTTCGCACTTGTATATGTGAACCAGAAGAAAAAAAATTTATTTGTTTCGCATAACAGCCATCACCCAGGGCACTCATAATGATATGCGCATGCATGTTAAACACTTACGACGACAGAGTTTCATTCTCGCGTCACAGAACTGCTATCGCCTTCACTCAGCCCAGCATAACACCAAATCTCTTCTAAATGAACAGAATACAGAAAATAGCCAATATTATCGTTTCTTATAGCCCGTCTAGTTGAAAATGTGTGATTACTCAGTAGCGCCTGTAAACAATCCGCGTAATGAAACATTTCCAGGGCCTTACAAAAATCGCTAGATTCAACAAGAGGACGCCAAATCCCTGAAGGCGGTAGAAAATCCCTAGATATAGGGATAAATCCCTAGGGATGGCATCACTGCAATGGCTTCAAAAGCCGAGAAGTCGCGTAGAGTGACCGCGAAAAGAGCTTCCCTTGTTTGCAGCGACGGAGGCAGACTGCGCCAGCTATCGTGCGCGGGATGAAACACGTGGCACATTGCGCGACCTCGGAGACAGACGACGGCTCTTCGCTTTTGCGAGGCAGCCCGCATTTCCAAAGCAGCCTAAGAAACACTAGGGTCTTTAGAATTACGTACCTATGTATTTTCTAGTAAAGTAGCACACCACCTAATGCTTACGTATTGATGTTGCGCCTCAGATATGTCTAACATTTGCTTTTTGATCGACAATGTTCACAAGTATGAACGCAGCTGCCAGTTCAAGATGGCTGGGCGTTCAGCAAGTGCTTAAACTTTGGCTGGTTGGCCGAGTTGTGTGACAGACAGACAGAAAGACCAAAATTTCTGCTTTGAAGTATCCCAAGAAAGAGTCTTTAATAATTGCTGGAGCTTTACGTGCCAAAACTACGACATATTTATGAGGCCCGTCGTAGAGGAGAACTGTATTGTAAAAACTATGTCCTAAGTTTACACCTACGTACACGCATCTAAATCTATATCTGAGGATACTTTTGGCGCCTATCAAACGAGGACACACAACACAAAAGAACAGGACGGGCGCCGAACTTCCAACTAATTTTATTCCACAGCTGAAAGAAGATTTTATAGCACAAGCCGAACCACATGAGTGCGCGCGCATCACATTTTCCTTAACAACCAGAGAACCGCAACGGGCTGCTGAGATAACTGATCTCTTTATCTTGAAGGGATAGTGAAGCCGTGCGGACGCAGGCGTCGCCCCTTTGCCTTATGTAATAGGCCTCTATCACTTCTCTCTCCGTTTTTTTCCCTTGCTCTGCCTATAAACTTCGTCTCCGTCAACTTGGGGTTGCATCCATAAACCTCGCAATGCGTTGCCATCAGGCTGCCAAATCCATTGTTTACATTAAGGCGGTGTTCTCTGGCCCTGTCGTTGAAACACTGCCCGGTTTGGCCTATATATTCCTTCCCGCAACTCAATGGAATGAGGTACACAACTCCAGATGTGCACTCAGTAAAAATCATTGCATGCTTTGTAGAACACATCCTTTTCTTTCTGCTCATCATAGCGCACGCAGCAGGAAGTTTGCACGGCGCTGACATTGCGAAACGGATACAATGAAGGGATCCTATCGTTTTTAGATTGTGCGGTATGAATGTATAGGACCACTTGCACCGATGTCTTTTTTTAATTACTTTCTTCTCTGGGCATCGTCTTTGGGCGTGTCATCTGCTTCAAGGTGGTCTCACACACTCTGGATATCAAATCTAAAGGGTATCCAGCTTCCCTTATCCGGCTGAGCTGTGCTCTGACGTTGGCTGTCACAAGATGAATGCACGATTTTTGAAGAGCTGCTTTTAAGCACGTGGTTACGATGCTTCGTTTTTTAATAACTTTTGAATGAGCACTTTCATAAGGTAATAGCCCTTTCTTGCCGCGGGGATATTACGCCCAACGTATGTGCGCTTCGGGAGTGAACGAAACTTTGACTTCCAAAAAGTGTAATGCGCCTTCGTGCGGCAGTTCAGATGTGAATTTGAGGCCTTCGATTTCTTGAAGAAAAACAGATAAAACATCACCTGCTACAGTTCTAAGCTCTTGAATGGCTGAACTCGTAAAAAAATGCCCCCCACCTAACCGAAGGGAATCGTGAGGAAATGCCAATGCATTTCTTGCGCCGACACCGACTTCTGCCATCGCCTTGAGAGGCGCCCAGCCAGCGAACGGTCGAGAGTGAGGCGCGAGCGGACGAGAGAGTGGGGCGCAGGGAGGAGAGAGAGCGAACGGCGAGAGAAGGAGCGGCGAAGCACTGCACCTACCCTCTCCTACACTCTCTCGCACCACATGCTCCGGTTGCTAGGGGCGAGGATAAGCGCGCGCGCCCGCAGCTGTTGCTATGGGAGAGGGAGTGAGAGCGGAGAGATAACACCTGCCGGCGCGCGGACATAGCCCGACTAAGAAATGCATTCGCATCTAAAACTATGAAATCGTTCGCGTACCGGTATACCGTGACCACGGGACCGTCACAGAGCCTGCTGGAAACGCGTTTGTCAATGCGGCACACATCACTTAGTACCGATGCAAATCCCTACAGATGTCCAAGTTGGGTAAAATTCCCAGAGGGATAAAAACCTGTCGCTGGTAATGCCCGTCTGGTCCTGAAAACGCTGTTCCCCATTTTCTTCAATCAGTTCGCGGACTGCGGCAAGTATCCTCCGTTATGAACCAGTACCAACTAGCTCAAACGAGAATTCTGCTAGAATCTAAATCTAAGTACTCTGGGATTCTCCCCTCCTTCGAAAATGCTAGAACCGCGGCCACGATCAAACCCGTGTCCTTCGGGTCGGCAGCCGAGCACCGTAACCACTGACAGCAGTTCTGTAAAAAGAACAAAAAAAGAAAGCGTACAGTTTTTCGCGTTTCGAACCCGGGCCGCACCAACCGCGCGCGAGCTGCCAGCTTAGGCGCTCAGCCGTCTCGGCCACAATGAGCGCCGCTCTCACGAAGCGATAAGATGGGTCTTATCATGTTACTATGGTCAAAGCAATGGTCAAAGACGCGACTGTGTTGAAGAAAACTTCATTTTGGGACGTGTCTTTCTTCCACAGGTCGGCAAACTCACTCATGAGTCGACTCAGTCAGAGCCGTGAGTCTGAGAGTCCGGTTGAGAAAAATTTTAGTGAGTCTGAGTCCGAGTGAGCGCTAAGCTCAAAATGTATTTCTTGACTGAGCCTGAACGAGCTCTACATTTCTTTTGCCGATCTACGGTTATTCGCCTCGAGATCTTGGAGTGGCGCCCTCTCGCGTGTGACGTTAGGGAGAGGACTCGGAGGCAGCTCTTCGCGCGCGCGTTCGCTACGTGAAGGCTGCTCGACGCTGCCAGCCTGTCTATCGCGCTCGAGTTATTGAAACATTCGTGGGCGAGTTGATAAAGCAATTTGTACTGAATGTTCAAGCAAAATGCACAGCGAAATCGAGCGGAGTTGCCGTCAGGAGCACGTTCTGTGTCGATTGCTCCTGTTGTCGTCTGCTAGCCATCCATGTGTACAGCTGCTTCTATGGCGAATTTTTCTTTTCGCGACTGTTCTATGGCCGTGGCGCACTCAAACTGACTTTCCTGCCCGTTTTCGATAACTGACTTCAGCGTTCGGGCTTCAGCTTCCCTGTCTGCGTTAAAGCGCAATAAATGTATACCGCGTGCTGCGCGTGTTCGGTTGCTAAGGCTGCTCCTTCGATTCAATTCATATGCTCGGAGCATGACAAACGACGTGTGATGTCATTCAAATAAATTAAGTGACGTTACCGGCAACAACGTTTGATTAAATACACATTTTTAGCAGCTGCTGTGTAAGCGCGTCGTAAGTACTTTAAATTGAAACACGAAATAAACAGGGTGAGTCTAAAGGGGATGCACGACGGGGATATGAAATATCGGTAGGTTGTCCGGAGTGATTTTCTTTTGTTTTTGTTCTATTTTTTTTGCAACATATTTTAATCCTTACGTTAATAAATCGACGTTTGTTCACTCGTTCACGGTGGTCTGAAAATATGCTGAACAGAATTAGTGTAATCATACTAACGTTGATAAATATAAAGCTTTCGCATCGAAAGATGTATTTGCAATAAAATACTGTAAATCAGTCTCAACGGTCGACTCCTGATGTGGCTTGGTGCGATCACTGTACTAAAAAGACTCGAGTTCCTTATGCATGTGCCTAACTTGGGGGCATGAACCTGGCCGATTGGCTGTAGGTATACAGAAGATATGTTAAATGTTAACATTTCTTAAACTCATGTAATGCTAGCAGTCATCTCAAGAATAATCATAAGAAGAAAATGCAGCTAGTAGTCGAGGAACGCCGTGCGACGCGAGCGAACTATAACGAAAATGCTGCTGTTTTAGCCAGAGCGTAGCAGACGACAAAAGCTGAATCCCCGCCCTTGCGTCACCGGAGCGCCGTTCGCAGCGCCGCCATCGGTCGCACACGAGGCGAATACTTACGCAACTTATTTTTACTATCTGCCTTACGCACGTTCACGTTTATACTCACACCGACTCTCGCATACTTCAAAGCACCAGTGTGGCCAGCTCAATATTTATTGCTCAGAGGCGTGAGGTACGGAATAGTTTGGGGGGGGGGGGGGGGGGGGTTGCCGTGACTTTCTCTCCGCCCTCGAAAACTCTTTCCCGGGAATTTTTTGATAAAAATATTTCACGTGAGTTATCTCTTTAAAAAAAGTCCTTACCGGATTGCAACCACTCATAAGGTACGAGATGAAAAGGCGCCAAGTACACCACCGATCACGCGAGATGTTGGTGTTAAAGAGCATTTACTCCAAGTTCGAAGAAGCCAATTGTACGCTAAGGGACTCGTGAGTCGGCTCACTCAGACTCATTCAGACTCAGATGGAGCCGTGAGTCTGAGTCCGAGTGAGTCCGGCTGGGAAAATTTTTAGTGAATATGAGTCCGAGTGAGTCCGGTTGAGGAAAAGCATGGTGAATCTGAGTCCGAGTGAGTCCCAAGGGCAAAACATATTTCATGAGTGAGTCTGAGTGAGGTCCACATGTTTTGCCGACCTATGCTTTCTTCATACAGAAACATGATTGCGGGCTCAAATGAAAGCTTCGTCTTCGTACTAATTTGATGTCCCAGAAATTTGCAGGTTTCCATCGAGATTTTTTAGACTGCCCGTTTTTGTCCCGAAAAACAAGGCGTGATTTCGGTCGCTTCCATAGGATCCCGTTGTTTAAACTTTAGTTGTCGTGGGAACAGAATGAAGAAGGCTCGATGTTAACGATGGTGCATTTGTTAAGCGTGGTACAGCTCCTAGAACCTTTAAGGACTTTTGCAAGTTGCTCCTCTACGATTTTTATCGTCGAAAAATACCGTGTCCGATTGATAAGGTGAGAGCTTCCAGCAGTGGCCGCTAGGAGCGCTGATCATCTAGTGTCCCCGAAAGCTGGATATGTCTCAAGTCGGTTCCCTCTCGAATTAGATGTTCGTATTGTGGTCTGTACACATCGCAGGTCATCGAATGTTGTTGGATCATTGAGCTGTATGTGCCTGCGGATGTCAGTGGAAAAGCCTTGCGTTATCAAAACTACAAGTGTAAATGACGGTAGCTGCGGTTCTGCAGAATGCAATAGGCGGCGCTTCTCAAGGCAGTACTCGAGCGAAGAGCCAGACGTGTAGGCTATCTCAAGCGCAGGGCCGCATACCATGTTTCTACAGCATCGCCTCGGAAAGCAGCCAGGAAATCGGTTTTCCACAGTTCCCAGCAAGTTGGTGGTTTATCCAACAGTTGCACATCACAATATAGCTAGGTGGGCTAGTTGGTATCTCATGATTACTTAAAAAACTTTGAGCGCAAATAAACGACGTGTTTCTCTTTCTTGGTCCTACGTCGTTTATTTGCGCTCAAAGTTTAAGTTGCGCATCGTACCACTTTCTCGCAGTGGCACCCAAATAACGACGCAAACTTAAAATCTCTGTGTCTTCATTTTGCCACATATTCTTGTTGCATGCGTACTCATCCAACAGTCAGCATTTGGCGAGTCTCCTTCGAAAATGTCTGGCTCTACAATGAGTTGCACCGGTTTGTCTCGACTAAGCAACTCGGCCAATATCCTCGTTATCTCGGTTTGTTGCACCAGGCACTGTTGCTGTTGTGCAATGCCAGACAAAAACCACGCTCACCTTCTCGGAAGGCGAATAGGTTCCAGAACGAGTTCGCTCAATTTCTGAAGCCGTAGGTTCACTGTGACTGTTTCCACGAGGGCTTGACGTGTCACCGAGGCTTCTTGCAGGATAAGTCCGGTAGAGCTAACTTCGCGAGGAATGTCCATCGCTGGCTCACTGTGCTCTTGGTAGCGTTTCAAGACAAGGGACTCCGATGACGCCACGTCGATGAAAAACGTAACCCACATGCTTGGTCTTCACAAGCTGTCGGCTGCGCCAAAATGTAGTCTTCCTACTAGGAACTAACACATTAAACAGACATAACTTCACATAGACGGGTGTCATCCGCCATCTTCTGCTTCACTTCTCCACTTATTTCACTTCTTCTTTCATGCACTCATCGCAGACAACTTCATGTATACAGGGTGTCCCAACTATCACGCAGCACGATTAAAAAAAATAGCAAAGGCTTTACGCGAAGCAGACCTAGTGCATATTGTTCCCAGTATACTGTAGCAGCCGCTACTAAATTTTTCCTTAATGAGAATTCATTGTAGCGAGGGACAGAGACGAGAGACGTCGTCGTGAAGGCGGCCAACGTGGCCTTGCCGCTGTCTCGCCACTTTATTGGGCGAAGGCCAAACGGAGCGGCGGCAACTGCCGGCGTCCAGTTCCGCCAGGCGCGTGAACCCGTTCTGTCTCGCGGCTCGAGCTCAGCATAAGCTGCACGAGAGGCGCGGCGCGGTGGCTGGTAAAATGATGACGATGATGAAGGTTGATGATGATAGCGCTACAGATACTCCCCCCCCCCCCCCCCCTTGCAGAAATGAACCGGGAATGTAAACTATGGCGGCGTCTATACAGCAGTGTTTACAACTCAAGTCGAAGGGGTCCGTGGGCAGTCCAGTCGTCAACGGGGAGAGGCGTACGGTCTTTATGATTGTTCCGGCGGGCGGCACTGGGAGAAGCGTAGCGGACGAGGGTCACGATGAAGAAATGCTGTTTGAAGCAGCGAACCGGACCAGCAACGTGAAAATCGGCACCAGTGGGCCGAGGAATTACGCCGGTCAGCACAACGACACTTGAAAACACACAGGCTGCTGTCGTGCGGGTGGTTGCGTAGGCGTAGTACGGCCAGGCATGTAGCTTTGGACATGCATTCTCGTTGCTGGCGGTGGGACCGAGGCCGGGGTGGGCGGGTGGCACAGGTGGTGTGTCGACGGTGCCGGTAACGGTGGAGGCGGCGGTCGATCGCCGGCTGTGGCTGCTGCATCGTCTGCCGTGTAGACGACCGCCGAGCCGCCGGTCTTGCGCTGTAGATCACGGCACTGGATACAGACGAGGGACGGTAAGGCGCGTCAAATGCAGTCACCGAAAAGCCTTGGGTGGCCAGATCAGGAGAGCATGTACGCGGCCCGGCAGGCTCGTTGTCTGCCTGCCTGGCTGGTTGGGCACACGTGGTCTGCTGTACCTGTGGCGAGCCAGATGAGCGGTCCTCGAGAGTTTCCGTCATCGTTGCAGCGTCCCGCACGTTCGGCCGTAGTGGGTTATGGGCTCGAACTTCGGCTGCGGTAGACGTCGAGGACGATGCTGGTCGCAGGTGGCAGGAGGTGCACAGTGTCGAAGTTGATGGGAAATCCGGTCCGAGGGACAACGTCGCCGGCGACGCCTCCGCGGCTGGTAGTCGAATAGCGTGCGGGACGGCGTCCGCGGCCGTGGCAGACTCCATGGCGTGCAGCGAGGCAGCCGGCGTCGAAGTTTCACGGGCCGTCGAGGTTGGGAAAGACGGGCGAGTGGCAGGCATGCGCGACGGACCTTCGTACCTTCGGAGACCCTCGGGGATGTCCTCAGGAAGGTCGGTCAATGCAGGGGCGTCTTCTACCTGGTCGTCGTGGTCGGGCGCAGGAATGGGTGCTCCTGTGTCCGGACCCGAGGTAGAAGGAGTCGTAGCCGGGGAAGAAAAGTCGTAGTATATATAGGGAGAGCTGCGGGCTGGCTTGTAGATCTCGAGTCGACGGAGGGGAAACCCGGAACTCGCGGCTCATCGGAAGCGGGCGGTAGATTTCTCCGTAGAAGGCCAGCACCGCAGTGCAGAGGTCGTCGTATGGCTGTTGGCTGGATGTCGACGCGGCCGTGAGATGGCGGAGCTCAACCGGGAGGGCGTGTAGCAGGACGGCGTGCATCTCCGGTTGTGCGGTGACGCCATCCACCATGAGAATGGCATCCAGCTGCTTAAACCATACTCGTGGGTAGACCCACGAGTATGGTGGCGGCAACTGCCGGCGTCCAGTTCCGCCAGGCGCGTGAACCCGTTCTGTATCGCGGCTCGAGCTCAGCATAAGGTGCACGATAGGCGCGGCGCGGTGGCTGGTAAAATGATGACGATGATGAAAGTTGATGATGATAGCGCTACATCATTAATTAGTCATAACTAAATTCCTGGCTCCTAAAGTACTCGCCTAATTATCAAAGTGTCGATGAGGCAGATGTGGGCGTGTTGAAATAACATCTTTCTGTGCTACTTTCAAGAACATACTAATTACGTGCTCGTTTTTTCCCGTTAATGAAGAAAGCCCGCGAAATATGAAAAATGACAAGGGACTTCACTGCTGCGCGCATCAGGACGCAGCGCCCTCAAACAGGCTCACTGAGAGGTAGCCAGTATCAACGAAAAAAAAATGCAGAAAGAAAAAGAATTCGAATCGCGCCATCTGCCACTTCCCGTCCGAAGAAAGACGCCGCTTTGATCTTTCTCAGTCAGGCTGTAATCAGAACAGTGCGCCGGCGGCGTTACCAATGAGAACAGTTGGCATTGAGATATGGACAACGATAGTGACGTAGAATTGAGCGGGAGGAATCCCTGCAGAACTGCGACGTGAGTTGTTGGCGCCCGACCTGCACCCTTCGCCAATGTGCGAAACACTGTCTCTGACAACGGAAAAGAGGCCAAGCGGTTACTTGTAGTAAACATATTTGAGGGCGCTGCTTTCTTTTGCGGGTGTGAGCGCTGTCACGTGTTATTTTTCATATTTCGTGGGCTCTCTTTATAAACAGAAAGAAATGAGCACGCAATTAGTACGTTGTTGAAAGGAGCACATAGAGATGCCATTTCAACATGCCCACATCTGCCTCATTGACATGTTGATAATTATGTGAGTACTTTTAGAGTTACGATTACAATTATGACTAATTAATTAATTTTAATTAACGAGAAATTTAGTGTCGACTACTACAGCATACTGGAAACACTATGTACTAGGTCAGCTTCGCGTGACGCTGTTCCTCTTTGTTTAAATCGTGCTGCGTGATAGCTGGGAGTATATCATAATGATCACCCAGCACCAGGAGTAGCACGTCAGGAGGCTCCAGCTTTTCATTAGAATCTCTCTCTCACTAGCTTTTTGCTTAGAAGGCAATCGATTGTCCAAGAAACGAAGGTACCATTTTCATGAATCCAATTTTTACGGGAAATGTATTTGTATGCGAATAAGAAACTTTTGTCAGTTGATGTTAATGACATTTTCATAACCTTTTTAATATGTCCTTGTCCTCCGCGATGTGGCAAACGGAACACAGTTGTCGGGAGCAGGGCCGGACTAGACTCCCTCCTCCGCTCTCCCTTACGGCGCCGAGAGTGAAAGAGCCTTTTCCTGACGCTCAATGGCTCTCCGCATGAGGGCGCCACCACCTCACCGTATCCGCGGGCGCGTGGAGGCTGTACAGGCGCTCCCGCTGCGTGGTGCTGCCATCATCTCCTGCTCCGATTGGTGACATTCTTGCGTGCGAAACGTCCATACTTGTGAGCTGTTGCCCACGATTTAAGTGTCGACTAGACGACTAAGAAAGATCCATTTTTCTGAGTTTTGACCTGTTGTCCTATTCTCAAAAACATACGCAGCCAGTTGCTGGAACGTGAGCTTTCAAACAGCACAGGCATCATTACTGAAATGTTTGTCCAGAAGCTTTATGAATTCAAAATGGATAAAACCGTGACGTTGGCGAGAAACTACTAGGAAGCATGTTTACCCGTCGAACTTAGAAAATATGAACGCCCCCTCCCCTCCGCTCTCGCTGTTCAGGGGGCGAGTAAATAGGTGAAACGTACCAGCCTTTGCTGTTTACCACAAAAACAGTGGAGACGACAAAATTTCTCTTAGGGAAGAGAATTAATGTTTTGACGCGGAACTTTAACAGTGACCGAGTTGAAGCACGCTTCGGACGGCTAATTTCCAAGTGGGGGGGATAACGTAGGTTTGATGGAAGGGTTGTTACAGTTGCCCTTTATGACATTGTCAAAAGCAAGGCCAGCCTTCTTAAACAGATGCATGTGACAGAAACTCAAGTTGAAGAGCTTGCTACAGCTGTACCTCAGGACGTAACACAGCTGGATGACCTGAAAGGACATTTTTTGGGGGAGTCCAGCGCCCCCTCATCTACACGCTTTGGTCTGATGTATGTTGGGAAATACATTGTAAAACTGATTAGTGAGCTTGGCTGTGATGTGTGAGCGACGATGGTGACCGCGATTAACGAAGGGGCCCGCTTTTGTTCCACTTCTGTTCACATTTGTTCTCTTTTTTGCAACTTTATTGCACAAAAAGAACAAAAGTGGAGTCCACTACCATGTCCTTGTTATTTTGAAAATCACCTTCCACAAACAGAATTTCACAAAGTACTGCAAGTTCTCGTTACACGTTCAATAGTCGCCCATGTTTAGCTTCCCAGAATATGTCGGCAATAGTCACAGAAGCCGCACAGCTGGTGTCATTGTTGACAAGTTTCTCAGACTACTTCTAGTAAACCACAACAAGATTGTAACGGAAAGAAGTAATAAACCAGTCGCTCAGGTGCATAAGTAATCTAGAAAGTATTTTAGTCTTGAATATGCATGACGTGAAGGTTGTCGGCACCAAAATGTACAAGAACACTCTGTATCGATCAAGAAATAAAGTTTGTACCGGTAAAATTTTATTTATTTATTTTTTGTAGAATCGCAGCATCCGCACCTCCCGTAACCTCAGCTGCGTTTGCTGAGGCAATCATTTACCCTAACCTAAGTAACGGCAGGTGTTCAATAATTGTGAGTATTGGCGCAACCTTCCTTTTTTAATTTTTCCAGCGTCGTCTGCTACTGATGGTTTCAGGCAGAGGCCGAAAGCCGTAACATACACATCATATCAGCCTATGATGTTGACTACTGGCATCGAAAATAGAGATTAAACTTAAAAATTCCAGATAATATGCGTCTCTTACGCACATATTCCTCGTATGCGGCCCGCCGTAGTGCGTCTGTGAAGGCGCTTTGCGGAGGCGCACGGTGAGCCAGCAGCGCCACCACAGAGCTGCGGCGGCAGGCGGCAGCGCCCGTCATTGCAAAGGCCGTAAGGAGGAGCGGAGTCTAGTCCGGCCGTGTCGGGAGAAGCAGTTGGACTAGCTTTTTCTGAATTTTCGTAACATCACTCAGAAGAAAATCTGACTTGCAACATGCTATATGAGAGCAAGACCTCACGCGAGAATGCGGTTATCGTGCTGCCATATACGAAGAAGCTATAAGCATACTAGAAGGAGTTACCAAGTAATCCGGAGACAATCTGGCTCGCACATAAGTGAACAAGACACACACACCTGCACGTTTAACCGTAGGGAACACCGTGCCAAGCGCGTGCTCTGAATTGCTTCGGAAGAAAATGCTGCGTAAAAGTTGCGTGGTGAGAGGAGTGTCATTAACGCACGTAATATTGCGGGGTATCGGGTATTAGAATATCACCAGGCGTCAAAATATGCGAGTGGCGCAACGAGTGGGTGGTTTAAAGTTATACCCATAACAAAGTGCTCAGGCATGCATATTAATCATCATCATCAGCAGCAGCAACAGTGGCCGGGTGCGCGTGTTGCCTCCCGGACGCATAGTGGGTGCATTGCTAATTGGCAAAAGGAAAAAAATATGACGCAGTGAGCCAACATGTACTATAATCCGTTTCACAAGCTGTTGGCAGTGCAGCCAAAGGTAGAGCTCTCTCGTCCAATCAGGGCTGTGTGAGCACAGTAAATAGTCCCTCAACTATTTTGGCAATCCAGCACTATTTTGCACACTACAAACGCATAACGTGACAGTATGGTACGGATTGATGTTTTAAAGCGTCCAAAGTGTTTTAATAATTCGTGAAATGAATAGAAAAAGCCCGCATGGACGCGGCTGAGCGGAGGCTTGTTGTGAGGTGGTGATGCGCCGCATTTCGGCAACATGGCGTCGCCCGAGTTGGTCGTGTGTGTGCAACGCGTCCCGCAAACTGTCGCCGGTGAGCCATCCATCGAGTGTGCGCGATTTTCCCAAGCTGGCGAAGCAGATAACTTTAAACGCTAGCGCTTCGCGTCGAGTGCGGGGAAAGTGCAAGCTTGGATTCACTCACCAAGAGGACGGAAAAACCTATCCAGGTGAGCGAGCGAACGCTCTGTCGGTGGAAAGCGCTGGCGGGGAACGCGGGCAGTCCTACCACCGAACAAGCGTTTTATTCGAAAGGCCGTGATCGGGTGAAGAAGCTGGACGATTTTGACCTGAGCGTCTTTCGATTGGTGGTGTACGTCTTTTTTTGAGGGAGGTGAAATTTCAGCCATCGCCAAGGTGGTGCAGCGTTTCGAAGAGGACGAGACGCTACGGCCGTGTCCACAACGACGATGCAGAGGATGCTGAAGCAGCGTGGCTTCAAGTACAAGGAACGCTCTCGGAACGCATTTATCAAACAAGCGAGGCGCATTGTGCAAAGTCGCCGCCGGTTTCTGCGGAGCTGCGACGCCAAATACGAGTTGTGGAGGACGATGAGATGTGAGCCCTCCTAACGGCCTCATGGCAATAATTGCGTGTTGCTTACAGGACGGGATCATTCAGTACTGTTGAAGTGAGAGTAACAAACATAAAAAACAAAAAAAAAACATTTTTTTTATGTCGGAAAATAAAGCATCGGATTGATTGATTCTATGAATCGCTCGTTAATTGACTCAATTATTCACTTAAATTGATTGATTGAATGATTAAAGTAAATATTTTTTATACCCCTGGCATAATCAATTAAAAAAATCTCTGATGTGACGAAAATTCATAGGAACAAGTGACACTAAATATTAATAGACAAAGCCAGTTCCTTTGGAACGGAAGTCGGCCCGTCAAAAAATAAACAGATCAGATGAAGATGGTGCCAAGCGCCACCTGCTACAAAATTAAAAAAGTTAATTAGTATAGTACACATTTTTCCACCCAGGCGGGGTCACTTGTCAGATTCACGGAAGCGACATTCGCGTAGGAACACAATTATGTAGTGCGCTCTGTCGTGATTGGCTGAGGGCACACGTACCTTCCACTGTACTGCCAACAGCTTGTGAAACGGAGTATAGCAGTAGGCGTTCTAGGATAGTTTGGAAAGGACGCGCACAGACGTTCCTCCCCTTGCGGCATGGCGTTCACCGAGACGCGAAGCCAGGCCAGCGATTAAAAAGGCGATGTGAACCAACACTCGCCGCTTTAATCTTGTAAACATGGGAATATTTAAAGAAGCTCTCCTACACGATGCGCCGTTCTACAAAGTGTGCGTCATATTAATACGCTCTCAGTTGTTACTTTAGCAGTTACAAAAATCAATGCGACGCACACAGTGATTGAGCTGTACATTTAGTGTTCACATAAGCTTGGAGCTCTTAACGCTTGTATTTCGGGTAAGTGAAGCAAAACCTAGCAAACAGAGCGGCACATTTTAGGGAAATCGCGGCAAGCTGCATACCCTTCTTAGAACCAGGGAAGGAGAATCGTTTGAGGAACTCGTTTCTTTTGTTAGACGCAACTTGATGAAGCAATCCTCGTAGGCATCATTTGTTACACGGTCGAGCTGCTGTTGCCAGCCTTTTGTTGTAATCCGTCCCCATATAATGATCATCATCATGAGCCGGTTTGTTCTTCTTGGTCGTCTTATTCATCTTCTGCTTCATTCACCGAACACGAGCGCCCATTTGTCGCGCGCACGATTCTGCTACCTATATATGATGGCGGTAAGTGCAGAGAGAGGGAGAATAAATGGATAGAAAGAAAGGAGGACAAATAGAAATTCTTGGCGAAAGAAGAAATAGGAAAGATTTCTCGTTACTGGCTACGTACGCATGTGAAAAGTCTACCCCTTCGGAAATGTAGAGTCAGCCTCCGGGAGCATCTTCGAAATGTGTCTCACAATTTCCAGACGCTCGACCGTGGATTTTCTTGGCTCCACCGCACACGCTGGACCTCGTCCTAGAACGTCCTGCACAAGTCACAGAAGTACGGCTGTTTTTTACGCAAGGAAACAACGAGGGAAATTTTGGTCTGTCTGTCTCTGTTTGTCGGCACGTCGCACGATTCACCTAGCTGTCCAGAGTTTAAACCCCTGCCTTACGACCTCCAATCTTGATCGAGGGGCATGTGTTCATACGGGTGAGCGTGGGCAATTAAAAATCAAATATTACGCATACCTGAGGCACATCATCAATACCTTAGTACTATTCACAGTGTTCCTTTAAAACAAAATCTATAGATACGCAATTATAAAGATCCTAGTGTTTATTACTCGGCGCTGAAAATGCGCCGCTGTGTACAAAACAAGTCTCCGCCCAGTGATTTAACTTCAACGCTGTGGTGCTGCCACCTGGCAGCAGCACAGTTCAACACAAGCCGATGTTCCCCGGTAGCGCTGTAGATGGCTTCCTCTTCTATTTTATCAATGCCAGCCAGATGCGGCTGATTCATCGTAGAAGAGCGCTGTCTCAGGCAAGGCAAAACATATATGGCCGCTTGATGAAATACGACCCACTCTACAAGACATGATCAGAGAACGCAGAGAAAAGACCGACGACCAAATTTCAGCGGAAAAGCGCCGGCGTCCGTCTAAGCGTGCCCGGAAAACGTACGAAAAACGAGCCCAGCGGCTAGCCCAGCTATTAAATTGTGGTACTCATGCCACTCATGCAGTGCAGTCGGCACAAGACTATCGTCTTTCGACGACATTTGCAGCGAAGCACGCAGATACGCGGCCAATTTTTCTTTGCGCAAAAACAGCTTTGTGGCTTGTACTTGAACATGAACCGACTAGCACAGCAACGTGTACTTCTACGCGCCTTGAAGCACATCAGGAAGAACAACACCTTCAGGGTAAGGACAGGGTGCTGTAGCTCTCCTTGGCACTTGAGCTCGAAGCTCAAGTTTAGTGGCTGCAGTCGCCGAGTTCGCTAGAGAATCTCACGGCGGGGGGCCGATGGACACCCATGCATTCGCAGGAAAAGGCAGCGCTGGTTCCACTCTGCTTCTAGAATTTTGCACATGCGGACACCGTGATTGCGAGAAGGTGCTAATCGTCCAAAGAACAGTATAATTTCTGCGCGAAGCTGCTTCATGCCAAGCAAACGGCAATGAACGAAATGAGGACGCTTGGTTTGACAGAAGAACAGTTGTTAAGGGGCCCTGTGTTCTAGAAGTAAATTCAGCTGAAACGGATGCTTGGGCGAGTTGGTTCACACTCATGAAATATTTTTAACAGCGTAAATAGACTAAACATTCAAGAAGAGACGCAGACGTAGTGCTGAACTTACAACTGTTTTATCGCTGCGAACGCTAGGCCTTTTATGGAACGCGTCGAAACAACGGAAAACTGATTGCAAGAAATGAAGCGGTAAAAGTGCCTTGTGACAAGAAGTTGCCGAAAAGGACAACCAGGGAATGGTGATAGCGAAGTAAAAAATTTTACAACCCTATGCACGCTCATGACACACAAAGTGAGAGTAAAAGATACAAGGAGAAATATGAATCCTAAAACCAACTGACAACCAAGATAGAATTAAACAAGGCAAGGAATTAACTGAAGACCAAAAGACGATCGAGTTTGTACATATACATCTGAAGAACCTTGGAGCGCGAACTAAGACAGGGATGAAGTTTTTTGAGCAGGATGGACGGTGATCTGTTGCTAGAATTGCAGGGAATTGCCATTACGGTATTCCGCTATGTGGATGATTTCTTGGTTCTGGGAAACATTGTGCAAATGGAAACGTTCATACGGGTTATTTTAGGAGCGCTTAATGCGAAAAGTGGAGGTTTGAGTATCACTTGCGAGGTGCTGGTTGAAAACACGCTACAGTTTCTAGACGTTACACTGCATTTTCCAGCTGACCATACATGTTATAAGTACGCCCCCTCGGTCTAGCAAGCCCCTTCTAAGTTTCCATTCCTTTCATTCGAAATAACAAAAGACGGAGTAGCTCTCTACTGCCTGAAATCGGCTGTTACCAGGTCGTGCCATCATTTGGCACAAGACAGCTTCAATGAGCAGCTACTGCGGCTGAAACATGCTGGCTCCCCCGAGTCCGTGCTACAGACCGTTGGAATGAAGCATATTGTTACGAGGCATGGTGCATGAGCCCGCCGTGACAGACGAAGAAGAAGCTGGTGTGCCGCGCGAGATTCTGGCAGCTAGTCGATGGCAGCTGTTCGGCACTTGTAAATATTGTAAATACATTCGCTTCTGTCTTTCTTGTGTATTCGTGATCCCCGTGACAATTTGGTAGAGGAGCGGGATAGAAGAAGCCTTGTACAACGTAGCTCCGCAGTGGTCGTCGACTCGGAGTTTTCATGATGGAAAACGAGTCCGACGCCACAACCACTCCTCCATCGGCCACGACAATGACTGCACCGACCACTGCAATGCCTGCACCAGCCACAACGCCGCCAACGTACGTGCTGACGCATCCGAAAAACCCTGGGACGTTCTGCGGTACGGATGAAGTCGACGTGTGGATTGCCGACTACGAACGTACCAGTGCGATCAATCGCTACGACCCAACTCTCATGCTGGTCAACGTGTTGTACTACCTGAAAGGCACGGCAAAGGTATAGTACGAGAATCATGAGGAGGATGTCGGAAGCTGGGACACCTTTAAGAAAAAAGCCAGCAGACTCAGAGCAGATCGGGCAGCCGCCTTTGGACAACTGTCTAACCGATTTTTCTGCACACTGCAGGTGGGATTTTTTAATTTTTTTTTATTAGTGCAAGCAAGCACTAATTCTTCCTCTTGCGGTTCCCGATTTGCTCTGAATCTGAATTATTTTGTGTAACCACCCATTTTGTTGTTAATGAACCATTTTTTAAACGAAGTGTGAATAAGTCTACACGATGGAAAAAAAACTAGATGCCCTGACAGATATCGCCAATGCTCTGAGCGAAAAAGCTCCCAGTACTGTAAAAGATTTGGGAAAGGTACTGCTTGAGATGACTACTAAGTTCCTTGATGCTCTTTCCGATATCAAGATTCATGTAGAAAGTGTAAATCCCATGAACAATGCTATAAAGGCTGAGTTCGCATCTCTCAGGGCATCTGTAAACTTTACAAGTGAAAGTTTTGATGAACTGAAAACCGAAATAAAATCGCTGCGCAAAGATCTCAATGATGCAAAAAATCGTAACCTTGAGTGCCAGAAAGAAAACGCGCAAATCAAGAAAGAACTATGTGACACAAGAAAACAGCTGATAGACCTACAGCAATATTCGAGGCGTAACAATATCGAACTGAAAGGTGTCCCTCTTGCCGAAAACGAAAACCTTGAAAAAGTTGTGGAAAAAATTGCTGACTGTTTGCGTGTTGAGCTCACTAGTCAAGATTTGGATGTGGTGCACAGAGTACCAACAAAAGCAAACAATGTACCAAATGTCGTAGTAAAGTTTGTCGCGGTCTAAGCGTGATAAGCTCCTGAAATCGGCAAGAAAGAACCGGCTGAACACAACGATGCTTGGTTTCACAACAAATGTACCCGTTTTCGTGAACGAACACTTGTGTCTCGAGAATAAAGTTTTGCTAAGTAAGGCCATACAGAGCAAAAGGGAGAAAAACTGGACATTCATCTGGGTTTCTGAAGGAAAGATCTTGGCAAGGAAATCAGAGAACTTGAAGGTCATTCATATCTCCTGTGAAGATGGCCTCGGGAAACTAGTATAGATACTTATCTGCATGCGTAGTCTACCGTACCTGCCTTTCGCCATAAAATGGCAGTTACAATACCTCAAGTAGATCAAATACTCAGTGATAGGCGTAACAATATTTTCCACTGCAATATCCGAAGCATAAGAAAAAACATGAACCTGCTCCTTACTTTTCTATCAAAACATGTACACACTTTTGATGTTCTAGCAATCACGGAAACTTGGTTAATTAGAGAGACAGTGCATATTCCTGGATATGTAACCCTATCGCGTCAGAGAAACTCTTGTTCACGTGGCGGTGGCGTCGCACTTTTAATGAAAAATGGACACGCTTTTACAGAGCTGTCATCACTGAATTGCAGTTCTCCTGATATAGAAGCTCTTTTTGTTAAATTGCACTCTTTTGGTATAATCGGCGTCGTTTATCGACCGCCGAATTCTAACATAGACCGATTTTTAGACAAGATGGAAGAAATTTTCTTTAATATGTCGGCGAATTACAACAACCGGGTCGTAATCGTTGGGGACATGAATATTGACACCCATGACTCTAAGTATACCACTTACGAAGAGTTACTGCATTCATTCAGTTTTCGTAATCTGATAAACATACCTACGAGGGTAACCAGTACATCAGCGAAAACAATTGACCATATTTTGACTAACGTAACATCGAAAATGGATGCTGGTGTTTATGATGAACCAATATCAGATCACCTTCCTATTTTTCTTTCCATAAATGACGCACGAAAAAACAGCACACCACGTTTCACAACACATAGTAAAATAGATTACAATTTACTACGAGGTATCATTCTCGCTATTGACCCTGATAGCTTGTATGGTAATGACGTCAATGTTGAACTCCAGAACGTAATCAAATACCTAGTCAGAGCCGTTGAAGACAGCCGCAAAGACGTGTCTGCGCGCTCATATAAGACCCCACTGTGTCCTTGGATGACACAAGAAATTCTTGACTTCCTGAAGACAAAGGATTTCTGGTACCATAAATGGAAGAAACATAAAAACAACGAATATTACCTTGGCCAGTTCAAAATGCCCAGGAATAAGACGGTGCTCCTCACGAGACAGCGAAAGAAGGAATATTATTCTCGCCTAATTGAACAAGCTCAGGGCAACTCGAAAAAAACTTGGGAGATCGTAAACGAAGTTATTGGCAACAAACCCCGACAACGCGTGCTACCTGACACCATTGATGCACAAACTCTTGATACCTTTAATAAGTATTTTACTGAAATCGGTCCAGCCTTAGCAGTACAGTTTTCTTCTTGCACTACTCAATGTTTTTCGCCGTCTTTGCCGAATACATTTGCGGTACACTACATTAGTATCAATGAAATTCAAAACACTACTGCTAATTTGGCCACCAATAAAGCCAGTGGGATAGATGGGATTACAACACGATTACTAAAAGATAATATAGACGTACTGGGCCCAATCTTATGCCATATATTCAACCACTCCTTGCGTACGTCAACATACCCATCCTGTCTGAAAATTGCTAAGGTAGTACCTGTGTACAAGGATGGTGAACGCTCTGAACCTTCCAGTTATAGGCCTATATCTGTTTTAAGCATAATAAATAACATCTTTGAAAGAATTCTAGCTAAACGGATGAGTGCCTTTTTAGAAAAATATCATGCACTTTGCCCCGAGCAACACGGATTCAGGTCGCGTCATTCCACCTCCACTGCTGTACTATCTTTATCACAAAAAATTAACGCAGCATTACATAATAACCTCCTTGTAGCAGTAGTTTTTCTTGATTTAAAGAAAGCATTTGATACGGTTGATCATGGTATCTTATTAATGAAATTAAAACACTACGGTTTCTGCGGCAAAATATTTGACTTATTTTCTAGTTACATGAAAGAAGGTCAACAAATGGTCACCATGCGTAATCTTACCTCCTCCTTGTTAAATATACACACAGGGGTACCGCAGGGGTCCGTTCTCGGACCCTTACTATTTTCACTGTACGTAAATGACCTACCAAACATACTAACATCATCGGAGATGCTAATGTACGCTGATGATACAGCCGTTATAGTTACTGCCGAAAATATCAAGGATCTAGAGCATAAAATTAATGCTGAGCTAAAAAATATTAGTCAGTGGTTTTCAGCGAACAAACTGACACTTAATGCTAAGAAAACTAAGTATACTATTTTTCACCCCGTTATAGACATATAAATAATGAGCACATTTGCATTACAATAAATGACTGTGTACTTGAGCAGACGAAAGATTTTAAATATCTGGGAGTAATTTTCGATAGTCATTTGAACTGGCAAAACCATATTACCTCTTTATGCACTAAATTAGGATCCGGATGCTGTATGCTATTAACTGCTAGAAATTATTTCGAAGGTAATATACTCCGAATGCTCTATTTCGCTTTTTTCATTGTCACGTATCATATTGCATAGATTCATGGCGATGGACTTTCAAAACATATCTAGAACCCATACGTATTTTACAAAGGCGAGCACTTCGAATAATAAATAATGCTAGATATGACGAACACAGCGCGCCACTGTTTCAACGAATGGAAATAATTCCATTCGATCATTTACGACAGCGAAAAATTGCGCTTACCGTCAATAACGTTATTCACTACAACCTGCCCTTTCATATATCAATATTTTCATCCTCTTCCCGCCTTACCAGACGTGCCACACAACACAATTTCAATCTTCCACCTACTAACAATACTTATGGAAAAAGATTATTACTATTTGCCGGTGTCAAGATCTGGAATGATGTACCGTATCAAATAAAAGAAAGCAAAAGATTTTCTTGTGAGCTAAAAAAATATTTTCTTCATAAAAATGAACATATACACTAGCACACACTTTTGCTGCAATCTCTGTTTCATTTGACGGGAAAATTTGAGCGCACAGAAAACAATCACAAGAGCGAGACAACAGGACAAGCGCTGTTTCATTACATATTGATTAAATATCATACTTGACATTGTTTTTGTATCTCTATGTATTTATATTTCATGTATAGTATACATACAATATTGTATTCATATAACATGTTGCACGGTAGTGCAATTGCCCTATCAGAAATATGTTTCATTTTTGTGTCTTGCTCCATCTTTTTTTTTCCTTTTAACCATTGAAGTGTATTTTTTACATCTGCTTTGTTCAAACAACCTGTTCCTTTAAATGCATGTTTAATTAGACCCCCCTACTAGCCAGTGGCTATGGGTCTAACCAGTGTTGTGTATTTTCATGTACTAATAAGAACTTTAAATAAAGATTGATTGATTGATTGATCCCGCGCACTGTGGGAATCGATGTAATGCGAAGTAGTCAGGAAGGATCAAATCATGCTTTACATAATTTGCATGTCGTGTGTTACATGTTAGGACCTGCCATTTATGTTCGTCATACAGTCACGTCGCGCAATACCAATTTTGGTGTATATCAAGCTAACGAAATGGCCGCGAGCGCGCCATGAGCGTGGCATGCAAGTCATGTCGCACATGACAAGTCATGATTTCCATATTACCACTTGTCATTTATGTTCTTCATACAGTCACGCCACTCAATCCCAAATTTGGTGTATATCAAGCTAACGAAATGGCCGCGAGCGCGCCATGAGCGTGGCATGTCGTGCAAATCATGTTTTTCATGACATGCACGTCATTATTTGCATATTATTACCTGTCATTTATGTTCGTCATACAGTCACGTCACTAAATATCAAATTTGGTGTATATCAAGCTAACGAAACGGCCGCGAGCGCGCCATGAGCGTGGCATGTAAATCATAGTTTTCATGACAAGTTACAGTACTGAAAGTTGGGCAAGTTGGTACTCATTCATGACTTCTTTTGCGCAAAACGTACACGGACACAAGCAAAAAAGAGCCAGACAACACGGGCGCAAACTCACAACTGATTTATTTTAAACAACGAAATGCACTTTTATCGTCACGTAACACAAACGCCCCCCCACCGGCGGACTCAGAAACGCACGAGATAAACTAAACAAACTTATTCAGCGCTACGTCATGCTAAGAACCAAAGCACACGCAACCAAAATATTAGGGGGAGTTCACTCATCTGTAGACGGATTGATGCACGTGCTTTTCAAGAAGTCGAATTCTTTATCGGACAATGTGACGGAAGCTTGGCTAACACACTTTTCTCCCATGTTTCTAATATGGAATGCTTCAATCAACTCCCTGTTAATTTTTGGCCTGTGAGTTGACAGAATCTTTGTGTCTGTGAAAATTGGTGAGCACAAGCAAGAAGTGATCCACCAGATGTGTTCGTCCTGAACTACGTAATGCAGAGTCATGCACCCTCAACCTGGTGTTTATACACCTTCCTGATTGCCCAACATACGATCTGCCACAGCTGAATGGAACCTGGTATACCACTCCTGTTTTGCAAGACCGGTAACGTTGGCTGTGCTTCATCTGGCAGCTGTTCTTACTCTGCGTGGTGCCGGACTCCACCATCTTCCGAAATCGTGGGCACAACTTAGACAGCTTGTTGGGTGCTGTAAACACCGAGGTTACACCAAATCTCGCTGCTACGTTCTTCAAGCCATGGGACAACGTATGGACTTATGGGAGAACTGCAAGCTTCCTTTTTTCACTTTGTAACCTTCTGGGAATTCTTTCCGTACCTTTTATGACTGAGATGAGTTTTTTGCAAATAGTGTTCATCAAATGGCCTGGGTACCCAGCTGCCCTAAGCCTGCTTAGCTGGTTCTGAAAGCTCGAACCAACCTCGTGCGCGCATGACAGGAGCAACGACGATCTTAAGCATGAGGACGCGCTATCGCATTTTTTATCACTTTTGAGTGACTAGATGCGAAATCTAGCAGCGGTCTCTTGGCTCGTGAACTATACCGCCAACACACGTGATGTGCCTTAAAGAGCAACTTTATGTCCAAAAACTGTAGCGACTTTTCCTTGTGTCCGTGTATGTTTTGCGCTAAAGAAGTCATGAATGACAAGTTAGTCACGATTTTCATTATATGACCAGCCGTTTATGTTCGTCGTACAGTCATGTTATGCCATAGCTAATTTGGTATAAATCCCATTAACGACACGGCCAGGAGAGCACTAAATCGTAGGCGGCTAGATAGATAGATAGATAGATAGATAGATAGATAGATAGATAGATAGATAGATAGATAGATAGATAGATAGATAGATAGATAGATAGATAGATAGATAGATAGATAGATAGATAGATAGATAGATAGATAGATAGATAGATAGATAGATAGATAGATAGATAGATAGATACGTTTAAAGTCGTCGAAGTTCGCCAAGAAATGCTTCGCATTTAAAAACTACGCGACTTATTTGGGAAACCCATGGGTCAGAAAGCAGCCGCAAAGAAAGAGCTGTCCATCCGTGCTCAAACGTCCACTGAACCATATATCTCGTACATTCAGGACGTGCCGGCTCTTTGTCGTAAAGTCGACAGCGAGATGTCGGAACCGGACAAAGTTGGCCACGTACTGAAGGGAATAGCGGACGACGCGTTCAACCTATTAATGTGCCGGAATTATGCGACCGTCGACGAAATTATCGAGGAATGCCGACGTTTTGAACAGGCCAAAAGGCGGCGTATCACGAGATCGTTCACTCGGCTGCCAAACACCGCTGCGACGTCCTCATGCGAAGATAGAATGACCTCTCGTCTGCAGTCGTCACCGGCGTCTGAAATCACACGAATCGTCCGTCGGAAAATCGAAGCAATTACCCCTGCTCTTCCCAACAACGGCCATGTCGATTCGCGCGTGCCCTGGGTTTCCCTGGTCCAGTCGATTGTGCGGGAAGAACTCGGCAATTTGGGCTTCAATTTCTGCGCCGTATCGACGCGAAGGCTTGTGTGAGAAGCTCCTCCCTCGATACACAGGGCCCAACAAAGTTATCCGCAAGGTTACCGACGTGGACTACCTCATCACTCCCGTTCATCCGCACTCGTCTTCTGCTACACCACCTACTGATGTCACTCATGTGTCGCACCTAAAACGCTACTACACTGCCATTCCAGAATGACTTTGGAGACGCCTCCGCCGGGGGTGATGTTACGAGGCATGGTGCATGAGCCCGCCGTGACAGACGAAGAAGAAGCTGGCGTGCCGTGCGAGATACTGGCAGCTAGTCGATGGCAGCTGTTCGGCACTTGTAAATATTGTAAATAGACTCGCTTCTGTCTTTCTTGTGTATTCGTGATCCCCGTGACCATATCAAAGGGTACCAACAGAAGGAGCGGGAACGAAGCAGGTTGGCGGTAATACCATATGTGCATGCTCTATCGCATAGAATAAAAAAGAACGTCCATAGGTATGGGCTGAATGTTGTTTTTTCAGCCAAAAATAAACTGGGCCAGCTGTGTTCCATGGTTGGAAATAAGCTGGGCGCTAGAGACCCAGGGGGCATTCGTACTTACAACGTTAAGCACAAAGTTAGCTTTGTTAGATGTGCGTCGAACCTTGTTTACTGTATTCCGTTCACTGTAAACGCAAACTAGCCGAATTGGGCGTTTTAAGGGCTTAATACTACCTTCATTTGGGACAGTACTCCCTTAGGGAGTATTAAGATCGGTGTAATAAAATTCTGCGTCCTCAATTTTACTTCCTTGAGAAATCATGGGGATAAAAGGTGTAACCCAGACTTTATAATGCAGAATTTCCTGTTGCCAAGTCAGCATCTGAAATGACCACTGCTACCGTTAGTCCGTCAGAATTAAGACATAATACGGTCGAGAAATGCCACTCCCCTCTTACTTTTATTCATCTTAACATGCAGTCAGCACGAGGCAAACAGGATGAACTCAGTATATTTCTCAGTGATTTCGGTTTCTCGTTTTCTGTTATTATGTTGACAGAAACGTGGTTCTCGGCTGATGATGACATGCACCTAGAAGGTTATAATGCGGTTTTCTTAAACAGAACCCTTAGAAGAGGTGGAGGCGTGTGTATGTTTATTAAACAAGGAATAAATATGAACTGATTGATGACCTATTTTTATGTACGTCAGATATTGAAGTAGTATGTTTGAAATGTGGACAGTTTCTTTTCGCTGTGGCATACCGTCCACCTGATGGAAATTTAAGCGAGTTTTTCGAGCAGCTCAACGCGATATTCTCTTATGCTAATATGCATCAGTATAAATTAGTTCTAGGTGGCGACCTAAACATTGACATGCTTTCAAGTACATCAAAACAGGTGGAATATAGTATGCTTCTTGATTCGTATTTGTTGTCAAATGTGATACTGCAACCAACTCGCATTTCAGCAACTAGCGCTACGTTATTGGACCTTTTTATTACAAACTTACCACGTGAAAGCTTGTTTTATGGGACAATAAATATTACACTTAGTGATCATTTGCCGATATATTTAGTTATTGATAAGTGTCGTATTGAATCAAACCCAAACTACAAATTTCGGTGCCAGAATATAAATGAAAACTCTCTTTCGCAGTTTCGAGATGCAATCTCCAGTACTAATTGGGCAGCAGTGCTCTCGTGCTCATCAGCTAACGCAGCTTATGACTGTTTTATGGAGATAATTTCCTGTATTTACAAGCGATGTTTTCCCTACAAAGAAATAAAAAAGTTGAAACGTTCGCGGAAACCATGGGTCACAAAGAACCTGTTAAAAATGATAAATGAGAAAAATAGCATGTATCAACTATTCTTGAAAAATCGCGATCCAAACGCATTGGAGTCCTTTCGGAAATATAGAAATAATTTAACTAAACTTATGAAAAAAGCCAAACGCAATTATTATGCTTATATGTTCGAGGGTGTTTCAGGGGTCAAAGAGATGTGGAGCAAGTTAAATTCAATTACTGCATTTCATAAAGCTAATTTTAGTGTAGAAGAGATAACTGAAGGTGATCGAACATACAGGGGCAAGGAATTGGCTGAGAAATTTAATAATCACCTTACTTGCTTAGTGGACAGTGCCAGTGACACGACCGCACTACATTACATGTCCGCACAAACATTAGCTTCGTCGATTTATCTTTCCCCAACAGATGAATGCGAAGTTATGAGTGTTTTCAAAAAAAACTAAAGAAAAGTAAATCGGAAGATATTGATGGTTTGAAGATGGCCCCAGTTTGTTCGGTCATAGATATATTAGTCATGCCCTTAACATACATTTATAACCTAATTTTAAGCAGAGGTATTTTCCCACAACGTATGAAGCATGCAAAAGTTACAGTGCTGTTTAAGGGAGGAGACAAAAATGATTTGAAAAACTATAGGCCCATATCCGTTCTACCACTGTTTTCAAAGCCCATAGAAAAGTTAATATTTATAAGAATGTCGAACTTCTTTGCAAAACACTCGGTAATTACTCCAGCACAGTATGGTTTTAGGTCAGGGCTGTCGACGGAGGTAGCATTGTTACGGCAAAAGGAAATTATATTAGGCAACATAGAGGACAGGAAACTTACCCTAGGCATATTTGTCGACTTCTCCAAAGCCTTTAACCGGATAAATCACAATACTCTCTTACAAAAGCTACCCTATTACGGCATTAGAGGAAACGCACTGAATTTAATCACCAGTTATTTGAGCGATAGGCAACAGTGTGTAAGTATAAACTCAGAACAATCATCTTTCCAAAAACTTGCTCAAGGTGTACCCCAAGGTAGTATATTGGGACCGTTACTTTTCATTACTTACATAAACGACATTATCAATATAAATCGCACAATCAAATATGTCATATATGCGGATGACACTTCCTTGTTTTTCACAGGCATTGTTGTAAATGCTCTAATTTCAACAGCAAACACGACACTAGATGACTTGTTTGCATGGTCGACTGCTAACTCTCTACAAATCAACTGTTCAAAAACCAAAGCAGTTCTGTTTCGTTCAAAAGGAACAACGTACGAGGCTACTTCAAAACTTCATCTGCATAATTCTGTGATTGATTTTTCTTCGACGGCTAAAGCACTGGGCATTGTTTTTCATGAGCATATGTTGTGGGATTCACATAGCGAAATGGTAAGAAAGAAGTTAAGTAAGGTGCTCGGCATGCTTAGGAGATGTCAGTCATTTTTACCGACTACTCAGTTGTTAATGATCTACAACACGCTTTTTTGCTCCCAGTTACGTTATGGTCTTTTGGTGTGGGGAAATGGCACCTTACACTCTAAGCAGAAATTACTCGCACGTCAAAAAAATGCTTTACGTTCTATTGCAAATGCTGAGTATAATGCACATACATCGTCTTTATTCAATAAATTTAGTCTTAAGATTTGAAAACATGTATGAATATTGCTTATTAACGTATCTAAAAACTGAAATAAAGAAAGGAAATAACAACCTTATCTCCATAGCATGCTTAGAGCGCAACACCTCGTCTCGACCTACTAGACAGAGCGATTATTGGAAGGTTCCTCGATGCCGAACAAACTACGGTCTCCAAATGCTGAAACATTCACTACCACACATACTAAATAAATTCAGTTTTTCATTGCAGCGATTGCGCCTTCTTTCGCGACAGGACATGTCCAGTCTATTTTCAGTTACATGACGCAAGAGAAAAAAAAAGGGGAAAAAAGTAGATTTTTTTTAAATTTTTTTTTATTTTGCTTATTCCTACATTTTGTATTTCTTTAAAGAGTGCAATCTTATCTACATGTATGAAATATTTCTTATTGTGCCACTTTCAACTATGTATTTATGTCTGTTTACTGTTTAGTTGACCTCATGAATGCTGTCACTTTTCTGCCTTGTTTTGTTGGGATGTGGGGCTAGTCAAGCTGCGTTTGTATCGCAGCTTTTTTCCCGCATTCCACACCACACATTGTATCTCTGTTGTGACTTGTCAATGTGTAACTCTGTGGTGAAAATAAACTTCAACTTCAAGAAAGGAGGTGAATTCACGATCTGACGCCATTTTGTCAAATGGAGTTCAAGGACAGAAGACTCCTATTTCACTTTCTCGGGCATGACTTCCCTTTATTTTATCCGAAGCTATAGTGCCTTCAGTGCTGGCGTGCATGTATGCAACTGCGCGAGCGAAAGAAGTGTTTCTCAAAGTGCTTAATAAATTCATGAACGTGCTAATCAACGATTTCTTCGTCTCGTCGACTGATGCACATTGTTGTACGGAATGCACACTACCGCTGGGCTCGGGTTCACGATTCATTTCGACCACGGAATGACTTGTGCACACTACCGCTGGACTCGGGTTCACGATGCATTTCGACCACAGAATGGTTTATGTTATTTTACCATCAAATCGAAGTTAAACTAAAAGTAGGAGCGTGTACACCCTCGATGTGGCCTATCGAACCCGGCGAAAGAACCCGGCGAAAAAAAGAGAAACGAAAGAAAAAACGCGACTCTCCTCAAGCGGCTGCTCTGAAAGGGACGAAGCGCCTTCGAACAACAACCATCGCACGCATGCGCGCGCGGAGGGGAAAAAAGAAAGCAAAAAGAAAGAAACGCCAGAAGTTCCGAAATGACAGCGGATGCTACCGCAGGCTGGCCCTAGCGGCGTGCGTGAGTGATAGCGAAGCGAAGCCGTCATGGGATAACGTCGGTTTTGTGAAGGACGCCTTTCAACTACCCTGCTATGCGTCGATCATGTGTGCACATTTCATGCCGGCAGCCTTACTGTGTTCTCGTCGCGGGACGTGAAATGTGTGGTTTGACGACAGTGCAACATGCACTGCGTGTGCAGTGGTGTGGCAATGGCCAGGTGACTCAAGCGAGCAGCAGCTGATGGGCGCGCCGCGTTCGCGGCACATTCAGGAACACAAATGGTACGTAATACTTACGATTCCTCTGTTTGCGCGACCTTGTCGCTTGGGCAGCAGTAGGTGCTGTTCTGCACATTGCGCCGCGTCAAAAGTGCAATGAAAAGCGAAAAAAGAAAGGCCATTAAGCTCGCATAACGATGTGTGATACGTGTTTCGAATTGGCTGACCGCTTGGCGTTGCCAGCCAATTCAAGCGAGTGCGCCTTAAAACTGAATGTTTGTACGACATGATTTCCTTGCTTGCCATAAAGCATGAATGAAGCAGTGCTTCCAGGGAATATACACTTAAGCAACAAAAAAAAAGACAGCTGTTATCACGCTGTCATGTGGTAACACATGCATTAAGGCCAAATTTGTTTTCTATTTATTCTGTTCTCATGCGCAGATTATGAGCAAGTAAGAATACTTTTGACGACAATTTTGCATTGTGCACTTTGTCCGTCTCCAACACAAAAAGTTAAATTGCATATCAAGGCGCATTGACATCATGAGCTTCTATACATTTAGCTAGAAAGAATAAGTCATGTTAATGACACATTATGAAGGCCATATGATGTGTAAGACATGTGCTTAGTTACAGTGTGTTTGCTGAAGCACATGCATTTTATGGTATAGTCACTTCATTAGTCACATATCAGCACTAGAGCTTGCCAAGGTTACATGTGCATATTTATGGAATTTAGGAGATGTGTCACTTGTGCAAGGCTAATTTAATCACATTGATATAAGTCAGTTGAATCTGTTGAACCTCGTTATTGAATCACCTTGTTCCTTCGCTCTGGTTATTTTGTTTTACTTTTTGTTGCCATAGTGTTTATGATCAGCACACAGTATTCTGAGTCTTGACACAATTTCTGACAAGGTAAACAGGCTGGTACTTTGTCCACGTCTTCTATTGTCGTCATTACAAGTGCACTGTTTAATTTTGCCATGAATCAATACCAAGTCGCCCAATCTTCAGTCCTAAACAGAACAACAGAACAGCTGTGGTTGATGAAGAAACTAGTGTTCCATGTGTTGTAAGTGATAATAACTGTTGGTGCGTAACATCCCAAAGCCACCACACGATTATGAGAGGCGCCGTAGTGGAGGGCTTCGGAAAGATAGACCGCCTGGGGCTCTCTAACACGCACCTAAAGCTAAGTACGTGGGCCTCAAGCAGTTACGCCTCCATTGAAATGCGTTTAACTCCAAGGTTAATCATACTAAAATTTGCACCCTGTCACGCGGATCTCGGAGGCGAGTGTTAGCAGAGATGGATCGTGAGGACGCTGGTCGGCACAGCAAACATGGTTTATTAACCAACCGGGAGAAAACTAAGATAGAAGAAACTTAACACTCAATAAAAAGAGAACTAACAATGAAAATCTCCGAAATTGCAACCAAATCTCCAAAATGAAACTAATCAAGTTCACCTATGCCTAACTACAGTCTCTAACTTCAGTCTGGCCACCTAGGCCTACTTCGAGTCGTGGCCTGAAGGGAACCGTCTTACTTGGCTCCGTTGCTCGTTGCGTCCAACCTGAGTTGTCCGATGCCGTTGTTGCCGACGATCCTGTTCCTGTCGTCGTTCCGATGCGTCACGGTCAAGCTGCGCTGCCGTACGCCTACTCCCGGTCGCCGTTCCGATGCCGTCGTCCGTTAGGCCTAGCGGACGAGACCGCCCTTCTCGAACTGCCGACGTGGCGTCCTGGGGATTGCTGCGGGCCGACGTTTGAAGGGGGGACTGCGGCGGGTGCGTCCGGACCAGCTGAAGGATGCTGCAGCACCTCCGAGGAGCCTCGCCCGAGCGTCGCCGAGGTCAACGGCCACGCCAAGGGGTGCCAGCGTCGCGGCCTCCGAAGTCGAACGTCCGCTGCGCCCGTCGGTAGAACGTCGCTACCGATGCGACCGTCTTCTGTCGTAGCCACGCAAGCAATGCCAGCTCATCGAACTGGGATCTTCCATTACGGCTCGTGTCTCGCGCTTCGAGCCGCGTGCTCCTCCATGCACGCGCTCGTGCCTGTTCCGCGAGCTTCTCCTCTAACTTCGTCGTCTTCATCTTTTCCTTACTCATGACACACCCCTTTACACTACAATGCTAACTTCACTGACAGATAAACTACTCGAATGATGGTACACAGGACAAAAGTACACTTCTGGTGCTGTTTCGCATTTCATTACAGTTGTGTACTTTTTGCCCTCTGTACTTTAAGTGAAAAGTTCACAAGAAACTACTTAGCAGCATCTCACTATAGCATTTGTTTCGTGTTCTGTTTAAAGGTCTGCAATAGTACAGTCAAGTGTGAGTCTTTGCCAAGACATTCATATTTCTGGATATGGAAAGCTTAATGGACTTCTTTTCTATTATTTTCAGGAAGACATTTCTGGCAAAGCTGCAAAAGTTGCTCACCCACTTGTTTGTGTACAAGACACTGTATTGTGGGAACACTCCCCTGTGCCTCACTCTACACTAACGAAGACCTGAAGTGTAATGCAAACCACAGAAAGATATACACACTTAGTGCGAGAAAATTACAAAAATAAAGAACCATGCACTCACAGATTGAGTATGAACGTGGCTAAAAACGCCATACACGTGTTAAATTTCAGTTGCCAGTACTGCGTTGTCCTGTTCCCTTCATTTCTATTTCTATGTGTGTTGCTGTTTTGTTTTCGCTCTTGAACTATGAACTGGATTCCTGACTGCCTTACAGGCTGTATAGATTCGTGGTCAAATTCTATTCAACCACATGGAATAGCAAGCCCTAAGATCCAATATGCCAAGCCACCAGCCACTACTTGTAGGAAATTTTTAATTTTAGGCATGTGATTGCCTAATTTCAAGTTGACTTTGCAGCCATGGTAGTGGTATTAACTTTCAATGTGGTAATTATGCGCAAGCCATGAAGTGAGGAATTAAAGATGAAGAACTTTTTAGGTTGCAGATGACAGTGGCTGGCATGGTATAATAGGAGTATTGGTATATTGCAGTTGTGTGATAATGGCGACAAATTCCCAAGTATATTTCTAGAAAACTGCGTTCATTTTCAGATATTTGTGAGTAAGTATGTGCAGCCATATATGAATGCAATGTTGTCATTTTGCTGGCATGGCTGAACGCCTTTACAAATTCTGGTAAGTGCATCTACAATCAACACCACAGGTCTATTTTGGACTTTTCTGCAGAAACAGAACTGTATGATGATGTGTGACATGTTTTGGTGCCATAGGGCAAACTAATTCAATTAAAATCTAAAACATGCCTCCCTGCATGGTTGCATATTTCTTCAAAGTAATGCTAGCCTTAATGTACTAGCTTAGTTGCCTTCATGTGCAGCCTGACACCAAGTTCCTTGTAGATCCCATTTCTCTGGATTGTGTTTACATACTAGCACTGTGAAGTGCACATGTCAGTGTGCATTATGATTATATTTGCCACACTACTTTCATGTTGCTTTACTGTTGTGAATTATATATAGTGCTTGGGCTGTACTGTATACGTTCTTAGTGTTTTGTATTGGGTGTAGGTTCTGTGCAAGAAGATGGAAATATACATATGCTTACACTGACATGAGAACTGCTACTGTTTTGATTACAATAAAATATTGCGAACACTGTTTTTCTTATCATTCTTATCACGGCTGTTTCGTTGAAGAAGACAGCAATACTACATTTCTTTTTATTCTTGCTACATCATCTGTGCAAGAGGAGTGCCGCATACACATGGACTTTCACAAGGGCGAAGTGCATGTGCATTAACTTTTTTATTTAACGGGTGACCTGTCACCGCTAATTTGTGCTGGTTGTACTTAACATTGGGGCATGCTTACGCATTCGCTTTAATGCATTTGTGTGATGTTTAACAATGAAGGTTAATTAGTTAGATTGCAGGTAGTCTCCGAGTGTGAAAGCGACTAAATACTGAATTTGAGTTAGAGAATCACTGCGTGCCCCGCGAAAGTGCGAGTTGCGAATAAGTGCTAATTGTGGATGTAGATTATCGTTCAGCTACTCTGAAGGCGCTGCTGCACCTGCGTTTGGCTCGCGAGAGTACGCGCGGAATAAATGCACTTAGTGTAGGCGCGTTACAATGTCCTTGTAACTCGGGCATCTGCATAGGCGTGCACACGGAGAGGGGGGGGGGGAGTCTGCCCTGTGCTTTGACTAAATAGGGAGGGTGGGCGCAGCGACGAGCCTTCGTCCCCTCCCCCCCTTCCACCTGAAGAGGCACCCTGCGCACGCTTGTGGGCATCTGCGTGAGTAACTTTTATATGCTATGGGAGTCGTAGCGGTGAGCGCGCCGGTGGATGACGAGAACGATGGACACAGGCACGCTCGCGGCTCGCGCTTAGGGGCCGCTGACAGTCAGTCGCGGCAGAGTTTTGAAATGATAAAGATGTGTTGCTCAGTGTTTCGTCCTCGTCTCTGAGGGCTTCCGTGCGGCGGAAGGCACAGACCCCATCAATGGAAACACAGGGGGTCTCGTACAGCTCAGAACACGTCGCTGCCATGGGACGCGTGCAGCTCGCGGCAGAAACCAAAAATAGCTCCACATCATACGCCCATGGAATGCACATATGTTCGGCCATATGAGGATACCTTTTGTTACGCTGGTATCCACGAATTTCGGGCGAGTGAAACAGTGTCGAAGTACTCAAGAGGGCACACGTTTGCAATTTTTTCTAGCGGCACGACACGACGAACCAAATAGTTCGAAGCTGAAGGTGTTTACCTTGGACTTCGTTACGCCCCTGAGTTTATGTACTGGCCTTGCGAAAACGCGAACACGTGCCGATGCTACGAAAACAAAAGTTTGAGGTGTCACCGATGGGTTAGTAGCCGCTTTGTAGATATATACCCCCGTGAAAAACTACGCAACCTAGTGGTGGCGCTGTGGTGTAATGGAGATGATCTCTGCTTTCAGTGCGTGTGGTCGCGAGTTCGATTCATGTGTCGTGCGTGCTTGTATCCATATGTCATATTTGTGCATGAATACATCAATGTCTATTTTCTAATATAATAATAATATAATATCTGGGGTTTTACGTCCCAAAACCACCATATGATTATGAGAGACGCCGTAGTGGAGGGCTCCGGAAATTTTGACCATCTGGTGTTCTTTAACGTGCACTGACATCGCACAGTACACGGGACTCTACCATTTCGCCTCCATCGAAATGCGACCGCCGCGGCCGGGATCGAACCCGCGACCTTCGGGTCAGCAGCCGAGCACCGTAGCCACTGTTCCACCGAGGCGGACTATGTCTATTTTCTAATATGTCCTAGCGATGTCCTGTCTCAGAAACGCTAGTATAGTGTCTGGAATATCTTTGTGTTTTCTCGCCCTCTCTCGGGCCGCCTATAAAGGGGCGTTTTAAAAGCTCTCTAAAGAAGCAGAAAAACTTCCAATGATCTCCGTTCAGACCCCCGAAATGAGTTAAAAAACACCAAAGTGACCTCCTAAAGTCTCTGCTAATTCCCTCTTTTGACTCCGTTTACTTTGTAAACAAACCTTGTTAAGCCTTCTGCACCGCAAATCGACTGTGTATCTCGTAAACGGAGCTGTTTTATCGGCAGTATACGCTTAGCGAAGCCTCATTACTCAAATCTAAATCAAATACCAGCATTATTTGGGAATGAATGAGTTTAATAATGCAGGCCGACGGCTAGAAAGATTCGAAGTGGACGGCTGTCGCTTCAACAGGCACCGCCATCTTGCCCTGCGTACCCCCCTAAAACCTCCTTTGGTAGGGGGGTTTTGCGTAGTACCTTTAGGATGCAAGTTAAGAGCCGGGCTCAAAACTCCCAAAAAGGCTCAAATCCTTTTGCTCTGTTGTGGACGAAGATACGTGGGGCAGACGGGTCTCTGCCTTAACATACGCGTAAGGCAACACCTGCCGTCTTTGAAACGAAAGCCGCTCACGCATTTAGCAATGCCTTGTGCGCAGCGTGGCTGCGAAGCACGCTCTTCTGACACGGTCACCCTGTTTAAGCATCGTGATTTCGAGAACTTGCAGAGCCATTTCACATCCACAGAAGGGGGGTCATCTTGCATCAGTCACCGTCATTAACGATTTCCGAGGAAGAAGTGTCGCTCCAAAAGGAAACGGGTTAACAGCAGATACGGTGTGATAGTGCCTGGTATTGCACCTGCCACGATGCGCATGCGCAGCGGGGGACGTGGTCCGCGTATATATGTTTGTTCTTGCCTAATAAAGCTTTCAGTTGATAGTGGCGCTGGTGTTCTTCCCTCCCTCTTCGTCCCTGTGCTTAGTTCGCGCTCCAAGGTTCTTAAGCCAAGGAATATTAATGAGAATTAACAAACAATAATGTCAAGGAAAGTATAGGAGATGTTATTAGTAGTAAATGTTATGTAAATGTGAAAAAAAGAAAATTGGACGAAAAGAAAGCTTGCCGTGGGCAGGGACGGAACCTGCGGCCTTCGAATAACGCGTCCGATACTAGCTACCACGGCGGACATCCCCCCCGTCCACTTTATGGGGTATATATATATATATATATATATATATATATATATATATATATATATTGGTCAGCTGCCAGGTCATAATAAGATCACGTGCTACCTGACCCCAACATGCAGAAAAAAGAGTGTTTATATATATATATATATATATATATATATATATATATATATATATATATATATATATATATATATATATATATATATTTAAACGTGGGAGCGTCAGTCAGCGCCGCCAGTAGCCATGACGGCACGTGTGAAACACTCTTTTTCTGCATATTGGCGTCAGGTAGCACGTGATCTTATTACGACCTGGCAGCTGACCAATAATCCCTCGCATACTACCTGAAAGCATGAAGTCTGCCAGAATGAGACGATCGCTATGAGTGAAGGATGCGCAATCAAGTGGACGGGGGGGATGGCCGCGGCGCTTGTGTTGTTGTCACCTCCCTTTGTACGTGTTTGCGTGCGCTTGAGTGATCGAGACGGTAGCTCAGTTGGTGGAGTATCGAACGCGCTATTCGAAGGTCGCGGCTTCGGGCCCTGCCCTCTGCAAGCTATCTTTTCGTCCACTTTTCTTTCTTCACTTTTACATTACGTTTACTACTAATAACATCCCCTATATTTTCCTTGTCATTGTTGTCTGTTAGTTGTCATTATTATTATTGCGTCTAAGAAAAAAAAAACGAGCCCTTAAAATTGGCACTTCTTTTCTTCATTCACAGCGAGGTTCTCGTTCTGGCAAACTTGATGCTTTCAGGTAGTATGCCAGGGATTATTGGTCAGCTGCCAGGTCGTATAAGATCACCTGCTACGTGACGCCAACAGGCAGAAAAAGTGTTCCACACTCGCCGTCATGGCTACTGGCGGCGCTGGCTGACGCTCCCGCGTTTAAATGCAGATAATTACCCCATGATGCATGATAGTATTGCATGATGGCATGATGGTATTACCCCGGGCATGATGGTATTACAGCCAAAATACTAAAAGGCACAAAAGTATTGTATGGTTCCATTTTACAAATAGTTTACACGCAGTCCATCACAGACAGTTTGCTTCCGAAAGACTGGAAAATTAATAAGGTAGTACCGGTATACAAGTCCGGCAGCCGCTCGGATCCTTCCAACTATCGACTCATTTCGCTTACAAGCATTGCTTGAAAACTCTTAGAACATATAATATACTCACAAATAGTATGCCATCTAGGTAATCATTCCTTCTTTTTTCGCAACCAACATGGTTTTCGGCCTGCTTATCGTGTGATACTCAGCTCTTTGAATTTGATACTGAACTTCAGTTAAACCTAGACACATCTTTCCAAACCGATGTATCTATCTAGATTTTGCCAAAGTTTTTGATTGTGTTCCCCACCAGCGACTTTTTGCCAAGCTCTCACGCCTACGGCTGGACCCCCCTCGCGTTGTCATGGATACGCTGCTTTCTGACAAATCACCTCCAATACACAGTTGTCGGAAATCGTTGTTCAGCGACTACTGACGTGATTTCTGGAGTACGACAGGGATCAGTCCTTGGTCCTCTGTTCTTTCTCATCTTCATAAACGACCTTCCTAACGGCATTTCATCTCCCATTCGACTGTTTGCAGATGACTGTGTTCTTTATCGTCGCATCGCACACCATAGTGACCATGATATCATCCAAAACGATTTGCATCTAATCGAAACCTGGTGTTCCAATTCATTAATGAAACTCAACATCTCGAAATGCAAAGTAATGCAGATATCCCGTAAGCGCTCAAACAGTAGTTACACGTACTCCCTAAACTCGATAGCTTTGTCCTCCGTCGAATCATATCGTTATCTTGGTCTCACAATAAATAACAAGTTTACATGGTCTGATCACAACACAAAATCAGCTGCCGATACTACTAAATCACTTGGGTACATCAGACGTTCCCTTTCCTTGTGTCCCTCAGCCACGCCAAAAGTGGCATATGAAACATTTGTACGCTGTAAGCTTGAATATGCCTCAGCTATTTGGAGCCCTCACCAAGCACACCTCATTAACGTTATTCGCGATTCCAACTGAGCGCTCGCCACCTAGCGGCAGCGCCTGGAAACGACGCTAACTGGTTCTACCTTAAAAGGAGATACACGTTGCGCGCGCTGAGAAGCGGCCGCATAGTTCCTTTATTTTCGCCATGCCGCACGCGCGAGTCCGAAAAAGAATAAAGCGATGTCCAAAGACCATTGCTGTGCGCCGCCACGAGCGGCATCGCGGCGGAAAGGTGGCAACGTATCGTTCTATCACCTCCCGAAGGATGCAGACGACGCGCGACGGAGAACGGCGTTGATCAGAAACTTATGCATTGGAAAGAAGGTGACGGACACTATGGTGATTGGGTCTAATCATTTCGCTCGCGACGACTTTATTCTCCCCGGTGAGTACACCATTATTTAGCGTGTGTGCATTCTTGTCAATATTCGGGCTTTTCGGGCTTCTCAAAGAGCGGAGTATAGTTTCGTTTATATAAGCAAGTGCTTCAGCAAATTTGTTGCGTTATGTGTTTGTGTATTTTTCGCGTATGCTTGTTTTCTGTGCAAGTCGTAGTACTACCCATTCTCAAGCTGCTACCCAAACCCAAGCTGCTACCCAAGCCCAATCCTTCCCCTCGAAAATTTTAGTTTTCGCATGTGTGTATATGCGCGTGCACAAATGCCCACGCACGCATATACATAAAGTATGCGTGTACGTCACCGAAAAAACATGGCTGATCCCTCTGTCAAGGAATCGGTACAACACGAAAGTAGAACATGTCTTCACAGACGTAGGTGAGCGTCCATTCTGCATCGTTTCACCACTAGGCCGAAGAAATGAATGCTAGAGCAACAACTTCTAATGGCACGCGAAGAACGGCAAGCACCTGGAAACTTGCTGCGCGCACCTCAAGCAGAAACGACGCACGAACACATGACGAGCGCGGACTGTCACAGCTGGACACCTAAAGCGCGCTGATTTAACACCAAGAAAGACGCACGAAACGTCCGCATAAGTATACACAGGACAAGCGCGAACAACTGTCACAATACTTTGTGTGTGAGCAGCGCGCTCCTTTCGTAAACGCGACCGCTGCGGCGAGCGAAGCGACCTTCATGCACTCTTTAACGACTGTACCTTCATAGCAAACTTGCGGTGGAATGACAAGACGTTCAACACGCCCCAATGCCCCGATCAGGAGATAAGCGCGCGCGCACGAGCGACCACGCCCCGTGAAGGCTCACGCTCATCGCAGCGAGAGGCGCGACGACCTTTAAAACGCGCACTCCGTGCCACCTTCGCTCCATCTCGCTAGTGATGACGAAAACGCGCTAAAGTCGAGGAGCTCTGAGGACTGCGAACGGTATATGGTGTATATAAATAGCTTGCCGTTAGCAAGCTGAGGTACGTACGCTCCCGTGGCCGAGTGGTTTCGCGCCGCGCGCTGCGGAGCGAGAGGTCGCAGGTTCGACGCCCGGTGACGGAACGTTTTCTTCTAGTTTTTCTTTGATCTCAGTATGTTTATATTTTACAACGTCATATCCGTGACGGAAATACGTCCGAGGAGCCGTGGTGGACCCCGGCATAAAACATTTCGTGTTAAAATTTCTCGCTACGCCCCTGTCACTGACGTACGTTTCTTCCGTGTGAATTGTAGCAGTGAGACCTGTAATATATTTATTATGGACAAACGTACGGTGTTTATGCCTGCGTTTGCTCTGCGGTGTCTAGCGACGGTGCTGTGTGCTTATTAAACGCGGCGCGCTGACAATTTATGTTCGTCAGCTCGCAAGAAATTTAAGAGGAACTGCAAAAAGCGATTCTTGCAGTTTTCGGAGCGTTCGACTTACGTGCGCATTGCTTGGCTCCTTTCCGACACGGTGCAGCGCAACCTATGTTGGAACAGGCGTGTTTGCGAGTGATACATTTATAACCATTCCACTGAATAAACGATCCCTCATTTCCGGAAACCTAACTTGGTTAAGTAAAAATTAATTTGCTTTGAGTAGTTATGAGTTTCTTAAATTTATTAATACTTTCACCAGGGTCGTATGGCTGACATTTTTTGGGGGGTGGGGTGGCGTGCGTGTATATATATGTTCATTCGTGCGTGTATATATCATGTTCGTGCCTGCGCAGCGTGCGTAGTGTGCGTGTATATATCTGCTTCGAATATCAAATACTGCGCAACACGAACAAGCGAGTGTTCGGAAGGACACGAGCTTTTTATTAGAAATTTAATGGCATGTATCGGCGAAGGAAAAGAAAGGAGCACTCCTATTACAAGCGAAACTACGATACGCTGACTCAGGCATAGCTCCGTTCTGTAATCAAGTGAACGGCATGCGTATTCAGCTTTCGACAGGACAAAAGAACTCATTGGGATACATGCAATCGGCCACACGACTCTCAGCGCAGAGTTAACTCGAAAACTGTGAAGGCCTGCTACTTGAGCGCTGCAGCAACGCAGCGCACAAGTGCTCGCACCTTTCGGAGAGGCCCGCTACACACGAGCAGTTGCCTTCTTCAACCTCGGGCGCTGGATAGGTTCTTCAACTTGAAGTCAATCTGATGCGGTTCACCAAAGAGGCTCGATGTTTGCACGCACTGTTTCCGCTGTTTCGCGAGTGAAATCCTTCACGCCGATGAGAATGTGGTGGTCGGCGGCCAGCACCCTTTCGCCTTCGACGAAGCAACGGAATCCGAGGCCACAATCCAGAAACTTCAGCACAGCGCCAAGCGAAAGTGCCGCGTTGACCCTGTTAAGCGTAGCCATCTTTCTTCTTTTCGACCAGTGTTGCCAGCACACGCAGCGTTTTATGGAGTTGCGAATAGAATCCATACAGAACCGTGCGGCCAGATTCACATCTTCCAGGTACAGCCGTGATGAAAGCATCAGTGCCATCAAGTCATCCCTGGGACTCGAGTCATTGTCGTTCCTTCGTAAGATTGTAAGGCTGCGCTTGTTCCATAGGCTTTATTACAACTTTCTTTTCCCTTTCCCCCCTCCCCTTAGTGCAGGGTAGCAAAGCGGATGCTACACTTCTGGTTAACCTCCCTGCATTTCTCTTTTTTATTCTCTCTCTCTCTCCCCTCAATTTCGCGGTAAACTCCTCAACCGCCCACACCGTACATCTCGTCGCCTTTTTAACTCTTGCAGCATCCAGCGGTTGCATGGTTCAACGTCTTCTTTCAATCAATCTTTTTTGCCGATCGCCACTGCAGAGTGGAATATATTGCAGATAGTGTTGTCACCGAGCGTAACCCCATTGTGTTTAAGCAGCTGCTCACTGATCACCTCACGCTGTAATGTTCATTATGACCTTACACTGTTCTCCTTGTGTTTAAATGTCTGGTTCAAATTGTTTTTTTTTTGTTTTGCATGTAAACAGGTATTCCATTTCTCTGGCATGTGTGTTTCAAATTTGTGACCTGACAAGTTTCATGTCTAACTTTCTATGTTACCCCCCCCCCCCCCCCCCTTATCCCTTTACGGCCTGACCCGCACAAATGTGTGGGTCAATAAAGACGCTGACCGAACGGCACCAGTTTCAGTTTCGGTTTCATAGCTCTGTGCCGCTGAAGTCAATGTTTACCGGAGTATATCTCTTTGAGTAGTTCAATAATTTCGACACCAGAGGGCGAGCAATCTTCCACGAAAACTCCCGTCTGAGCACGTGCGCCCACAGCAGCTACCTCAGACGTGTCAATCAATGCTCCTTCTTGTTACACATTTTTTTCCGGGAGTGTATGCATATGAAAGCAATATTAACACTTACAAGAACATGCTTCGCCAAAAAATTTACCCGTTCTTACCCCGCACGCTGTGTACTCACGCGTGAAAAAGTCACCCGCACGTTTGTGCGGGCTGGGCTGTAGTTCTCGTCAAATGCATGGGAGAGCGGCGCAGGTTGGCTCGTTCGCGCGCTCATGCACGTGCGTATTCTGTTCTTTTATTGCGAATAGCTTTGTAGCACTCTGAAGCACGGTTTAGAAAACGCAGAGTGGTTTATTGTACGTGCACGCCATTCTCGGAACTACCTCTTCTTCCTTCTCTAGCAGAACCCCACTACCAGTTCACGTGCCAAGTTGTTATGCGCCAGAAGAAGAAGAAAAGTACGCCACAGGTGGGCCCCCCCCTGCGGACAAGTGGCCATTGGCACTTGAAGAGGTTGTCATACGGAGCTGTTGATAGTGGGTGCCGGCTTGATCCTTTCAATTGTTACTGTGTCTTCGCGCCCATTGCGCAGGATTGTAAAATGATGTTCGGAACGTTTTATGACTGGAAAAGGACCATCATAGCGAGGCTGAAGAGCACGACGAGGCGCGTCAACACGAACGAAAACGTGTGAGGATGTCTGTAGGTTTGACGGCAGAAAAACGTCGTGCTTAGTCGTGTGAGCCGAAGTTGGTGATGGGCGTAAGTTTTGCATATAGACCCGCAGACGCTGGACGAAAGATGATGGATCCGAAACACACTGCGTAGTTACGGGATTGACGAGGTCACCCGGCAAACGGAGTGTGCAGCCATAAACCATCTCGGCTACAGAGCAGGAAAGTTCTGGTCGCAGCGTTGACCGAAGGCCGAGCAGTACGATGGGGAGGTGCGATACCCAATCTTCGGCATGAGGCTGAGAGGCGAGTGCTGCTTTCAAATGACGATGTAGTCTCTCTACGATGCCATTCGATGCAGGATGATACGCAGTGGTGCGAATGCGCGCACAACCCAGAAGAGATGTCGCAGAAGTGAAAAGTGCGGACTCAAACTGTCTGCCTCTATCAGTAGTCAGCGTTGATGGCACACCGAAACGGCTAATCCAGGTAGACAGAAAAGTACGAGCAACTGTCTCCGCCGTGATGTCAGGCATTGGAGCTGCTTCAGGCCACCTTGTGTACCTATCAATACACGTAAGCAAATACGTATATCCACGGCATGGTGGAAAAGATCCGACGATGTCCAGATGAATGGTGTCGAACTGTGCATCAGGGAGCGGGAATTTTCCCCATGGAGGCTTGGTGTGCCGTTGTACCTTGATACGCTGACACGTTGTGCAAGTGCGAACCCAGTCACGAATGTCAGCGCGTATGCACGGCCAGACATAGCGTTCTGTGACCAGGTGTTGCGTAGCTCGTACGCCTGGATGGCAGATTGAGTGCAGGGTATCAAAAACAGCACGACGCAGATCTGAAGGAACATAAATGCGAGTACAGTTGTGTGAAACATCGCACCAGAGCGTGACGTCGTGGTCGGGAAAGCTAACTTTCTCTAGTCGGAGGGATGTAGATGATCGAACTCGTGGAAGCTCATCATCCAATGCTTGTGCCTCGGCGATTGAAGACAAGGAAAGGTCGATGGGGCTTGTGGCGTTGATGGTAATGCGACTAAGAGCGTCCGCTGCACTGTTAAGGCTGCCTTTGACGTAGCGTATGTCTGTGGTGAACTCGGCAATGAAAGCGAGGTGCCGAAGCTCTCTAGGAGTATGGGTGGCACTGCAAGAACGTAAAGCCGAAACAAGTGGCTTGTGGTCGGTGAGAATGGCGAATTCTCGCCCTTCGAGAAAGTACTTGAAGTGCTTCAACGCAAGGTAGGCTGCGAGGAGCTCCCGTCCGAAAGTACTGTATCGGCGCTCAGTGTCGCGTAACTTTCGGGAAAAGAAGGAGATAGGAGCCCATGCACCATTGATCCATTGATGAAGAGCGGCTCCAACTGCTTCTGAGGAAGCGTCCACCATGAGGCTAGTGGGAGCAGTTGGTGAAGGGTGGTGTAGGAGAGTGGCTTTGGCGAGCTGGGTCTTAACGGCGACGAAAGCTTCATCAGCGACCGTGTCCCACGGAAGAGCAGCCGACTCAGCTTTCGAAGTAGACAGTAGTGCTTCAAGCGGCTTCAGCAGTGTAGAGCATGTCGGGATGAAACGGCGATAAAAATTTACGAGTCCGAGAAAACGTCGCAGACCGCGTGCGGACTTTGGTGGGGGGGTAGTCGATGATAGCCTCAACTTTGTCAGGTAGAGGAGTGATGCCATCTTTTGTGATGCGATGTCCAAGGAATGCGATCTCGGCGGCGCCAAACTGGCATTTTTCAACATTGATGACCAGATCGTAGTCCCGAAGTCGACTGAAAAGTTGGCGTAGATGAGCCTTGTGTGTTTCAGCGTCCTTGCTGGCGACGAGAAGATCATCTATATAGGCGAAACAAAATGGCAGACCTCTGGTGACTTCGTCAATAAAGCGCTGAAATGTCTGAGCTGCGTTGCGCAAGCCGAAAGGCATTCTTAAATATTCAAAAAGGCCAAATGGAGTAGTTATAGCAGTTTTGGGGATGTCGGAAGGCTCAACGGGGATCTGGTGATAAGCTTTCACGAGATCAATCTTCGAATATACTGTTGTGCCGGTTAAAAAGGCAGTGCAGTCCTGAATATTGGGTAACGGGTATCGGTCCGGAACGGTGACCGCATTGAGTGCACGATAGTCACCACAGGGCCGCCAGTCGTTGTTCTTCTTGGGAACCATGTGCAGTGCCGACGGCCACGAGCTTGATGACGGGCGAATGATCTTCAATTGCAACATGTGCTCGAACTCATTGCGAGCAACTCGAAGTTTATCGGGACCGAGTCGGCGAGGGCGGCAGTGAACAGGTGGTCCTGTGGTAACGATGCAATGGGTCACAGAGTGCTTAGGAGGCTTATCCATCGGAGACTGTGTAGTAATCTCCGGAAACTCGTCGAGGATAGCTGTATACGGCGAGGTAGGTAGCTTCACGAAAGTGGGGTTTAGGGCCGTGGCTTGTGACAGAAAACCGTTGACCGACAAACCGGTAATGCCATCCACCAGGCGACAGCGGCTCATATCCACGAGCAGATGAAAATGTCTCAAGAAATCGGCTCCTAAGATGGCGTAGCGAACGTCAGCTATCCAAAATAGCCATTGTAACTTTCTCTTGAGGCCGAGATCGAGGGTCAGAGACTTCTGTCCGTAAGTTGCGATGACAGAAGAGTTGATCGCTTGTAGAGTAGTTGACTTTTCGCGGAGACGCCGGTCAGCCTTGGAAGCAGGAATTATGCTGACCTCTGCCCCAGTGTCCACCAGCAAGCGCAGTCCTGTGGTTCGGTCGGTTATATAGAAGAGGCGGCTTGATGATTGGCCGTGATCGCCCGCCGCAGTTATTGACGATCGGCCTGAGCGTTTCCCATGCGCCACGAACAGGGTGACAGACATCGACGAGCCGCGGCACGAAAACGTCGGTGATAGTAGCATGGCGTCTGTGTTGGAAAACTGCGCTCAGGCTGGTGGAGTGGTCGTGGCGGAGAAGGCGACGTGAGAGGCTGTCGATGTGGACAAGGCTGGCCATTGAAGTTGCGAGTGTTTTGCAGTTCCAGACGCAAGTCGGCTACTTGAGCTGCGAGATCTTTTACGGCTTCTCGAAGGGAATCTACTTCGGACACCGGAGCAGGACGGGCAGCGTTGATGACTGCCGGAGCAACGTCCATCATGTCGTCAGTCAGTTCTGCGAGCTCCGGCAGGGACTTATGCTGAGCTGTGACAAGAGCCATTCGCACGTTAGGTGGAAGACGCTGCAGAAACAGCTCACGTAGTATTGCTGTGTCCAAGAAGCCCGGCTGGTCCCCAACCAGGTGCTGCAGGTGACGTAGGAATTGGGTGGGACGTCTGTCTCCAAGCTCTTCGTTGTTCAGGAGTTGTTGAATGCGCCGATGCGTAGGCTGAACGAGGCGGCGAAGAAGAGTCTGTTTGACGGTGGTATATGGAGTTTCACCAAGTGGTCGCGCGAGGATGTCGCGTATCTCGGCCATTGCCTGTGGCGGCAACGCTTCGAGGAGTAGCTCGTACTTGCGAACTTCTGACGCGACGCGATGAATGCGGAACTTGTTCTCGGCTTGTACGAACCATAACGAGGGATCGGCAAGCCACAGCTGCGGTAGCGTTATGGTGGTGGTAGCTCCTACGACACTCGAAGTGGTTACCTGGCCGGTTGCCGTGGTAGGAGTACCAGGGTGTAGGTCGTCTGGATGCTCGCGCTGCTCCATAGAAGGTCGTGCTCGTAGTTCGAGTCACCAGTAACTGTAGCACTCTGAAGCACGGTTTAGAAAACGCAGAGTGGTTTATTGTAGGTGCACGCCATTCTCGGAACTACCTCTTCTTCCTTCTCTAGCAGAACCCCACTACCAGTTCACGTGCCAAGTTGTTATGCACCAGAAGAAGAAGAAAAGTACGCCACAGCTTTCTTGGCATCTTATTCGCTCTTCTTTGGTTAGTGTTTCCTGATGTTTTCTGATATCTGAAGTTAGCGGCGCGAAGTGATGTGCGTGAATTGCTATCACCATTTACGCAGAAAATATTAATTTTGTGAATGTATTGTGCCAACACGCTTTATTTATAAAAGAATTAGATTTTATATTGCCATACAGATTTTCAGTATCGCCACAGAAGTTGTAAGGATAATAAATAACAGTGAGGGTTAAAATTACGTGATTACCTAATGAAATTACCTAACTTGGAGAACCAGCGTTTGTGGGCGCTGAATTTTTTGCACATTCAGAGATTTTCAAACCAGAGAATGAAGAATACATTGAAGAGATACTGAGCCTCTTTATGTCGTGTGTCAGAATTGGGTGGGGACCACGTTGACGAATTGACAGAGTTTCATATTTGTGGTTCGAGCCAACTTAGCGATGAAAACTGGAGTATGGAAGGCGAGTTTTTGAGCAGTCGCTTCCGTAATAAATGACTCAGGTGACCACTCACCCTATCCTGTCAGTTTCAGTAAAATTGATGTCCCTTGGAAGAAGACACATCCGGCTGCAAAGTCTCGCCTGTTTAGAAGTGGTGAGACAGCCAACGTTCTTGTTGATGTCAAGACTCCTTTGCCGACTTTCCCGTACGAATTTGTTGCAACGATCTTTGAAGTTACGGCTGACAAAACAGCAGTGTGCCCTAGTTGTAGACGTGGAAAAACTTTGCAAGGAACTCTGCAAAATATCAAGCCGCTTTAGGTATGGACATGATCATGGGCTGCATCCGATTTCTGAGAAACTTTGCTCTTCACCAGGCGCCCAAGAATTGAAAGCGGAAAGAAAAATGTGTTGCAAGATCAATCGTTAGACGACTTTTCTGGAGTTAAAAAGGCACCCGGCATAGCCAAGCGATTAGACTCAGCTGTACCACTGGCGATCAGTATACGGCTTGACATCTGCACATCACTGCAGGCTGTCAAGTGTAGCTTCTTGTTCAAGGACGCGTTGTGTGAAGTGCAATTTATACCTGTGCCTCACAAGTGACACACAATACTTGAAAATGTTGCATTCGCAGCGCTGAACAAGCATTTTTTGCTTTGTCTTAGCCGTTATGAGTGTATTCCTCGCTGCAGTGAATGACATGAATAAAAGCCCAGCCCGCACGTATGTGCGGGTCTGTTTTCTGGGTCAAATACTCCGATTCTTTCAGTTTAACATTTGAAAACCGAATTGCAATAGAGCAAACATTAATAACTTTTGAGCAAGTTGGCAATTTTTCTGTTAAATTTTTCTCGGGCAGGAAAGGGCAATACCCCAACAGGGCCTTTTAAGGGAAAAATAAATCATGATGATAAAGTTAAATAGATAAAGATCACCTGGACTCTTTTCGTCCGCTTTTCTTTCTTCACTTTTGCATTACGTTTACTACTAATAACATCCCCTATATTTTCCTTGGCATTGTTTTTCTGATAGTTCTTATTATTATTGCATTTAAGAAAGAAAAAATGAGCCCTTTAAATTTCCACTTCTTTCCTTCATTCACAGCGAGGTTCTTTTGGTCCTAGTAAAATCACCTGCTACTTGATGCCAACAAGCACAAAAAGTGTTCCACACTCGCCGTCATGGCTACTGGCGGCGCTGGCTGACGCTCCTACGTTTAAATACAGATAATTACCCCAGAAAGTGGACGGGGGCAGGGCCGCCGTGGTAGCTCACTTGGTAGAGCATCGGACGCGTTATTGGAAGGTCGCAGGTTGGGTTCCTGCCCTCGGCAAGTTACCTTTTGGTCCACTTTTCTTGGTTCACATATACATTACAATTACTAGTACCTTTCTTGGCATTGTTTTTCTGATAGTTCTTATTATTATTGTATCTAAGAAAGAAAAAAACGAGCCCTTAAAATTTGCACTTCTTTCCTTCATTCATAGCGAGGACCTCGTTCTGGCAGACTTGATGCTTTCAGGTAGTATGCCAGGGATTATTGGTCAGCTGCCGGGTCGTAATATAATCACGTGTTACTTGACGCCAACAGGCAGAAAAATTGTTCAGCACTCGCTGTCATGGCTACTGGCGCCGCTGGCTGACGCTCTAACGTTTAAATGCAGATAATTACCCCGTAAAGTGGACGGGGGAATGGCCGCCGTGCTAGCGCAGTTGGTAGGGCATCGGACGCGTTATTCGAAAATCGCAGGCTCGGTCCCTGCCCTGGGCAAGTTATCTTTTCATCCACTTTTCATTCTGCACTTATACATTACATTTACTTCTAATAACATCCCCTATACTTTCCTTGGCATTGTTGTCTGTTAGTTCTCATTAATATCGCGTCTAAGAAAGAAAAACGAGCCATTAAGATTTGCACTTAAGCCAAGGATGTTACACGGGTACAAAGATAAGAAGACGTGGAAGGTAATGTACCTCATTCTTGGAGAGGGTAGTTGAGAGCCTGCTCAAACAACCAAGCCTCTGAATTTCGGCTGCCTCCAAAATTTCTCGACCATGTTGCTCGCCGTGTCTGCCCATGATGGTGCACCCCTCGAGATGCGGGGAGCGCATCTCGGATGACCGCAGCTCTGTTTGTGCTCTCCAAGACATGGCCAATTTGTGCGACATAATGCCTGCCGCATGACAGTGGTGAAGAGTACTTGACTCCTTGCGCACGCGGCACCAAAACCTGTGGCGGTGCCTTGTTTCACACAAGTCTCGGTTGCCACAGGCAGAGAGCACCGCTCTGCACAATCTGGAGAGCTTCTGAGGGGCTGAATATGCCTTTCTGACATCGCAGCGCTTTGCGATCTTTTTCAGTTTGTGTGACAACCTGTGTATGTATGGTACCACCACGATTTTTTTTCTAACACTAGGAACAACCAGCGGTTTTGGGTGAGAAAAAATTCCTTGACGAGGTGAGATTCGAAGCCACGTACCCACGATGCAAAGGCGAGCATTGTAGCCACTAGGCTATCCAAGCACGCTAGCAAAGCATGACATAGCGTTGTATAGTGTAGTATAGCAAGCTGGTTGGAAAAGGAGGTGAGCATGAGAAGGAAAAAAAGAAAGCGCGCCGACAATGCGCGTCACAGAGAAAGGAAAGGAAGCGAGGAAATGAAGTTTCTCGTTCAAGAAACTTCGCTTGCAGTCAATTTGATGTGATGTTTCATATACAGAGAGAATTTCCTTAGCCGTGTTTAATAACCTTATAGAAAAAGTACAGTCTCTCTTGACACACGCTGTGACACACGCTGTGAATCAAGTTACAAAATGTGACAACATAAGCGTGTTATGCATGTATTACAAGCAACACCTTTTATACATTAACCACGCAACTTGACGCATAAAAAATGGTAGCATATTCACGAAGTGAATAATGATGATTGGGCGAAGCTGTCCTAAAGGAAATGAATGGCTCGGTCAATCATATGAAGACGAAATTAACTTTTATTTTCGTTGAAGGACGGCTTGCGGGATCCCTTCATTATGACGGCCTTGTGGTCCGTGAAATGAAGGGCGAGCGGTTCCTCTACGGGTTCCTCTACGCGATGCCACGTGTTGTATGGCATCACGATCGTCATCGTCATCAGCGTCAAAGTTATGATGCATAGTGGGTACATGGAATGTACCCACTATGATGACGCTGCCCTTATGGCAGCGTCATCCCCATGTGTTGTATGGCATCGCGATCGTCATCGTCATCAGCAGGTGGCTACTACATACAAGGGACGCACGACCGACAGGCTAAGGAGCTTCGCCCCTAATACAATTATGTCCATGGCGGCCTTCCATATAGTCTACAGGCCTATCATTCTAGGAGACTTCGCTAATGTCTAAGAGCTGCTCACTAACTATTGGGGTATAAATGATTGCCCCTTCTCTTTGCCGCTGTTTGTGCTGCACTTTCTTGCACATATTCAGGCTTGTGTATCTTAGACTTTACGTTCTTTTCTCCTACTCGAAATAGCGTTTTCAGCGCGTGTCATTATTATTGTTACTATTATTATTATCCGAAAAATAATAATCTCTCCAGCTACAATACCTAATCTAAGTTGTAATAATGAAATTGAAAACTGGCCCGACGTTTCGAGACCCGTCCGGTCTTTTCATCAGGGTGTGACTGTCCAGCCGGCTCCGAAGCTAGCGACTTTACTTAGTGATTCTCCCCCTCTCCACCGTCGCCCCTCCCGCCGTTCTTGTTGCGGTGCTGCTTTCTCCATTGGTTCCGGAGACCATGTACATACACACTCGACAGGGTCCCAGTTGATCGGTTGATATTTCCAGGTGTTCTTTGGATATGCCAAGACTCCAAGAACGGCCTTTTGGTGCGGTCTGTGTCGATGACCCGGGCGTCGTCGAAGTTGATGGGATGGTCCCTCTTTTCGCTGTGTTCTGCGAGCGCGTTCCGTGCAGCGTTGAAGCTACGTACGTCATTATGGTGTTGTCGTATCCTTTCCGGAAACTTTTTTGTCTCGCCGATGTAAGTGGCGTGGCAATCAGTGCATGGAACCTCGTACACTAGTCCGGGGAATCTTTCTTTTGGTGTCCGCGGCAGCAGTCGCCCAATTGTTGAAGCGAGTTTGTGCGCTACTTGGATACCCTCCTTCCCAACACCCTCGCCTGTTGCTCGCTGATTCCCGGAATGTATGGAATCGTGACATGGTAGGGTTGTTTGGGGGAAGCTTCATTGTTGGTGTCACTCTTTGCGGAAGCCGGACTGAAAGGAGGGAGAAGTGTGGAGGTCGAAAGAAGATCTCTTGGCAGCTTGGTCCTGTGCGGTCTTGCCATCCAAGCCTTCGGTCAAAATGGAGTCGACATGGGCGACAGACGCCACCGGTAGTGCGTGTTATTCTTTGCTTGCACCCACCACCTGCCTAGCCATTGCTAAGCAGCCGCTCTGTGCTTTCGGCCATGACTCTGGTGACTGTGGTGGTGGTTGACTGCCTTATTGAACTACAGTGTTCTGGTTCGCATAGTAGGTGCTTCCCTACATCAGGAAAGTGACCGTATGCGGTACGCGGGAGGGACGGACAAAGCCCCAGCCATAAGATGCTTCGCATCTAATAAACCTCTAACCCCTACTGAGGACGTAATACAGTGGTGGAGGTGCTGGGTAAGACAACCAACGACGGAACCGCTACCCTTCAGACTTCGCCGAAGTCGTCGCCTCGCCGGCCTGCCTCCTTCATGCCTAACGACGCAGACACTCGGGAACCTGCGCCCAGCAGTTCTTGGCCGCATCATAAAGAGCCACGACCCTTCTCTAGGAAGGCTAACGGAGACGTGGACGCATGGCTGAAGCATTACAAGTGGGTAAGCCACTACAACAAATGGTATGCTGCCTCCCAGATATCTCACGTGGTTCTCGACCTTAGCAATGTTCCGCTCGGCTGGTACGAGAACCATGAAGACATATTGACGACATGGGAATGCTTTGCTGATGAGATACGAAGCGTTTCAGTAACACAGCAGCGAAAAAAAATCTTGCTGAGCAGGCTCTTGCACAAAGGGCTCAGTTACCCGGCGAGACCTGTACAATGTATACAGAAGAGATATTGCCACGCGTGTTATTTTGATTTGATCTATTTAAACCCACAAAGACTGTGAGCAGTGCTCGGCGCAGATCGCGCCTCAGTGTTCGAGAAGCTTAACGTTTGTAGTAGATCGTTTTGTTAAAACCTTGCGCACAGCACGCGAACACTCAATATTATTCCAGGGCTTGCGCGCCGACCAGTGATGAGGCTAGAATGTTCGATGCGTGATGTATAAAAGCCGGCGCATTGTAACGATGATCAGATAATCGATGACGGACGCCCTGTGCGCAGATATCAGTGTACAGCTTGCATTGCTTGCTGCAATTTGAGTTTCCGTTTTGCGGCCTGTCACGAATTACGGGCGGTTCCGTACAATGGACTCCGTCAGGACTCGAGTGTGAGCACAACGCATTTAATATGGAAGAAAGGCACGGCACACTAAGAAATATACACAAATATACAGAAACTAATCCCTGCAAACTAACTACAACTCTACATCCACTGAATTAATAACTTAAACGTCCTAACTCACGCCTTCAGTTCGCGCGGTGCTTCAGGCCGGCCTCCTCGGTGACTTGGGTGGTTGCCAAAGTCCCGTCTGTCGTCGTTCCGTGCGGCAGTCTGTCGTGGCCCCTGATGTCCAGTCCGCAGCTCGATGCGTTGATCGTCGCCTGTGCGGGCAGGCCGTCCTCGCCGACGCAAGTCGATGCTAGGCTCCTTTAGGCCTGACGTCACTGTTGGCTGCTTCACCCGGTTCCACTGACGACGTGGCACTCCGGGGATTGCCCTGGGTGGCTCACATCCGAAGGGGGGCTTGCGGCCGGAGTGCTCGTACTTTCTAGGCGCGGCTGCGGCATCCCCGAGGATCCTTTCGACTGTCGTCGAGTTCGCCGGCCACCTCGGGATGCCCGCGTCTCAGGCAGTAGACACGAACACCCGTCGCTCCAGTCGCCGGTACATGCTGGCGATGCGACCCTCTCCCGCCGAGTCCACCGTGACAATGCCCGCTCGCCCACCTTCTTTTCGCCTCGTCGCACGTGCTTCGAGCTCTCTAGAAGCTTCCACACACGCGCTCGTGCCGCTTCGAATGCTCTGAGGGCTTCGTCATCATCGTCGTTCTTCCGCCGTATGACATTTACTCATGACACGGCCACACGTTCGGCCAAAGAAAGAGTTTCCCCTTCAAGAAGCCTACTGCTGTTTCTCGTCCACGTCACGACCACGTGACATCTGGTGGAGGTGCTGTGCGTTCACGTTCCGGATGGCCCCGTCAAGCTGTGAACGCAGCCCCAGTCGTGAAGGAGACATCGACGCCAACCTCAATCAGCGAGGTAGCCGCAGGCAACAAGGGCTACCTCCAGAGTTCGGGCCCCTACCCAAAAAGACTCGAAAGACCAAGGCCACGACCACTGCTGCGACAACTCTGACAGTCACTGCACCAACTCCCGGCACGGTCATGATGCAGCAGCCAAGGGAGCCACCGACTTTCCGTGGGCATCGTTTGAAGACCCGGAAACCCGGCTGGAGACGTACGACCGAGTGGCCAGCCTCAACCACTGGGACTCGGAAGAGAAGCTACGTCGCGTCTACTTCTACAGGGAAGGAGGGGAGAGAACCTGGTTTTAGAATCGGGAGTCTGCTCTTCAAACCTGGGATCTTTTCCGCGGCGCATTCCTGGACACGTTCACGAGCGTCGCCCGCAAGGAAAGGGCCGCTTCCTTGTTGGAGACACGGGTACAATTACCAAACGAGAACCTCACGGTTTTCGACGAAGAAATGACCCGGCTGTTCCGCCACACTGACTTGGACATGCCTGAGGAGCGGAAAGTACGTTTCCTCATGCGAGGCGTCAAACAGGAGCTCTTCGCAGGATTGATGAGAAACCCGCCGAAGACCGTTCAGGAATTCCTCGCGGAAGCGGCTAAGATCGAAAAGACGCTGGAAATGCGTACCGGCAATTTAATCGCCCGTCAACGCCAGGCTACGGAGACATTCAATCGCTATGCTCAGACGACCTGCGCGAGACTATAAGAGCCGTGGTGCGTTAAGGACTTCGCCGAATGATGCCGTCGTGCCAGCTCCAAGTTGCCTCGATCGCCGACACATCGTTCGAGTAGAAATCCAGCAGTCGCTGGGAACCGCTGAAACGGCGCAGCCGCAGCCTCAGCCTCAAGCCATGAGCTACGCCGCTGTTGCCCGACGCGATGCACCCCCTCCATACCCACGTCAAGAGGCCACACCGCCGCATTTCCGTCGCCAGACACCGCCGCCACCGACACCATATCACCCACCTGCCGGCCAGCGCTACGCTCCGAGGAAGACCGACGTTTAGCGCGCCCCTGACCACCGCCCACTATGCTACCACTGCGGAGAAGCCGGAGACACGTACCGCCACTGCCAATACAGTGCGATGGGACTACGCGGTTTCGCCGTCAACGCGCCTCTCCACAGCGGGGTGAACGAACACAAGACATCGCCGACTACCTTGGAGGAGCTCAGTCGACACCCCGACGACATTCCCGCTTGCCGTGGCCCGGCCGCTACATGTAACCGCACCTCCGTCAGTACACTGGCCCAAATCAGGGCCGGTCGCCTAGCCCGTATCCGGGAAACTAAGGGCAGCAACCGATGGAGGTGTGGTTGCTGTCCGACGAAATGCCGAAGATCCTCCGCGACCGCCGACGACGACAACGTGACGAAACCTGCAGAACACGACGCGAAGCAGACGATGCCTTGCCGACGAAACGTCGCGGACCGAAGAAGACGTAACAACGCAACATGGAAGCAGCGCAAAAAATCGACGCAGCCGTGATCCGACGCCGAGACCCAACCGCAACGCCCGACGACGAACCAGCGACCTCGACTTAATATTCGACGGTCACAACGTCACCGCTCTCGTCGACACTGGAGCCGACTATTCCGTCGTCAGTGGGCCTTTCGCGACGAAGCTGAAGAAAGTGAAGACCGCTTGGCAAGGCCCCGAAATCCGGACAGCTGGAGGCCATCTCATAACGCCGGGTGGAGTTTGCACAGCAAGAGTCGCCATCAATAACCGGACTTATCCCGCCAGCTTTCTAATCCTACAGCACTGCTCCAGTGATGTGATACTTGGGATGGACTTCCTAAGCGAACATGGCAGCGTCATCGACCTGAGGTCTCAGTCAATAACACTAGCGTCAAAAAAAGCGCTGCCGCCCCACACGACGCCGGGTAACCAGGCATTGAATGTAATAGAAGAGCAGGTCACCGTTCCGCCTCTCACCAGCGTCGTCATTTCCGTCGGCATCGAAAAACCCGCAGACTTTGAAGGCGTCATTGAGGGCGATCAGGATCTGCTTGTGAACTGTGAAATTTGCGTCGCAACAGGCATCGCCGGGTTGCGTGACGGCAAAGCAAAGGTACTGCTGACAAACTTCAGTCAGGAATATAGGCACCTCAACATAGGTACGACGGTCACCTACATCGAGAAATTCGTGGACACTAGCAATGCTTTCGCCCTCTCCGATGCTACTGAACCTGCTTCGACGAATCAAGGTCCCGAAACCGATTTCGACGTCAACCCGAGCCTCCCGAGGCACAAGCAAGACCGGCTCAAAACTCTGCTCCTGCAATTCAAGGACTGCTTCTCGTCGTCGTCAAGAATTCGACAGACCCCAGTCGTGAAACATCGTATAATAACACAAGAAAGTGCCCGAACAATCCGTCAGAGTCCGTATCGAGTTTCGACGCTAGAACGCGAAGCCGTAAAGAAACAAGTCGACGAAATGCTACGCGACCACATAATCCAGCCGTCCGAGAGTCCCTGGGCGTCTCCCGTGTTGTTGGTGAAGAAGGACGGAACCCAACGTTTCTGTGTCGACTATCATCGCCTGAACAAGATCACGAAAAGGACGTGTATCCCCTCCCACGGATAGACGACGCCCTCGATCGACGCCACAATGCGAAGTACATTTCGTCGATGGACCTGAAGACAGGCTACTGTCATATCGAAGTCGACGACAGAGACCGAGAAAACCACCATCGCTACTTTCCCGCCACCCACCGACAACAAGGCCGTTCGTCGATTTCTCGGCCTGTGTGCCTATACACCGGTTCGTTAAAAACTTTGATTTTGATGTGCTCTGTTTAAACCGACAAAGACTGTGAGCAATGCTCGGTGCAGATCGCGCCTCAGTGTTCGAGAAGCTTCACGTTCGTAGTAGATCATTCTGTTAACATTTCGCACAGCACGCGAACACTCAAGATTATTCCAGAGCTTGCGCGACGACCAGTGATAAGGCTAGAATGTTCGACGCGTGATGTTTAACAGCCGGCGCGTTCCAACGATGATCAGATTATCAACAACCGACGCCCTGTGCGCAGATATCAGTGTACAGCGTGCATTGCTTGCTGTAATAAAGTTTCCGTTGCGCGGCAACAAGTTCGGCCAAATAAAGAGTTTCACCTTCAAGAAGCCTACTGTTGTCTCCGTGCACGTCACGACCACGTGACATATACCCTTTAAAGTGGCCGGTGGCTGATCACCGCCGTAGCTCAATGGGCAGAGCATCGGACGCGTTATTCGAAGGTCGCAGGTTCGGTCCCTGCCGGCGACAAGTTACCTTTCTTCACATTTTACATTACAATTACTAATAATAACATCCCCTATACTTTTCTTGGCATCACTGTCTGTTAGTTCGAATTAACCTGTGTTATCCTGTACTTTCACGCTTGTTAAAGAACTTCAGAAGAAATTGCGCAGCATTTTTTCCCCTTTGGTGCTTTGTCTCTTTACGGGTCATTGCTTGTTTCATTGCTATGTGTTTGACTGACATAATTTAATGCTTCTGTTGGCGGCATGGTCTCTGCATTGGAACTATTTTTTTATTGTTTATTATGGTCTTTCTACTTTTGCTATGGTTTCTTCGGTACTCCTCAGACTGTGCATGGGCGGATGGACCTTAGTCAGGCGGAGTTAATCTGCCTTTAGTTTTCCAACCCAGACATTGTATGTATAAATATTGTAACTAAAAATTAGGTAACGTGGCAACGCGGATCACAGTTAGCAAACATTTTATTTATGCCATGTTTAGCATTTTTGAAATATTTTTCCTTTTTGGACGTCTTAAGGAAAGCATGGATGTAATTCATAGTGATGCCTATTAAAACCAGCGAAAAAAATCCACCACGCTTCCTAGGTGGCCTGTTGGTTCATGCACATTGCGGCGGAACAGCGCAAACGACGGGACGAAGGATATACAGGACACAGCGCTGTGTCCTGTATATTCTTCGTCCCGTCGTTTGCGCTGTTCCGCCACAGCGACAAAAATTTTCCTCGCAGCGTGTTCACGTTAAATTCGGCAGCGGTATCGGGAAACACGGCAGTTAGCAAAAACGGAATTGCCGCAGGGCTAGCTTGGCATATTTTTTTGGCATGCTGGAAATGTATTTGTGGCGAAACCGTGCGGTGCCGCTTCCGCGCCTGCGCTCCGCGCCGATGCGTTTAATCAGAACCACCGGCGATAAGAACACTCTCGCCGGACTGAAGCTGTAAAAACTGTGTGTGTGCCCCTGATCGTATCAGCTGTTGCTGTGTCTTTCGTGTGGAAACATTAAGGCTATCTGTTCCCACATCTGGTGACCCGGAACACGAGCTTACCGCACCGCCATGGCCTACGAGGAAGCGCTTGCAGCTGCTCGCCAACAAGTACAAGAACTACAACAGCAACTGCAGGCTCACCAACAAATGATCAAGAACCAAGAAGAGCAACTTCAGGAACAGCACCGGTGCATCCAAAGTGAACCGCATATCCCTGACGGTCCTGCACAGCCCCGCACGGGCAACGGCCCCCAAAGCTTCGCTCCAGCGGCCGCTGCCAACACAGGCGTTGCCCCTGCTGCGGCCGCCGCGGACATGAACCTCTGCCGCGTGGCCGTCAAGCTCCTACCGTTTTGGGCAGAGTCACCTGAGGTCTGGTTCGCTCAAGTCGAGGCAAAGTTTTCTCTAGCCCGTATTAGCCAGGACCGGACGCGCTATGACTACGTCGTCGCCCATCTAGACTCTCGCTACGCGGCTGAGCTTCGCGACATACTAGCAAGTCCTCCGGTTGAAGACTGTTACGTGTACCTGAAGAGAGAACTGATCCGACGGCTCTCGCCTTCACTAGACGAGAAAGTACGCCAACTCCTCCAGCACGAAGAGCTGGGTGACCGCAAGCCATCGCAGCTCCTGCGCTATATGCGTGCCCTCGTGAGCAGCACGCCGGTGGATGACGCCCTCCTCCGAATAATCTCGCTTCAGCGTCTACCCTCATACGCACAGGCCATCCTCCAGGTGCAGCCGGATATACCGCTGGACGAGCTCACCCACATCGCGGACCGAGTCTCCCTACCATCCCCGCCTCCCACTTTCCATGCCCTCGGCGCCCCACAGCCCACCCGTGAGCTCGTGCGCCGCATCGACGAAATGACCCGTCAGCCGGACTCGATTCAAAGGCAGCTGGATCAACGCCTGAAGTTGCGTCCACGAAGACGCTGTCAAAGCCAAGACCGCAACATCGATGCATCACGTGGAAACGATAACAGCCGCTGCTATTCCCATCGTCGCTTCGGTGACAAGGCGCGGAAATGTCAACCACCCTGCTCAGCCGGACAACAGGGAAACTTCAACGGCAGCCCGTAGAGACGGCCGCGAGCTGCCAACTTAAGGGCCGTCGCATTTTTGTCACGGATCAAGTCAGCGGTTCCTCGTCGACCGCGGTTCCGACATATGCTGCTTTCCCCGAGCCGTCCTGCATGACAAGCGTCCTTGCACCTCCTGTGACCTCAGCGCAGCGAATCACTCGAGCATTAAGACTTACGGCTCGCTCCGTCTTAACATCAACCTTAAAAACATACGCCGCGAATTCCCATGGAACTTCGTCATCGCCGACGTTGCAGAGCCGACCATCGGGTCAGACTTTTTGGCTTACTACAACCTTCTACCTGACTGCCGATATGACATACTCATTGAGGCAACAACAGGCCTCTCCGCGCCGGGCCAACGTACGACCACCCAACAGCCCAGCGTTCAGGCACTTGCCGCTGAGAATCAATCACCATACCATGCCCTTCTCGCAGAATTCCCCGATCTCACTCGACCTAGCGGGCGTCCTCGAGAGGTGCACCATTGCACCGCGCACTACATCCGCACTACACCCGGCCCCCCCCCCGGTCTCCTGCCGCGCCCGCCGCCTAGCCCCGGACCACTTGCGAATCGCCCAAGCCGAGTTTGAAGCCATGATCCGCGAAGGTATTGCTCGCCGCTCAGAGGGACCTTACGCTTCACCACGTCATTTAGCACCAAAGAAGACCGATGGCTGGCGCCCCTGTGGAGATTATCGCGCCCTGAACGCCCGCACCATACCCGACAGGTACCCTGTCCGCCATATACAGGATTTTGCCCACTGGTTACACGGAAGCACCATCTTCTCAGTTGTTGACCTGGTAAAAGCCTACACGCAAATTCCTGTCAACCCTGATGACGTCCCGAAGACCGCGATTCCCACGCCCTTCGGCTTATTCGAATTCCCTTTCATGCGTTTTGGCCTCCGCAATGCGGGACAAACCTTCGAACGCTTCATCGACGAACTCGTCCGCGGCCTCGACTTCTGTTTCGTCTACATAGACGACATCCTGGTCTTCTCAGCCAACGAAAAGGACCACCGCCAACACCTTCACAACTCTTCCAGCGTCTCAACGACCACGGCTTGCTTATAAACGTCCAGAAGAGCACGCTCGGCGCCCCCCGTCGTCACGTTTCTGGGCCATCATATCTCTTCACAAGGGACTAGGCCCTTGCCTGACCGCATCATGCCCTTAAAAACTACGCGCGACCTGCCACTGCGAAGGACCTCCGCCGTTTCGTGGGCATGATCAACTTTTACAGGCGCTTCGTGCCTAAAGCAGCTACATACCAGGCCCCTCTCCATGCCGCGTTGGCTTGTCTACGAGGCAACGATCCTGTCACTTGGACACCACTTTTAATACAAGCGTTCGAAGACTGCAAAACTGCCCTCTGCAACGCCACTCTGCTCTCCCATCCCAAGCCAGAGGCTCCCTAGGGCCTCTTCAAGATGCCTCTAGTACCGCCGCTAGAACCTCCCTGATGCAGCGCGTAGGCGAAAACTGGTGCCCGTTGGCGTTCTTTTAAAAAAATGGTAGCATATTCACGAAGTGAATGATGATGATTGGGCGAAGCTGTCCTGAAGGAAATGAATGGCTCGGTCAATCATGTGAAGACGAAATTAACTTTTATTTTCGTTGAAGGACGGCTTGCGAGATCCCTTCATTACGACGGCCTTGTGGTCCGTGAAATGAAGGGAGAGCGGTTCCTCTACGGGTTCCTCTACGTGATGCCACGTGTTGTATGGCATCACGATCGTCATCAGCGTCAACGTTATGACGCATAGTGGGTACATTCCATGTCCCCACTATGATGACGCTGCCCTTATGGCAGCGTCATCCCCATGTGTTGTATGGCATCGCGATCGTCATCGTCATCAGCAGGTGGCTACTACATAGTGGGTACATTCCATGTCCCCACTATGATGACGCTGCCCTTATGGCAGCGTCATCTCCATGTGTTGTATGGCATCGCGATCGTCGTCGTCATCAGCAGGTGGCTACTACATAGTGGGTACATTCCATGTCCCCACTATGATGACGCTGCCCTTACGGCAGCGTCATCTCCATGTGTTGTATGGCATCGCGATCGTCATCGTCATCAGCAGGTGGCTATTACATAGTGGGTACATTCCATGTCCCCACTATGATGACGCTGCCCTTATGGCAGCGTCATCCCCATGTGTTGTATGGCATCGCGATCGCCATCGTCATCAGCAGGTGGCTATTACATAGTGGGTACATTCCATGTCCCCACTATGATGACGCTGCCCTTATGGCAGCGTCATCTCCATGTGTTGTATGGCATCGCGATCGCCATCGTCATCAGCAGGTGGCTATTACATAGTGGGTACATTCCATGTCCCCACTATGATGACGCTGCCCTTATTGGCAGCGTCATCTCCATGTGTTGTATGGCATCGCGATCGTCGTCGTCATCAGCAGGTGGCTATTACATAGTGGGTACATTCCATGTCCCCACTATGATGACGCTGCCCTTATGGCAGCGTCATCCCCATGTGTTGTATGGCATCGCGATCGTCGTCGTCATCAACAGGTGGCTATTACATAGTGGGTACATTCCATGTCCCCACTATGATGACGCTGCCCTTATGGCAGCGTCATCCCCATGTGTTGTATGGCATCGCGATCGTCGTCGTCATCAGCAGGTGGCTATTACATAGTGGGTACATTCCATGTCCCCACTATGATGACGCTGCCCTTATGGCAGCGTCATCTCCATGTGTTGTATGGCATCGCGATCGTCATCGTCATCAGCAGGTGGCTATTACATAGTGGGTACATTCCATGTCCCCACTATGATGACGCTGCCCTTATGGCAGCGTCATCCCCATGTGTTGTATGGCATCGCGATCGCCATCGTCATCAGCAGGTGGTTATTACATAGTGGGTACATTCCATGTCCCCACTATGATGACGCTGCCCTTATGGCAGCGTCATCTCCATGTGTTGTATGGCATCGCGATCGCCATCGTCATCAGCAGGTGGCTATTACATAGTGGGTACATTCCATGTCCCCACTATGATGACGCTGCCCTTATGGCAGCGTCATCTCCATGTGTTGTATGGCATCGCGATCGTCGTCGTCATCAGCAGGTGGCTACTACATAGTGGGTACATTCCATGTCCCCACTATGATGACGCTGCCCTTATGGCAGCGTCATCCCCATGTGTTGTATGGCATCGCGATCGTCGTCGTCATCAACAGGTGGCTATTACAGAGTGGGTACATTCCATGTCCCCACTATGATGACGCTGCCCTTATGGCAGCGTCATCTCCATGTGTTGTATGGCATCGCGATCGTCGTCGTCATCAGCAGGTGGCTATTACATAGTGGGTACATTCCATGTCCCCACTATGATGACGCTGCCCTTATGGCAGCGTCATCCCCATGTGTTGTATGGCATCGCGATCGTCGTCGTCATCAGCAGGTGGCTATTACATAGTGGGTACATTCCATGTCCCCACTATGATGACGCTGCCCTTATGGCAGCGTCATCCCCATGTGTTGTATGGCATCGCGATCGTCATCGTCATCAGCAGGTGGCTACTACATAGAAGGGACGCACGACCGACAGGCTAAGGAGCTTCGCCCCTAAAAAGCTCTTCAGCCCAAAGACGTCTTCGTCTTCTGGCAGAGTCGCGGATGCAACTTCGCCCCCTGCGGAGACGATCTGGCCAGCCTACTACAGAGAACTCCTCGCCATCTACGAAGCGGTTCAATACTTTCGCCACATCCTCGAGGCGCAACACTGTAGCATCTACACCGACCACAAGCCTATCACTTAAGCTTTCTCCCAGCGCCGAGAAAAACTTCCACCGGTCCAGCAGAACCAACTTTCATTTATCGCCCAATTCACCACCGACATCCAGCACATCAGCGGAAAGGATAATTTGGTCGCCGACGCACTATCCCGAGTCTCCGCCGTCGAGTTGCCACCCGTTACGACTGACGCCCTCACCGACGCTAGGAAAACGGACGCCGAACTCCAGCAGCTCCTCGAGAACGGCTCTGCTCTTCAACTTCAACAAGTTGCCGTACCTGGTTCGACGGACACACTCTACTGCGACATACCCCCGGACGAGTGAGACCATATGCCCCTTCTCTGCATCGCCGCAACCTTTTCAACCAGTTACACAATCTCAGCCATCCCGGCATCCGCGCCTCTGCACGCCTTGTGACTGACCGATATGTTTGGCCCTCAATGCAATGGGACTGCCGCACCTGGGCACGCACGGGCATTCAATGTCAGCACGCCAAAGTCACCCGTCACGTCACTTCGCCGCTCGGGGCATAACCTCTGCCGTCGGAACAATTTCAACACGTCCACATCGACGTCATTGGCCCCCTTCCACCAGCTGGATGTTACCGCTATTGCCTCACCGCCATTGATCGTTACACTCGATAGCGTGAGGTATGGCCGCTCGAAAGGATTACCGCAGAAGACGTTGCATCGGCCTTCTTCTCCGGCTGGATTTCGCGCTTCGGCACTCCTCGTCGCGTCACAAGCGATCAAGGACGGCAATTCGAATCCCAGCTTTTCAGACTCCTCGGGCCCTCCACCGGGTTCGAGCGTTCACGGACATCCAGCTACCACCCATGCGCCAACGGAATGATTGAGCGGTTTCACCGACAGCTCAAGGCAGCCATCATGTGCCACCCTAACTCGACCTGGCTCGAGGCTCTCCCCGCCGTCACTCTTGATCTGCGCGCCACGTTCAAGCCAGACATCCAGGCCACGCCCGCTGAACTCGTCTACGGGCAGCCGCTTCGCCTACCTGGGGAGCTTCTCTCCGCTTCAACTCCCGATGTCACCAGCTCGGACCCTACAGATTTCGTTGCTCGGCTCCGTCGTACAATGGGCGCACTTCGCCCATCGCCAGCGGCGCGTCACACCAAGCCAACATGCTCACACGCCTTCTTCCGCGACGACACCGTACGTGCGCCTTTCCAACCGCCTTACTCCGGACCATATAAAGTGATCCGTCGCGACGACAAGACCTTCACCCTGCAAATCAGTGGGAAGGACGTTCGCGTCTCCATCGACCGACTGAACCCATCTCCGAGGAAACTACCAACCCCAGCGCGCCTCCCGCAGCTCAACCTCAACAGCCTACAACGCCTCGGTCTGTGCCCTACACCACCCGCTTTGGACGCCAGGTGCGGGTCCCTAATCCTCTTGAACCCTGAGGGCTCCCCTCTGCGTGGAAGGGGGGGGGGGAGTGTGGCGAAACCGTGCGGCGCCGCTTCTGCGCCTGCGCGCCACGCCGATGCGTTTAATCAGAACCACCGGCGATAAGAACTCTCTCTCCGGGACTGAAGCTGTAAAAACTGTGTGTGTGCCCCTGATCGTATCAGTTGTTGCTGTGTCTTTCGTGTGTAAACATTAAGGCTATATTTTATAAATAAAATGCGTGGTTCCGCGCTCTTTGAATGTGCCCAAGTAACTTATGAAAATATTGGGGGGACCCTTAAGCTTCGCCTTCAAGAGTTGAACGCGATAGCCATATCCGACCTCTAGTGCCTACTTCAACCACTTAGTGCATACTTGCTATGCACCCACTACGTGGTGTTAAGGGAATACGCACAGTAATGTGTGTGCCTTTGTAATGGGTGGCCATCTTTAAACCACGAAGTCGTTATGATATTCACGTGTTGTGGCGCCCGATGGCAATTTACGCTTCTAACACGCAATATTACTGCTATATTACATGTTGTACATATGTAGTCGGCCTGGGTGGATCAGTGACTAGGGTGTTCGGCTGCTGACCCGAAGGTCGCGGGTTCGCGGCGGTCGCATTTCGATGGAGGCGAAATGGTAGATGCCCGTGTACTGTGCGATGTCAGTCCGCGTTAAAGAACACCAGCTGGTCAAAATGTCCGGAGCCCTCCACTACGGCGTCTCTCATCATAATATCGTGGTTTTGGGACGTAAAACCCCACATATTATTATTATTGTGGAGTATGTATACAGGACGCGTGTTTTTGTCAAGCACGATTTATTTTCACTGCATTTCCACGCACGGGAAGTAATTTTCAATGTATTTCCAAGTATTCGCGTGGCTGTGTGGTAGCACACCTGCTTGCCACGCAGACGGCCTGGGTTCGATGCTTACTCGGACCCGGAAATTTTCATAACTTTATGTGCAACTTTCTCGATTTTTCGGTCACGGGCAAGATGATGATTTTTCGCTCGCAACCAACGACGCCGATGCCAAAATTTCCGCGAAATGAGCTCTTCAACGCTATCGCGTTAAAGGTATTCATCATCATTCTCAGCCTGTTTTAGTGCAGTGCAGGACGAAGGCAGCTCTGATCTCAGCCTATCCTGCAGTGTGCCAGCTGATTCCATAACTTCGTCACTCCACCTAAGTCTCTGCCTTCCCCGACTGCGCTTCCCGTCCCTTGGTCACCATCCGTTGCTCTTACTGTCCACCGTTTGTCTGTTCTACGCCGTACGGGGCCAGCCCAGGCCCATTTCTTTCGCTTGATGTCAACCAGATTGTCTGCAACCGCTGTTTGTTCCCTGACCTATTCTGCCGTCCTACGATTTCTTGGCGTTATTCCTATGATTTTATGGCTGATTTCCCGCTGCGCGGTCCTCAATTTTTTCTCCAGTTGTTTTGTGATTCTCGATGTTTCAGATCCATATGTCAGAACTTGCAGTATGCTCTGGTTGTATACTTTGCGCTTTAGTGACAGTGGTAGGTTTCCTGACATTATTTGGGAGTGCCTGCCGAATGCACTTCTTATTCTTCGGTGAATTTCGTTTTCGTGAATAGGCTCTCCTGTTAGTAGTTGTCCTAGGTAAACATATTCTTGTATGCACTCCAATGTATGGTTTTAGATCTGAAACTGTTTCGCCAGGCTATTCAGCAGTATCTTTGTCTGCGTCATATTCATTCTTAGGCCTTTTTTATTACTTTCTCGGTTTAATTCCTCAATCATGTTTTGCTATTCATTTCTATGTTTACTGGAGAGCACTGTGGCATCTGCAAATCATAGGTTAGTGAACCATTTTAATTTCACCTAGCTGTTTCTTTTTTCTAGCCTAGCGGTATAAACACTTCCTCCAAGCAGGCAGTGAACAACATTGGGGATATCGTTTATGCTTGTCTGACTCCGATTTTGATCGCAATTTTATCGCTTTTCTTGTGGGGAAGTCGTGTGGATTCTTTGTAGATGTCGGCTAAGTTATTGACATAGGTACTCCTTGTCGTCTTAGTGCTCTTAAGACTGCAGCTACTGAGCGAAATGCATTTTTGCTGTCTGAAAGCTAAATAAATGGGTTTGTTTTATTCAGCAGCTTTCTCCATTACCTGATTTGTCACAAGAATGTGATCCGTCGTAGAGTAGCCTTTCCTCAACCCTGCTTGTTGTTTAGGTTTGTAAATTGTTCCTTATATCCGGTTTGAAATTACCTTGGTAAATATTTGTATCCCACCGAAAGTAAGCCTATGGGACTTCACTTCTTCTATGTCTCCCTCCTTGGGTATTAATGTAGTGTTGGCATTTTTTCCAGCTCACGGGAACCGTTGCCGTTCTGAGGCACTGCATGTAGAGTTTCTTTCCCCTGCGTCTTTGATTAGATCGACTGTTATTCCGTCATTCCCGGCTGTATTGCCGTGTGGCATATCGCGTATCGTCTCTCTGACCTCGTCGGTAGTTACATATGGGACTTCCTTGTCTCGCTGGTCACTATACTTTCAAGCTCGGATGATTTTTTTTTAATTCTATCGTTCAGCGTAGAATTCTTCTGCCACCCGAACTATGTCATTTAAGTTGTCGATAATATTGCCCTGCTTGTCTGTTAGAGCGTGCATATTATTCCTTCCTATGCACAGTCTCTTTTTCGCTGTTCTGATGCCTTTTACGACTGCTGATCCTGTCGCTCTGACGTTGTAGTTCCTTCTGTCACTGACTTCCTTCTTGTTCATCAGCTTTGTCAGCTCACCGAACTCTATTTTAGATCTTGAGTTAGTCTCCTTCATGTGTTGCCGTTTCTTCATTAAAGGGACACTATGGTGAAACACTGACTTGGTTTTGATTGACAAACTTCGCTCTCAGAAATCTAATGCCATATGTTTCACTATCATAAGTTCATTATTAGCGGAGAAAATCAAGGCTTTATTTTTAAATTTGGCGCCGATATCTGCGCGCCGGACGTGAGAAATTGGAGATTTATTTTTCGCACTTTCGCGACATTGGCTCGATGAAATTTTCTGAAACTTCGTATGCTAGGTCTATGGCACCCGCAGATGTCAGTGCACCTCATTTTTATCGATTAGAAGCTACGTAGGACTCAGCACACGAATTCAAAATCTATGACGTCACAGTGTTTGGTGCGGGAATCTGTAGGTGGTGTCTCCACCCGCATTTTCTTTTCGCGTGTTTTCTCGCTTACCAAGCGTCGTGTCGCGGTAAGAGTGGTGTTTTCGGGATTGTGAAATTGTACTTAACTAATACGCGAAAAATTGTTTTACCCTTCAGCGTCCCTTCAAGTCTTTTGTGGATTGGAAAAGCTTGCCTAGTTCTTGCCTCGGTGCTTTACCTCCAAGTTGGACAGCTGCTTCAGAGATCAGCCTAGTTACTGTTTCGTTCATTTCTTCAATGTCAGTATTATCCTCTTCTCCTAAAGCTGCATATTTGTTTTCGATCGTAATCTTAAAATCTACTTACTATATTCTTACTACGTCTTGGTTGGGTTGTTTTTAGGTAGTTAGTCTTGCTCGAGATCTCATCAGATTAAGCACCATCCTCGCCTTCACTAACCTATGGTCACAGCACTTCACCTGGCTTATGACATCAACGTCCTGTATTATGCCTGGGTTGCCGCACGGAATAAAATCTATTTCGTTCTTTGTTTGTCCGCTAGGGCATCTTCATGTCCGCTTCATATTTTTACGCTTTCAGGAAAAGGTGTTCATTATGCGGAGCCTGTTCCGCTCTGTGAACTCTACCAACGTCTTTTCTCGGCTGTGTCAGTACCGTAGTAACCGACTGCCCTATTTTGTTGTCCTCCTACTTTCGCATGCAAATATCCCATGATTATGGTGTACTCCTTTTCTCATTGCTCGTTGTTCGGCATCCTCGTAAAGCGGTTGCACTTCCCCGTCATCATGACTGGATCCACTAATTTGAGTTTGTATCGCCTGTTTGGTTTGTCACGAGGCTCGTTACGTTTATACTAGAGAACTCATGAGTAGTGGCTTCTACCTTCCGTTAAATCATATACACGCTTTTCGCTAACTATTGTATAATTTCTTATCTGATCCGCCCTTACAAATGAGTTTCTCTGCATTCTGCTTATTAGTAGTATGTCATCTTTGCTCTCGCTAACAATTATGTAACGTTATTTTATAGTTTTATGTAGCATAACGTGCTTAATCGCGTTTTAATGTTTCCACTTATGTCATCTTACACAATCTATAATCCCCCCCCCCCCCCCCCCCCTCACACAATACTCCCTGCGGGAGCCTACGGGGGGTTTTGTGAATAACACAATGTCGCCTACGAGGTATTTGTGAATTAGAAACCCAACGCCACATTCTTTCTTGTCAGTAAGTCCTCTATAGCACGTCACATGCCGGTTAGTCAGTGCGGTATATGCTTCTCCGGTTCCTCTAACTTCGCTAAGGCCAATAATATCCCACTTAACGTTTTCTAACTGCTGAAGTAACTCATCTAGCCTACTTTCGCTTGAAAAGGTCCTCGAGTTAAACGCTCCGAGGTTAAGTTTCCAGTAGCGGCCTGCTGGAGTCCAGAGATTTTTAGCACCCTCTGCTGCTTTACATGTCCGGCCACCGCCGTGGTCGGCTGTTCGGCAGCTCTGAGTGCCAGGGTGCAGTTCAGACCTTCATTTTGGAGTTTGTTCTGGTGAGGGAGTGAGCGCACTGAGGTAGCACATGTCAGTCAGGTGCCTCGCAGCGACCAGCAGACGCTGGCTAACATTCTCTTCTGCCCTTCCATTTTTTTTTTTTGATAAAAAGAAAATGACGCGCATTCGAAATCATCACCCTGCTGACTGCGGGGGAAAAAAAAGCGTAGCCGAGTGCTTTGGTTGACCTTCCCCCGATGTCTTTATGCGCACCTGCCTTCTTCCTGTCTTTAGCGATTCCGACAATTTTTACGTCGACATAGACCGGTAGGACACCTAATCCCGCATTTCATTTCTGCCGGCGAGCTTCGCGCTCCTGTTTCGCGAAGTTGTCGGCTTCTTTCACGTGGCTGTCACGTCGTACGTCCAGCTTGAGTGAGTTGAGGCTCAGTAATAGATAAAACAAAAATATTGAGTGGATATGCGTGCCACATCTCTCGATGAATACACCCTCGGCTGTCATTGGAGCCATCGGGTACTTGAAACTTGTATCTGTAGTATACGACATCCACGAGGACTGCTCGCATATTTTGGTTCTGCATAATAAAAATATAGAACTGCGATCGAGAATGCGGTCAAAGACATAAGATGTTTCCAGTGTTGTTTACAAAATGCTTAGAAGTATGCAAACCACTCTATTGGGAAAAGGCGGGCATAAGAGCGTGAAACAGCGCGCTGAGACAGGGCAGAAAACGAAGCGCACTTACAGAGCGCAGATTCATAAAAGAAATCAAGAATGGGTCCGCTCTCCTTCCGTTGCCCTTTGACAAAAAGAAATCTGTTTCGTCGAGGGTTGAGTGCAAATGTACCGGTGAAAAACCTGATAGTGCGGGCGTTTTCACTTTGCTGGTGCTGCGACTTCACATATGTTTCCTTACGTATTGCCTGTCTAGTGATAAACCCAGTTTCTAGCCAGCCCTGTGTACGTGTGCTTCTTTTTATTTTCTGTCCTGTCTCGGCGCGCTGTTTCACGCTCAGTACGTACCAACTGGCCCGCCAACAGCCAGCGTTGCGGAATTGACGAGGAACATCTCTGGAACCGAAAGTGTGCTCATGTGATGGCGACGAATTTTACGAAATGCTTGAAAACTTACACCGAGGAAATAGAAAAGTAGGCCTCAATAAGAGTGTTCCAAAGATCAGTAGAGTGAATGAATGACGACGGGCACTGTGTGTGCTTAAAGACGAGAGAGTAGTTTCCTCCTCGCCTTCGCTACCCCTCGCACAGGCCGCCGCTTATTTCTTAAAAACACGTGAACAATGTCAGCACTAAGCGCTCGAGCCTATCAGGATTTCGCGCTTCTCGGCTACACGCACTTATCGCCGCTTGCGCAGTCGCAAAACACACAAAATGAAGTGAAATCAGTTGACCGCGCACGATAGTCATGTGAGACAAGTTGGAACGAATGGGCGACTGCATGGCAAAGCACTGCAGGAGACAATTCGCATCTGATATTTCTCGTATATGAACCATTCAAGAGCATGTACACTATAGACGTCACGGGAATCACTGTCTGCGTCACAGATGTGCGCAAGAAAGACGCCAGGAGAGAATATTGCGCTCGTCTTTTGTATTTTGAGGGCCCTTTAATTACGAACCTACTTCTGCAGACGAAATCTACGGAGGAATAAGGGTGGGCCGTAGTGCTCGGAGCACGCATTGCCAAATTAGGAAACACAAACTTGGGCTATTCCTAAAACAAAAGGTCGTTGTATATTGCCAGTTCTAGCACACGGGGTTGAAACATGGAGAACTGAGAAACTCGCAGCAATAGTTAAGGACTACGCAGTGAGCGCTGGAGTAGAGAATCATCGGCGTGACATAAAGATGCTGGGTCAGAGAACAGACAGGCGCTGTCAGTATTCGTAATGGCTATAAGCGATCGAACTGGGCTTAGCAACGAGTGACATTGAGAGAATGAAAATTAACAGGATAGCAGCTAGTGACGCTGAGCGACAAAGCTGAAAAGTTTGCAGAACGCTGTTCACAAAAGACAGCGTAAATGGGAGAGTTTTGGGCGAGTGTTTCGTCTTGCAGTGGGCATAAAATAGGCTTAGAATGATCATGATCGTGACCTTTAAAGACAAACTATACGCAGTATTCCTTGCTTGCGTGACTATAAGCTCCGAGAATAATCAATTTGGGGTATCTTACGCCCCTTTAGTGCTCTTAGCTTAGCTAAATGTCCACGTGGTCGTGACGTGACGCGTTCTGTTTTGTGACGTTTCAGGAAGTCAAGAGGCTGGAAGATGACTAGCGTGGCGAAAATCAACACCGACGCACATGAGAGCGGGAAACCGAAAGCCAAGGGAAAAACTGCCAGCGATCACGGCGGTGAGTCAGGTCAAGCAACAGCCTCGAATGTTTGCACGAAACAGAATTGATATGCTTGCACTTTTTTTGTCTTTCACATAGATTTCAGATTTGATCGAAGCATTCGATTCATTCTTGGGTTGCGCTCAACATTACGCGAGAAAGCGTTGGTCTAACAAGTACGACGTTAACGTGAAAGAAACAAAAAGATGCACTAAACACCGTGCATAACACGTAAAAACGCACACGTCACTATGCGCGAACTATGCCTTACTTAATAATAATGCGGAGACGCCGTAGACGATGGCTCCGGAAATTTCTGCGCTGCATGTTGACACGCGCCTACATCTAAGCACACGGGCCTCGGTCATTCTCGCCTCCATAGAAAATGCGGCCGCCACGGCGGGAATTGGAACCCGCGACCTGTCAGCAGTCGAGCTCCAGAACCAGTAGACCGCCGTGGCGGGTAAGAATGTCTGTTTTCACACACTGAGTATTCAAGAAAGCTTTAACCATGTTACGGTTTTGCTGTATTCAAGCGTCGCCAGCGCGAAGTCGGCGACGGGAATGACAGCGGGTTCGTCCGTTCCGTACGCAAGTAGAAACAGTGAAGAGATCGGAGACGTGTTTGGACAAAACAACAGCTTTAATTTGGCTGTTGCGGCACGAGCACACTAAATACAGCACTTCAGAAAAAGCTAACAATGAACAAATACTTAAAACAATGAGTTTACACAAATACACAAAATCAATTAACGCTACAACTAACAATGGAATGAAATAAAACCGAAGAAACGCGAAAAGTTCGTAGATATAAACAGGTGAAGCATACGTGTGATGACCGGCCGCGTTGCGTCCACGACGATCGGAAGCGAGAAGTCCCGAAGATTTCTGGCACGACTACGATGTCGGTGGGTCTGAGTTGCAACGCCGATGTTTCCGGGAGTTAGTGCTTGAAGGAGATCTCAGGCAGGTTGAGCTAACCTGAGATTGAAGTCCCGATGCCTACGTTGCAGACGTGTCTCAACTAGGCGAACGGCTAAGTTTAGGTGGCCAGCCGATACAAAGCGCACACTAAAAACTTCTAGGAGAGATACTCGTTGATCTACTTCTACTTCATGCTTGTCAAGCAGCTAGACTGATTAGCAGGGCGATATCCTGCGCTTAAATCCGCTTCGTGTCCCCTCATTCTCTCTTCCTGGGGAAAAAGAGACCATCAACATGGGTCCAATCATGTGCATTCCATTGTCGCAAAGTCCTCCATCAAAATATTGACGCCGCCCCTTTTTAATTAGGGGAGGGTTCTCCATTAATCAAAATAGACAACCTGTTTAAGGTGCCCACGTAGGCGGCTCGTGCACGTGCAGCTCTTTCCGTGGGAACGCATCTTGCCTCCATTCTCATGCCGAGCGTTTGCAGCCAAAACTTCGGGGCTCACTGCGGATTTCCGTATACCTGCCGTCGCCTCGGTACTGAACAAAGAGACAACTTCGGCAGCGACACTCCCTTCCGCTGCTCTTCGCGGCTCTAAAACAAGTCCTTTCACACCCAAGCCAGCGCGCCGGTCAGCGGGGTGGGTGCGGCGCGCGTAATCGGCGTGACGAGGGGTCGAAAACGTGGCATTCCGTGACATTACCCCCCCACTTTCGGAATGTTATCCATAACATTTGCACGCACGGAGGGGCAATTTCTTCGACCCCCAAAACAAAACACAACCAACAAGACAGAAATAAAGACTGTCCTTCTCATACACAACATATACGCTGAATGCATCAACGTAAGAACAACTTCAAATATCAGAGCACCTGCTTCTGTAACACAACATGTCAGTGCTTCATACAACCAAGAAAAATAAAAAGCCGTACATTGCATCAAACCAAATACACTTCGGCAATGTATACCATGACAAGGAAAAAATAACAACAAGCTATCTAGTGCGCTTCTCTGCAGTAATGAAATACTTTCATACGCACCACAATAAGAACAACTAGTGCTCCAGGCCAAAGTACATTCAACTCAAACTACACTCTTCTGAACAATAAAACTCGAAAAAGAAAATCAAAACGATGACGAAAAAAAAAATATCATGCCCCCCGAGGTCACATAAGCACTATTCCGGCTTAAGTAATTCGCGCCGCGGCGACATGTCGTTTCGGACTTCGAAGAGCCTCGTCGTGCGCTGCGGTCCGTTTGACCGAGTTTGCTCTGCCTCTCCGGGTTATGTCAGTGATAGGAGCGCTGACTTCCGCGTAATTGGGGAAGCATTCCCGATAGTTCCCGGTCAACCCGAGGAATTTGCGAACTTGTCGCTTGGTCGAAGGCCGCGGTGCAGCTTTCATCTTTTCGCGTGTCTTGCGCAGTGGAACATGTGGTACCCGGTTCCTCGGTGCAGTGCGCCTCACTGTACGCCACGAAGGGCGTCTTCTTGATCTGGCCGATGGCCGACGCTTCTTTGCTTCACGCTGCGGTGTACCACCTGTCTCAACCCTTCGCTGTGCGGTACGCGTTCGCTTCCTTCTCTTGCGGCGACGTTTGCGACCGACCTTTCCCTCGTTGCTTCGAACCTCGCTTCGTGTTGCGACCTCCGTGGTGTTATGGTTCAGCCGTGCTTGTGCACCATCTTCGCCACCGCTTAGGTCCTCCGATTGCTCTTCGTTGTAATGTCGGTCCGATTTATCTGTGCCTTCCCTCACAAAATCGACCGCTGGGCCCTGCTTCAAGATGGCGCTGCGGTCCTGACGCTCGGTGTCCTTGCCGATCTTTGCGCCATATTTCTCCTCTTCCTTCTCGACCTCCGGAAGGTCATGCCCGTGTTGGGGCGCTAGGAAATCCTCCAGGTCCTCAGTGACTGTATTAGGGTGACTGGAACCAGCTTCCGTCTCGCACGGAAGATCCTCCGGAATGCCTTCCGTCTCCATATCAGCCACGGTCTCGCTTTCTTCTTGCTCTGCCTTCGCACAATCGCGAGCTACACTTGTCGACGGCTGTTCCTTCCGCTGCTATGCCTCGAGTTGCCGCTTCAACCCCTCAATCTTTTCATTTAACGCTTGCATCCCTTTTCGATGCGCTATTTCTCTTTCTCGCTCACGTTCCTCTGCGGCCCGCTCCCGCTCTTCTCTGGCCAAGGCCAGTTCCTGCTGCTCTTTCACCCATTCTCCGAGTTCGGCGCCCTCAAGGCCTAACTGTTTGCCGTACCCGATAAGCTTATCCAAATGCATTCTCTTAATACTGCGACTGTCGCTATACAGCCGCTAACCAGAACAGCGTGCTCACACTTCTCATGTGGAACGTTCAACCAGGCGCGACAGCCTCAACTGCACGGATCTACCGCCAAACCGTCCGCACGCTTCTCGTTCACCATTCACTGCCCCACTATTGTACGGAACGTCCCTAGTCGCGGACGCCAGTTTTGTTACGGTTTTTTTGCTGTCACTCAAGCGTCGCCAGCGCGAAGTCGGCGACGGGAATGACAGCGGGTTCGGCCGTTCCGTACGCAAGTAGAAACAGTGAAGAGATCGGAGACGTATTTGGACAAAGCAACAGCTTTAATTTAGCTATTGCGGCACGAGCACACTAAATACAACACTGCTGAAAAAAACTAACAATGAACAAATACTTAAAACAATGAGTTTACAAAAATACACAAAATCAATTAACGCTACAACTAACAATGGAATGAAATAAAACCGAAGAAACGCGAAAAGTTCGATGATATAAACACGTGAAGCATACGTGTGATGACCGGCAGCGTTGCCTCCACGACGATCGGAAGCGAGAAGTCCCGAGGATTTCTGGCACGACTACGATGTCGGTGGGTCCGAGTTGCAACGCCGATGTTTCCGGGAGTTAGTGCTTGAAGGAGATCTCAGGCAGGTTGAGCTAACCTGAGATTGAAGTCCCGATGCCTACGTTGCAGACGTGTCTCAACTAGGCGAACGGCTAAGTTTAGGTGGCCAGCCGATACAAAGCGCACACTAAAAACTTCTAGGAGAGATACTCGTTGATCTACTTCTACTTCATGCTTGTCAAGCAGCTAGACTGATTAGCAGGGCGATATCCTGCGCTTAAATCCGCTTCGTGTCCCCTCACTCTCTTCCTGGGGAAAAAGAGACCATCAACATGGGTCCAATCATGTGCATTCCATTGTCGCAAAGTCCTCCATCAAAATATTGACGCCGCCCCTTTTTAATTAGGGGAGGGTTCTCCATTAATCAAAATAGACAACCTGTTTAAGGTGCCCACGTAGGCGGCTCGTGCACGTGCAGCTCTTTCCGTGGGAACGCATCTTGCCTCCATTCTCATGCCGAGCGTTTGCAGCCAAAACTTCGGGGCTCACTGCGGATTTCCGTATACCTGCCGTCGCCTCGGTACTGAACAAAGAGACAACTTCGGCAGCGACACTCCCTTCCGCTGCTCTTCGCGGCTCTAAAACAAGTCCTTTCACACCCAAGCCAGCGCGCCGGTCAGCGGGGTGGGTGCGGCGCGCGTAATCGGCGTGACGAGGGGTCGAAAACGTGGCATTCCGTGACAAGCCACTACTGGGCAGGATGGCACAGGAACAGGATTGAAAAGTCGGCTAGTGGGCAATTTATACTCATTCAGCCAGCTGGGAACACAATGGACGAGGAACAACACAACATGATCTCCCACTAACTGCCTTTTATCTCAAGTTTGATGAACACACAAAAACGCGCATGTCTCCGTGATTTGAATGATGGCAAGAGCAGCATGCCGGGCGTTAATCAAGGTGCTTGTTTACGATTTATCAATATAGTTAAATTCTGAGTAATATAGTGACAAGGATGATTGGCTGATACACTGATCTGCATTCCTATACATGTGATACGTACGCTTCCGAAATTTAATCGCCTCGGCGTGGGATAGGCCCTTGTGGACGGTACAAAATAATGAAAAACTTGCATGTACTTTTTCAGGACACTCAAAGAAAAGAAACGTGTCTATAATCCCTAACTTTCATACAATGATGCACGGACTCAAACAAAAAAAAAGTCAGTTTCGCCACTAGGGCGAAGGAATGAACGCGATAGCAAGAAGTTAGACTGTCACACGAAGAACGACAAGCAGTTCAGTAGGGAGTGTTTGTCGCGTCGTCAATTAAGGCGAATTAAGGCAGGGGGTGTGTAAAAAGCAGAAGGGGCCTCCAAAAACATGTAGCACGATTTGTGAATTGCGCCTGAGGTGTAGCATACAGAATACCTCTGCCTTGTGGCCGATGTGCATCGGCTTTGTTCCCCCATCCACAAAGGCTTCAGGGAAACAGAAACAGGAAGGCAAACGTCAGGGACTTGTGGTTTGTAACGTCGTAAAAGTCCCGGCCCTCCAGTAAATGGCGAAAATGTTTGATGGCGAGGCACACCGCAAGGAGTTCTCGGGCAAATGCACTGTATTTTGCTTCCGGTGGCTTAAGTTCTTGCGAGAAAAAACCAAGGGGCTGCCAACCGGGTACGTGCTGCTCGAGAACGGCACCAACTATCACGCTCGATGCATCGGTGATGAGACGAATTGGAGCATCAGGAACGGGCTGTATGAGCATGGCGGCGTCTGCCAGAGCCTTCTTGGCAGCGACGAAGGCAAATACAGCGTCCTCGGTCCACTCGAGTGGCGCAGCCGGGTCTCTTTTTATAGCCAATAGGTCGGTCGAGGGCTTCAGGAATGTGGCACATTTTGGAAGAAAGCGGCGATGGAAGTTTAGTAGGCCCAGAAATTCTCGGAGTCTCTTCAGTGAAGTCGGGGGTGGAAAACCATGAATAGCCTTCACTTTGCTGGCCAGTGGTTGGATACCCTGTGGAGTGACAAGGTGGCCTAAGAAGTCGATTGTAGCGACTCCGAGGAGGCACTTATTGGGATTAGTTACGAGGCCGTAATCATCCAGGCGGTGAAACAGGGTGGGCTTCATGCTCTGAGCCAGATGAGCTTGCGACATGGAGGTCATCAAGGTAGGCAAATACGAAATCGAGACCTCGCGTGAGCTCGTTGATAGTGCGCTCAGAAGTCTGTTCAGAGTTGCGCAATCCAAAAGGCATCCTTACGTATTCAAACTAGAGCTGTGCACGGGCCGAATTTTAGAGCCCGGCCCAGGCCCGTTGACGGCGTCGAAGGCCCGCCTGAGCCCGACTCTAGAGGGCTGCGAGCCCGCCCGGGCCCGGCACGGTTCGGCCTGACATTATGAACGTTCGCTGCGAAAAAACGATGTTTTCCGATAACGTGGCATTTTATTCAACATATCAAAGTGAAACATAAGCAAACGACACATGACAGTCACTATATGCAACGATTACAAGTTGTCGTGTGAAAATATGCTGTCCGGGCTTCAGTGAAGTGCGGTGCTCCTGCGTCACATATCCCGCCCAACTGAGTTCGCTGCTCACATGGTGGCCGGAATGGCGACGTATTTTTCGGAACCAAAGCAAGCTTGCAATATTTAGACAGTTTGTTCTTCCAGAAGTCTAGTACCTCAGATGTAGGGGAGGGGATTATTCCGTGTATAGATAATCCCAAAGCTTATCTTGTGTGACTTCACCCTCTCCCCTTGCGTTTAAAGTGGTTAAAGGAGTACTGACACGAATTTTTAACATTTTCGGATTGTTGCTATAAATAAAAGTACTGGTGTCGAGATACCTATAAAGAATATGGTAGTGCTTGGGAACACGTTTGATATGTTTTTAATACCGCTGCCATAAAACAGCAATTTTGGTATCGAGGGGGTGGCTTCTCAGTGACGTGTCAGAGCAGTGTGACGTCACGGGAAGACAGTATCTGGCAACGTACTCACCGAAAACCTATCATCTGCTCGTGGTGCACGTACACAACGATAAGTGAATTGTCGTCCAGTGACCCCGAGAGTGATTTCCGCGATTTTGGCTGCATGCAGGACGAAGAGCTTGGAAACTCGTGAACTGTCTTGACTTGTCGCGATAATGTTTATTGCAGTGGAGCTGGCTTGCAGATGCTCAGAGACGAAAACTTTAAAATCAAACTAACATATTTTATACGTGTTGTTTGACTCCGGTGTGTGGAGAGCGTTGACACTGCATACCAATGAAACGAAAAATGTCCCTTTTGCGATGTTCCAAAATCGTGTCAGTACTCTTTTAAAGGAAAGGAGAACCGAGAAAGGGGCAGGTGGCGGTAGCGGAGAATGCGCTACGCGGTGGAAAACAGTTTCGGCACAGCGTCTATATCTTGGGCTTGATTCGGGCTTTGCATCTGGCACGGCCCGCCCAACAAAAACAATGTAGCCCGAGCCCGTCCCGGGCCCGAGATGAGAAGACGTCGGCCCGCCCGAACCCAGCCCATGGGCCGGGCTGGGCTCGGGCTTTCGGGTTACCCGAAGCCCGTGCACACCTCTTATTCAAACACACCGCATGGGGTGGTGATGGCCGTCTTCGGAATGTCGGCGGGTTCTACAGGAATGAGATGGTAAGCCTTCACTAAGTCAATCTTAGAGATGATCGGGCACCCAGCAAAATTTCATGTGAAATCCTGTATGTGAGGAAGTGGATAGCGGTCTGGTAAGGTGTGGGCATCGAGAGCGTGGTAATCCCCATATGGTCTCCAGTCGCCAGGATCTTTCTTCGCCACCATGTGGAGTGGCGATGCCCAGTTGCTTGAGGAAGGCCACACTATGCCAAGTTTAAGCATGTGCTCAAACTCACGGCGGGCGATGGCGAGGCGTTCTCTAGATAGTCGACGGGGCCGTTAAAAACGGGAGGTCCAGCGGTCACAATGTGGGAAGTGATGGAACGCTTCACCGGTGAGTCTCTGGTGTGCGGCTTCGTGATGTTTGGAAAGTCAGCGAGTATTCTTGCACACGGCGAAGCGGGTGTGAGAGCTTGAAGTCCCGTTGACGAGGAAGTGCAGAGTATACCCTTTACGGCCTGACCCGCACAAACGTGTGGGTGAATAAACACGCTCAAGAAACGGCACCTGTTTCAGTTTCGGTTTCATAGCTGTGTGCCGCTGAAGTCGATGTTTGCGGGAATATATCTGTTTCAGTAGTTCAATAATTTCGATACCAGAGGGCGAGTAATCTTCCACGAAAAATGCCGTCTGAGCACGTGCGCCCACAGCAGCTACCCCAGACGTGTAAATCAACGCTCCTTCTTCTTATACATTTTTTTTTCGGGAGTGTATACATATGAAAGGAATATTAAGACTTCGAAAAACATGCTTCGCTAAAAAATTTACGCGTTCTTACCACACACGCTGTGTACTCACGCGTGAAAAAGTCACCCGCACGTTTGTGCGGGCTGGGCTTTAGTCTTGGTGAAGTGCACGGCAGAGCGGCGCAGGTTGGCTCGTTCGCGCGCGGTTGCGCCTGCGCATTCTGTTTTTTTTTTTATTGCGAACAGCTTTCTTGGCATCTTATTGGCACTTCTTTGGTTGGTGTTTCCTGATGTTTTCTTACATCTGAAGTTAGCGACGCGAAGTGATGTGCGTGAATTGTGATCACCATTTACGCAGAAAATATTAATTTTGTGAATGTGTTGTGACAACGTGCATTATATTTCAAATAATTAGATTTTACATTGCCTATCATATAGAGTTGCAGTATCGCCAGTGAAGTTCTAAGGATAAAAAACATGGCTGATCCCTCCGTCATAGGAATCGGTATAACACGAAAGTGAAACGTGTCCTTACAGAAGTAGTCGAATGTTTACTGCACATTGATATAAGAGAGCTTGCACAATGTCTATTGGTGTGTTGACAGTTATAGCACCCTTTAACGTATGCATCCACGTTGACGCTTGATGGTACATCTGTATCCCGACGACTAACGCCTATGATGAATGATTAAAGAAACCCTTGTGGTCATAGATGCTTGTGGTAGCTGTACGGTGAGAGCGGAGTCATTGAAAGCGGTCTGGCAGCCAGAAGAGCGTCAATGATTGGGCGTCGAACTTGGGCGTCGAACTTGGGCTAAGGTCGCCCACTCGCGGCATGTTAGAGTTATTGGACAACGCTGCCCAACCAGAGGGAAACGCAACGCGCGTCGTTTCTTCCCCGTTGGCCGGCTGCGATTTTTCGCGGGGCGATATGGAACATGGCTAGGGACGCGGAGTTACGGCCACGTGACGCACTCGCGCGTCGCACAGCTATTTTTGGTATAGACGCATGCTACGAGTGTGGATGCTAGGCGTAAGGTCGCCACCAGGCAGTGTGTTAATGTGTCGGCAAAACTGGACGTTTACTATTCGAAACACGCCCAATGGGACGGACGCAGAGACACAACGCTGTGAAGAAACTAATCGTGCATTTCACGGTCATAATGCATTACTTCTCTTAGCAAGAGCACTGGGAGAGGACAGTGGTAGATATAAAGGGCTTGTTTTTAAAGCCTGTAACGTAAGTGACCGTGGCGCAGTGGATAGCGTGCCCGGCATCTCTTGTCGCGAACCTAGAGGTCGTAGGTTCGACTCCCATTGACGGAACTTTTTTTCTTTGTCTTCTGATCATGTGTATTTTTTCGACGTCATTTCCGTGACGGAAATACGTCACTCAAATCTTGGTGGACCCCGGCATAAAACACTTTCGTGTTAATAAATAGCATTGAGGGTTAAAATTGGTTAAATTATCTAACTTAGGGAACCACCTTCTGTGGGCGCTGAATTTTTTTTCACATGCCGAGATTTTCAAACCAGAGAATGAAGAAGACATAGAAGAAATATTGAGACTCCTGATTTCTTGCGTCAGAATTGGGCAGAGACCACGTCGACGAATTGACAGAGATTCATATTCGTGGTTCGAGCCAACTTAGTGATGAAAACTGGAGTATGAAAGGCGAGTTTCTGAGCAGTCGCCTCCGTAATAACTGGGTCAGGTGACCAGTCACCCTATCCTGCCAGTTTCAGTGAAATTTATGTCTTTTGGAAGAAGACACATTTGGCTGCAAAGCCTCACCTGCTTGGAAGTGGTGAGACAGCCGACGTTCTTCTTCTTGTCAAGACTCCTTTGCCGACTTTCTGACACTAATTTAATGCAACTATCTTTGAAGTAACTGCGGACAAAACGGCAGTGTGCCCTGGTTGTAGAAATAGAACAACTTTGCAAGTAACAGTGCAAAAGATCAAGCAGTTTTAGGTATGGACCTCATCATGGGCTGCATCCGATCTCTGAGGAACTTTGCTCGTCGCCAGGCGTCCAAGAATTGAACGCGGAAAGAAAAATGTGCCACAAGATCAATCCTTAGACAACTTTACTGGAGTGTAAAAGGCGCCTGGCATAGCCAAGCGATTAGACTCAGCTATACGTACCACTGGTGATCAGTATACAGCTTGACATCTGCACATCACTGCAGGCTGTGAAGTGTAGCTTCTTGTTGAAGGACGCGTTGTATGAAGTGCAACTTATACCTGTGCCTCATGAGTGACACAGAATACTCTAAAATGTTGCATTCGCAACGCTGACAACGCATTTTTTGCTTTGTCTTAGCTGTTATGAGTCTATTCCTCGCTGCAGTGAATCGCATGAATAAAAGCCCAGCCCGCACATATGTGCGGGTCTGTTTTGTGGGGGAAAAAACTCCAATTCTTACAGTTTAACCTTTGAAAACCTAATTACAATAGAGCAAACATCAATAATTTTTGAGGAAGTTAGCAATTTTTCTATTATATTTTTCTCGGGCCGGAAAGGGATACCGTTGATGGAGATGCGCGTGTTGGCATCGATGAGGCGATGAGCATGCGTGTCCACAGCAAGGTTGAAAAAACTGAGGAAGTCAGCCCCAAGAACAGCTTGCGAGACGTCAGCGAGGATGAAAATCCAGCGGAACGTACGGCGTAGTCCAAGGTCAAGTGTAAGAGAGCGTTGGCCGTATGTGCGAATGGCGGAATTGTTGATCGCTTGGAGTGGGCAGGTCTGTTCGTTGCGACGACGATCTGCACACAAGGCCGGTATGACGCTAACCTGGGCTCCTGTGTCGAGTAGGAAGCAAGTGCCAGTGATCTTATCAGAAACATAGAAAAGGCGGCATGACTTTCGACCAGCACCACTTGCCACCGTCAGTGGCCGGTCGTCGCATTTCCCGACCGAAGCACGGGCGAGTGCACTTGCGAGCAGAGGTACCGAATCGGCGGTGGTACCAGCCCACGGTCGAGGATGAGCCGTCCCGCGACGCGTCGGTTGGCCGAAGTCCTGGAGAGCGTGAGGGCGTCGAGGAGCGACTATGTAACTGGAACTTTGATGACGGTCGGCGATGCGCAGGTACAAAGTCATCGAGACGTCTGACAAGGGCGTCCAAACGGTTCTCGATGCTCGCGAGCGCGGGGTGTGCAGCGGTGGCCGGTGGCGGTGTGGTAACGGCGTCGAGGCTATGTGCCCGCGAGTAGTCCGCCACTCGATCAGCCATTTCAGCAAGCGTGTCTACTGGGACATCTGCAGCCACAAGGACAGGAACCATGCTCTACGGTAAGCGCTGGAGAAACAACTCACGAAACAGCCTCTCCTCTTGAGGGGCGGTGGAACCGCCAAGGAGCTGGCGCATGCGTCGCAGGAGCTGTGATGGGCGACGGTCACCGAGCTCTGTAGCCGTGATGAGATGTTGGAGTCTGCTGTGTTCGGACTCAGACTTGCGGGAAATGATAGCTGCCTTAAACGCGTCGTAGGGATGGCTCGGGTGCGGTGACGCTAAAATATCAGCTAAGCCTTCGGCTACGTCCGGAGGCAAGGAGGACACCAGATGCCAGGTCGGTTGGCTGGTGCGTAGACTGAATTGCGCCTCGACCTGCAGAAACCATGTGCTGGGGCCAAAATGGTGGCAGGTTGGCATGTTGGAACGCAGCCACCGCAGCACCGATAGATCTGGCGTCTCCTTGGGCGTCAGGACCGGTAGGATGGGTGGAAGAGCCGGCGGGATCTATGCAGGATAGTTGAGGCTGCGTGTTCTTTATCGGGTCACCATTAACTGTCGGAACTAACACGAGAAAGATCCAGCCCTGACAGCGCTGAGTTTTCGAACTGCTTTTTTTATTATCGCACTCCACCCGCCGCGCGGCGGAATGCCAACTTTTTCTTCCTTGACGGGCGCCGCATGCTGAGGCGCTACAAGTACATCTAGACGCCATGGCCCCTTTCTTACGCCTTCGTTACTCCATTGACAATTGCATGGATCGCTGTACACCTCAATAAGACTTTTGTTGTTGTTGTTGCTGCTGCTGCTGTTCCTGACAGACGCCTATTCAAAAGTACTTCTGAAATAACTGGCATGCATGGCTTGCAAATGACTGGTTCTGTGATAGAACGATGAGTGTCGGACCGTGCGTAGGAAAGAAGAAAAGAAGTGCACTTGCTTACAGTAACATCATTCAGTTCAGAGGAACAGGGATCGAATGAGCGGAATTCTTGAAGGGGTACGTGTGCCAGAAGTCGGAAGGATCGTTTCGAGCAATGAGGTGCCACACTCCCACTTAGGCAATGCTATTTGACGAATATTTGCAGAAATCATTGCTAAGGAAACGTTTGTACGAGATGGATTTAGAATGACGCGCGAAATTGAATGTACTCGGCTTTGTTTGGCTGCGCACTACGCAACAATGTCCAAAACTTATACCGCAGTGTATGGCACAGAATCGACAAGTTTATTTTCTTTTTCGTTTCCTTTAAATTGCGGAGCACTTTAGGTGCCCGGGATGTCGTATGCTGTCGTCGTCTCATGTAGCTTGGCGTAACGCTGGCAAAACCACTGTCGCGTGCTGGCGCGCCGACGCGACACCACGTATAGCACAGCCGTCTGTTGCACGGCGATGTATAGCAAGGTGGCAGGAAAGAGAAGTGACGCTGAGAAGGACCGATGTGAGGACGACGAGAAGAAAAGGCGGAAGAGAGGGGGAGGAAGAGAGGAGAAATGCTATGCTTGCCACCTTTTTACGTCATTTGAAGTAGACCTGTGCGCCGGACCCAAAATCGGCGGCGGCGGCGCGCCGGTGTTTCCACCTCCGGCGGCGGCGCGTCAACGGCGCGGTGTTCATCAGATCGGCGGCGGCGCGGCGCGAAGGGGGGGTGGTGCAGAGCCAAGATTCAAGAGTTGGTTGGGATAGAAGTTTGTCCCATGAACTTTGAAAAAGAGAAAATCTATTTCACCGAAAGGGAGACGCAGTGAATGCGATAGCAAGATGTCCTAATGTTATAACGAACTATAACGCTAGCAGCTAACTCTTTTGTACGGATCCCGGCTAAAGAACCGAGGAAGGAAAGAAGGAGATGAATATGAAGAAGTCTGCAATGGCTGTAAACTGTGTAGATTAAACAGTAAACGTTAATTTGCTATGTTCGAACTTTATGTTTGGCGCAGTCGTCGACAGTAACCTGATGTGGACAATTCTGCCTCGCTAGACGGGACGGCCGCCCAATCATCACGGGCTTGACGATGTGGACTTTGTTGAGGCACCGGAGCAGCTGACCACACCCGACATCATGAATACCAGCAAAGCACAAGCACCGATCAGCGACGTCACCGAAAGAGGTACTGTAAAGATCGACATGAAAGCGGAAGAGTTTGAATCATGGAAAGGCCTAGGTATTAAGAGAAGCGCTAGTACTTGTCTGTTCTCCCTGTGTGCGTCGTCTCGTTTTTCGCGCTGCTAACTTCCATGGATCCATAGCAACTGGCCCAGCTTTCTACACTTCTGCAATTAAGAGAAACACTGAAAGAGATCCAGATGCGAGGGAATCGCCGTCATTAAGAGCCATAAGAGCCAAAGCACTAGACCAGCTCACTCACATATAGAGCAAGTATGTGGAGCAACAGCAAGAAATGTTGAAGACCATAACAGTTAATGCACCACGTCAATATATAGTGAAACCGGACGTCTTCGATGGTAGTACTGCCGGTGCGACTGTGTGGCTGGAATTTTATCAGTATGCCTGCAAACAGAACAGCTGAGTAAATGACTGAGATCGTATAATGAACATGCGATCATACCTGTCTAGGAACGCTAAGAAATGGTATGACCTACGCGTCTCAAACCGCATTGAAGATTCGTGGGAAACATGGAAAGAGAGTTTTCTGCAAGCTTTTCAACTGAACCCAGTACACCTGTGGGATGAGGCTATTTCTTACCAGCAGGGAGGTAGCAATTTGCTGGACTATTATTTTTAAAAGAGGCGCTTACTGCAGCTAGCGGACCAGACTCTCCCTGATCAATGCATCGTGCCACTATATACGTAATGACAAAAGAGTGTCGAAGACAAGTACAGATTATGTCACCCTCAACTTCAGATAAGCTTCTTCACTGCCTAAAATACGTATCGTGTGACACCTGGTCCAGTTTGACTACAATACGCGAGGCGCCACCTAGATCGAGGACACGTGACGAATACGGCGACTACACTACCAACGTGACATCTTGCATACTGGGCGAATGTGAACCAAACAACAGCATGATACAAACATGTACTAACAAGGAAACTCTGATTCTGCAGGAGACGGTATTTCTGATGAAATCAAGCATGTTGGCTGTACCCATGACTTAATAATTGCAAAGCGTCAGCGGTCGTGGAAACTGGAGCATCAGCGAGCTTCATAAACGAGCAGAGTGTGGACGAAAATTGCATTTTCACAAGAAGAGTCGTGAGAGTCCAAAGTTACGACGGAACCTGCCGAGAGCTAGCGAAATGGACGGACGTGAAAGTGCATTTTAGAGGTCAAGAGCATATAGTGAAAAGCCTTGTCATTACAGGGGTTGAGTTTGATTTCCTTTTGTCGAGACCTGACATGAAGCTATTTTAATTGAATATTCTTTGTAATGGCGTCATCACCACAATGCATTCTACTCTCGTACACACTCAGGACAGGAAGGTCACGTGCTCGGTAGAGGTTGTGTCAATGTTTCCTGAGCCTTTGTGCGTTGGGAACTATCCTCCAGCGACTTCAGTAATTGAAGTGCCTTTTGAGCTTCGAGATAAAAGTGTGGTGAGAAAGAAGTCATATGGACTAAGACACGAAACGAAAGCCTGGCTTAAACAAGAGCTCCAGGGAATGTTAGATTCTAGCATTATCAGACCGTCAACCTCTACATTTGCATCACCGATTACCATTGTCCCACAAGAATACGGGTCGTATCGATTGTGCACAGATCATAGACTTGTCAGAAAGCAAACCGACTTGTTCCTGTTTTCTATGCCCCGAATCCACGAAATAATTGATGAGACAGGAGGATGCAAGTGGTTCTCCAGGATTGATTTATGTAAGGGTTAACAGCAAGTACCGCTGCAAGAAGAAACCAAGATTTTCACAGCTTTCGTCTCGCCTTTCGACGTCTACGAGTACAATGGGCTTCCATTTGGATGGAAAAATTCTGGCGCATGGTCCCAGAAAATGATGAACACGGTGCTCAGATTTCCCCGGAAAATTTTGCAACGTGTATGTTGATGGCATACTAGTTCACGCAAGATCAAGAGAAGACCACATTTCCCACCTGTAAATGGTACTTGGAGCGCTAAGTAGAGCACAACTTAAACGTTAAGTGCGAATTTTTTTGTCTGATGGTCGTGTTCCTAGGCGGGTCCCCTTTGATGGCAAGACTAAAAGCACGAAGGAAGAGAGCATTCAGCGGACACTTGTCAAGCCGTTCGATTTGCATTCTCCTCGCGTTTTCTTGGGCCTTGCCGGACACTTCCGGGGATTTCTTAAGGATTATGCCACAAAGACAAAGTGTTTGACAGCCCTTACGCAAAAAGATGCCCCATTCGTGTGGTCGAACTCGTCGAAATTATTTCGTCAGATCCTGCACTTACACTGCTGGATTTGAACATGCCGTTTTAGTTCTGCACAGATGCCTCTCATTATGGAACTGGAGCCGTCCTTTATCAAAAAGTTACACCATCTCCCGCTAAAGGGAACCATGTGTAGATGTGAAGCAGCGGGCGCTAACGCTTACACTGGCGGCGGCGTTGACGCTGGCGCTCATCGCAGCGTTGCGCAGGATAAAAAACTGGGGAGGCGCAAAGCACGCAGTGATGGAGTGGTGTTTCCTACTGGAACATCTCAATCGCTGCTAATGGGCAATGAGAGACAGAAGACTCCGACTGGACACAGAGACCCGCAGTCCGCTTTTAGTTAACGCGCACGCTGCGAATTTTTATTGTTCAACAGCGAACAGGAGAAATCTCCCACCGGCACCACCTTGCAGGTCAAGATCCACTGCCATATATACCGGATGGCTAGTGAACGGTTGTGCAGCGCGAGCAGTCGGTTTTTTAAATGCGAAGCATTTCTTAGCGAACTTCGGCGACTTTGAGCGTATCTATCTATCTAGCTATCTATCTATCTAGCTATCTAGCCGCCTACGACTTTGTGCTCTCCTGGCCGTATCGTTAATGGGATTTATACCAAATTTGGTATGGCATAACATGACCGTATTGCGAACATAAATGGCTGGTCACATCATGAAAATCATGACTAGCTTGTCATGAAAAGCATGATTTACCTGCCACGCTCATGGCGCGCTCCCGGCCGTTTGGTTAGCTTGATATACACCAAATTTGGGATAGAGTGACGTGACTGTATGATGAACATAAATGACCAGTGGTAATATGGAAATCATGACTTGTCATGTGCGACATGACTTGCATGCCACGCTCATGGCGCGCTCGCGACCGTTTCGTTAGCTTGATATACACCAAATTTGGTGTTGAGTGACGTGACTGTATGACGAACAAAAATGACCAGTGGTAATATGAAAATCACGACTTGTCATGTGCGACATGACTTGCATGCCACGCTCATAGCGCGCTCACAGCCGTTTGGTTAGCTTGATATACACCAAATTTGGGATAGAGTGACGTGACTGTATGATGAACATAAATGACCAGTGGTAATATGGAAATCATGACTTGTCATGTGCGACATGACTTGCATGCCACGCTCATGGCGCGCTCGCGACCGTTTCGTTAGCTTGATATACACCAAATTTGGTGTTGAGTGACGTGACTGTATGACGAACAAAAATGACCAGTGGTAATATGAAAATCACGACTTGTCATGTGCGACATGACTTGCATGCCACGCTCATAGCGCGCTCACAGCCGTTTCGTTAGCTTGATATACACCAAATTTGGTATTGAGTGACGTGACTATATGATGAACATAAATGACCAGTGGTAATATGGAAATCATGACTTGTCATGTGCGACATGACTTGCATGCCACGCTCATGGCGCGCTCGCGGCCGTTTCGTTAGCCTGATATACACCAAATTTGGTATTGAGTGACGTGACTGTATGACGAACATAAATCATCAGTGGTAATATGGAAATCATGACTTGTCATGTGCGACATGACTTGCATGCCACGCTCATGGCGCGCTCGCGGCCGTTTCGTTAGCTTGATATACACCAAATTTGGTATTGCGCGACGTGACTGTATGACGAACATAAATGACAGGTCCTAACATGTAAAACATGACATGCAAATTTTGTAAAGCATGATTTGGCTGCTTCGCATTACATCGATTCCCACAGTGCGTGGGATCTGCCGGTTTTTCAACCAAGAAACTCACTAGCAGACGCTGCCTGCGTCGGCGTCGCGAGGCGAGAGAGGGGGGGAGCGTAGGAGAGGAGAGAGAGGGGGGACGCGCATGCGCAGTGGGAGTGTGGACGCCGCGGGCAGGGATGCCTAGAGGAGAGAGGGGGGAGCGTATGAGAGGAGGGGAGGCGTATGCGCAGTGAGGGTGTGGTTGCCGGGGGGGAGGAATGCCCAGAGGAGAGAGAGGGGGGAGAGGAAGTTTTTATTTTTATTTTTTTGAAAGGGTTTGCGCATGCGCAGTAAGGGTGGTCACGCCGCACACTACCACCGGATTAAGCTTCGCAATAAGATGGTTCACATCTAAAAGACACCAATAAGCCTGTCGCACAAATGCTGTAAGTGATTGGATATGTCTCCTACACCTTTAGAAAGGCTCGAGTAAATTATTCTACCACAGAAAAAGAAGCCTTGGCCGTTTTTATGGCACTTAAGTATTTCAGGGGCTATCTTGAATGAAGAAACTTTAAACTGTACTCAGATAACCAAGCTTTGACCTGTATACTGCAATTGACACAGCCAAAAGGCCGGCTCGCCAGATGGGTGAGTGAGATTCAGCAGTGTACATTTGAAGTGGCCCATTGCCCTGGACAAAAGCACCAGGACGTCTACGCTCTGTCTAGACTCCGTGTACCCAGGGGTAATAATTCTGAAGAAGTGAACCTAATCAAGTTGTGGGAAGGCTCTGAAGATCTCAAGATACAAGACGGCAAGGTACTGTTACCCGAAACTGCAGTACCTATAATACTTCGACTATACCATGACAGCCCTGAATCTGTAGGTCATGATGGTTTCAAAAGCACGTACAGAAAACTTACCCAAAGATTTACTTCGAAGGGCATGAATGAAGACGTGGCTAAATACATCAAGACATGCTACAACTGTCAACTTTGCAAAGCAAAGTTTAAGCCAAGTCGGAACAAAATGGTAATTCCACGGTGTTCTGACACACCATTCGAAATACTGCACCTTAATTTTGCACCGAACCGAACCCGGCAGCACATTACCAGTGTAAGAAGAAAGTGGATGAAATATTACACCATCTCCCGCTAAAGGGAACCATGTGTAGATGTGAAGCAGCGGGCGCTAACGCTTACACTGGCGGCGGCGTTGACGCTGGCGCTCATCGGAGCGTTGCGCAGGAGAGAAAACTGGGGAGGCGCAAAGCACGCAGTGATGGAGCGGTGTTTTCTACTGGAACATGCCAATCGCTGCTAATGGGCAATGAGAGACAGAAGACTCCGACTGGACACAGAGACCCGCAGTCCGCTTTTAGTTAATGCGAACGCTGCGAAAATTTTTATTGTTCAACAACGCACAGGAGAAATCTCCCACCGGTACCAGCATGGAGGTCAAGATCCATTGCCATATATACGGGGTGGCCAGTGAACGATTGTGCAGCGCGAGCAGTCGGTTTTGTCAACCAAGAAACTCGCTAGCAGACGCTGCCTGCGTCGGCCTCGCGAGGCGAGAGAGGGCGGGGGGAGCGTAGGAGAGGAGAGAGAGAGGGGGGACGCGCATGCGCAGTGGGAGTGTGGGCGCCGCGGGCAGGGATGCCTAGAGGGGAGAGCGTAGGAGAGAGAGGGGGGGACGCGCATGCGCAGTGGGAGTGTGGACGCCGTGGGCTGGGATGCCTAGAGGAGAGAGGGGGGAGCGTAGAAGGAGAGAGGAGGGAAGGCGCATGCGCAGTGAGGGTGTGGTTGCCGCGGGGAGGGATGCCTAGAGGAGAGAGAGAGGGGGGAGAGGAGGTTTTTATTTTTATTTTTTTTGAAAGGGTTTGCGCATGCGCAGTAAGGGTGGTCACGCCGCACACCACCACCGGATTAAGCTTCGCCATAAGATGCTTCACATCTAATATACAGGAACTCGTGAAGTCTGAACTTGCATATGAATGTGTCCCATATGTTTCAGAACCATGCAGGGAATGCGTACCGACCTTCACAGGTGCGTTATACAGGCGGCCGCATTAAACCTAATTCGATGGCTTACGTAATCAGAATTTATGCACAGCCTCGGAGATCTACGCCCAAAAGCGGATGTCTGGGCGCTGGGTTCGTTGCGTTGAAGCGCATTCCGTCACTCTAATTAGTGTTGAGAGTTGTGAAAGCTTCGTGACATCAAAATGACGTTGCGGATGAAGATCCGGAAACAGGGAGCGCACTGGTCACCGAACTCCAGCCAATCAGCTGCGGCTGGAATGGACAGTACACTAGGGGGGACACATAAAAAATGGGACAGAAGCATGCTGGAAACTCTGATAAGAGCTTGGAGCACGAGGGGAACGTGGCGTCCGAGGAGGTTGGTTTTTGGACGCGAGGTGCGCGCGCTCGTGAACTTTTCTTTTATTTTCACATGAGCTCACCAAGAAAAAAGAAAACAAACAAGAGCATGATGGGAATTGTGACACGAGCCCGAAGTGGTAGTGGCTTCACAGTAGGTTGACTTATACATGCTAGGCGTGCTCACGACTGTTTTTTCCCCTCTATGGTTGAAGCGCATTCCGTTCTTCTACTTTGAGTCAAGAGTTGTGAAAACTTCGTGACGTCATAATGACGTTGAAGAGGAAAAATCGGAAAGAGGGCACGTTGCTGGCCGAGCTGCCTCCAATCAGAGGCGGCTGAAATGGAGAGTCCATAACACCGACACATCGAGAAAAGCTCCCCCAGTGAAGTGATGTATGTTATGCCCCGATTCTCCGTTCTGGTTAAAATGAAAGAGTACCGGCGGCGCGCCGCAATTATTGCGCGGCGGCGGCGGCGGCGTGGTCACTCTGGAAACTTCGGCGGCGGCGCGATCGGCGTGAGCAAAAACAGGCAGCGGCGGCGGCGCGGCGCGGCGGCGCACAGCTCTAATTTGAAGTCACACACGGAAAACGATGTATAGCATAGTCATGTATAACAAGGCGGCGGGAAAGGCAAGTGAGGAGGATGGATAGAAGGAAGTGAGAGGGGAAAGAATAACATAGTCCCGTTGTCGTCACGAAGGCAGAACCACGTATAGCATAGCAAGGGGCGGGAAAGGGAAGCGAGGGTTAGGAGGATGAAAAGGAGGACGGGAAAGGGATAGTTGAGCTAAATAAAAATTGGGGGGACCCTTAAGCTTCGCCTTGAAGAGTTGAACGCGATAGCGATATCCCGTCCTTACTGCGTACTTCAATCACTTAGTGCATACTACGTAATGGGTAGTATAATTTAAACCAGGAGAAATTATGCGCGGCAAATGTGGGAAATGTTTTCGAACTTGCTATGCACCCACTACGTGGTGTTAAGGGAATACGCGCAGTAAGGTGTGTGCCGTTTGTAATGGGTGGCTGGCTTTAAACTATGGAATCGTTATGATAGTCACATATTCTGACACGCGATGAAAATTTACGCTTGTACCACGCAATATTCCTGGGATATTACATGTTATATTGCGACCCCTATATAAAGGACGCTTGCGTTTGCGAAGCATGGAAGTTATTTTCACAGTATATCCAAGCAGAGGCATGGCTGTGAGGAAGACGACGAAGACGACGGACCGAACGGTCGCGTTTTTAATGTTCTCCGCCTCAAAGGATCTATCGGCCTTGAGCCGAGGTGCTGCTCAGGCTTCAGCCAGCAGTAATGACTACCGTGTTGTGTTGCCTGGCCTTCCTACTGGTAAGCTGGTTGTGGACTCCGTTTTTCTGCATGCGGACTTGGCTGGTCGCCCTTACCGTGTTCAAGACTTCAGAAATGCTCTCCGGAACATTATCGACCTAAAGGAAATCAGCTCGATAGGTCAATTCCAAATGTCGCACGTGTGGATGGTAACGTGCAAGTCAACAGTGACGAAAACGAAGTTAGTCACACGAGGTGAATTTCTCGTCAAGGGCCGTCGATGCCTTGTGATTGACCCGGAGCCCACAGAAGTAAAGATGAAGCTCCTGTGGCTTCCTGAGCACTTAGACGACACCTACGTTCGAGAGGCACTGCATGTTTTCGGGAAGATCAAGTCGATATCAACAGAAAGCTGGAAAGTGGCGGACATGGAGCAAATGCGGACTCTCAATCGTGATGTTGTATTGTCCCTTGCCGATGGAGTCCGAGTGGGTGACATTCCACATCTCCTGACAGTCTGCGGAGTTCAAAGTCTTGTTCTCATTCCTGGCCGGCCACCACTTTGTCTTCGCTGTAATAAGGTGGGGCACATTCGTCGAAACTGCAAGACTCCTCGCTGCGACGACTGTCGACGCTTTGGTCATTCTACTGAGGAATGTGTCATGACTTACGCCAACAAACTACGACAACGCACGCAGCAACCGGATGAAAACTTGCAAGAGCATATCATGGATGCCACAGAAGTGCTCGATGCGACAGGGGACACTTCGTCAAGCACAGATGCAACCGGCTTAAGCAGAATGCCTACCGAGGACGCAAAGAAAACAACAGTCGATGCGTCTGAGGAAACTGTGGTAAACGAAGAACCGAGTGAACCATGCAAGCAGTTGAAGCAAAATTGTCCTGACCAGCCTGTTAAGGAACAGGCCGTACCTTCTGACAAGTCCAGTGAAGAAACATCAGATAAGTGCGCTTCAGTTCCACAGCAGCCTTTTCATCCTGCTACGGTGTCAGAAGACGACATGCACGTTTCTGTGGATGCGACAATTCCCAAGCGACGAGCGACGTACAGCTCAGATTCAAGTAAGGAGAGCGACACAGCGAGTGTGAATCGGAAGGTGCGTCGTCGCCGAACGTCGAAACACAGCGGAAATTGTCGGCGGTCACGATCTAGGAGGCCTGGTGGGGGGTTCAAGAGAAGCCTCACCGTTGGCGGCGACCTATAGAAGTGATAACAACGGACAGTAAACATATTGTTGGTAGTCATCATGGCGCAGTCCGAGCGACTTATCTTTGCAACATTGAATGTTCGTGGCCTTAGGTCTTTCCAGAAACAAGCGCAGCTCCGCAGGCTTTTTACAAGAAAACGCCTCGACTTTGTCGCCATCCAGGAGACAAAGATCGAGAGTGACGAAGACACTGAGAGGGCCCTACGGCCCTTTCTGTCCGACTATAACGTTTGCGTTTCACATGCAAAAGGTCTGTCTGCGGGCTGCTGGTTGTTTCTGAGAAAGAGTCTACCTTGTTCAGCAATTAGTACTAATGTAGACAGCGAAGGCAGGTACATATGCTGCGATTTTGTGTTGCATGGAGTGCCGTGGAGGATTATCAACTTGTATGCATTTAATGAGATTTCAAAAAGGGTTCAGTTATTTGAAGATATGTCCAGTCTAATTAACTGTGAATATTTCACTGTACTAATGGGCGACTTCAACTGTGTATGCGATCCTAGTGATCGCAGCAATCCTAATAGTCACCGAGACAGGAGTGGTGAAGTTTTAAGTGGTATCGTAGATAATGCAGGGCTCATTGACATTGGTACATTCGGTCAAGTAACTGCGTATACTCCACTTCAGGGAAGCTCTTCTGCTCGCCTTGATCGAATTTACGTATCTTCATCACTCCTACCTCGAGAACTTTCGTGCAGCACTGAGCCAGTTTCATTTTCGGATCACTGTATGGTTATCGCAAAAATTGGTACAAGCCGCCGAACTCAATTCCGACCACAGTGGGCACTTTGGAAGATGAACTCAGACCTCATAAGCGATCAGGAATTCAATAATAGAGTTAAAGAGGCAGTGAGAAATTCTTTTTCTAAAGGATTGCATGTGTTCGCTGCTTGGGAGCTTTTTAAGCAAGAGGTTCGTGCGCTAGCCATAGAGATTGGATCTGTCAAATCGTACTATCGAAAGAATGAGGAGAAGAGATTATTTAAAAGCCTCTGTAACCTTTACGAGATTGAATGCGAAAAACCAGGCGCATACATTAATGAGATTGAAAGCATTAAGTGCCAGCTACAAAATTATGATGCTGCTCGCTACAGAGGCGCGCGTATTCGATCTCGGAACAGCAGGACTTTGAATTCGGAGCAACCGACGCGTCAAGCTTTACTTGATGAGCGGCGCCACGCACTGTCCAAGTCTATTCCAGATCTGCGTTCTAACGGTGCTCTTCTAACAGATACAAAAGACATTATCTTGCAATTCGAAAGGTACTACAAAGTGTTGTTTAGTGCTCTTCCTGATGACCATGGTGGCGAACTCAAAGCAAATTTTGTTTCTCTGTTAAGCCCATTGAACGAAGATGACTGCGCAATCATTAGTAGTCCTATAACTTTAGAGGAAGTTAAGCAGGCCATTGATCAACTACCTTTCTCAAAAACACCTGGCCCTGATGGGATTCCTGCTGAATTTTATGAATCATTCAAAACAACTCTCAGTTCAATTCTGTTGGATATATTTAGGAAAAGTTACGACATGAAGACTCTCCCGCAGTCCTTTTGCAAAAGTCATACTGTTATGATTCCGAAAAGCTCTGAAAAGGAAAAACTTCGTTCCGTTGAAGGCTACAGGCCAATAGCGCTGTCCAATGTTGACTACAAAATTTTTGCTAAAGTATTATCAAATCGGTTACAGTTTGTGATGTCAATACTTATTGGTTCTCACCAGACATGTGGAATTAGAGGTCGCTCCATACAAACAAATATACACATCGCTCGAACACTTCTTCAGTATTGCTACAGTTGTCAAGGACAGCTTGCTATGCTACAGGTAGACCTTGCCAAAGCTTTTGACCGTGTCAGTCATACCTTTCTGTTTTCCCTTCTGGAGCGTGCAAATGTTGGCTCTGTGTTGCTGGAAGGCGTTAAACTTTGTTACAATGACTGCTCAACTCGTCTAATTATTAATGGACACCTGTCAAAGCCGGTGTCTATTTGCTCTTCTGTGAAGCAAGGCTGCCCAATGTCCCGATTGCTGTTTGCACTTTATCTTGAACCGCTATGCCTGAGCACAATACAATCCAATAGTATTCGCGGCTTCAATATATTAGGCAATGAAGTTAAGGTATTGGCTTATGCAGACGACGTAGCTTTCTTTTGCTCTGACAAACGAAGTGTTGAGAATGTGGTATCTACAATAAGTAAATTCGGTATTGTATCAGGCGCTCGTTTAAACTCATCTAAAAGTTTAGGATTATGGTTTGGGTCATGGGGTAGTACGCCGTAGAAGTTCGCAGGAATTAATTGGACTCGTACTCCACCAAAGTACCTTGGTGTGCCGTTAGATGCCTACAGATTCAGTGCACGTTACTGGAAAGAACGCGTTCCTAAGCTTGAACGACAGGCCCAAACTTTTGTTCCACACCGCCTTTCCATCTTTGGGAGAGCTGAAGCTTGCAATACATTTTTAGCTACAAAGCTTTACTATGTATTGCAACTTATTCATTGCGCTCGGTCCTACATACAACGCTTTCATCGGACTTTCGCAACTTTCGTGTGGTCTTCCACTTTTGAACCAATGAGACGGGACAACCTATTCAGGCCAGTAAGGAAGGGAGGGCTGGGATTAGTTCATTTATATCTGTGGCAAATAGTTTCAAGGTTCTACTTTTTTCGCGACAGTTCCCATCCCATTATTCGATCATTCATGCAGATTACATTTGTTAATGCCTTACCTGACTTGATTGTTTCTTCAGATTTCTCTATGCGCCCGTGTTTGTGGGGATTCATGCAGGAAGTTCTCATCGCTGTTCGATTCCTCAAAGTCCGGTTTTCCATAGAATACTTATGCACAGTATCACGCAGGAGACTCTACAAGGATTTGTTATCCATGCTTTTCCCACCTCCGCTTTACCGCACAGTATATTCCGACCTTCCAGGACATGATGTGCTAAAACGAGTTCGGAAAATGTATATCTCTCCTGATACAAAAACCTTCTTTTACAAGCTCCATACTGATACACTGCCGGTCAAATCATGGTTGCAGAAGAAAGGTATTTTTGTTTCGTCAGTTAACTGCCGTCTCTGCAATGTACCAGAGACCACAGAACACTGTTTTATTAGCTGCAAAGATGCCATTCTGTTTTGGGACATCCTTCAAAGAACTGTTAAAAAATATTTTATCATTAATTCACATACGATACGTTACCTTCTCCCAACGTGTCTTGATGAAGTGCCCTTTGACATGTTTTTCCTTATGGGACTGCACAGTCTGTGGAAAACGCGCATGCAAGACCGTAATGCAGAACCAGTCACTGCTTCAAGTATGCATTTCATGCGTATGGCTCTCCATCTAAAGGACATTTACGAAGAACTAGATATCATACCAGACTGGCACCCCATCTTGATTAGGTGCTCATCCTTACCAGCCTCCCTGTGTGACAAGCTTTGAAGAACTTTTCCTGTTTCTCTGGACTTGCACAGTATATGTATGTAAGCTTATGAATGCTTGTGTAGTGCTTGTGCAGTGCTTGTGCGATTATTGTCGCTGGGTTAATGCATCACTACATCATAGCGTTTGTAATAATTTCAAATAGGCATAATAAATACCATGAAAAAAAAAACAGAGGCATGGCTGTGTGGTAGAACACCTGCTTGCCACGCAGACGACCCGGGTTCGATCCTCACTCGGACCCGAAAATTTTTATTATTTATTTTATTTGCATCTTTCTCGATTTTTCGGTCACGGACAAGATGATGATTTTTCGCTCACGGACAAGATGATGATTTTTCGCTCACAACCAACGACGCCGACGCCGGAATTTCTGGGAAACGAGCTCTTTAACGCTATCGCGTGAAAAGTTTAAATATAGATACACACCTACTTGCCCAGTTATCAGTTTTTCGCGTAGCATAGCCATGTATGGCTTAGGCAGGCAGAACCATGTATAGCGTATCCGTGTATAGCAAGGAGGTGGCTAAGGGAAGTGAGGGTAATGAGTATGGAAAGGGGGAAAGGTTAAAGCATAGAATAGCCTAGTCTGGGTTCATTATGAATGAACAACAGCGCTAAACAAGGATTTTTTGGTGCAAGTATGGCTTCAAGCATGCAAAACCATAGCCATTTGTAGCATAGTTTCTGTAAGCGCGAAGGACACGAAACACGATCGAAGAACACAGGACAAGCAAGAAGGTGGGAAAAGGAAGTGAGGGTGAGGAGGGAAAGGAGGAGGGGAGAGGCTAAATCATATCATAGTGCCACGCGCGTTTGTTGTTCCAACCTTGCTCTATTTGCTACAAGAAAATTCGACGACGCAAACCAACGAGAAGAAAAGGCGAAAGGAAAGAGCGTCAACTCGCAACTAATTTTATTTTTGCAAATCCAGCGCAATATATACACCATGCCACACATGCGCAAACATATTGCGCTGGATTTGCAAGAATAAAATTAGTTGCGAGTTGACGCTCTTTCCTTTCGCCTTTTCTTCTCGTTGGTTTGCGTCGTCGAATTTTCTTGTAACATGCACCAACTAGCCCAACAACAAGTTTTACTATTGCTCTATTTGGTTTAGGCCCACAAAGCCTGTCACCAATGCTCGGCTTAGACCGCGCCTCAGTGTTCGAGAAGCTTCACGATTGTAGTAGATCATTTTGTTAAGATTACGCACAAGACGCTAACACTCAAGCTTATTCCAGAGCTTGCGCGACCGCCAGTAATAAGACTGCAAAGTTCGATGCGTTATGCAAAGTTCGATGCATTATGTATAAAAGACGGCGCGTCCCAATGATGATCAGTTTTTCGACGACTGACGCTCTGTGCGTCAGTGTGCAGCGTGCATTGCTTGCTGTAATTTGAGTTTCCGTTTGGAGGCCACAGGTTCGGCCAAGTAAGGAGTTTCACCTTGAAAGACGCCCACTACTCCCTTCGTCAACGTCACGACCACGCGACATCTGGTGGAGGGGCTGTTCGTTCATGTTCCGGACACCCCCGTCAAGCCGTGAATCCAGCCCAAATCGTGATGAAGACACCAACCCCTTGACGGGCATTCGAGCGAGCCGCAGACTGAGCCGCAGACCCCTGCAGCACGGACTCCTACCGGACAAGCCAAAAGCTACGGCGACGAGGACGACAGGCACGATTACGGCCGCTGTCCCCTGCAACGATCGTGATGCAGCCACCCAGAGAGCCACCGAGCTTCCATGCATCGCCTACTGAAGACCCCGAAACCTGGCTAGAGACGTTCGAAAGGGTCTCAACATTTAACAACTGGGACGCCGAGGACAAGCTGCGCCGTGTATATTTTTACCTGGAGGACGCACCAAGGACCTGGTTCGAGAACCGGCAGTCCGTGCTTCGAACATGGGACCTCTTACGTAGCGCTTTCTTGGAGACGTGTGCGAGCGTCGTCCGAAACGAAAGGGCCGCCGCTTTACTGGAAACACGGGTGCAGCTACCGAACGAAAGTGTTACCATCTTCGCGGAGGAGATGACGCGGCTTTTCCGCCACGCCAACGTTGACATGGCCGAGGACAAGCAAGTTCGTTTCCTTATGAGAGGGGATAAGCAGGCGCGGGGCTAATGAGGAACCCACCCGTCCATGAAGTCCTGACAGAGCAAACCACGAGCGAGAAGACACTGGAGATGCGCACACTGCAATTTATCGGCGCTCGACGCCAGGCTACGCCGACATTCAATCACTCTGCTCAGACGGCCTGCGCGACACCATAAGGGCCGCAGTGCACGAGGAGCTTCGTCGAAGATCTTGTTCGAGAGGAAATCCACCAGTCGTTGGGTACTGTTTAACCGAAACAACCTCAGCCGCAAGCCATGAGCTACGCTGCTGCAGCCGGGCGCTACGCTTTTCCTCCACGCCCACGCCCAGACGCCGCATGACCGCAGTACCGTCACCCGACAGCGCCGCCACCGCCACCAATGCCATACCTTCCACCTGCCGGCCAGCGCCATACTCCGAGGTAAACAGACGTTTGGCGCACCTCTGACCACCTCTGCAACCACTGCGGAGAAGCTGGCCACACCTACCGCCGCTGCCAGTACCGCCAGATGGGACTGCGTGGTTTCGCTATCGACGCGCCGCGTCCACAGCACGCGACATCGCCAGCTACCTCGCAGGAGTGCAGTGGACTCCCCGACGATCTTCCCGTTCGCCGTCGCCAGGTCGCTACACCTCACCGCATCGCAGGCAGTACGGCGGCCCTGCTCGGGGCCGATCTCCGAGCCCTTACCCGGAAAACTAAGGGCAGCTTCCAATGAAGATGCGGTTGCTGTACGTCGAAGTACCGAAGATCCTCCGCCGCCGACGACGACGCCTCACACGCCGCAAGCACAACGGAGCCCGAACGACGCAGCTTCGCGACTGGAGGAAGACCTGACGACGCCACGTAGAAGCAGCGGAACAAGCCGACGCAGCAATGATCCGACGCCGCGATCCAACTACCTATTCCAACCGCGATCCAACCGCCTCAGACACTCGCCTATTTAATGCCACATTTTAAAAATAATAATCGAGATATAGCCAGTATCATTCAGGACAACTGTTCGACGTACAGCCTCCGGAAAAAAGTTAAAGATTACCTTTTGTCTAGCTCCTGATCCACCCTTTATATTGTGCATTTCCCGTCCCTTGATTTTCCCCTCTTATTTTGTTTTATACTGTTTTGTAACCATGATCATCATCAGGGCTCGCATAACATTTCAATGTTACACATTATTATTAGCATGTACCGAACGTAACTCTTTTACTTATTTTGTTTTGATCGCCTGTGTGCCTGTGTTTTGACCTTCTTGTTACCTGTATTTGTTGCATGTACCGCGGCTTTCCACCCTGAGCAATGTATGTATGCGTGTGGGGCCTTTGTCAGACAGTTGCACCTGCCTTTAGGTCCCTCAATCGCAGACTGTCCGAATGAAGTTCAAATTCATTCAGTCATTCATTCATTCAACCGCAACTCAAGACGACGAACTAGCGACCTCGACGTAATATTCGACGTCCACAACGTCACTGCTCTTGTAGACACTGGAGCCGACTATTCCGTCGTCAGTGGACCTTTCGCGACGATGCAGAAAAAAGTGAAGACTGCTTGGAATGGACCCGAAATCCGGACAGCTGGAGGCTACCTCAGAACGCCGATTGGCGCTTGCACAGCAAGGGTCACCGTCAGTAACCGGACTTATCCCGCTAGCTTTCTAATCCTACAGCACTGCTCCAGGAATGTGATACTTGGGATGGACTTCCTAAGTCAACACGGCACCGTCGTTCACCTCAGGTCTGAGTCAATAACACTAACCTCAGAAAAAGCGTTGCCGCCCGACACAACGCCAGGGATTCATTTTTTCAATCGGTTACAGCGCAACACACACGAGGACAATAGAAGGAAAACGGACAACACGACGCTGACTCGCAAATGACATTTTATTGAAAAAAAGGTGACACATATATGGACTAAGCGCAAACACCGTGACATGCGCAGAACAAGAGAAGCATCAAGGAAGCGTTGTCAAAAATTTCTTGAGATAATCAAGTTTGGCACAGGTAACTAAATTCTTTACGCCCACTGCTCTCTTCGTCAACGTCACGACCACGTGACAACATGGATGTATGGCGTTAGGCAGGTACAACCACCTATATCATCATCATGATCATCATCATCATCAGCCTGACTACGCACACTGCAGGGCAAATGCCTCTCCCTTGTTCCCATGTTTTTTGCAGCTTGGAAAAAGTGGTACACGTGAGACTTTTGTCGCAAATAATGCAAGGGGGGGTTTCTAAAGACGCTCTCGAACTTTGCAAGTCCCATGTCCTGCCTAAAGATAATATTTATTAATTTAGTTAAATGATCCTAATTTAAAAATTAATCCATTACAAAACAAATACCCTACAGTGCGCAAGCTGGCGGTCAGCAATATGCAACTGATTTCACTCACCTGCTGTTAAAAACTATGCGCTAGCGCTGAGAAATCAGACACGGAGCCATCTTGCCCTTAGGATTCCCAACTTCATCGTCTTCTCTCGCAGTCCTAGGCTGCGCACGTTTATTATTTTTCTTCATCCTCCCGCCCCAAAGAGTTGCCGGCTATCTCGAGCTTGTAGAGCTTCTGTGCTGGTCTCCGCACAATGTTGCCGTCTTGTGTCTTGACTCGACAGGCCCGTACTACACCGTCTTGACCAGGAAAAACTTCCGCCACACGTCCAAGGGGCCAGTTGCACCTTGAAACGCAGGGCTGCTCGACAAGAACGATGTCGTCCACTTCTATATCCTTGCTTGTACGGGATGGATAGCGATGAAGGGCGCGCAGTTCCAGTAGGTACTCCTTTCTCCATCGTATCCACAGGTGGTCAAGCAGTTGTTGGCGATATCTCAACTTCTTAGTAAGGTCGCTCGTTGTTGCTTGGGCGCATCTAGCTTCATACTCGGAGCTATGTGGCCCTGAAGAAGCAGTCAATGATTGTCCGACCAGAAAATGGGCGGGGCACCGGCAACGGTTCTGCTGCGTTAGTATAGAAATAGGTCAAAGGTCGTGAATTGATAACTGCTTCCACTTCAGGTAGTACAGTCTCAGTCTGTTCACTGTTGAGGTAGCTCTTTCCAAGCACTTTGCGAAGTGAACACTAGATTGACCGAACTAGCCTCTCCCACCATCCTCCCCACCAAGGCGCTCCTGGCACAATGAACTTCCACTGTACGCGGTGCGTAGCAAGGAAGGACGCAAGAGGAGAGCTTTTCATGACCTCCCATACTGCTTTCAGGTCTCGTGAAGCCTTTTTGAAGGTCAATGCGTTGTCCGAGTATGGCGTCAGTGGCACTCCTCTTCGAGCAAGGAATCGTCGGAATGCCAGAAGGAAGGTTTCAGTTGAAAGCCCGTTCGTCAGTTCCAGATGCACTGCTCGAGTGGTAGCGCAGGTGAACAACAAAATGTATCGTTTGCAGGTTGTGTCAGCGAGAGCCCTCTGCTTTATATGAAGGGGTCCTGCAAAGTCGATCCCAGTTACTTCAAACGGCCTTGAAGAGAGAAGTCGATCGAGTGGCAGTGGAGCATATTGCACTTTCGCTGGATTGGTGCTATACCTCTTGCACAGAAAACACGTGTTTATAACTCGTTTAATTTCCTGACGAGCGCGAATAATCCAGAAGCGCTGGCGAACTTGTACCATGGTACTCGAAACGCCTCCATGTAACGCTCTGCAGTGCGCCTCCATAATTACCAACACCGTGAGGTGATTGGGTCTTGGTAAAATAATGGGATGCTTCTCTTCACATGTAGCAACCCTCCGTTCCAGTCGCCCTCCAAGTCGAAGATGTCCAGTCTCATCAATGAAAGGGTGAAGGTCTCTCAAAATGGAGCGTTTATGAGGAGCTTTTCCGTTCAGGATCTGCGGTATGTCCGTAAAGAAAGCCTCTCGTTGGACGCGACCAATCCAAAACTTTTCGGCGTTTGCTATTTCTTCTGCGGATATTGTGGCCGAATTCACTGTAGAGCATCTGCGACTTCGATTCACAAATCGGAAGATCCAAGCTGTGACGCGCAGTAGCTTTTGCAGACTGCTAAACTTCGTGATGTCAATCAACATTTCCTCTTGTGGTTGCGCGTGAAGAATGACGGTTCGCACGCTTGGCGGTTCGCACGATGACGCTCCGTTTTTGCCGAAAGTAGGAAATCCTTCTGGTTCTGTAGGCCATGTTGATCTTGGCTGATCCAGCCATGTAGGACCCTTCCACCAGGCACTGCTCTCACGCAAGGCTTGTACAGATATCCCTCGAGTTAATAAGTCGGCTGGATTGTGCTCGCCTGGACAATACCACCACGCATCTAGTCCAGTGGTGTCTACAATTTCTCTCACTCTATTTCTGACAAATTGGGCTAACTTGTCCTGCTCGCCACGTATCCAACTCAGCACAATCATGGAGTCCGCCCACATGACACCATGAGTAAACTCTGAATCCCACGACAACTGTATATACTTCATTAGCCTTGTTCCTACGACTGCGGCCATCAGCTCTAGTCTTGGCAGCGTAATTGCTTTTATTGACGCTATTCGTGATTTCGCTGCTACTAGTGACGTGGACACGTTGCCAAGGATGTCGACCGTTCTCAAATAAGCACAAGCCCCGTAGGCTTTCAAGCTGGCGTCAGAAAAGACATGAAGCTTATGGGACACTACCTCCGCTTTCGTGAACTCTCTTACACATCGCGGGATCTTCAGAGAAGGGAGTTGGATAACTTGGGAGTTCCATTCTTTCCATTGCATCTTTATCTCTTCAGGTAGGTCTTCATCCCAAGGACTCTTCAAAAACCACAATCGTTGAAACAACAGCTTTGCTGTCACCGTGAATGGAGAGATTATGCCATGGGGATCGAAAACTCTAGAAGCAGTTCTCAGTAGAATCTGGAGCAGTTCCGGATTCAGATTCTCTTCTTTTTCCAGACATTCATTGAGGGATGGCACACCCCGTTCGTGTGACGACGCGTCAAACACGACTCTCAACTTTGTGGTCAATGATTCCTCTCTAATTACCTCTCTATTTTATTTATTTATCAAATACTGCGGACACGTAGTCCAAGCAGGGAGGGCAATAAAATGGTACAACAGTGAGCATGTTACAGCAGTGAACAAAAATGGTAAAACAATGAACAAACAAAAAAAAATCAGAAGAATTGAAAGGAAATTGAAACAAAACAAAAACAATAATACAGAAATAGTCAATATGTTTGACGAAACGCTATAAAACAGATCAATAATAATCAGCATTAAGGTGTCGATTCGATTGTGCAATTCCATTCTGTTATTGTGCGAGGGAAAAAAGAATTCTTAAATGTGTTCGTTCTCGCGATGTAAGGTGTTAGTGCATTTTGTCTACGGTAACGCGTGGTTCGGGTTAATAGGGGTGATAGATATAGAGATGAGTCTAGTGGTGAATTTTCGTGTAAAGTAGTTTAAGAAACTCCCGTCTCTGCTTCTGTCTTCTCACCTCGAGTAGTTCAATATGGTTAGCTTTCATAAGTTCTGTGGGTGAATCCAGTCTTGAGAATTTGTTAAATATAAATCTAACTGCCTTTCGCTGCACTCTCTCGAGGTTATTGATATTAGTTTTAGTATACGGATCCCAAACGATACATGCATATTCTAGTTTAGTTCTGATTAAGGTGTTATAACATAGCAGTTTTACATCGGAAGGTGCTTTTTTAAGTTTGTGCCTCAGGAGACATAATTTTCTGAAGGCTGAGGTGCAAGTATTACTTATGTGGTCATTCCATGTTAACGTGTTGTTAAAGGTGACTCCCAAATACTTATATTGGGTTACTTCATGCAGGGGGGATGAACCTAATGTATATGTATAAAGCAAGGGTGATTTCTTGTGTGTCATTCGCATTAGTACGCTTTTGTCTGTGTTTAGTGTCATTCCCCAGTACATGCACCATTCAAGAATATTATTTAAACTACTACATAAACTAATTTGGTCATTGACAGAATTAATATCTTTAAAAAGCACGCAATCATCAGCGAACAATCGAATCTGGACACCACCTTCGACCATGTTAACAATGTCGTTAATATATATAATAAAGAGAAGAGGGCCGAGGACACTGCCCTGCGGCACACCCGATGTGACTGGAAGGGAGCCCGATTTTTCACCATTGATATCTACGAACTAATTCCGGTTTGACAAATATGCAGCAACCCAAGAATGAGGTATATAGGTATATGAGGTATATAGTAGACTGCTCGGTCATTAGGAACGTTTTTGGGCACTAACTCTGCGTGTACAAGTAAAGGATACTGCCTTATGACTGTGTCATACCGCTGAAGTAGGCCGTCTTGTAGTGATAACCTTTTCACTAGCTTGCGCAGTCGAGTGAGAGCTGTGTTACGGTTGTCTCCAAGTAGTTGCTTACGTTCTTCTTTCCACGGTAGTGCAACGGTATACCTTCCCTGCGATTTGCTGATCGTCTTTCGGAATCGCTCAAGTGTCTGGTACGGGGCGGAGTCACACTGGTCAGTAATACCCATCGCTTCGAGCTGCCAAAATGACTGTAAGATCTGTGAGGTGGCCTCTTCGTCGGAAGAAGTATCTACTCGTAGCGCGCAGACCATCAAATTGGTGTCACGCTCCATGAATGCTGTGTGCCGGATTGGTCCTTGGAGCGTCCATCCAAACAACGAATTCATAGCGACCGAATCCTCTGTATCTGTGCTGCGCACAAGTTCGCCAGTCAGTATCTTCCAGAGGTTATCTGACCCGACGAGTAGTGACAGCCCGGGTTCTGAATCTGCTCCAAGGAAGCACCGTTCATCAGCGATGAACTTTCCTTCAACTCGCAGCTGCCTCACGAATTTGTCGTCGGATGGTGTAGAAACATCATGGCAAATAAACGGGTACCGCGATTGCTTGCACAATGCAGACTTGTGAGTATTGCTGGCTACGCAGAGGAACTTCTACAACCTTCAGCTTTTCAGCACTTGAGGGTGTCGCTCTTCCGAAAACGTTGAATGCGATTCTGGCCTCCCGAACGATCTTGAGACGTAGCTTAACTGCAAGGTCTTCCTTGATAAATGACTGCCACCATCCAAGATACATCTCATGCACCTACAGTTATCGTCGTGCCCGGCCCAAGCACGGGAGGTTTGAAGGTATACTCCGCTGTCTGTCTTAGCTAGAATACACGATGACTCATTACATCGGAGTACAGGGTTGGCTGACACAAATGCCGTCGTACTATCAGAGGTTGGTATACTCCCTTGCCTCTTGTAACTCGGGTCACACATGCTCGAGGCGTGTCTGCCGTGGCAAAGCGAACACGTGAGCTTCACATGACAGGACCTTGCCTGATGACCTCGGGATGTACACCTGAAGCAGCGATTGTCCTTCATGAGCTGTTGCTTCTTCGCATCGAGCGGAATCTTAGTGTCACAGGTACGGGTGCCATGCTTATCTGATTTGCAGAAGAAGCATTCACGTTTTGCCACAGTAGTGCTATGCAACACAGAAGCGGTATTGCGGTCTCGTGACTTTTCCATGTTCATCTTCTGTTCTTTTGGCGTCGTTAAGCACTGCTCTCGGCTTTCTAATTCCACCCTAGTGAAATGGAGCAGGTCATTCAGCTCGCCTTCCGACGCCGCAGTAACCAGTACCTGTTCCGACGCATTAACCACAGGTTCTGCAATGGGAGGACTTCTTAGTGTCTCTCTCCGCTTTTCGCGAACGAACGCCAAGACGATGTCGCCCGGCAAGGCGTTTCGCAGGATGTCGACAAGCATTGCAGAAAAACTGAGTGTCGGTACGTTTAAAGCTTTCAGGCAACGAATATGCAGCTGCGCGGCGTCGTACAGCTTCCGAAGACATCTTACATCGTTTCCCGACATGACGTGAGGAAGGTTTCTTAGGGCTGACAGGTGGTACTGTTCGATCTTTTTCCGGTCCCCGAACCTTTCCTTAATGATTTCGATAGCGTGCGTATAGCATGCTTCTGAGGTTCTTAATCCCGCGATAGATGCTGCCGCTTGTCCCGCAAGGCAATTACGCAAGTAGTAAAACTTTGTTGTCGGGGACAATGTCTCGTTGTGATGAACAGTTTGCTCAAACTGCTCCCAAAATCCTGTCCAATTGTGAACGTCTCCACTAAAGGTAGGAAGGCTGAGCTTAGCAGTCGTAATCCGGCATGAGTTGTCGCGTTAAGTCCTAGCTGAACAGTCGTTGGTTGAGCGTTAGTCTGAGCTACGGTGGAGATATCAGCAGATACTGCTGCTTGCGGCGCGCTTCCAACTCGTCCTAAAGCGGCGATCTGACAGCGTAATTCAGCCAGCATGCCTATGGCCTGATCATTGTACTCAGCTGCAGCGCTATATTCTGCTTCAAGCTCGTCGACGGGAATGTGCTCTTCGAGAGCAGCATTGATGCTTGAAAGCTCCTGGTTACTCGAGCTAAGGCGGTCGAGAATACCTGTGAGCTTGGAGATGTCGGCGCTCGGGTCGTTGATCAACGTTCGGGCCTCCTGCTGCAGCTTGGTGTTCTGGGCGCGTCGAGCTGTCCGCTTGGCCTTGAGACGATCCATGTTGAAGCTTTCCGGCTGTGACGAGGCAGGCGTCCGGCTCCTCCAGTCACGATCAGCGAAGCGCTCGTCGGTCTGTCGATCCTCGCCACCCACGACGCGACGTGGACGAGTAGAGCAGCCCTTGAGTCGTGCGTAGAAAGAGGTACGTTTCGCACGGGGTTTTCGGCACCATAAATGTTAGAAAACTATGCGCTAGCGCTGAGAAATCAGACACGGAGCCATCTTGCCCTTAGGATTCCCAACTTCATCGTCTTCTCTCGCAGTCCTAGGCTGCGCACGTTTATTCTTTTTCTTCACCTGCCTTTAGTATTGTATTTTTTAACCCTTGGCTAAAGATAGTTCGGACACCCGGTATATTGAAACGGTAAGGAACTGCGCGGTTGACGGAACACAAGCGCCGACTAACAACTGAATTTATGGAAGCATGAAACTTCTACATGAGGCTCTGTTTTATGTTCCCTTCCATTCGAAACACGATGTTCGTTGTCCACAAGTTTCATAGCTGCTGCGGCCTGTGAGGCCAGGCTTCTTGGGTACTGCGTAAGGAAAAGTCTCCGTCCTCCGGTTGTGTCCGGACTGTTCGGTGTATTCGGCTGCTCCGAAGGCCAATGGAAGAGAATCGCCAAGATTCTTGGGAGCGAACACTGGAGACATGTGCGCCTGCTGAAGGAGTGGCTGAGGTTCCTGTGCTTCAGCTGGAAGGGATGCGGTGGTCTTTGAACACTCAACTTCTACCAGGACCAAGCGGAAGCGTCCACGGAGTTTATCTGGTGCAAGAGAAGGCGGACATATTGCCAGTGACTATAGTGCCAGTTCTTTGCTTGGGTGATTCCCCCCAGTTGTTGAAAAGCTACTGAGCAGGCGACCCCAGTACAGTATGGCAATGCCAGTGAAGAAGCACGAGCTACTGACGTCTGTCCACAGCATTGCAGAAAAAGCGCAAGTAGAGGAGAGGGAATGATGCATTTTGGATTGTGTCGACGCAGTGGACAATAACTACAAAGAAATGGCACCCGCCGATCACTTACGGATGCAGGGTATATCAGCGACTCAGGCCTAGCAATTTTGCTGGCTGATAAAGACGGAGGCTGTGTAGTAATGCCCCAGCAGTTGTATGATGACAAGGCCACAGCTGCTGTTTCGAAGAACTTTATGACTGCAGACATAAAAGCAACGAAGGCAAAAAGCAAGGTTCTTGTGGTGCTGGATAACCTGAAGCTACATCGACTGAGGAAGGACGAGTCAGGGAATAAGAACCTTGTTCTTTCCATGTTCTTCAGTGCGAAAAGCCACAAAGTGGACTGCCCCTGCAGGGCTATCGTTACGGAAAGGGGTACGTGGCAGGCCACCCTCAGCCGGTATCTCCAAAAACAGCTCAGAAGGTTGGCACCGGAGGATCCCTACTAGATGGCCAGTTCGGACGATTTTGTGGACATGTTGAAAGACACACTGCCAGGAGTGATTTCCGGCTTCTCGGTGGACATAGAGGAGTTGTTCTATTCTGTTCCTCACGATGACCTGTTCGAGTCCGTTCGCGACTGCATTGAACGCTCGGGAGTGGTGGAATTTCAGAATTTCAGGTAATGGCTTGGCGGCACGACAGCTATGGCTCGTCCTAACTGGCCTCTCGTCTTTGCCATGCAGATTTTCAGCATCGTAAGCTCACCGTTGCAGTGCTGTGGCGAACCTGCTACCTCCGGCTGCATACACGCCACAACGGTCCTTCCAGAGGTTCCCGTACTGCTAGCTGCTTTCTGCGGCCCTCCAGTATCGACGACGGACGCTACACCGAGACCGCCTGAGATTTAACACAACCAAAACTGCTCCACCTTCCACTTGCGGGGTGTATGCGCACCGTGGAATGCGCCGTACGATGCCGACCCACCACATCTGGTGTTTCATTGGGCCTCGCAACGTCATCACACAAGGACTGCGACGTCACCGATGATATCACGAAACCACTAAAAAAAACCGGCAGCTCCCACGCACTGTGGGAATCGATGTAATGCGAAGTAGCCAGGAAGGAGCAAATCATGCTTTACATAATTTCCATGTCATGTTTTACATGTTACGACCGCTCATTTGTGTTCGTCATACAGTCATGTCGCGACATACCAATTTTGGTATATGTCAAGCTAGCGAACTGGATGGAAGCGCACCAGGAGCGTGGCATGTAAATGGCATTGTAGATGACATGCATGCCAAGATTTTCATGTTACCACCTGCCACTTATGTTCGTTATATAGTCATGTCACTCAATACCAAATTCGGTGTATATCAAGCTAACGAAACGGCCGCGAGCACGCCGTGAGCGTGACATGCAAGCAGGGGCGTAGCCAGAAATTTTTTTCGGGGGGGGGGGGGGCACCTCCTTGATTTCGGGGAGGGCACCTTCCTAAAATGGCCATTTTTCGCTCTGTACGCCATGGCGACAAAAAATTTCGGGGGGGGGGGGGGGCACGTGCCCGGTGTGCCACCCCCTGGCTACGCCACTGCATGCAAGTCATGTCGCATATGCCAAGTCATAATTCCCTTCCATATTACCACTTGTCATTTATGTTCGTCATACAGTCATGTCACTCAATACCAAATTTGGTGTATATCAAGCTAACGAAACGGCCGCGAGCGCGCCATGAGCGTGGAATGCAAGTCATGTCGCTCATGACACGTCATGATTTCCATACTACGACTAGTCATTTATGTTCGTCATACAGTCATCTCATTCAATACCAAATTTGGTGTATCTCAAGCTAACGAAACGGCCGCGAGCACGCCATGAGCGTGGCATGCAAGTCATGTCGCACATGACAATTCATGATTTCCATATTACCACTTGTCATTTATGTTCGTCATACAGTCATGTCACTCAATACCAAATCTGGTGTATCTCAAGCTAACGAAACGGCCGCGAGCACGCCATGAGCGTGGCATGCAAGTCATGTCGCACATGACAAGTCATGATTTCCATATTACCACTTGTTATTTATGTTCGCAATACAGTCATGTCACTCAATACCAAATTTGGTGTATCTCAAGCTAACGAAACGGCCGCGAGCACGCCATGAGCGTGGCATGCAAGTCATGTCGCACATGACAAGTCATGATTTCCATATTACCACTTGTCATTTATGTTCGTCATACAGTCATGTCACTCAATACCAAATTTGGTGTATCTCAAGCTAACGAAACGGCCGCGAGCACGCCATGAGCGTGGCATGCAAGTCATGTCGCCCATGACAAGTCATGATTTCCATATTACCACTTGTCATTTATGTTCGCAATACAGTCATGTCACTCAATACCAAATTTGGTGTATCTCAAGCTAACGAAACGGCCGCGAGCACGCCATGAGCGTGGCATGCAAGTCATGTCGCTCATGAGAAGTCATGATTTCCATATTAGCACTTGTCATTTATGTTCGCAATACAGTCATGTCATTCAATACCAAATTTGGTGTATATCAAGCTAACGAAACGGCCGCGAGCGCGCCATGAGCGTGGAATGCAAGTCATGTCGCTCATGACATGTCATGATTTCCATATTACGACTAGTCATTTATGTTCGTCATACAGTCATCTCATTCAATACCAAATTTGGTGTATCTCAAGCTAACGAAACGGCCGCGAGCGCGCTATGAGCGTGGAATGCAAGTCATGTCGCTCATGAAGTCATGATTTTCATATTACCAATTGCCATTTATGTTCGTCATACAGTCATGTCACTCAATCCCAAATTTGGTGTATATCAAGCTAACGAAACGGCCGCGACAGCGCCATGAGCGTGGCATGTAAATCATACCTTTCATGACAAGTTAGTCATGATTTTCATGATATGAGCAGCCATTTATGTTCGTCATGCAGTCATGTTATGCCATACCAAATTTGGTACAAATCCCATTAACTATACGGCTAGGAGAGCAGAAAGTCGTAGGCGGCTAGATAGATAGATAGATAGATAGATAGATAGATAGATAGATAGATAGATAGATAGATAGATAGATAGATAGATAGATAGATAGATAGATAGATAGATAGATAGATAGATAGATAGATAGATAGATAGATAGATAGATAGATAGATAGATACGCTCAATGTCGCCGAAGTTCGCTAAGAAATGCTTCGCATTTAAAAGAGCCAGCCTCACGGGTCTACCTGTAAATGGGCTTGGCGGCACGACAGCTATGGCTCGTCCTAACTGGCCTCTCGTCTTTGCCATGAAGGTAAATAACTGCCATTGCTTGTTTTCTAAAAAAACGAGTTGTCGTACGCTTGTTGTGCTGCCAAGCCCACGTTGCATACGAAGAGTGTTGTACGACTGTAGTTGCATATTATTCAAGTTGTTACTACTAGCCGACGATATCGAAGCCAATTCTGGCCCTCTCTCTGATTCTTCGTCTCGCGAACTTGTCAATGCAATGAAAGAGCTACGATCTGGGCAGACGGCGATACTTGATGAATTGAAATCAATCCGTCTAACACTTACGGATCACGAGAAATCTTTCAATGAATTTAAAACAAGACTTGAAAAAATTGAATTTGAGTGCTTATCGTTCAACACCCTGCAAGCTGACATGAAAAAGCTTCAGGGGACCACTGATGAATGCGCAAGTCAAGTCTCATCGGATGGATGACGCGGAAAACAGGTCCCGTCGAAATAATCTCGTTTTTTTTGGTGTCAGTGATGCGCAAAAGGAATCTTGGCAAGAAAGCGAAAAACTAATCCTTGATCTCTGCAAGACTTCCCTCGGGCTATCAATTGATACTAATTCCATTGAGCGTGCGCACAGACTGGGCTCCTTCAAACAAGGCAAAAATCGACCCATAATAGTTATGTTCGGCAATTTCAAAGAAAAACAAAACATCCTTTTTCAAAGCAAGAAATTCAAAGGAACTGACTACGGGGTCAGCGATGACTTCTCGCCGGAAACGCTCTTAGCACGCAAACAACTAGTGCAGTTTGGGAAGGCTCGTAAACTTGACTTCAAGCTCCGATATGACTCCTTTTACTGCAACAACAAAACCTACATTTATGACCATTCTGCGCAGAAGGTCGTGGAACGTAAATCCTAGCGCCATATTACACAACTAAATGAACCGAGTAGACCACAGCGTACGCCCCTGTCATTCCTATACACTAATATCCGTAGTACAATACCTAAGCGTGACTTACTTTGTAGCCTCATTTCCTCATCTTCGAGTGACGTAGTATTGTTAACCGAGACGTGGCTTAATTCGTCTGTCCTAGATACTGAGTTACTACCATCATTTCCTAATTTCGATATATGTCGTAATGATAGGCCTAGCACATCGCGTGGCGGTGGCGTTCTTATTGCCACTAACCGATCCTTGCTTTGCACTTTAGTAAACGTATCGTCTAATCTTGAGATCTTATGGATATGCCGTAATGCTACGTTGCCGCGTATGCTCCTCGGTGTTTGTTATCGACCCCCTAATAGCGACAGCTCTTTCACTCAGCACTTTCATGAAAGCTTGCAAACCATAAAGAAAGCCTATCCTAACTCGCCTATCGTTATCTTCGGTGATTTCAACTTCCCTTTGATTGACTGGACTAACCCTGCAGTCACACTGTCAAGAAATAGCATTGAAAGCGATTTCCTGAGCACGTGTCTTACATTCGGTCTATCCCAACTTGTCACTGAACCAACACGCATTTCGGATCATTCTTCAAACATTCTTGCCCTACTTTTAACAACACACGTCGCCATCTGTTCCTCACTCACTTATCTTCCACTACTAAGCGATCACTGTATTATTCACGGTAGCTTGTCCAGTTTCATCAACAAAACCAAGAAAACTTTAAAAACTCTGACACTGTACGACAAAGGTGACTACGCTTTCATGACTGATGATCTAGTTGTCTTTTGTGATGAGTTCGAAACTGACTATCACTCACGCTCCATTGAAACTAACTGGTCATTCTTTAAAAATGAGATGCTACGTCTAACTGCAAAATATGTCCCCACTGTCCCCATGGTTTAATGGTAAATTAAAAAAGCTTAAAGGTAAGAAAAAAAAGGTTATTCAGATCTGCTAAGCGTTCCAATACTAACACTGCTTGGGCAAAGTACTCTACTGCAGCCAAGGATTACATAACCTGAATGACGCAAGCTAAAAATTATTTTTACAGTAACACGCTACCGTATTTGATGCGCAACAACCCGAAACGATTTTGGAAGACTATTAAGCCTGAAGAGACGAAAGGCATTTCACTAATTGATTCTAATGGTTGTGCTATAGCTAAAGAAGATGTTGCTGATGTACTAAACAATACTTTTTGCTCATTTTTTACCCCTGAGAGCATTCCTTCATTCCCGTCCTACGCGCATCCTCTTATGAGTTGTGTTACCTTTAGCCCAAGTGGTATCATCGACAAACTAAAAAATTCGTCAGCCACTGGAACAGACGGTATCAACACCAAGGTGCTAAAAAATACCTGCTAGGATGCTCTCGCCAACACTGTCTGTGAGGCACCTTCCGCACCAGTCGCCGCTTCCGCTGCCCAGGGCGACCAGATCAGGTCGTCCTTATTCTGCCGCTAGCTAGGAGAGTGCGAGGGGTGGTGGCTCACCATCACCATCAGTGCTTTCAATTCTTTATGCCAACATTCGCAGCCTTATTCCGAAAAGAGACAGTCTGAGTGCTTTAATCAATGACACGGATGCTGATATAATTCTTTTATCTGAAACCTGGCTATCCGACCAAATTGCATCGCGTGAACTTTTTCAATGCCAAAAAACATTCACTGTACTTCGTTGTGATCGCTCTGAGAGAAGGGGTGGTGGTGTCCTCATTGCCGTGAATGAATGTTTTGAATGTTCGCTTTTAAATATCCCGTGCAATTTAGAAATAGTGTGGTGCTGCGTAACCATTTGTTTCCAAAAGATGGTTTTTGGCATCTGCTACCGACCGCCTAATTCTAACGGCTCTTTCTGCGAAGAAATTCATGATTGCTTAAGCCATATTTCGACACTATTTACCGGTATTGCTGTTTTCCTTCTAGGGGATTTTAATTTTCCATCAATCCAATGGTCATATCCATGCCCGCTTGCAGAGCCTGCTTCAGCTGAAACTAGTGCTTTCCTATCCACTTGTTTGGATTTCAATCTATCACAGCTAGTCAGTCTTCCCACACGTGTTACTTCCACCACATCACACCTACTAGATTTGATACTAACGTCATCACCTGATATTACATCAGAAATAACTCATTTGCCCGGACTCAGTGACCATGACGTGCTACATTTTTCAATTTCTGTACCGAGGACTAAAAGGAGCAATCGCTTTAAACTTATAAAAGATTATAATAAGGCTGACTTTGACGCTATCAACACCGAGCTTTCTTCGTTCCTCGAGAGCTTTTGTCTTTCATACACTGACGCTTCGGTCGAAGAATTGTGGGCATGTTTTAAAGACAAAACACTGCGTCTAATAAAAAAACATATCCCTGTAAGGAAGGTATATCAGTCATCCAACGCGCCTTGGTACACAAGGTACCTTAACCGGCTATCTAACAAAAAAAGTAGGCTCTTTCGTGCTGCAAAGAAATCGGCATCTGCTGATAAGTGGTCCACTTATGCCACCGCAGCAAAAGCATACTCCAGTGCTCTGAGGGAAACTAAGTTTAATTTTTATAATAATACACTTCCGTCATTACTCCAAACCAACCCAAAACGCTTTTGGAACGTCGTGAAAAGCCGGGATAATCAAACAATAACTCTTAGTGATGAATCAGGTGAGACGATCCCAAGCAGCCGTTGCGCTTCTGTACTTAACATCGTGTTTTCCCGTTCATTTTGCTCCACCCACTCTGGCATCTGTCCACAGTTCATTGCGCCTAGCTACCTTCCAATGGAACCCATTTTTCTCGACTCTTCTGGTATCCGTTCCATCATTAAAAATTTAAAAAGATCCTCCTCTTGCGGTATCGATGGCATTACGTCCAAATTTCTGCAGGCTACTGCCGAATATAGTTCCATTCTACTAAACCTTATTTTCACGAAATGATTGAACAACAGTTCTTTACCTAAAGACTGGAAAACAGGCAAGGTGATTCCACTTCATAAATCTGGTGACACACACAACCCGCAAAACTATAGACCTATTTCCTTGACATCAATACCTTGTAAAATATCTGAACACGTCATTTTCACACATCTAGTCATTTTTTTGGAATCAAATAAGTTTTTTCATACTAGTCAGCATGGGTTCCGTAAGTCCTTTTCATGCGAAACGCAATTATTAACATTTTGCAATGATCTTCACGCATTCCTAGACGCCGGGTTTATAGTAGACTGTGTATTTTTAGATTTCGCGAAGGCTTTTGACCGAGTCAGTCACCACTTACTCTTATTAAAGCTCAGCCAGCTAAACATTGATCCCTTGGTCTTCAATTGGATTCGAGAGTTTTTGTCTAACCGAACGCAATATGTGAGCACTAATGATAACGACTCTCCTGAAATACCGGTTGGCTCTGGCGTACCTCAGGGCTCTGTTTTAGCACCACTACTTTTTTTAATATACATCAATGATCTTCCTAACCAAATCGCAAGTTCCATTTGTCTATTCGCCGACGACTGCGTTTTATATCGCAAGATTGATAGTTGTAATGACACGTTAACACTCCAGCATGATCTAAATAACATTTAAACATGGTGTAAGCTCTGGGTAATGGACCTTAACGCGTCTAAATGCAAAACAATGAGGATTTCCCGTAATAATCTGGCATGCCCTACTTATTTACTTAATAATTTTTCGCTTGATCAAGTGCTGCCTTATAAATATCTCGGTGTGCATATTACTAACAATCTCTCCTGGAAAAAACACATTGAATACATCACGTCGAAACTAACCGCATGCTTGGCTATTTGAAACGCAACTTTTCTTCAGCTCCCCCGAAACTAAAACAACAGCTCTACATTACTTATGTTAGATCAAACCTTGAATACGCATGCTCGATATGGGACCCTGGCCATGCTACTCTAACAAACATAATAGAAAGTGTGCAAAATCGAGCGGCCCGTTTCATCCTTAACAATTACCATCGAACTGCTAGCGTCACTAACATGAAACGTACGCTTGGCATTCCCCTCCTTTCTTCTCGCAGGAAATCATCTCGTCTTTGCCTTTTTCATAAGATGTACTATCACCACGATGAGCTGAAGTCCCGATACATTGCACCAGCATCTTATATCTCCCCGCGTGTCGATCATCCTTTCAAAGTTCATGTACCTTCACAACGCACAGTCGCCTACTCATATTCATTCCTGCCAAAAACATGTCACGAGTGGAATCGCCTGCCTGCGTCACTAGTCGCTATCAGAGACACAGACCGTTTCCGCAAAGCACTAACTAATACACTATAAACCTGCATCAAGCTGTTACATTTACGATTTTGTTGTTTGATTACCACTTATTTCTATCCCAGCTATTTCTTTTCTGAACATTTCATTGTTTTAATTTGTTACTTTGTGCTGATGTTCTTGCTATTTTTGTAATTCGATAGATTTATTTTTGTGCCTCTTCCTGTATCATTATATAATCGATATCGGTTTGGTATGCATTACCTTTCGTTGTTATGGCTGCTGTATTTTTGTTTTTTTTTCTTTTATCTTGCGTCCTATTTTCGCTAGCTAATGTATAACCATATATTGTTACCATCGGTGTTCTGTTACCTAGAGTATTTTTCTTTCGATGTTATTTTATTTTTCCTCTAATTTTCTTTGTATAATACTTATTTTTGTGCATTGTATTGATTTATTTTAGCCCCTCCCCTCTACAATGCTTCTTGTAAGCCCTGAGGGTATCAATAAATAAATAAATAAATAAACGCCGCAGGTGCATTTGACGTAAGGCGTAAGGTGCCTTTTCTGGCAACCCCGCCTTGTGGTTTTGTCCGCCGATATGCGAGGGCAAAGTCGAGCGAGCTTGTTGGGGGGCAGAAAAAAACCACCCCAACGTCGTGCTTATTCGCAACCTTCTTGAGGTTATGCGAAACCTTTTGTATATAGGGAACGACGACAAGAGCACGTTTCTTTTGAGTGTAGTCACTGGCGTCCGTGTGCATATGTTGCTTGCACTTCTGCAACAGATTTTCAGCTACGGCTGTGATCACTGCGGGTGGATATCCTGCCATCAGCAGCTTCGATACTTGCGCATCAAAGCTCTGTTTCATCTCGTGGGGGCACGATTTCTTCAGCGCGGACTCAAGGCAAAGCTTAGCAATGGCTCTTTTTACAGTCTTGGAGTGAGACGAGTCAAAACGTAAAATACCCTTCTTTGCCCGAGGTTGATACGACCAGCACACGTGTGGCCCCGAGTAGCCAAAACGAATATCTAAAAACTGCAGTGTGCTCTGCATTGGAAGTTCATGTGTAAAGGTCAGTCCCTTCCCATGCAGGTTAAAAAGCTCTAAAATTGTGTCCACTTGGTCCCCGTATAAGCCCCCCGACCTGTGGTCTAAGGATTACTAAAAAGTCATCTACATATCTAAAAACACGTCAAACCCTCCCACCCTCATTAAAAACGTGATGCAGTGCGCGGTCGACCTGTGACAAAAAAAATATCGCATAGTATTGGCGCTACACAAGAGCCAATGCAGACGCCCTCCCTTTGCAAATAAAGTCGCTCTTCAAATGAAATGACAGTAGAGTGCAAATAGGTCTCTAATAAAGTTAGGAAGCTGATACCCGCTGTATTCTGGAAGGAAGTCTCTGCGTTTTCCTCGAGGCATGCTTTAACAGAAGCTAGTAATTCATGCTGAGGTACTGAATAGTAAAGGTTCTCGACATCAACGGAATATCCAATATCAAGTTTATCCTTAAAAAATTCTACCAAGTCATCGGATTTTCGAAGAATGAAAGGGTCTGGTGCGGTCAACTGCTTCAGCTGTTTTAACAAAAACGTACTGACACAGTGTTGCCACGAATTCTTCTCGCTGACGATTGACCGAAATGGAATATTCACTTTGTGGGTCTTCGCTGAAAAAAATACTTGCAAAGTGTTTACGGAATATTTGCTGATGCTATTTGACAATCGAGTAAGGTTAAGTTCTTGGCTCAAGAGTTCGAATTTCTTCTTCACACGCGCTGCTTTATCCTTGATTTCCTTAAAGTTCTTGTGAATCGCTTCTAAGGCCTTACTCGACTGTCAAATAGCATCAGCAAATGTTCCGTAAACACTTTGCAAGTATTTTTTTCAGCGAAGACTCACAAAGTGAATATTCCATTTCGATCAATCGTCAGCGAGAAGAATTCGTGGCATTGAGCAAGCCCGCTTATTACTGGAAGGATTTTACATTAAGAAGAGGGGGGGCGGGGTGCGTTAGCGAGCCTTCCGTCACTCTGCACACGAATGAATGTAAATTCCTTGACACGTGTATAAGATAGAGGATCTGATATCCATTGAACTTGTTTGTTTCGTTTAACGCAACTGCGCATGTGCCGTATGTGTAATGTTTCATGACGACGTTGTGGAATACAAAGTAGCGCTTGTCCCTTGTGTGTCTCTCTCGTGTGCTGCGTGTTTTTCTGGCGCTAAGTAAATCTCGTCAATATGCACCAACTAGGCCCTCAAAAAGTCCCTTTAACTTTGTTCAATTTAAATCTGCTTTAAAGAGTCATTCATCGTCATTTTAAGTTTGTACTACTGCTGTTTTTCTTCGTTGCTGTTGTTGTTCCGCTTATATTTTTTTATATTTCTTATTTATTTTATCTTAATTTTTTTGTTGTGCCCACCCATCATGTAAAGTCCTTCCTGGGCCTTTGAGGTACGAATAAACGAAACGAGTGGAATTTCAGTACGGGGCTTTCGGAGTTACTTCAAGTGTAGTTAACTTCTACTATTGTGAGCATTAAGGAGGGTTTATATATGCGAAAACGGACTATTTCTACAGGCTCCAGCGTATCGCTTAGTCTAATTAAGATCTATTCGGCTGAATTAGATTGTTCACTTTCGAGGACGCTTACTGATGAAAGCATAGTTCGCGTCTTCAGATATGTGGACGATTTTTTAATCTTGGTAAGAGTGAATTCAGAAAATAACCTAGCGGAGGTAGCAGATAACATTCTTCAAGTTTTTAAAACCACTGCCAAGAAACTGAATTTTACTTTTGAGCTGCCAGTTAATTGAAGTTTGGAGTTTTTAGACAGACAGACAAAGAACTTTATTGAAGTCCTGAGGTGTCAGACTATTTTCCAGGGATGGTGGTCACATATGCTGGGCATATCAGCCATGGTACAAGAAGGCCATTCTACCGTACCATTCTTGCCATTCGAAGCTTGTTAAGCGGGGAATCGGGAAGTCATGTTTGAAGTCATCTTTAATTAAGTCCTGGCAGCACACAGTGCGAGATAGTTTCACTTCCCAAGTGGCCAGACCGCAAGAAGCGGTTTTTCCGGATGCTCTACTGAAGGCCATAGCTGAGAAACTGTCGGAAACCATTTGTAGGTGTACTGCACCTTCACGGGCAGACAATAGGCTACATTAGGAACAGAAAGGCGAGGTTTTGTGGTATTGCCCTATGTCCACAAACTTTCGCATGACATCAAGAAGGTGGCTAGGAAATTTGGTGTAGATCTTTTTGCTCAGCGCCATGTAAATTTTCTCGGGTATGCGCCCTTACGAGTGTGCAGAGGAGTGGAAGCTGCGGCACGAATCACAAACGCAAGTTTGTAGGATGCAGATCGGAAGTTGTATACGAGGTCCCGTTAAGCTGTGGCAAGGTTTATGTAGGCCGAACAGGAAGATGTTTAAATAAACGCCTTTCTGAGCATTCGTATGCTGTAGCTTCAGTCAGTGGCCAACATTTGGCTGTTCATTGCAGATCCTGCGCTAACTGCATTCCACTTTTTCGAAGAAACGAAAGTGCTGGGGCTTGCCAGAAACAAGAGAGCACGTGAAATTTCGGAAGCGTCTGTGATCTCGAGGCTTGGCCCTGATAAATGCATGAATCTATCTGCATAGGAAATAGTTGGCATTTTTAGCGTAGATAACGGGGCCTTTACTGGGGTGTGTGATAGTGTCGGGAGAGCTTGTGCGCATGTACGTTGTCAGAAGTGGAAGTGTCATGCTTCAATACATTCAGTTGTTAGTCTGCGCCTGTCCTGTGTACTACTTCTACTTGTGTTCCGTCAACCGCGCAGTTCCTTACCTTTTTAATGTCGTACGAACTAGCCCCCCCACGAACCTCACTTGTGTTTATATATGCTTCGTCGATACACTGATTCCGCAATGGTTGCATGAGTGCCGATACCTCGACCGAATCAAAGACCTTCTCGTGAACTATGAAGGCTATATATAGGAGTTGGTTGTATACCGCACATTTTTGTATTACCTGATTGATAATATGAATATGGCCTATTGTTGAGTAGCCTGTACCAAATCCTGCTTGGTCCTTTGGTTGGGTGAACTCTAACGTCGTCTTAATTCTATCAGATGCGAAGCAGCTTAAGGCGAAGTTCAATCCGGTGGTGGTGTGGGGCGTGACCACCCTTACTGCGCATGCGCACATGTGGGAAGCCAAGCAGGCTTTGCTGAATAGATGGAAACGTCAAAGGCACATTAGGACGCTCCGCAGGCGCATAGCCAAACTGAACAGAGACACAGAAGCGCACGCCTTCCAGGTATGCCGCGCGCAATGGGAAGAGACGTGCAATGGCCTTGAGACTCAGATGCGCGGTGCGAGCGCTTGGCGCCTCTTCCGGCACCTTCTGGATCCGGAGGAGACCAAGACGGCTCAAGGACACAAGATTCGCCGACTCGTACGCGACTTTGGGGGGCACGCCAGATGAATTTCTTAAGGCCGTGCGCGAACGTTATTTTAGAACGGGAGAAAGAATAGAACACGCAATGTACGATGGCGACAACAACGAGAAGCTAGACGCGGAGTTTAGCGAAGCAGAAATCAGGGCGGTTCTAAGCAGTCTCAACACAAGGTCGGCTCCTGGCCCGGATCGGGTGACCAACAAGACCAACCTGGACGACGAGTCAATTACGTGACTGACGGCCTACGTTAACGAATGCTGGCGAGAGGGCTCCCTCCCTAACGCGTGGAAAAGGGTCCGCGTGGTCAGGATTCCGAAACCGGGCAAGCAGATGACGATCGATAACCTAAGACCAATCTCGCTCACGTCCTGCGTGGGCAAAGTCATGGAACACGCTGTACTGACTCGCGTGACTGATTACCTCGAGGACACCGACGTCTTCCGCCCGCCCCCCCCCCCCCCCGCCACGATGTTGGGATTTCGTTGCAACCTTTCCGCGCAGGACGTGATGCTGCAGCTCAAGCACCAGATCGTAGACGACACCTCTAGTTCTACCAAAGCGATTCTCGGCCTTGATCTGAAAAAGGCCTTTGACAGCGTCGAGCATGCGGCGATCCTCGACCATGTCCGATCGCTGGGATTAGGCCAAAGAATGTATAATTATATACGCGATTTTCTCACGGGCATATACCCACCACCACACGACAAATTAAACAAAAAAACTTCCCCATCTCCCACTAAAGGGAACCATGTGTGGATGCGAAGCAGCGGGGAGATAATTAGCTTGAGCAGAAGGAACGTCGCCGCTCTCATTTCACGGCAGTGGTACGGGCACTCATCGCGGCGCTGCACAGGAGAGAGAATGAGGCGCGCGCGCTCCGTCATTTTCATACCGCGGAACTACCGTGGCGCCCCCCAGCGGAGTATGCAGCTGTCACACCACCTGTCATGCGCGCCGCTCTGTAGAGGATTCCTAGAGGAAAGGACGGGGGGGGGACCATAGAAGAGCATAGGGGAGGGGACGCGCATGCGCTGTGGGGGGATGTGGGACGCGGGGGGCCGCTCCGTAGAGTAGAGGATTCCTAGAGGAGAGAAAGGGGGGTGAGCGTAGGAGAGAGAGGGGGGAGGGGACGCGCATGCGCTGTGGTGGTGTGGGACGCGGGAAGGGGCGACGGACTAAGCCCCCTCCAAACACATGCAAGCAAGATTAAGGAATGGGGGTCAACCTGAGCGACAGACACCACCTGCCAAGCCATTGCTAAGCAGCCTCTCTGTGCTCTCGGCCATGACTCTGATGACTGTGGTAGTGGTTGACGGCCTTCATATTACTACAGTGTTCTGGTTTTTTATATTTTTATAAAAATATAAAAAATAAATATTTTTATAAAAATATTTTTATAATAAATATTTTTTATAAAAAGTTGGCGACAGTCATCTACGATCAAATTAAATCGAACGCTGATGCATTTACAGATGCTTACTCCCGGAAACCACAAACTTATAGCTTTAGAAAAACCACCTATTACAGTGAGAGGATTCGGACCAACTACGGTAGACAAAAACTAGCACACCTTATTCCTTCGTTTCTAAATTCAAGCAGCATGGCCATCGGCATAGTGAATGAAAGTAGGTCACTAGCAATTTTCAAGAAAAAGATCCACGCTTGTCTACTCGCGCTTCAAACATGATACGTCCCTTTTTGTGTGTAAGATTTGCGCATCTCATGTACTTTTCAGATATGCACTGTGTCTTGAATTCTTTCAGGCGAGATATGATCCTGTTCACTGCTATTAATAACTCCGGTTTTGTTATTAAAGAGCTTTTTTTTATTTATTTTTTTTAAAGAATGCGTGTATAGGTGCCTAATTATTTATTTTCTGTTGTTCTTTCCTGCTCTTGTTCTTTTTATCGCTGTATATCAGTACTGATTGTATTTTTGCTACATTGAATTTATGTATTTACGCTTTATATAGATGTACGTGTTGCATGTTGTGCATTATTGGGGTCTAGGCGGGGGGTTGGTGCGCTGTCAGGCATTCTGTTGCCTTTTCACCACCCCCTTCCTATTCAACCACTGGATAACTGATGTATGTTTACAAAGATGAATACACTTCTACTTCTTCTACTTCTTCTTCTTCTTCTGGTTGGCATAATGGGTGCTTCCCTACTTTATGAAAGTGGCCGGACGCGGGAGGGACGGACAGAGCCCCGAGCATAAGATGCTTCGCATCTAAAACAGGCCGTAACCTGGAGGTTGTTACAAACCAACACTTTCCCCAGCCCGGCGATCCTACGCCTCTGTTATCCGAGTCTATACCCGACGGACGTGTGCAAAGCGTGCGGGGAAAGAGCCACACTGCGGCACATGCTTTGGGAATGTGCCGGGAGAGTAAATGTCGCTGCCGCCGCTCACTACGCGACGCATGCTAGGCAGGGACAAACTGCGAGAGCAATCTTTGCTGCTACCACCGCGCGAGGGCAGGGGCCGGCCGCCGCCGCCGCGGCTGCGGGCACTACTGGCACTACTGCGGATCAGCTGCGTCGGCGCCGCTGCCGCTGGGAGGCGGCACTCACCAGCGACAAGCTTTCCGACCAGCTTTGGGCCGTCCGGCAAGCCGAAGATGCCGCCCGGGTCGAAGGACTTCCCGCCGTCATCTGAGGCACCGCCATCATTGACGGAGAGTGGGACGGAACAGGGGGCAATCCCCTCTTCCCCCCCCGCCTCGCCTGAAGGAGCCGGACTTGAAATAAAGTTTATTCATTCAAAAACCTCCTCTCCCCCTCCTCTCCGTCAAATTACCAGTGCTCGTCGACGAACACTCGCGTTGTTTCTCCGCTGCGCTTCTAAACAACGGCTACTCAAAAGCTTTCATTGAGAGGGTTGCACGCCGCCAGGCCCGTACCACCCGACCCCTTCAAGAGGGCACTGACCCGTTACCTCCGAAGCATGTCCGCGTCTGCATTCTACGTCCAGGGCACCAGCGGAGCACTCGCACGTGTTCATTTCATTTCATTTATTGATACTGTTAGCCCTTATGGACTATTACAGGAGTGGAATGAGGTCATATTTAAACAGAAATGTGCATAAGAGAAACATAACAAAGGAGCATGCGCTACTGGAACACATGATTTCACAGCAGATATCAAATCAAAATTAATATAACAAATCTATAATTGCAAGGCATGTAGTTAAGAAGTTCATCACTGAAACACATGAAAGGAAAGCATCACTGCTGAAGCACATATATTAGAGCACATATCGAAACACATAATAGATATCACAGTCTAATACGTAATTTACACCTGGTATCACAATCTTAACTAATGCATGGCATCAAAATACACTATAGACTTTATTGCTTCTAAAAACTCCGTAAGAGATGTAATTTTTACAACAGAATCTGGTAATGAATTCCAGTGCTGAATCGGCCTAGGGAAGAAGCTGTACCTGAAACAGTCATTATGTACTTTATGGGGTGGTATATACATACTGTGTCTGTGTCTTGATGTTTCTTGTGTTTTGATTTCAAAGTACTTGTCGTAGCTTAGTTTGACGTTATTATGAATTATTATGAAAAGGAATTTCAGCCTTTCATATTCGGTTCGTTTTTGTAGTGGTGAGAGCTCTGCAAGTTTACATAATTCGGTAGGTGAATGAAAACGGCGGTATTTATTAAATATAAACCTAGAACAAAGGCGCTGTATTTTCTCCACTTTAGAACAGTTAGTTTGGGTATAGGGATCCCAAACTACTTTAGCGTATTCGATTATGGGTCTTAGCAAGGTATTGTAGGCTGAAGTTTTAATTTCGGGAGAGGCACAGTGGAGGTTGCGTCTCAAGCCCCATAACACCTTGTTATCCCTGGAGCAAAGTTGCTCTACATCAAGATTCCAACGCTAGTCGGCCGTAAATATGAGTCCTAGGTATTTATATTGATGAGCTTCAGTAAGTTCGTGACCGTTAATATTGTACGGCTAAATAAGAACGTTCTTTTTTCTAGAAATGGACATAAAAACAGTTTTTGTTGGGTTAAGCTGCATTTGCCACTGATCGCGCCAGTTTTTAATTCTCTGTAAGTTAAGATTAAGTTGCGCCTGGTCACTCAGTGACTTTAAATTTTCTATAGTATGCAATCATCAGCAAACATTCTTATTTGGGTAGTCTCGAAGCATGGAATAAAAGTGGCGCATCAGCCAACGTCTACGCTCGGCCGCTTCTTCCCGCGCCCAAAAGACAGACCACCTAAAGAGAAAGCGCAAGGAGTCTATCCCTTGTGAGGATTGGGGCGCGTCGTACGTGGGCGAGTCGAAACATCTTCCCAAAGGGAGCCCTGATGGGATGCGAAGCAGCAGCGCTGCGTACGGGTGGCGTCACGGGTTGAACGGCGCTAACACGCCAGCTCCGGTCCGGCGCCCGTGTCCACTCTGAAGAAACGACAAGACCTACGCCAGCCATCGCTTCAAACGAATCTTCCAGCGCTCACCGCAGCAACTGCGTTCAATCACTGACGCCGCCCGTGCGCAACGCAGGTGCTTCGCATCCCATCAGGGTTCCCTTTGGGAAGATGGTGTTAATTTTTTGTGCGTGAACCGACGAGTCGGCGGTGTAGCGAGCGGCGGTAGCGGCAGGTGTTGCGGGCGAACGGACGAGGCGGCAGCTGCGGGCGCTGCGGCGAGCGCGCGGAAGGCGAGGGAGAGAGTGACGTCAGCGCGCACTGCGAGGGGAGCGTGACGTCAACGCCGTGACCTACTTGGCACCGCTCCAACACCTGCGTCGAGGGGAGCGCGTTGCGGCGCGTTCGTACGGACGCACGGAGGGACAGCGTTACACAGGCTAGTCAAAGAGCTGCTTCGCATCTAAAACCTTCCAGAGAGGCTGAGACAGCACCACAACGACGTCCGCAAGTTTGCCTGACAAAGGAGCGCGCTGGCAGAGCACAGCGAGGTCAACGATCACCGCATCGCCTTTGACAACTCCTGCGTCGTCGACTGTGAGGCCAGTTTCCACAAGCGGCTTTTTGGGAGTCGTGGTATATTCAGGAAACACCTGGAAACGTGAACCGGTCGGCTGGTGCGCTCCCGAGTGTGTATTACAACGGGCTACGGCACGTCGGTGAAAACAAGCGTAAATATCCGACTTGAGAAGAGGCGTTAAAAACTCTGTTGCTCCCTGGTGCCACTCAGTCACCCCGCGTTGGACCCGAAACGTCGGGATTTTTCATTTTAAAGTAAAGCTATGTCATTACTTTAATTGAATACGTTGATTGGTGTCCCTGTCCCAATGTTATTTGCTTCCCAACCAGACAGAAGTCTGTCCAATGTTCACTTTTAACTCAGAACAGCAGCGCAAGGATTCCCACGGACGGCAACAGATCAAGACTGTTTCCAGTCTTGATCTGTTGTCGTCCGTGTGAATCTCTGCGTTACTGTTTTGAGTGAAAGCATTAAAAAAAAATTCGGCGGGGGAGGGGGGGAATCAGTACCCTTTCAACCCCCTCCCCCCCCCCCCCCCGCTTGTTACAGCCCTGTCTTACGGTATAACTTACAATGCTCATGTAACTCTTTCAGCGCAAGAGCAGAAAATACCCGGACGAAATGACTTCGCCAATGGTATCGCAGGGGCCGAGTGTGTTGAGTATACCGTTGATTTCCGATCGCTACGGCACGCGCGCCGCGCAGCCCACATGGTTTTGTCTAATACTCGTTAGTGTGCTATGATTTCCGAAGTACGAAGAACTACCAACACGTCCGAACGTCCTCCCTTCTACTCCGCTGTTCACAAGCAAACAGGCGAGGAGGAACCGTCCAGTCAATATGGCCGACTTCACCGAGGCTGCACAGAGAGTGAGATCAGGGCGTCTCCTCTGTTCTTTCCTTCCTCCGTGCACCTTTCACACTTCGCGCAAGCGGTACTGGCATGCCTTGCACGGTTTCCGGTTTTTCCATCTTATAGACGATCTTCCGTAAGACATCTGGGCGCCGATGTTTTCTTGTTTTTGTATATGGCGATGTGAATTAATAAAGCCATGAAACATCGTATGCACCAACCCAATCATTTTCATGCGTCTACCGGAACACTGTTCGTTTGGTTGTTAAAGATACAAAACCAAAGGTTAACAGCCCAATATGGCGGCGCTCAAACGACCCCGTAAAATAGTCTATAGACGATTTTCCGCAGCGGCGCACGGGCGCTACCATGTTTGATCACGTGACCATAACTGGCCTTCCCCCAGCCAGTTGCCCCATCCAACGCATTGGGCCAGCGAAGCGGCCGTGGCCGTAAGCGCCATTGGCTGGAGTTAAGGCTGTTTCACATGCTGCGATTGCAGCAAAAAAATCACTCCGTTCGCTCCAATCGCTGTGTTCGCAGCCGCCGCTAATGGCGGTTTTGTTTCACATGGCCACTATAACATGGGCTACGAATGGTCTGCGATTTCCGCTCTGCGACTGGCGCGGCGAGAAACGTTTCTTGCTGCCTAGACGCTGCACAAAATTTTCAAACGTAATGTAAAGATCTGTGCATTATGATATTATTAAGTTTTCACGAACGGTAACGAAGGGCATGCGTGTTTTGTCATTTAAGAACACTTTCCAATCTAAATTAATTTTAAGTGCGCAACAACGGCCATCACTAAAACAAGCACATCGACGCAATTTCGACGGCGTGACCGGGCCGGTGCTATTTCGAAGGGTCCCGACCGAAAAATCGCTCTGCCGCTGCGAATAGAGCGAAAAATTTCCAACATGTTGGTCGCTCGCCACTGACCGCTGCGGCGGGAGCGAACGACCATTTTTTCGCTGCGAGCGAATTCGCAGCCTGAAAATCGCTACTGAGCTTCTTCGATTTACCAAGTCCCGGACCAGCCGCTGGCGGCCCGCGGACGCCTCGGCACTGTAGCCTCGGCTCATAGGTAGCTACGTCACATGTCGCCATTGTCACGTGATTCAAAAGTCCCGAGCGGCCTCGGGCCGTCTGCACGCTATGTGCGCGCTTCACGCTGGCCGCGTCTGCTATGGCGTCTGCTACGCCGTCTGCTCCGTCCATAGCTGCGACACCGGCCACAACGCCGACTGACTACTGACCTCAGGAGCCGTACAAATGGTGAATTATAGCTATTTCTGTTGTGACACAACTTACTGTAAGTGAACTACTCGAGCGCGCGCGCATCGAAGACGTACGTGGGCGTTCCACCGCTATGGCTCCTAGCGAGCATCGCGCTTGTTTGCCCGACCTTCGGGAATACGCGCATGCTCGACGCTGCTCAGAACGCCGACGACTAGAACTGGGTGCGCAAACTATGCGAAATCCGGAAACGTACCACAAGCGGACAGAAAAGCAAAGAGGGAGCAAGAGCGGGTCGAAAATTTCCAGTGTCTAACTTAAAATGGCCGCACGCGTGACGCACCGCCATGCGCACCGCGCCGTCGTCTGCCAGCTGTCAGAAAGAAATCGTTCGGACAGTCCCGGGCCGTCCGCAGGCCGCCAGGCACGCGAAAAACGAACATGCATCCGAGCGGTCCCGGACCAGTGGGCGGAGCTTCCGGTTGGTCCCCGAGAAAAACGAATGCGGCGCCGGCGTCCGGGGCCGTCCGGGACGTGTAAATCGAAGAAGCTCACTTTTTGTGTCATGTGAAACGGCCTTTAGAAGCAAACATGGCAGCACCCATGCAGACGCGACCGTCCGCTTCGATCCGAACTCGCGCTTGCTACTCACCACTGTCTTCACAGCAATAAATAAATGGTGAAATCGGCTATCGCTTCGTGTCATCTCACGCTGGGGACAAAGCATAAGGTATGTTCTGTCTTTATTATTGAGATTAGCTGTGTTTATTTAGCCATGCCTGCTAAGCCTTGTCTCCGAGAATCTGAGAATGGATCTCGGAAACACCGCAAAATACCGACGAATACACCGCTCTCAAAGCTTGACGTTGCAAATATAAAACAAATAAATGCGTAGGTTGTGAACTTACGGGCCACACAGCGCACGACGACGACGTGATAAGTTCGAGGCGGAAGGGAACTGCATCTACAGGTGCCGCCATGTTGAATTTTCTGGCGCTGCCGTCTGCTCGCGTGCGCGCAGACGATATGGGGACGCTGAGCAGACGGCGCGATGCGGATGGAGACTGTTGTGCCACGCCCTTGCCTGCCCCGACCACCGACTCCGGTCGTCGTTCTACGCGACTGGAAGTCCACATACCAGAGCGGGAGGAACAATAAAGCCCCGGGCACGTTGTTGTTGGGCCGCACCCTTGCCGACGCCTTGCTGATTTCGCCGGGCCGGTCTTACCCCACCCTGTTGCGACAGGCGCTGTCAACAAGCCACCGTCTCCCAACACGGTCACCAGAGCGGTCTATCCCCAGTCTCGTGGTCCTTTGTCATCGACCAGGTAGTGACCCTTGGAGGCGCAGACTATTGTGCACCAGCAGGTGGTGCAGGATTGGCGGACTCCTGGCCACCCCGTGGAGAGGAGGATATGGGGGTGGACCCCAACCTTCACATTTAATCCGGCGCATCGAGGAGCGCCGTTCCTGTTCACGAAGACCGTCAACATGTAAATACTGTACATAAAGTATTTTCAGTCTTCCAACTTGTCCTGATGACTGCTCCGAGCACGACACCCGCACGCGTTCGCACCGGCCACGCAACCCCATTCCTAACAAGACATACTGAGCAACGCTGGCAAAGGCCACGGCATGGAGCCGGCAACGGTAGGAGACGGCCCCGGTGCAGTGGTGGCGCCATCTAGTTTTGATTAAATAACCCAGCTGCGGAAAATCGTGTATAGGCACCGGGCGGCCGTCGTACGGCGCCAGCGGCGCCCCTCCCGAAAAGCGCCCCTAGCGGCGGCAGCGAAAGCACTGGCATGTGAAGCAGACGACGCGGAGAAGGCTCTGCTACTGTCGGCAACGTATTCAAGTAGTAGCGGCGGCGTTTCTTTTTAGACAATCGCAAGCTGTAAGCTGTTTCGTTTGTCGCCCAAGGCAAAGAGAAGCGGCAGCAACAGTGTTTCTTGAACAAAGCACGAAGCGTTCGACGGTCGGACATGTGTTCAGATTGTTGGGACGCGTGTACGCGCGGGAGAAGCAGACACGACCGCGCGGTGTGGATCCCAAACATCAACTGTTTATTCAGGTTCTCTGGAGGTTCCGGAGAGCAGCGGAGGGTGGCGCTGCCTGGCGGCTTGGCTTGGCTTGGCTGCCGCCACAGCACTCCCCCCCTAGTGAGTTGCCGAACGGAGTTAAAGGTCCAGGCGAGTGGGTGCTCTTGATAGCCGCCCACTGTGCGTCAGCCGGGAGGGCACCTCGTGGACTTGGGCTGGCATTGAAGCTGGGGGTCCTGGCGATGATTCCCTTAGTGGAGGCAACACGGCGTCGTCACGGTCCATGTGTGCTGGCTTGATGCGGTCCAACGACACGACCTCCTCACGGCCGTTTCTCTTGATTGTGAATTGCTTGTTGCCACGGCGGAGGACTTGAAACGGCCCATCATAGGGTGGCTGAAGAGGTCGCCGAACCGCGTCGTGTCGTACAAACACATATGGGCACGATGTGAGCTGTGGGTCGACGTGCACCACACGCGACCCTGGGGGGCCGTGGAGGTACCGCGCGCAGTTTGCTCATGACGTTGCGTAGGCGAAGTGCATAGTCACTGCAAGCTATGGATGCCTCCTCTGAGCCGCGCGCAAAAAGCTCTCCCGGCAGCCTGAGTGTCGTGCCGTAGACCAGCTCAGCGGCGCTGCAGCCAATGTCCTCTTTCAAGGTGGACCTTATACCCAAAAGAACGAGTGGGAGGGCCTCCACCCAGTTGTGTTCCTCGGTTGCCGTGAGCGCAGCCTTCAGCTGGCGGTGAAAGCGCTCCACCATGCCGTTGCTCATGGGGTGGTACGCTGTCGTGCGTATGCGTGAGGTGCCCATGAGCTGACTGATGGCAGTGAAAAGGGCTGATTCGAATTGTCGGCCGCGGTCTGTTGTTATCGTGGAGGGCACACCGAAACGGGCTACCCAGTGGTACAGGAAAGCACTCGCAACCGTCTCGGCAGTGATGTCCGCGATAGGGATGGCCTCCGCCCAGCGGGTGAACCTGTCAACACAGGTCAGCAGGTACGCCTTTCCGTGGCAGGGTGGCAGTGGGCCGACGATGTCCAGGTGGACATGATCAAAGCGAGAATCCGGAGTGGGGAGTGTTCCCAGTGCTGTCGAGGTATGGCGTTGTATCTTAGAGCGCTGGCAAGCTACACATTCGCGTGCCCAGCGTCGGACGTCCCGATTTACGCCCGGCCAGACAAATCTTGCCGTCACCAGTCTTTGGGTGGCTCTAATCCCCGGATGAGACAGTCTGTGCAAGGACTCGAACACATGGCGACGGAGGCTCGCGGGCACGAACGGGCGAGTTCTACTGACGCTTGTGTCACAGCAAACCTTGTCCTCGGATCCGGGAACCGGGATCCACTCAAGATTCAGGGCAGTGGTCGCGGTCAACAGGTGTTTCAGTTCGTCATCTTCACGTTGAGCGGCTGCCAAAGCGGGAAGATCAACCTGTAGTGTGGGCATGATGGCGTTCACAGGATTCCGTGAGAGGGCGTCCGCTACCTCGTTGTCGCCGCCTTTGACGTGGCGGATATCAGTCGTGAACTCTGATATATAGGACATTTGGCGCCGTTCACGTGCTGTGTGCGTTCCACCGTCGGAGCTTAGCGAGCGCAATGCATAAGTAAGCGGCTTGTGGTCGGTGAGGACGAAAAACTCTACACCTTCCAGGAAATGGCGAAAATGTCGTATGGCAGCGTACACGGCCAGCAGTTCTCTCCCGAAGGTGCTGTAGCGGCGCTCGGTAGGTGTTAGCTTCCTCGAAAAGAAGGAAATCGGGCGCCAGATTCCCCCCAACGAGCTGCTGTAATACAGCCCCAACGGCTGTATCGGAGGCATCTACCATTACGCTCTGCGGGACACCGGACCTGGGGTATTCAAGCAGTGCGGCGTTTGCCAAAGCGTCCTTGACCTCGAAGAAGGCTTCTTTTGCTTCTTGAGACCAGGAGAGGGTGTCCGAGCCATTTCGTGAAGTGGCCAGCAGGTCGTGAAGAGGTTGAAGGATATGGGCGCAGCGGGGAATGAAACGGCGGTAGAAGTTTACCAAACCCAGAAATTCCCGAAGCTGGCGCTTGGCGGTCGGCTGCGGAAATCCTTGCACGGCTTCAACCTTGTTGGGTTGAGGAAGAACTCCTGAGGCGGAGATGACGTGTCCAAGAAACGAGAGTTGTCGCACACCAAGCTCGCATTTGGCCATGTTCACGACCACGCCATGTTCCACTAAGCGCTGGAAGACGATGCGCAGATGATTCACGTGCTCTTCCGGAGTGCTGCTGGCGACTAGCAAGTCGTCAAGATAGGCGTGGCAGAAGCTGAGGCCGCGTATAGCACCGTCCATGAACCGCTGGAATGTCTGACCCGCGTTTCGGAGTCCGAATGGCATTCGGAGGAATTCGAAAAGTCCGAAAGGCGTTGCGATGGCGGTCTTCGGGACGTCCTCCGGGGCAACGGGAATCTGATGGTATGCCCGCACCAGGTCGATCTTCGAGAAGATAGTGGCACCGTGAAGCCTCGTCGTGACATCGTGTATGTGTGGTACCGGGTATCTGTCTGGAGTCGTTACCTGGTTCAGCGCCCTATAGTCCCCGCATGGTCGCCAGTCTCCCGGCGTTGACTTTGGCACCATATGAAGTGGAGATGCCCAGGCGCTCGACGAGGGTCTGATGATCCCTAGCTCCATCATGTGTTCAAATTCCTGTCGCGCGACCTTCAACTTCTCTGGAGGCAAACGGCGAGGCCGCGCGTGCACGGGTGGGCCGCTGGTGGCGATGTAGTGGCGTACCTCGTGCTTCACAGCGGCGCTGGCTGGCGGCTGCCTCGTCAACTCGGGAAAATCCTGCAGAATGCGAGTAAAACGTTCTGCACCGGACGGCCCGAGCAGAGTGGGGCTCAGCGGAGGGTGGGGCGAGGGATTGCCTTGCACAGTTGCCTGCGACACGGGATCGTGAAGGCGGCGGTTGCGCACGTCGACGAGAAGGCCGAAATGCCGAAGAAAGTCCGCACCCAAGATGGCGAACTTCACTGCTGCCACGATGAAAATCCACCGGAACGTTCTGTTCAAGCCTAAATCGAGTGGCAGCGAGCGATGTCCGTAGGTGGCGATGGTTGTGTTGTTGACCGCCTGAAGGGGGGGACGCACTGGGGACACGGCGATCGGTGGACCCAACCGGCAACACGCTCACCTCAGCGCCGGTGTCCACGAGGAATCGAAGGCCACTGTCGCGGTCGGTGAGGAAAAACACTGATGGACGACGTTCGGGGGGCCTCTGTGACACTGGTCGTCCTCAGTGCCGGCCGCTCCCGTTTCCCGCATAGTCGCAAGGAGGAATGCATTTGCGAGCAGCATTGCCATGCTTCCTGTGATACCAGCAGATTCTCTGTTGCGCTGCTGGGCGCTGGCGCTCCTCGGGAGTGCTGCGGGCCTGCATCGCTGCGACGGTATCGGCGAGGCGGGATATCTGCTCCCGGATGTCATGCAGCGTGGTCGTAGGTGCGCCGCCGGCGATGTCTGGCTGTAGCGCCGCGATGGACGGCGGAGCGACCGCCAGCACCGAGTCCGCGAGCTCGGCGAGTTGAGACAGGCGTTTGTCGGCAGCCGAGGCGAGGACCATGCGCACGTTGACCGGAAGTCGCTGTAGGAACAGCTCGCGAAGCAGTCTGCTGTCGGCATCGGTGGTGGCTGCGCCGACCGTGTGCAACAGCTGCCTCATGTGGCGCAACAATTGGCTGGGCGTCCGGTCCCCGAGCTCGGTGTCGTGCAGTAGCTGCTGCAGTCGCTGAGGCTCCGACGGCGTGAGGCGTCTGATGAGCAGCTGTTTGAGCGCCGTGTACGCGTTCTCTGCAGGTGGAGCGACCAGCAGATCACGTATTTCGCTCGCTATTGCCGGTGGGAGGCTAGCGACCACGTGGTGGTACTTGGTTAGCTCAGCGGCAATACGACGAGCGGTGAATTGGGACTCCACCTGCAGGAACCATAGCTGCGGGTCCGCTGTCCAAAACGGCGGGAGCCTGATGTCGACGGCGGAGATGGCCGGTGCGTCAGGGGGAGTCTCCATGGCGTCGATCGCTTGAAAAAGGCGGTAAGCCTCGTCCGGGTCACCACTGTTGGGACGCGTGTACGCGCGGGAGAAGCAGACACGACCGCGCGGTGTGGATCCCAAACATCAACTGTTTATTCAGGTTCTCTGGAGGTTCCGGAGAGCAGCGGAAGGTGGCGCTGCCTGGCGGCTTGGCTTGGCTTGGCTGCCGCCACAAGATAACGGGGCCACTCGTCGGGCTCCAGGGAGCCCGACGGGGAGCTCCCCTGCAGTCGTTTGCGGTCGTGGCCAGGGGCGTAGCCAGAAATTTTTTTCGAGGGGAGGGGGGGGGGGGGGGCACCGCCTTGATTTCGGGAGGGGCACCTCCTTGAAATGGTCATTTTTCGCTTTGTATGCCATGGCAAAAATAATTTCGGGGGGGGGGGGGGGGGGGGCACGTGCCCGGTGTGCCACCCCTGGCTACGCCACTGGTCGTGGCAGCATTCAATGGTCGCCAAGTCATCAAGAAAGGATGACACATGTTCTTTTCATGTCTTCACACCCAGGAGCACCGTCGGAACGTCAGTCGACTAGGGTTCTTTGCGTGGTGCTGTGCTTTTATGCGTTTGCTTTCGTTTGGAGGCGGACCAGAGGCACGATGCCTCCTCCCTTTCGGGACTGCAAATGAGACCGGCCCGATTGGCGAAAGTGTTGTAAAATAAACATCTTTGTATTTTAACTGCCAAACTCGCTGCTCCTCACTGTTGGGCTCCTGGCGGGAAGGCGAGTACTGACAGCGCACCTGCACTAATGGCGATGCCAGTTGCATTGCGTTGCGGCTTTCAAGGCTTGACCAGCCGGCGTACGCGTTTTCATGCGTTTGCTCTAGAGAAGGGTCACCGCTTGCACGAAGGGTCACCGCTTGTCCAAAAAATCCGGCATCAGCCACGTGAACCCGACGTATGCAAAGAATAGAAATCCGGATCCCAGCAGGAGTCGAAACCAGGTACTCTGAGCGGATATCAAATATTCTACCACAGAGCCAAGCCATGACTTGAAATTACTTTTGAAAAGATCCTATGCGCAAGAAAAATGTCGGTGCAACCAACGTCAATTGTGGTTGCAGTGCTGGCTATCTAATTTCATGACAAGGTAATAAACATTACTCATGTACTCATATGAAACAGACGTTACGTCGGCTTAACGCCAATCTTGGTTTTATTAAGACTTCTTGTTGGGCGAGTTGGTTAACATCAAAGGGGTACATAGTAGCGCAAACTTAGAAAATGGACACGAGAAAAGAAGTAGGAGGGAGCAGAAAGGTCGGGCGCTCCCTCGTACTTGTTTTCTTGTGTCTTTATTTTCTAAGTTTGTGCTACTATGTACTCCTTTGATTTCAATGTTGGCTCCGCTTTTATAACCGTCAGATAAACATTACATATGTGCTCCTATGAATCTGCAAGCTATATTCAAGCGTTGCTCGACCTGGAACAATACTCTGATCAACGCTACGCGTATGATATTCACAGCATCGGCACGAATTGTGAATCGCAACGTAGCGTGCGCTTCGTTTCAATAACACTGACGTCTGTTCTCTAACATGAGCGCTAACATTACGTCAAACCACAAGTTAGCCTTTAAACGTCAGTGTAGTCGGCATGCTTATTAAGCACACTATGTGCACACAACTTCATCTACAAAAACAAGTCGATACACCTGTTATGCAGGTTTTTAGGGTTTGGTAATTTGTGTTAATTGAGTTACTTGAGGCAAGGCCTCTGATCGGAACAGGAAGGAGCCATTTTCAAACACACACAAAAAAGAAGGTAACTTTATCACAAAACGGAAAAGTGGAGAAAACAAGAAAAAAGGTAGCAGGACAGCTAGAAGCGCGTTTTAGCTACAGTGACTGGCAGTCTACCGACTGAACAACGTTCCGCGGAGCGTTCAAAGAAAAGACGAGTCACCGGCACCTGCGACACTTGAGTCGATGGGGCGGCGAAGTCGTTGCTGGCACGCGGTCTCGTTGGCGGCGAAGTCACTCGTGGAGAGGACGAGGAGTCGAGTCGGCGCAGAGGTCGTGTGAGAAGGCGGCCTTGGCGAAGCAGGCTGGTGACCTTCCTGTCCACGTACTGAGCGTGGAGTCTGGCGGCAGGCACCCAGGCTCGTCCCGTGGCTTGAAACCGGCAGCAGGAGTCCACTCGGCAACCGGGACGGCGAAATCTGCTCTCCTTGGAGGTTGAGCTGCCCGGACTAGCTGCTCGGACGAGGGGAACGAGCCCACCTCCAGTATCGCCCGGTTCCGAGGACGTCTGGAGGCAGACGCTGTCGGGCCCTTTGTGCTCGGGTCCGTAACCCGACGGCACAGACCCTGACACCAGCGTCTCGTACGTCCGCGCTGTCCGAGTCAGACTGACTGCCTTCGATCTCGTCGTCTTCCTCTCCCCTCTGCCGTCTCCCGTGCCATCTTCTAATTGGCCGTGGCCACACGTGCCATGCCCCGCCGACGTCGTCTTCCTCGACGTGCCGCACGTGTCCGTTGCGCGGTGCTTTTATCGCGACACACCACCGCGTTTGGAACACATGCGACGCCACCACCACCACTACATAGCACGGAGTACACCGCAATATCACTTGTCGCGCACTCACTCATCACAACACCTCGTTACGCGTGAATTAAAGCTAAAAAACAAATGCAGCATAGACTCGCTGATTCGCATAAAATCGGTTCCCACAATACGTGGGATCTGCCGAATTTTTCCTAATACTTTGTTATTCTGTCTATACGTTAACATTGTCCCCTAACATTAAAAAAATAGAGCGTTCGTCTCCCATTCCCTTCTCGTCTTTACTGGATGCTTCGCCGATTGCACTTGTTCCTCAGTTGTAGTTTTGCACGCCCCCGTTCCTGTTATGTTTTCCACTGATTTTCGATCCTTCGCCGACCCTTAAGACATTGTAATCTTCAGTCTTCGCGCACACGTAGATTTCGGCAGCGCACGACACAAGCGACGAGAGCACAATGAAGAGAAACGAACGTCCAGCCCCGCGCCCCGCAGCAAGCGCCTGCGCCCTTTTCGGCACTCCCATTCCATTAGTTCCCCGTCGCCACCGAAAGAGGCGCCACCAGTCCCCGCGCCCGGTGCCTATACATCACGCGAAGATAGTTCTGCTAGGTTGGACTGCGGTTTCCGTCTTGCGGTTTTCGGCTCATTTGAAACGATTTTCCAACTGGCTGAGTATTTGCACAGTCGGGCCCCTGTCAGGGGCGTTTTAGGAATGTAAAAGCACCATTCCTTCAACATGGTCAAAATATGAGAATTAATTCCTACACACTCGCCCGAACTTCACTTTACATGAACGAGAGATACCTGTGATTTCTCGCTGGTGTCTTACGCTCCCTTTGTGCCGTGTTAAAGACAGCCTGTGCCATCGGCGACACTCAGCACGCTTGTACGCAGGTGTGGCTGCACGCCCTGGAGAGGCGACGGTGGTACCTGGCGATGAAGGCGACAACAACAATGGCTCGGTGACGTTGGTGATCCACAAGTACGAGGCCCCACCCGGTGCAGAAAAGCAGCACGTGGTGCAGACCGAGGACTTGGAACGATACGTGGCTGCCATGAAGCAGACGGTGGGCTTCAAGGAGCAGCTCTCGGTGAGTGGTGCACCGGCAATGCGCAATAATTTTGTCCGTCTATTTATCACTGGGTGCTGTCCTTTACGATTAGGCAGCTCGAACAACTTTTTCTCACGTAACCCGTCGAGCACAGGCAGCCACACAGCAACCGTCCTCTGAGACGCGCAGGCCTCTTCTGCCAGCGCACTGCACATGGGTCGGGAGACAACGGCGCCCCAAAATGGCTCACTGGGGCAGTTCGAGGTTCATGATGCTTGCAGTGCGAGCGCGCAACTTACAGGCATTTGTTCTAGTAGAATTCTGGTTTGAGTTAGTTGGTACTGGTTCATAACTGAGGGCACTTTTGGCGCAAATCAAACGAGGACACAACACGGCGCCCGTCCTGTTCTTTTGTGTTTGTGTCCTCGTTTGATTTGCGCCAAAAGTGCCCTCAGTTATTAAACAGGCACCGAGGAAGACAAGGGCAAGTGCAAACTACCAACTGAAAGCTCATTCGGAAAGCATTGGCATATACAGGGTGTTTCAAGAAATGTGTCCAATATCCTCAAAAAACCAGGAAAATGCGATATTTGCTCGCTGTTTTCACAATTGCTTTTTCTGCAGCGGCTTGCATCTGAAGATGGTTGAAGACATCATTTGGGACAGTAATTAAGAAAAGTAAATTAACTGTTTAATTAGTGGAGTTTAAAATTGTTCATGCGAAAAACCTATCACAGCTTTGAGATTTAGAAAAGGCGCCCTCTATTAATTGTTGTGGCGTGATGCAATTCAGGTAAATTCAACAGCGAAACCGAAACCCAAGCACTTATGAGCGCAATGAGCAGACGACTAGAATGACGTTCATGACAACGAGTTCTTCCCCGTTCGTGAACGCATGTGCCTCACGCGTGCTATTGTTGCAAGCGCAGCCCAAACAACGAAATCAGTTGACATAACGACGCTCACTCATTCTGGCCGCCTCAGACGAATGTGGCAGCTGCGCTCTTCGCCGCTCACTTTGGGAGAACTTCATTACTTCGCAATTATTACTATCTCGAAATCTCAAAACTGCAATGGGTTCTTCGCATGAAGGACTTCCATTCTCCCATTTGACATAACCGCCAAACTCCGTGAAATAAAAAGTTAATTAATTTAACTTTCTTACTTACTGTCCCAAATTATGTCTTCAACCGTCTTAATATGCCTACCACTAAAGAAAGAGCCTTAATTTTTTTGATGAGATTGCACAGATTTCTTGAAACACCGTGTATAAGTGTTCTATGCGTTACTGAAAAAGTAACGAAATACGTTACTATTCGTTACGCTAACCAAAAAAAGAAAAGGAACGCGTCACCGCCCTACGTTACCTAAAAAACGAGGTAAAGCGTTATCGAAAAAAATGTGTGCCGTTACAGTGAACGCTGTGGAAAGTGCGGAGCAGTTGATTCTCCTTCAGCGACGAACTCAAGGAGCGTGTGTTGAGGGGCATCACCATGTGAACTCCAAGTGCGCTGACGACGACACAGTAGACAGGACGAACGCTGTCTGCGTTCCTTCAGTGACGCTCACGGGCAAGCGTGTCCTTGCAGCCTCTCCATGGCGGGAAAGATGGAGGAGAGGTTGAGGAAAGGGAAAGACGCAACTTCTGCGGCCCTAGTTGGGAGCACGGCTCAGCGCCTGTAGGGGAAAGGGGGAGAAGGTATTAAAGATGTGGATAAGAGAGGAGAGAAAGGGCGTCCGAGACCGCGGCGGGCGGCTTCTACAGCCGGTTGTCCAGTCCAGTGTCCCCAAGGAAGCCAAGAACCGCCTTGAAGACCTGGGCGTGGTGCCGTGCGGGGAAGAGGAGGTCCCTCTGTGTATCCCCGGGTAGACCCTGGCGACGGAGTGTGGCTCGTTGTGCTTGAAGCGCTGGGCATACACACAGCAGGTGCTCATTGGTTTCGTCCGCCCCGCACGCAGGGGACGAGGCTCTGCCAAGCCGATGACTCCGGGCCGCAGGCCAGGAGCTGCGTAAACGCAGTAGAAGGGTGGCGGGAAAAGAAACCTTCATTTGCGATGCATGGGCGCCCTGTCTCGTCCTCTCTCTCGCACGTCTAATTGCTATACTACACTACGCGCGGCTATGTTATACTCGGCCTGTACTTGCCTTTCTTACCCCCCTTCCTGTAATTGGCTGTCGTATGCATGGTCTTGCCTGCGTGACGCCAAGCGACGACGTGAGATGGCAGGACACCACACTCTCTTCCTCCTTTCCTTTCTCCTCTCTTCCGTTTCGCACACCCTTGCTATATATGGCTACGCTACGCGGTCGTTGGGCTATACATGGTTGTGCGCACCTAACGCCATACATCACTATTCTATGCTCTCCCCGTTACCATCCTTCCCCTCGCTTCCCTTTCCCGCCTCTTGATTATGCTATTTATGGCAATGTCCTACCCTCTCCCTTCCTATCCTCCTCACTTCCCTTTGCCGCCCCCCTTGTTTACATGGCTATGCTGCATATTGTTCTCCGTGCGTGACTCCAAACGACGGCATACGACGACAGCGTGTTCTCCTCATCCTCACGTCGCCCCCCTTAGCCTCCCTCTCCCGCCACCTTGTTATACATCGCCGTGCTACAGACGGCGTGGTGTCGTCGCTGCGTCGGCGCGCCAGAATGCGACTATGGTTTTGCCGGCGTTACGCGAAACTACATGAGACGACGACAGCATACGACAGCCCGGGCACCTTAAAGTGCGCCGCACTTTAAAACAATAACGCACCTTACTTCTGCCATTACGCCACGGTCAGAAATTTTAATCAGTGCGCCCGCGCTGCACGGAGCGGAAAAACAATGTAATAAACCTAATTTTATATTTCACATAAAACGTCTGACCAAAACCACAATTTTAGCTGAATTACTGATGTGACTATACTCTGTTTCACCACTACCGTTCAGCACTGCCAAAGCTACGGGGTGTAAACAAGCCACACGCTTGCGCAGGAAAACATAGATCCAGATATAATTGCCTTGCAGTTGGCAAGGTTGAGACATTTGCCCTTCTTTAGCATCTGCTTCTGCACATCAATAAGTAAGTTGTTTATTCTTCATGACATTTACGTCGTATTTCTTTAATTGTTGTATCAGTAACCGTCGGTAGCTGTGGTTAAAAATCAACATGGCGGCGCCCATGCAGACGCGACCACCCGCTTCGATCTGAACTTGCCCTCGACGCTCGCCCAAAGCGCTCACAGCAACAAATGAATGGTGTAATGAGCTATCGCTTTGCGTCATCTCACGATCAGGTAAAAGCACCAGGTACGCTCTGTCGTTATTGGCGAGATAAGATATTGCTCTAACCACGCCTGCTAAGCCTAACGGACCGATAATTTGATAGTGGTTCATAGAAATAGAGCAATGTTGTCACGAATGCATTGCTGCCGAAGCTCCAAGACATAAATCGAAAGCAAATACAAGCGTCTGTTTGGAACTTACGGGTCACAGAACGCACGACGACGACGTGATAAACTTGAGGCGGAGAGCAGCAGCCTCGATGCGTGCAGCCATGTTCTATTTTTTTCGGCGCTGCCGTCTGCTCGCTGAACGTGTGCGCGCAGACGGCAGGGGGATGCTAGCAGACGACGCGGCGCGGATGAATACATGTGGAGGGGCTAATCACCCTTCCTATTGGCTAATGGGCCCTGTAGCCTCCACAGTGCTGAAGGGAACTTCTGAAACAGAGTACAGAAAGCTTTACACATGTGTACCGGACTTTAGGAATATTATAATAGCCTGATGTTTACTGCAGGGTTGCATGCGGAGGCTCACAATTTTGTGGTACATTGTAATGTCATTTATCGAAGTAACATTAAACAGAAATTGAGATATCACCATCAGCGTTCTCCGGAAAGAAAACATCTCTGATCTCTCAACAATATTACAGTAATTCTGACGGCGTACTTTTACTAGCGCACAAAACATGTGCGCAGATGTTGTACGAATAAGGAAATCCCTAAATTTCTTAATCCAGGAAAAATATTAGCAGCATAAACCCTTATTGCCCCTTTAACGTATGTAATTGCAAGTTTCGAAGGCGTGCAATGTCAGCCCGCCCTGCTAAGAAGTTCAACAACTAGAAGGCTATAACCGCAGTTGCCAGCAAACCGATTGATTGAATAATTTTGTTGAATACAGTCCTGATGCGCGGTTTTTTTAGGGCCGAGACAGGCCGCGTCCAGGTCGGCACCACCAGTCCGTGACGGGTGGCTTCGTCGTGGGCCTTCGGGACAGAAATAGAAGCAAATTTTATTTTGTAAACATATCTGAAAAACAGCCTTGTATTGTAGGGACAAATTGCTAACAACTACGACTTGAAGAATTTAACCAACAGATCCTATGTCAAAGCGGTCGTCTGACAGCTCGCCTCGCTTCTAAGTTAATACATTCGTGCCTGCGGTACGGGCGCATTAGATGATACTCCTGTCGTCAACGCTTGATAGGCCGATAGCGGTCCGCCGCTGCGAAAAAATATCCTTTTGTTATCGCAGTCCGTTACCGGGCGCATTGGCAGACCGTCATCAGCCTGCAGATGCGCCCGTCGCCCACCTACCTACTTTCTGCAGGAGCGGACGTATTCACTAAGAAGCGGGGCGAGCTGTCCGACTACTTCTTTGAAATAGATCTGTTGAAAGGGTTGACGCCTGGGCAAGTTGGTGTGGATTCATTTCGAATTGCTAACAGAAGGGACGAGACAACCGAGGAAGAGAGCGCCGACTAGTTCGATAAAAAAGGCATGTATACAAGTCGAGGGAGAGGCTGCGAGGCAAGAAAAGAAAGGGTGTTCAGATCATTGCCACATCATCTGAAATACTTGGAGCGTGCCACCACGTATGCCCTAAAACCCAGCTGGGCAATCAAATTCTTGATTTGAAAGCGCAATAGAGCTTATGTATCAAATCTCTGATTGAAACACCCACACTCACGGCAATGAATGCCGATGTGACCCTGCACCGTTTTGAAGACATTATTGGGGTGCTCGTGCAAGCGGTCCTTTAGGCATCTGCCCGTTGGACCAATATAACTTTTCCCATACGTCAGTGGGATTGAATAAGCAATGTAACGAGGGTGTCAATGCAAGCTAGTTGGTATTTCATAGCAGGTTTTGGGTGTAGCGCCTCGTACGAAAATGGTAAGAAAGAAGATGACGGGAAAGAGGCGCACTAGCAACTAAGCTTTATTTTGCGTCGATTTCAAATGTAAAGCACATGAAAACACCACGTGTTACTGATAACACTGCCACATAGCAAAAACCAGATAGCACCGCCTACCGCACTGATCGTCGAGATCTCACATGAAAATAGGCCAAGAGACGGCTTGCTGATGCATCTGCTTCCCAACTTGTTGATGACTTGAAATATCTCCCGCTCTCGTCTTTTTAGTAGTCGCGTCTTCTCCAGCTCAGGTGCGCAGTGGGCTGACGCGCATTGCTTGATGCAATGAAGAGCCAAGTTACTTCCCGTGCCCTTATGTTCCCTCAGACCTTCGTTGAGGCACCGCCCAGTTTGACCGACGTACACCAGTCCGCACGTCAGGGGGATCTCGTACACAACGTTCCTTCGGCATTCGACGAAGGACGTGACGTGCTTCTTGGTGCAAGTCGGCATCCTGTGTCCACGAGAATTCACTATGGCTCCGAGCTTGTTTGGGGCGCTGGAAAGAACACGAATGCCTATGCGTCCCGCGTAGGGATGGTAGATTAAATTTTTTATCCGATTAATCGTTAATCGTTCATCGATTTAGCCTTTAATCGAGTAACTGATTTCCACATGTCGTTTTAATCGATTAATGGACATTTTTGATGGGTGCTTTAAAAATGATAGCTCATTGTTTGAGAAGCATTGTTTATGTCGACCGAAGTCTTTCGATCAGACGCGCTAGAGATCACATGCGCGCATTAGCTACTTTCGCCCAATGGACCCAGGGGGGCCCGTCGTCTTTGGGTGATGTGACGGGCGGAAGGATGTGTGGCCATCATCCATGGACGATTAGGCAGAAGGTCCTATTTCCTCGAAGCCTGCCTACGCGAGCGCACCTAAATGGGAGGCGTTTTCGGCGACCACACTGGTCGAAAAGTCACACCGGAAACATGCAGCGTGGCCGACGGTTAGGAAATCCCGCTAAAGGCAAAGCAGAGACGAGGAGGAAGAGGAAGTAAATAAGACACTCGCACTCGTAGGCATGGTATCATTTCTCCATTTGTCTGTTAAATAATGCGGAAGTCCTCAATAATACTATAATTGCGGACTGACGTGATGTCTTCCTTCAGCTCACCCATGTGAGATTGCACATTAACACACTGGCCTCAAACAGACCATCGGTACAGGCATCTGCGGAAAGTAGAGCAACACGAGTTTTTGCCTCCCGGTTAGAATGAACGGCAGTTGCGTCAGTGTACTGCACAGGTTTCACCTCGTCATTGGCTTAACTCGCCGCTACGGGCGCATCTTCAGTCGTGCGTACAGACGGAAGCGTAATAATTGGGGTCCAAAACCACGATATCATTATGAGGGAGGGCTCCGCAGACCACCCGAGGTTCTTTAACGCGCACCTAAATCTCAGTACACGGGCCTCGGGCATTTTCGTTCGACTCCACCGAAAAAGCGATCGCCTCCGCGAGGATTTGATCACGTGACCTTCGGGCCAGCAGTCAAGCACCGCGGAGCCCGAACTGTGAGCCCTGTTTAATGTATCAGGAGTTGGAACATATCGTAGAACTTTCGCGTGGCAGCAGAAGATGGGGCCTGACCGACGTGGGAGTGCAAGTGTTAGTTGAAAGCCGCCTTTCTCGAGGGTCTGTGGGACGTTTTCATAATACGCGAGTGCGCTTCCTTGCGATGCATATTCCCTCAAGTAATGGCAACACCTTTGTACTTCAAGTCGAGGCGAAGTCCTGGTTGCACGTGCTGGGGTTTGTCTACTATGCGTGTTTATGTCAAGCGAGCTGCTGAGTATACTGTTTCGGCGTCATATATCGCAAGCAAACTGCCCTTGAACCCGCTGTTTGCGAAAGTGACTGACTGGTATAACCGGGGCAACTGCGCCGCATGAAAGCTAGCTTTGCACTCACGAAAATTATATGGATCCATTATTCTTGTGCCATCATCATTCTTCATTACTCTTTTTGCCCTGTTGCATTTTCCCCAGCGCAGAGTGGCGCACTAGCTCAGTCCACCCTCTCTGCCTTCTAACATGTTTTCTCTCCTTCATTTATGGGTGAACAATCATCTTTCATTTGCTAAGGAATAATATGTAACGGCAATAGGAAGCAGTCAAGAAATAAACGCATATTATAATGTGCATCTTTTTGGACCACTGTGTAGTGCCGTTAAACAAAAAAAAGTAAAAATTGAGAGTTAAATAATAATGAGATGCGGCGTTTTACGTCCCAAAACCACGATATCATTATAATGGACGCCAAAGTGGAGGGCTCCGGAAATTTTGACCATCTAGTGTTTTTTTTAACGTGCACTGCCATTACACAGTACACGGGCCTCCATCGAAATGCGACCGCCGCGACCGGGTCGAACCCGCGACCCGGCCGGTCAGCAGCAGAGCGCCGTAACCATTGATCTATCATGGCGGACATGAGTGTTAAATAAAGTGCCCACAAAGTTGCCATATACCCTGCAGGCGAAGAGTCGCTAGTTGATCAAATGCAAGGAGAGCTGAGTTTGTGCGATGAAACTGCGCGGAGCCCAAGACGAACACAAACAGAATAAGCAACTCGACGATTCGCTGGCACATCTGAAATATGCATAAAGCAACAAACTTCCCTGTAGAGCATTGACGCACCGCCTTTCTGGTTTCATTCAATGAAGCACTGGAAACACCGAGAAGAGGTCCTGCGAAGACGACCCAGCTTTTTGAACGAATATGAATTACCAACAGTCCACCCTTTTGAAACATAAGAATCGCTTGTGTAATTGAAGAGCGACTTGATTTTCAAGATAAGTTGCACAAAGGCTCTTGGCTAGGTAGCGAAATACTGCTAACTTGCCTGAAGAGGTGGATTCGTGCCTTCGGGAACGGGGTCCTCAACACTGTAATTTTACTCATGGCCATTTGTCTTTGGAGGATGATTCTCTGGCACATTAATAAAGTTGGCTTGAAGAAGGCGATATCTCAAGAGCTTCCGTCGCTAGCTTCGAGCGCTGCTTAGCAGCTTTATCACACATTGCAGTCATCGTTTTCGAATCCTCTGTGAAGAACGTTCACACGGCGCTCCTTTTGCGAATGCTCGCAATTGCGGCATGACAAAGGAAGCAGTGGACACACGAAGATGAAATAATAGCGCAATGTGCCTAGCAAGCAATACGTGCACTTTGCCGACGGTTAACCAGCACACGATAGAAGAAAGGGGGGCGAGAGGAGGTGAATGCAACAGTAGGCTGTGAGCGGAGAGAAGCAAGCAAGTGCATTTCTGCCTTTGGCGGGGTGGGGCCGCCTCCTGTCCGCGCTTGAAGCTTTCAGGAGGGCTGGGAGGTGGGCGACGGAGACCAGGGAGAGTTCATTTCTGCCTCTATGGGGTAAGGCCGCCGCCGGTTTTGCGTTCGTTCTTCTGGCGTACAAATATGCGCTGTAGTGAAAAGATTAGGTGCGCTCCACTTCTGCCGCTGCTGCGTCTCGGCACCGCTCGCGTCGCACTCAAGCGCACCGGTCAAGGGGCGGTGTTGGGGTGGGGGTGGCGGTTGCCATAATCGTTTAATCGAAATACTTTAATCGATTATTTCGATTAACTGAAAGACGTAAATCGATTACGATTAATCGATTAACTGTGGACCTCTAGTCGATTAATCGATTAATCATTAATCGCTTTTACCATCCCTAGTCCCGCGTCCTTTTTGATGCGTTGTGAGACGCCGTGAAGATAAGGGATAACCGCAGTCTTTGGGCGTGACGCCTGTCCTAGATCTTTTTCTGCAGCATCGGTGCGTTTCTTTCACGTTTCTTGCATTGGTAGCTGCCTGACGCCCGTGTTAAGCGACCTGCTAATGGCACATTTCGATCGGCAATTGCAGGAAAAGCTTGGCGAATTCACTGTTGTACTCGTATTTCGATACCTGGATGACTACCTTGTGCTTTTCCAGGCGGAGGAAAACTCCAATGAAGCTCGCTCGAGGCTATAGCTTCTTCATCTATTTGAAGCAATGCTTGATGGCCTAACCCTGACTATAGAGCTGCCAGCTGAGCAACGTTTGAGCTTCCTCGATTTAGAACTCACATTCGCAAGGGATTTCTAAAAACTTTATTAGAGCGCGCGCACACACACACGCACGCACGCACGCACGCACGCACGCACACACGCACGCACACACACACACACACACACACACACACACACGCACGCACGCACACACACACGCACGCACGCACGCACGCACGCACGCACAGAGCTCACTTCCAATGTATTCATCGCACGAAGGCTTGAATATATACATGTCGCACATGCGCGCACAGAACTCACATTCGCAAGGGATTTCCAAAAACTTTATTAGAGCACAGCCTAGAACTGATAAACTGAATTTCACGTGGAAACAAAGATAGCGTAGGGGCGCTTACACAGCGGTTCTTATTTTTTTTTCTATGAAGAAAGCCTCTAACACTTCACGTGCTGTTTTTCTTGCGCTTCTGCCCAGAACCTTTGTCTCAGAGAATCGTGCGTCACAGCCACTCCATATAGCATGCGCAACCAGGTGGGCATACTTGTCGTCTCGTTTTGTTAATTTTTGGGCGTGCTACCTTAACCGGTCATTAACACATCTTTTGGTTTGACTGATGTACACCTTGCCGCAGGATAAGGGTATCGAGTACGCGACCCCCGTGGAACATTTCACAAAAGGCCTGTCATGTTTCTTCTCGCAGCGGCGCTTTTTGCTATCGCAAATACGTTGGCACAACTTCCCGATTTTCTCGGGCGCCGAAAACACCATCGGTACACCGTGCCTGCCGGCGACTTTCTTGAAATTGTGCGAGAGCTTATGAATATATGGCACAACTTGGGGCCTAATCCTCGAGGGCTGGGTAGCAGTCATCGCTTTCCGTGTTCCACGTTTGAAGTTCTGCAGAAGTGATTCAGCAGAGGCCATAATGACCTATCGAGGAAAGCCAGCAGACTCTAATTGGCTCACCTGATTAAGAAAACTACGTTCCATGCTGTGTGGGCACGACCTCCTCAGCGCCGACTCCAAGCAGAGAGAGGCTACACCACCCTTGACAATCTTTGAGTGGGCATAATCGTACGGCAACAGCTCCTTCTTAACACGGGGATGAAAAAGCAACAAAAGTGCTGGTCATTCCACGTGAGGCTCAAGTCTACGAATTGCAGAAAAGCTTCTTGCGGTAATTCAACAGTGAAAGATAGGCGTCGTCCTATTCATTTAAAGACGTTTAAAATAGATTCCGAGGATGTAAGGTCTTGTAAACAACATTAGAAAGATCGTGTAAACAACAAAAAGCGCCTAGTTAAGTTGCCACACGTACACAATGCGTCACACAGGCTGAAGAAGATAGGAGCCCGCGCCAACTTGCTCGCAACTTTCTCGGCTCCCGAGAAGCTTCAGAAGTTGTGCCAAATGGTGGACGCTCAGCCCTCACGGGTTCCTGCGTGTTCCGTGAACCGCAGGACACGTTTCGTCTCCTGCGCAGTGGTGGTTGTTTATTCAATCCCACTGACGTGTGGGAAAAGTTATATTGGCCCAACGGGCAGATGCTTAGATGACCGCTTTCGCGAGCGCCCCGATAATGTCTTCAAAACAGTGCAGGGTCACATCGGCATTCATTGCCGTGACTGTGGGTGTACACCCCGTTTCAACCAGAGCAGAGGAATGGCGAGCCATAGGGTTCAGCTAACTCACGAAGTTATCGAAGCTCATTCGATACATAAGCTGGCTGATAAGTGCGTTAGCGCACCCTCTATTGCGCTTTCAAATCAAGAATTTGATTACCTAGCTGGGTTTTAGGGCATACGTGGTGGCACGCTCCAAGTATTTCAGATGACGTGGCAATGATCTGAACACCCTTTCTTTTCTTACCTCGCAGCCTCTCCCTCGACTTGTATATATGCCTTTTTTATCGAAGTAAAACTAGTAAGCGCTCTTTGCCTCTGCTGTCTCACCCCTTCCTAAACTTTCTATGCGCTGTTAACGTTTCGAAATAGATTTGTCGGATGAATAGCCCGTCACCTCTACCCTCCTCCGCACACCCCCCGCCCTTGCCACTTCCAACGTATCGTATGGAGGCGACTCCAAACCCGAACTCTCCCTCACCGCAAGTCCTATCCCTACTTCCGCCCCATATGTCCGTGTGTGGAGAGTCTTAGACCACATGCGTTTGGCTGCCCTGGCGATCCTCCTCCGCAGGGGCAGTCCGCTATCAATACATGGACGCCCTCCTTGCGTCGCAAAATCTGTACTCACAGCTTCCCTGTGTGAACCGGGGTACCCTGGCCCTGCGTGGTCTGAGGCGCAATGTGATGGCCGCGCGGTGGCTTAGGGTTCCTCCAAGCTCACTTCGTTCGACGAGTCATCCGTGCAATCATCCCCATAGTTCAAAAGTGCTGTCTTCGGCAGTCCCTCCTTTTCACTGAACCGCATTACATGCCATGGCAGTGGTGCAAGCTAATTACAATATATATTGCTTCAAAGTTCTTAGTGCTTGCCTACTCTGTGAGGCAAGCTGCAGTTTCTTGGACGCTGACCGCTTATTTACCTTTGACAATGGCGACGTTACAAAGGGTAATTCACCCTCGCCTGTGCTCTTTTAAACACAAGTAAACAGCGTGCTGCCAGAGGCAGGGTCTTTCTCGGCGCCAGTTGCCGCATTTTTCGCCGCACCAGCTTGCTGTCAAGTTGTGGCCGCATCGGTCGCAAATGCTTATGCCCACATCTCGCATAGTGACAGCAAACATGCAAATGCACGAGTGCGCAATGTGGTGTAGAGTTTGATGGGGTGTGCCCTTGCCGGCAAGTACGAGATTGTGGCTAGCATGATCTGCTGTGCCGGTATACACTTCATGCTCACATCTACCCTCGATCGCGGGAGAGCCGGCCATCTTTTTAAAAGCTTCCCACGTAACAGTGAATAATCCGCACCATCACTGCTGCAGATTATTGAGCATAGCTGTGGATACGAAGGAACAAACGTAAGTCGGAAGCGGCACTGACGGGACAGTACACTGGTTTCTTTGTCGCCGCTTGGAGCAGGCGATGGATGCTTTGTTTGAGCATTGACAGCGGCCATGCCTCCACGGATCACTGAATCTAGTTTGCTCAACGTGGGCTTTGCGAACGGCATCTTGGGGCCATATTCTCAGCTGACAACCTTTGGATATACTGCCACGGTAATAAAATGGGAACAGGCAGCAGCACGACACACAACAGAATAGCTCCGATCGAGCAGCAAGTCATCTGGTGAATTCCATTGGCAGATTCGGAGTGGCTGACGAACCCTGCGCCGGAGCACTCCACTCCGGGCAATCAAAGTGAATCTACAATAGAGTTTCATACCATAATACCTAGAGCGGAATCTGTCGCTGCGATCGTTGTACCACCATGGGAATGATGGGAAGTACAGGCTTCGGATTGGACGGCGTTAGCTAGCGAACTGTCTGTGGATCTTTTCCTACAGTTTCAGTTTCGTTCTTCGTGCAGCGTGAGTAGTGGGGTGCGGTAAAAGCACTCAAGCAGTGCCTGTGTTGTTCAAAGAGGCTGAAGACCGCTAGGTCTCTTGGTTTGCCGCGACGTTGCAGCTTTACAGGTTGTATGTGACAGTTCTAGCGAAGCGTCGGGCACTCACCGCTGCGCTAGACGTAGCGTCCCATGCCAGTGCAGGATATCGCACAGAGTTCAAGTCTTCTTACAAGCGCGTCTTGCCAAAACTCGTTGATATCAACTGCAAAACGACGGCGAAGCTAAGTAGACGCACCGTCACGCTCCTCTGACTCGTCTTCACACCAAAACGAGAGATGCGTTGGGGGCAGGCCACTTGGACAGACGCACCTGGCATCGCAGCAGACGATACGTTAAGTGTTTTTCACTCAGTACTGTACTGTTGCTTTCATAAATAGATAATACGTACTTTCGAGGAAAAAACAAGCGTGTTTGTTTTCAAATGTTATAAAAAATAATTCATTAAATTCTGATGCCAAACCTGGAACACTATGGCAGAGCAATGCATACCCTGGCAGTTAAATTTGTACAGGTTTCACTTCTCTCTCGCTATCACGTAAGCTTTTTGCAATAAGTTTTACGTATAAAAAAAATGAAGCAAGTCTCAATTGGAAATAACTTCATATCGCTTTGTTTTACACTCGGGAAACAAGCGTCGCGAATCTCAAGAACGAAAGCCATCCGAACCAGATCCGAAGCCTGTACTTCCCATCATTCCCAATGGTGGTACAACGCGCCGCTGAAGGAGCCCGCATAGACACTAGCGCCAGATTCCACTCTAGGTATTATTGTATGAAACTCTATGGAATCTACCAATGGTGCTATCGCTGGAGCGAATTGCAGGCGCACATCCGCTTCCGGTAAAAGCGCCAGTTGACGCTACGAAGTCATTTTCCTTCCGAGACGCGACTCGCCTTCGCGGTTCTCGAGAGGGAGGTGTCAGCATCGGCGACACGACGCATCCGCGCGTCTGAATTGCGCGGGTGCGCGTTCATCGCGCGTCTCTGCAGACGTGCGTCTCTTCGCCGTTGAGTTGGTCGAGTTTTGCGCTGAATAGCGCGCTTGCGACTTCCGGTCGAATCCGCCGCGGAGTAGAAAAAGTTGCTCCGTGGAGTGGATCCCGTGACGGACGTGCTCCACGTCTGCCAATGAAACATACAGGGGGGCACTCTGCCAACGGAACAAACTTGCCCCGCCTGGAGCAGAAAAACTGCTACCGGAAGTGCTCCGAATCTGCCAATGGATGACACCATTCTCAACCACCAGTGGTTCCGCGCTCAAATAATGGCGATACTATCCGCGCAACAGTAAATGCCCGTGTTAAACCAGAATATCGATATGAGTGCGCGCGAATTGGCTGCTTGAGAAAAGGGGTCATTGGGCAGACGAGATTATTGGTCAGGCACAGCGTCGCCGAAAGTGGTCATCTCAGAAACTTGGGGTCCCCCGAATCGTAGAGCGCGGCGACGAGTACGTTTGAAGATGGTGCCATGGTTAGTTCTTGGGTTTGGGCGCCACCGGAAGGAAATTAAGGCTCCCGCGGCGCGTAAAGAAAAAGTGACAAGATATCCGACCTCGTGGGTAGCCGCTCTGGCGCGTGATTCGAAGCACGAGCGTTCTTCGTACTCTATTTCGTCCCTCCTGTTTCAACAACCTCAACGACGTTAATGTGCTGAAATCCACGTGAGCGTTCACGAGTCGGCGTCCCGTCGAAATCGAGGGAGGCGTCAAAATTTCGGAGTGTCTCGATTTCGACGATGTGCTGACCATTTTGGAGTCCATGTGCGTCTACAGCAAAACCATAAGTCCCGACTGGCAACGTCGGCAGCGATTATCTCCACAGGGGTTGCGAAGGCTGTTTCAGACGCCGCCTATGTAGTCTATTGCAACAAAAATAATATCATTTGTTTAATTTGTGTACTTTACAGTAACTAAGCCTAATTAAGCTGCAATTAAATATCTTTCTATCCTCAAGCCATTGATGCTCTTTTTTGACATCAAAAGAATTAAATCTCGGGCTAGGTATATAGTGTAAGTTTATTTTTGGTTAGGTCCATTTTGAGCAAAGCAAGATCATAGTTTTCACATTGCTCGGAGGAAGCGGCACGTCGAACGACTCGTCGAATGTGGTAGTGCCTTCATCAAAATGATCATATGCAACAGTACATTTCAAAATGAAGTCAAATTTGTTATGCAGAAAGTTCAATTGATCCTAAGCTCGATGTATCTTTATTAGCCCCTAGTTGATACAAATAGCAGGAACTAGTGGTGTACGCAATCGTGTACATAGCGTGTCGAAGGGTGAATAGAAAAGAACTGAAGCATTTCTTCTCATTATTCCGACTTTGTTCTTTTTTACATTATTAGTGCGCTGATTGGGGCCATTCCTTCACTGTCCAGACTCTCAAGACTGGCCAGCAGAAGCCTTGGACTGTTGCTCAGAAGTCCGAGAATAAGCACAAGAACCGATACGCCGACCTTCTGCCATGTGAGTAAGGTTCACTGCTCATTTAAACCACCTTGGCGCACGTTGCGGGTGGCTGCTCCTGACCTTTCTCTTTTCAGTACTACTCTACAACTAATGCCAATAAAATGGAAAAGCTTACTGCAGAATAAGCGGCAAAAGAGATGCGTTAGCATTACGCTTGCTTTTCTCTAATTACGTTAAACTACCTGAATAGCCAGCGTTATTCAACTATCCTGCAACGCAGTCTGCCGCGCTGGAGCAGTGGTTATGGTGCTGGGCTGCTGACCCGAAGGTCGCGGGTTCGATCCCGGCCGCGGCGGTCACATTTCGATGGAGGCGAAATGGTACAGGCCCGTGTACTGTGCGATGTCAGCGCACGTTAAAGAACACCGGTTGGTCGAAATGTCCGGAACCCTCCACTACGGCGTTCCTCATTATCATATCGTTGTTTTGGCATGCCAAGCCATAAATATTATTATTGTGCTGCAACACAGGAGACTTCATGTAATGATTTCAGCGCCAAGAGGGGCCAGAATTGGAATTATCTCCCCTCTGGAACTGAATAAAGTTAATTCATCATCCTCACCCCCCGTCAATTTCTAGCACAACGACGCCACGGCGCTCAGTGGCGTCGCCAGGCTAGTCTCAGGAGTGGCACACCGGGCACGCGCAGCCCCTCCCTGAAATTTTGTCCTGCCATACACTGTAAAAAAAAAAATTACTCCCAGGTGGGAGTAAAACGCCTGTCCTCTAGCGACCCCCCCTGTTCGGAGTAATTTTTACTCCGGACCTCCGGAGCAAAGTTGTTACTCCGGCTGGCCGGAGCAATTGCGTGGCACAGCCGGAGTACTTTTCACGGATATTTCACTGAAGTTGCAAGGCGGGCTTGTTGGTACGCCATACTTGAATAAAACTGGTAGCGCAAAGAAACGGGACACAAGAAGTAACACGGAGACACGCACAGCGCCGTGTTACTTCTTGTGTCCCGTTTCTTTGCGCTACCAGTTTTATTCAACGACCGGAGTGATTGCGTGGCGCCGCCGGAGCACTTTTTACCGGCATGTTGCTCCGGCTGGCCGGAGTGATTGCGTGGCGCCGCCGGAGCACTTTTTTACCGGCATGTTGCTCCGGCTGGCCGGAGTGATTGCGTGGCGCCGCCGGAGCACTTTTTACTGGCATTTTGCTCCGGCTGGCCGGAGTGATTGCGTGGCGCCGCCGGAGCACTTTTTACCGGCATTTTGCTCCGGCTGGCCGGAGGGACTGCGGGGCACCTCCGGAGTATTTTTTGCTGCTTTTTCACTCCGGCTATCCGGAGTTTTCGCGTGGCACCTCCGGAGTGTTTTACGAATGTCCTTACTTCGTCCGGACGGAATTGCAGTGCGATGGATCACGAGTATTCTTTTTTAATTTGCCTCCTCTGTTTGTTTATTCTATGCTGATCGTGTCACGCATTGGTTAGATGAAGGAATTCTCATGCAAACACTGCAGAGTTACTGTGTATTTTTTAAAGACGATAGTCTTTCTTGGGATACCTAAACGGAGAAATTTTGGTCTGTCTGTCTGTCCGTCTGTCTGTCTGTCTGTCTGTCTGTCTGTTTCTCTGTTTGTCGGCACGTCGCACGATTCAGCTGCTGGCCAAAGTTTGAGTGCTTTCTGAACGCCCAGCCAACTTGATCAGTCGTTTTTGTGCATACTTGTGAACATTGTCGATCAAAAAGCAAATATTACGCATATCTGAGGCGCAACAACAATACGGAAGTATTAAGTGGTGTGTTCTTTTATAGAAAATACATAGATACTTAATTCTGAAGACCCTAGTGTTTCTTAGGCTGCGCTGAAAATGTGGGCTGCCTTGCAAAAGCGAAGAGCCGTCGTCTATCTCCGAGTTCGCGCGAAGTGCCGCGTGTTTCATCCGACGCGCGATAGCTGGCGCAGTCTGCCCTCGTCGCTGCAAACAAGAGAATCTCTTTTCGTGGTCGCTCTGCGCGCCTTCTCAGCTTATTACACGCTGCCAAAAACACCGCGCTTGCGGCGAGAAGACGCTTGGTCATGCCAGGACGGAAATGGTCGAGAACAGCATCACAGGTGGCCGCGGATGAGACCGGCAGAAGACTATCGTCTTTCGATGACATTTGCAGCGAAGCACGCAGATACGCGGCCAATTTTTTTCCACAGAGCTCTAGCAGATGAAATTCAGGAGAACACTCGAGTTCTTATTGCTTGATTTATTCAAAATATGGTGCAGTTTGTGGCTGATGACCCACCATTTGGGAAAAGAAGACAAGAAGAAACAAATATACAAAAAGCCACCAAAAAAGAACAGAAGGAGACAGATCACATGGAATCAGCAGCACTCAAGTTTTAAGCGCAGCACGTTGAAATGAAGTCCAGAATGCCGTAAAACGATGCACAACAAACGAAGGAAGCGTAGCCACCGGGAACCATCTCCGAAGGACCATCCATCACATTCATTGACGACGCAAGGGTTCAGCTGATTGTTTCCTGCATAATTTATCAAAAACATAATACATGAGAACTGCAAATCATGCCAGAGGCACGAAAACTGAGGACAGTGAAGCCGCGGGCACTGATTAAATCCCATACTGTCTGCCTGTCCATGAGAACACCCAGGTTCTTAAACGGACCACACAAAAAAGAAAGGACGAGCGCTCAATATCAAGAAGCATATCACATGTACACCGGTGTCAGCCAGCCGCTCCATGATAAAAACACACCTCCGTGCCGCGGACAAAGTCCCACCGGGCGAAAATTTTCCATATATTTCTAAATCGATACCTCTACTTCTGCTGACAGATTCAAAAGCATTTTTTGTTTTCACTAAAATGAGCGACTTTTGGTACTCTCGAAGACAGCATCAGGAATACCTCTCCCGATTAACTTGCTAATTTTCTAATATATTATAGCTGCATGATTATTACAGTCGCATTTTGGTATGTGCTCATCGTCCTACTTCCAGCATATTGGGCTACAGTTTGTATACTTGCGGCCGGTTCTTAAGAAAAACGTACCTTCATTCTGCTTTGCAAAGAGTCTTCGAGAGAAGTTGGCGTTGTGTTTCTTTTTTTTTTAAATCTTCAGCGCCCGCTCTGTCGTGAAAGTTATCGTAATGAACATTTTTCAAAATAGTTATTGCATGAGCATGTATCGTTTCCAAATGAACAGGCTCGAGCACAAATAAAGTTTACTCTTACTTAACGAAATAGATTAGCAATCAAAAGTACAAGCATTACGCCACCTATGCCAATTGCATCATCAGTATAGTACACTGACAGAAATGAGGGGAGGTGGACCAGTTTACTCAACACACAGGTCCGTGAAGACGTCCGCAGGAGGCCACAGATGGTGATGCACGCTGAAGTGTCACGACGTGTGCACCAGGATTCGATGAATTTTCTTTTCCTTCTTCTGTTCACAGGCCAGCGTCGTTGCATCGTCCAGGTCAATACTATGTCTCGTCTTCGCGCACTGTTCGTCAGAGAAAGATAGAAAGAAGTGTTTTATTCTCAGAGAGATATGGGACATGAAGGCGAACATTTTGACAGTTTTACCTGTTTGGTCGCGGAAATTCAACTCACCCCTTCCCCCCTCCTCAAAAAAAAAAAAAAAAAAGAGTGCATTCACGGCCATGGCAGCAGGACTGAACACAGAAAAAAAAATGCAGTAGCGCGATAGTTCTTTCTCCCATCAACACAGAAAAGACTGGCAGTTTCTCAGGAAGTGCCCTCTTTTCTTTTTTTTTCTTTCACTCCCATACCCCTCCGCCCAACGACAGTGAGCGGTGCTCTCATATGGGTTGCAGAAATAAGCGTGAACCAACCTCCCCATCCAGACAAACATCGCGCGCCCCACAACACGATCTGCAAAGCAACCCCACCCTCCTTTCGCATTCCTCGTCACTGGTCTGGTCAGCCCCTTTCCCCCCTCTTTTGTCATGAAAGCACCACGTCCGCCGAATGGTCAATTATACTTCTAGAATAATATCTCAGATACCACTTATACAATCAAAATAATTTTTTCACCAAAATGAGTACGTATATGCGTTCTAAAAGTCTGCGCCAAACACATTTCCCTAGCCCAATTCGCTAAATTTATAACGAATTAACGCTGATTTCAGTTATTCCTGTTTTATTAATTCAGTTTACATGATAAATCAAAATAATTTATACGTAATGAGAGGCCTCGACCTGGCGTTTATTAATAAAAAAAGCGACAAATATTACAGTTTATGTATACTGACCAGACCAAAATATATTTTAACCAATTAGGTTTACTTATAAAAATTAATAACCTTTTATCGAATCAACCCACAACTATGATGTTTTCTATTAATGCATATCTACAGAGAGTCAATCAGCGCTCCAAATATTACAGTGGTGTGCTTAAAATTACCGAAGTTATTCATATTAAGAAAGAAAAGCACGTGTTCCAAACAACGCATTTTCAATATTTCCACTGAATTTTTTACTGCCATCTTGCAAAGCTAGCCTAGTCTTGATAACCTACTTGGTTATCAACACAAAACTACTCAATTTTAGCACTTTTTGAAAAGAATAACACAGAGAATTCAAGAAGAGCTCACTCACCAGTTTTGCGCCGCACCAGCGACCGCCGGATCGTTCGCCACTCGCGAGATCACAATGTGTCGTTCGTTGCACGGAACCATCACACGATTAAGGTTCCCGCAACTCCCTTCTGTCGATGACAACCTTCGTTGACGCTTGTAGTCGCTTGTGATGTCCACAAGGTGCACAGAACGATTTCCTTTTCCCGAACGCGGGCGAAGGGTTCGCGCAATCCTCGCTGCACTTCGATTCGGGTGGCTTGGCCTGCGACATGTTGGCTTGTGGGGACCGGCCGCCCGGCGCCCGGCGAGGCTGCCTACGTCACTTGTAGCAAGTTCTAGCAAGTTACGTTCCTCCTTTCCCGGTCGTCGACCTTTTTGCCAGTGAAGGCGTCCCAACACCACAAAAGCTTTTTCAAACCTTACTGCGGGGTTGTCCAGCCTCATTGTTGCCTCTCAGCCTACGCATTGTTAACGAGACGCCTGTCGTGCGGGAGCACGCTTTTAGATGTGAAGCATCTTATGGCGAAGCTTAATCCGGTGGTGGTGTGCGGCGTGACCACCCTTACTGCGCATGCGCAAACCCTTTCAAAAAAATAAAAATAAAAACCTCCTCTCCCCCCCCCCCTTTCTCTCTCCTCTAGGCATCCCTCCCCGCGGCAACCACACCCTCACTGCGCATGCGCCTTCCCTCCTCTCTCCTTCTACGCTCCCCCCTCTCTCCTCTAGGCATCCCAGCCCACGGCGTCCACACTCCCACTGCGCATGCGCGTCCCCCCCTCTCTCCTACGCTCTCCCCTCTAGGCATCCCTGCCCGCGGCGCCCACACTCCCACTGCGCATGCGCGTCCCCCCTCTCTCTCTCCTCTCCTACGCTCCCCCCGCCCTCTCTCGCCTCGCGAGGCCGACGCAGGCAGCGTCTGCTAGCGAGTTTCTTGGTTGACAAAACCGACTGCTCGCGCTGCACAACCGTTCACTGGCCACCCCGTATATCTGGCAATGGATCTTGACCTCCATGCTGGTGCCGGTGGGAGATTTCTCCTGTGCGTTGTTGAACAATAAAAATTTTCGCAGCGTGCGCGTTAACTAAAAGCGGACTGCGGGTCTCTGTGTCCAGTCGGAGTCTTCTGTCTCTCATTGCCCATTAGCAGCGATTGGCATGTTCCAGTAGAAAACACCGCTCCATCACTGCGTGCTTTGCGCCTCCCCAGTTTTCTCTCCTGCGCAACGCTCCGATGAGCGCCAGCGTCAACGCCGCCGCCAGTGTAAGCGTTAGCGCCCGCTGCTTCACATCTACACATGGTTCCCTTTAGCGGGAGATGGTGTAATTTTTTTCACTGGAAAGGACGAGCTGTCCCCGCACTGCGCCGGAGTATTTGCGGAGCATCCATGGAGCATAAGTGATCCGCCGGAGCACTTACGGAGGATCCACAGGAGAAAAATCAGGGAACTCGTCCCGCTTCCATCCGTCCATCGCCCACCGAAGTAAAAGGGTGGAAAACGAATGTATATGCTCCGGAGCATTCCGGTTTGAGTGATGCTACCGGGACTGAGCGGGAGCATGATCCCCCGAAACCTCCCGGCTGGGTATCTTTTCGTTTACAGTGTAGAATACAGAGCGCAAAATGACCCTGGAAGATAATTGCCTGCCCAGCCCCCCACTTCAGAACGTGACCCCCCCAAAACTAATTTCTGCCTACGCCACTGACGGTGGTTGTGGTACTCGACTGCTGACCCGCAGGTCGCAGGATGGAATACCGGCGGCCGCATTTTAGGTGGAGGCGAGAAGGCTTGAGGCCCGCGTGCTTATATTTAGCTTAAAGAACGCCAATTGTCGAAATTTCTCAGACTAATAATAATAATATCTAGGGTTTTACGTCCCAAAACCACGATTTGATTATGAGAGACGCCGTAGTGGAGGGCTCCGGAAATTTTGACCATATCGTGTTCTTTAACGTGCACTGACATCGCACAGTACACGGGCCTCTACCATTTCGCCTCCATCGAAATGCGACCGCCGCGGCCGGGATCGAACCCGCGACCTTCGGGTCAGCAGGCGAGCACTGTTCCACCGAAGCGGACATTTCTCAGACTACGGCGGCCCTCATTATCATATCGTGGTTATGGGAAGTACAGCCCCAAGAACAATTATATTTTATTTCTAGCCGCACTGGCACCGACAACTTTAAACTCGCATTTCGAATCATGTTAGAAATGACGCTGTGATCGACGAGTTCTTCTGTATATCTGTTCTTATGCCACGTTTGTTACATAGATATGCCACATAAGCCAAATCATATTGCCACGCGCCCTTATTTCTTTATTTCGGTGTGATCGGATAGCACCGCTCGGCGCTCACCACGCCGCAATGTTTCGGAAGCTTCGCGATTGTTCGACACTGCTCTGTTATGATCTCCAGCAGAACGCCAATAGTCCAGTTTACCCGGGAGCTTACGCGCGCACCAGTGACACCGCTGGAAGGTTCGACTGTTGACGCATCAAAGACCGCCCATGATCAGATTAGCGACGTTTGTGCTTGCCGCTTTCGCTGCACTTTGAGTGTTGCTTCTTTATTGGGCACCCAATGAAGCGTTACCGGTTGCGTTTTGTTTTCGTCACCGTCAACACCACGTGAGAGCACAGTTTGTTGTGCTTGCCGTATTTTTATTTAGCAGTGCTACCCTTCTTTTTTAGAAGCGAAGCAGCTTAAAGCCGAGTTCAATCCGGTTGTGGTGGTGGTGGTGGTGGTGTGCGGCGTGACCACCCTTACTGCGCATGCGCATACCCTTTCAAAAATAAAAATAAAAGCTCCTCTCCCCCCTCTCTCTCCTCTGGGCATCCCTCCCCGCAGCGACCACACCCCCCACTGCGCCTGCGCGTTCCCCCCTCTCTCTCCTCTCCTAGGTTCCCCCCCCTCTCTCGCCTCGCAACGCCGACGCAGGCAGCGTCTGCTAGCGAGTTTCTAGGTTGAAAAAACCGACTGCTCGCGCTGCACAACCGTTCACTGGCCACCCCGTATATATAGGCACTGGATCTTGACCTGTAAGGTAGTGCCGGTGGGAGATTTCTCCTGTGCATTGTTGAACAATAAAAATTCGCAGCGTGCGCGTTAACTAATAGCGGACTGCGGGTCTCTGTGTTCAATCGGATTCTACTGTCTCTCATTGCCCATTAGCAGCGATTGGCATGTTCCATTAGGAAACATCGGTCCATCACTGCGTGCTATGCTATGCGCCTCCCCAGGTTTCTCTCCTGTTCAACGCCGCGATGAGCGGCAGCGTCAACGCCGCCGCCACTGTAAGCGTTAGCGCCCGCTGCTTCGCATCTACACATGGTTCCCTTTAGCGGGAGATGGTGTAATTTTTGCTTACTGTTTTTGTCATCGTTTCTTTTTCTTTGACATGCAATGAATGAGCTGCTTCCCGGAGTTTTCGCTATTGTCCCTTTCACATGCCTTTTAATTTCACACGCCTGATTTTGCTTTTTCTTCTAAAGTCTGTATAAAATATTAGTTTATTAAAACATTGTGTATGATCATTTGAGAAAAGGGCACGTGACAAAAGCTTGTTGCGTTGTTCTTGAAAAAAGAAAGCTTGGCCGTTTAACAGTAGGTAACTCATTTCTTGCCAAAAATTTTGATGATTTTTAAATGCGAAGCATTTCTAAGCGAACTTCGGCGACTTTGAGCGTATCCATCTATCTAGCCGCCAACGAGATTGGGCTCTCCTGGCCGTATCGTTAATGGCATTTATACCGAAATTGGTATGGCGTAACATGACTGTATGACGAACACGAATGACTGGTCATATCATGAAAATCGTGACAAACTTGTCATGAACAGTGTCACGAATTACCTCGGGAGCGCTTGCAGTGGATGGAATTGAGAGAGAGACGGGAGTCGGAGGTGGCACAGCAAACACATTCTATCTGAAACACTGCCAAACATCACACGTAAATTCGCACACTCAAGAAATACATACAACTGAACTAATTGCAACACTACTCAAAAAATGAAATTCAAGCGAAGAATTCTTAAACCAAAGTCTACCCTACTTTAGTTAACTTCAGTTCCTAACTGCCACCGCAGTCCGACCACACTGGTCTCAGTTGAGTCCGAAATGGAACGTTCTTACTTGTGCGACGGTCGACGCGGCGTCTCGGTGGATCTCTCGTCGTCCGTGCTGCGTCGCGCTCGCCGTCGATGCCCTCTCCTTTCTTGCGGTCGCCGCTGCTCAGCAGTAACTCGACGATCCGCTTCTTGCTGATTTCCCGGTCGTCGTCGTGGCCAACGCGTGAGCGGACGGGTTAGGCCTAGCTGCCACCTCGATCCGTTGTTCCAACTGCGTCCACTTGACGACGTGACTCTCCGGGGACTGTCCTGTGGGCACTAGCCGTTCTGCGAGTGAAGGTGGAGCGTTGCGAGTGCTCCGGGACCCGCTGTGACGAGGATGCTTCAAGTCCGTAGTGGCCTCTCCCGGTCATCACCGAAGTCGACCCAGACTCGTGGTGCAGCAGCTGCGGACCCGGCACCCGCCGCTGTCTTCACCCGTGATACGCTGGCTTCTTCGACCTGCTTCGAACGGTGTCCCACAGACAATGCCATTTCTTCTCCTGTGGTTCTTTCACCACTGCTCAGCTGAAAGACCCATTGAAGCAAACGAAACTCTCAGCTCATGCATGAAGTTTTGCTGCGGGCGCTGCGCTTCTTCAGCTCCATGACCAAGATTGGCGCCCAGTGGGGTATGCTTCAAGGGTGCTCTCAAAGTCTGAAACAAAGTATGCCCAAATTGAAAAGGAAGCGTTGGCCGTGACGTTTGCTTGTGAGCGTTTCAGGGAGTTCGTTCTGGGTTTATCAGTGAATGTGAAAACAAACCACAAACCTTTGCTTGCTATTTCACAGAAGAACTTCAGTGAAATGCCGCCACGATTGCAGCGGTATTTTCTTCGACTAATGCCTTTCGATATCAAATCGCAGTATGTTCCTGGGAAGCATCTGCTCGTGGCGGACACGCTATCGAGAATTCCTGGAACCCAACCAAGTGATGTAGAAAAAGAACAAGACGTGTGTATCCATGCGACCAGCGTGCTAGCCACCATTGTAAGTGAGAACACGAAGACTGAACTGGCATATGCAACCCGAGAGGACCCATACCTCAAGCAAGTGACGGAGGCACTCCAAGAAGGACGACCAGTCTCGGGCGAACTAGCTCCATTTTTGTCAGAACTGTCATATGTTGATAGAGTGCTTTTGATGGGCAGCAGGGTAGTCATCCCAAAGAGTCTTCGGCGGTCCATGCTGCAACGTCTTCATGAAGGCCATTTGGGATTGAACAAGTGCAAAGCCAGAACACGCCTTCTAATGTACTGGCCTGAGATGAATTCAGACATCAAGTCGCTCATAAGCAGGTGTGCCACATGTCAGCACTTCGCCTACCGACAAACCTCAGAGCCACTGTCACCAAGGCAGGTTCCAACGAGGCCGTGGCAGCGAATTGGTGTCGACCTGTTTGACCATGGAGGCAAGTGTTACCTGGTTGCCTACTGTGCCTATTCCAACTACCCAGAAGTAGAACATTTGCCTCAGTCAACCAGCCAGGTCGTAGTAGACAAACTAGCCACAATGTTTGCTCGCCATGGGATACCCATCGAAGTATGCACCGACGGAGGACCCCAGTTTACATCTCGCGAATTTAGACATTTTGCAGCTAAATGCGACTTCACTCACACCATCTCGAGCCCCCCAGTTCCCCGGGGCCAATGGTTTAGCTGAAAAAGGGGTTCAGGTCGTAAAGCGCCTTTTACAGAAAACCGAGTACGCCGGCGAGGAGTTCTGGGTGGCGCTGCTCAATTACCGAATACCGCCCCTGATCGACGGACGCACCCCGAGTCACCTCCTAATGGGACGGTAGCTCAGGGGACGACTTCCAGACTTCTCAGCAGATTCAACACCTATAGTCAAGAAACATCCACAGGATCTCGACAAAGGCATACCTTTCACACCCCTCTCCGAAGGAGACATTGTCAGAATAAGAAACGACAAGGGATGGTTTCCAAAAGACCGGGTTGAGGGACTTGCTGGTCTTAGATCTTACATTGTCTGCACTGATGAGGGCCGGCGTTATCGCAGGAATCGCCAGCACCTAAGAAGGACTTCAGAACACTTGGACCCACTGGATGACGAGGATGTCTCGCCGATAATCCCGTCGCCTATCCAGCAGACACTGGCAAGCCCAGATCCCACGCCAGATGCAGGGTCCGGCGCGACAACAGCACCCGGAACACCGAGGGAGCGAGACTCTTTACAACAGGCGCCTCCATCAGATGCTGTACTGAGCCAGTCAGCTGCACGTACACCACCCATTGCAAGTCACCCATCAGGGGACCCTGGAGTGTTCCCAGCCCAGCAGCAGGTCACTTGCCAGACACAAGCAGCAGCCGACTCGAGTCTCAGGAGATCCACTAGGCCACGCAAAGCACCGACGCGCTGTGCCGACTACATCACCTAAAGAAAAAGGAGGATGTACCAGGCAGGCAACCGCTTAATGAAGCGGGGTGTCCTCCCTTCGGCTGGCCACCTTAAGGAAGGGCGCGCGCGCCGCGCGTTGGTCATCAATAAACAGTCCCTTGCTTGATAGCGTCTCGTGTGGTTGTGTCCTTCTTGCAAGTGCAAACTAGAACACTGGTCAGCGCCAGTACCTGCGACACGAAGGTCACTGAACTCCAAGCCTCCCAGCATCTACGACAACGCCAGTTCGCGTTCCTCACCAATGAAAGATGGCGACACCTACTTGGACGCCGACGTCAACGCCAGTGCCACCCGCAACGCCTCGCCTCGTCATGCGTTGGCACACAACGCCGTGAGTTAGCTAAGCGACGAACGCTTTGTACTTTTGTTTAGAGCTAGTTCTTTTTTTTTGTTTTTTTTTTTACAAAGTGCAGTACACAAAGTAAAGTATACATATGTAAGGGGCAGGGTTGGCAAAAAGGCAATTTAATCTATCGGGTACATAATAGCGCAAACTTGGAAAAACACAGATTCGAGAAAAGAAGTAGGAGGGAGCAGAGAGGTCGGGCGCTAAACCTTGACCGGCATACTGATTGCACGATGTGACACAGAAGGTTGGTGTAGCTTGAAGTAGGCGTAGTGCTGAAAGGGCCCAATGTACTAGAAATATGACTGAGTAAGACTTGTTGTTGGGCGAGTTGGTTAACATCTATCGGGTACATAATAGCGCAAACTTGGAAAAACACACATTCGAGAAAAGACGTAGGAGGGAGCAGAACCCGATAGATGTTAACCAACTCGCCCAACAAGTCTTACTCAATCATATTTCTAGTACATTGGGCCCTTTCAGCACTACGCCTACTTCGAGCTACACCAACCTTCTGTCACATCGTGCAATCAGTATGCCGGTCAAGGTTTAGCGCCCGACCTTTCTGCTCCCTCCTACTTCTTTTCTCGAATCTGTGTTTTTCCAAGTTTGCGCTATTATGTACCCGATAGATGTTAACCAACTCGCCCAACAACAAGTCTTACTCAATCATATTTCTAGTACATTGGGCCCTTTCAGCACTACGCCTACTTCACGCTACACCAACCTTCTGTGTCACATCGTGCAATCAGTATGCCGGTCAAGGTTTAGCGCCCGACCTTTCTGCTCCCTCCTACTTCTTTTCTCGAATCTGTGTTTTTCCAAGTTTGCGCTATTATGTACCCGATAGATGTTAACCAACTCGCCCAACAACAAGTCTTACTCAATCATATTTCTAGTACATTGGGCCCTTTCAGCACTACGCCTACTTCCAGCTACACCAACCTTCTGTGTCACATCGTGCAATCAGTATGCCGGTCAAGGTTTAGCGCCCGACCTTTCTGCTCCCTCCTACTTTTTTTCTCGAATCTGTGTTTTTCCAAGTTTGCGCTATTATGTACCCGATAGATGTTAACCAACTCGCCCAACAACAAGTCTTACTCAATCATATTTCTAGTACATTGGGCCCTTTCAGCACTACGCCTACTTCACGCTACACCAACCTTCTGTGTCACATCGTGCAATCAGTATGCCGGTCAAGGTTTAGCGCCCGACCTTTCTGCTCCCTCCTACTTCTTTTCTCGAATCTGTGTTTTTCCAAGTTTGCGCTATTATGTACCCGATAGATGTTAACCAACTCGCCCAACAACAAGTCTTACTCAATCATATTTCTAGTACATTGGGCCCTTTCAGCACTACGCCTACTTCACGCTACACCAACCTTCTGTGTCACATCGTGCAATCAGTATGCCGGTCAAGGTTTAGCGCCCGACCTTTCTGCTCCCTCCTACTTCTTTTCTCGAATCTGTGTTTTTCCAAGTTTGCGCTATTATGTACCCGATAGATGTTAACCAACTCGCCCAACAAGTCTTACTCAATCATATTTCTAGTACATTGGGCCCTTTCAGCACTACGCCTACTTCCAGCTACACCAACCTTCTGTGTCACATCGTGCAATCAGTACGCCGGTCAAGGTTTAGCGCCCGACCTTTCTGCTCCCTCCTACTTCTTTTCTCGAATCTGTGTTTTTCCAAGTATGCGCTATTATGCACCCGATAGATGTTAACCAACTCGCCCAACAGCAAGTCTTACTCAATCATATTTCTAGTACATTGGGCCCTTTCAGCACTACGCCTACTTCAAGCTACACCAACCTTCTGTGTCACATCGTGCAATCAGTATGCCGGTCAAGGTTTAGCGCCCGACCTTTCTGCTCCCTCCTACTTCTTTTCTCGAATCTGTGTTTTTCCAAGTTTGCGCTATTATGTACCGGATAGATGTTAACCAACTCGCCCAACAACAAGTCTTACTCAATCATATTTCTAGTACATTGGGCCCTTTCAGCACTACGCCTACTTCAAGCTACACCAACCTTTTGTGTCACATCGTGCAATCAGTATGCCGGTCAAGGTTTAGCGCCCGACCTTTCTGCTCCCTCCTACTTCTTTTCTCGAATCTGTGTTTTTCCAAGTTTGCGCTATTATGTACCGGATATATGTTAACCAACTCGCCCAACAACAAGTCTTACTCAATCATATTTCTAGTACATTGGGCCCTTTCAGCACTACGCCTACTTCCAGCTACACCAACCTTCTGTGTCACATCGTGCAATCAGTATGCCGGTCAAGGTTTAGCGCCCGACCTTTCTGCTCCCTCCTACTTCTTTTCTCGAATCTGTGTTTTTCCAAGTTTGCGCTATTATGTACCCGATAGATGTTAACCAACTCGCCCAACAACAAGTCTTACTCAATCATATTTCTAGTACATTGGGCCCTTTCAGCACTACGCCTACTTCAAGCTACACCAACCTTTTGTGTCACATCGTGCAATCAGTATGCCGGTCAAGGTTTAGCGCCCGACCTTTCTGCTCCCTCCTACTTCTTTTCTCGAATCTGTGTTTTTCCAAGTTTGCGCTATTATGTACCGGATATATGTTAACCAACTGGCCCAACAACAAGTCTTACTCAATCATATTTCTAGTACATTGGGCCTTTTCAGCACTACGCGTACTTCAAGCTACACCAACCTTCTGTGTCACATCGTGCAATCAGTATGCCGGTCAAGGTTTAGCGCCCGACCTTTCTGCTCCCTCCTACTTCTTTTCTCGAATCTGTGTTTTTCCAAGTTTGCGCTATTATGTACCGGATAGATGTTAACCAACTCGCCCAACAACAAGTCTTACTCAATCATATTTCTAGTACATTGGGCCCTTTCAGCACTACGCCTACTTCAAGCTACACCAACCTTTTGTGTCACATCGTGCAATCAGTATGCCGGTCAAGGTTTAGCGCCCGACCTTTCTGCTCCCTCCTACTTCTTTTCTCGAATCTGTGTTTTTCCAAGTTTGCGCTATTATGTACCGGATAGATGTTAACCAACTCGCCCAACAGCAAGTCTTACTCAATCATATTTCTAGTACATTGGGCCCTTTCAGCACTACGCCTACTTCAAGCTACACCAACCTTCTGTGTCACATCGTGCAATCAGTATGCCGGTCAAGGTTTAGCGCCCGACCTTTCTGCTCCCTCCTACTTCTTTTCTCGAATCTGTGTTTTTCCAAGTTTGCGCTATTATGTACCGGATATATGTTAACCAACTGGCCCAACAACAAGTCTTACTCAATCATATTTCTAGTACATTGGGCCCTTTCAGCACTACGCGTACTTCAAGCTACACCAACCTTCTGTGTCACATCGTGCAATCAGTATGCCGGTCAAGGTTTAGCGCCCGACCTTTCTGCTCCCTCCTACTTCTTTTCTCGAATCTGTGTTTTTCCAAGTTTGCGCTATTATGTACCGGATAGATGTTAACCAACTCGCCCAACAACAAGTCTTACTCAATCATATTTCTAGTACATTGGGCCCTTTCAGCACTACGCCTACTTCAAGCTACACCAACCTTTTGTGTCACATCGTGCAATCAGTATGCCGGTCAAGGTTTAGCGCCCGACCTTTCTGCTCCCTCCTACTTCTTTTCTCGAATCTGTGTTTTTCCAAGTTTGCGCTATTATGTACCGGATATATGTTAACCAACTGGCCCAACAACAAGTCTTACTCAATCATATTTCTAGTACATTGGGCCTTTTCAGCACTACGCGTACTTCAAGCTACACCAACCTTCTGTGTCACATCGTGCAATCAGTATGCCGGTCAAGGTTTAGCGCCCGACCTTTCTGCTCCCTCCTACTTCTTTTCTCGAATCTGTGTTTTTCCAAGTTTGCGCTATTATGTACCGGATAGATGTTAACCAACTCGCCCAACAACAAGTCTTACTCAATCATATTTCTAGTACATTGGGCCCTTTCAGCACTACGCCTACTTCAAGCTACACCAACCTTTTGTGTCACATCGTGCAATCAGTATGCCGGTCAAGGTTTAGCGCCCGACCTTTCTGCTCCCTCCTACTTCTTTTCTCGAATCTGTGTTTTTCCAAGTTTGCGCTATTATGTACCGGATATATGTTAACCAACTGGCCCAACAACAAGTCTTACTCAATCATATTTCTAGTACATTGGGCCCTTTCAGCACTACGCGTACTTCAAGCTACACCAACCTTCTGTGTCACATCGTGCAATCAGTATGCCGGTCAAGGTTTAGCGCCCGACCTTTCTGCTCCCTCCTACTTCTTTTCTCGAATCTGTGTTTTTCCAAGTTTGCGCTATTATGTACCCGGATATATGTTAACCAACTGGCCCAACAACAAGTCTTACTCAATCATATTTCTAGTACATTGGGCCCTTTCAGCACTACGCCTACTTCAAGCTACACCAACCTTCTGTGTCACATCGTGCAATCAGTATGCCGGTCAAGGTTTAGCGCCCGACCTTTCTGCTCCCTCCTACTTCTTTTCTCGAATCTGTGTTTTTCCAAGTTTGCGCTATTATGTACCCGGATAGATGTTAACCAACTCGCCCAACAACAAGTCTTACTCAATCATATTTCTAGTACATTGGGCCCTTTCAGCACTACGCCTACTTCAAGCTACACCAACCTTTTGTGTCACATCGTGCAATCAGTATGCCGGTCAAGGTTTAGCGCCCGACCTTTCTGCTCCCTCCTACTTCTTTTCTCGAATCTGTGTTTTTCCAAGTTTGCGCTATTATGTACCCGGATAGATGTTAACCAACTGGCCCAACAACAAGTCTTACTCAATCATATTTCTAGTACATTGGGCCCTTTTCAGCACTACGCGTACTTCAAGCTACACCAACCTTCTGTGTCACATCGTGCAATCAGTATGCCGGTCAAGGTTTAGCGCCCGACCTTTCTGCTCCCTCCTACTTCTTTTCTCGAATCTGTGTTTTTCCAAGTTTGCGCTATTATGTACCCGGATAGATGTTAACCAACTCGCCCAACAACAAGTCTTACTCAATCATATTTCTAGTACATTGGGCCCTTTCAGCACTACGCCTACTTCAAGCTACACCAACCTTCTGTGTCACATCGTGCAATCAGTATGCCGGTCAAGGTTTAGCGCCCGACCTTTCTGCTCCCTCCTACTTCTTTTCTCGAATCTGTGTTTTTCCAAGTTTGCGCTATTATGTACCGGATAGATGTTAACCAACTCGCCCAACAACAAGTCTTACTCAATCATATTTCTAGTACATTGGGCCCTTTCAGCACTACGCCTACTTCAAGCTACACCAACCTTCTGTGTCACATCGTGCAATCAGTATGCCGGTCAAGGTTTAGCGCCCGACCTTTCTGCTCCCTCCTACTTCTTTTCTCGAATCTGTGTTTTTCCAAGTTTGCGCTATTATGTACCCGGATATATGTTAACCAACTGGCCCAACAACAAGTCTTACTCAATCATATTTCTAGTACATTGGGCCCTTTCAGCACTACGCCTACTTCAAGCTACACCAACCTTCTGTGTCACATCGTGCAATCAGTATGCCGGTCAAGGTTTAGCGCCCGACCTTTCTGCTCCCTCCTACTTCTTTTCTCGAATCTGTGTTTTTCCAAGTTTGCGCTATTATGTACCCGGATAGATGTTAACCAACTCGGCCCAACAACAAGTCTTACTCAATCATATTTCTAGTACATTGGGCCCTTTCAGCACTACGCCTACTTCAAGCTACACCAACCTTCTGTGTCACATCGTGCAATCAGTATGCCGGTCAAGGTTTAGCGCCCGACCTTTCTGCTCCCTCCTACTTCTTTTCTCGAATCTGTGTTTTTCCAAGTTTGCGCTATTATGTACCCGGATAGATGTTAACCAACTCGCCCAACAACAAGTCTTACTCAATCATATTTCTAGTACATTGGGCCCTTTCAGCACTACGCCTTACTTCAAGCTACACCAACTTTTTGTGTCACATCGTGCAATCAGTATGCCGGTCAAGGTTTAGCGCCCGACCTTTCTGCTCCCTCCTACTTCTTTTCTCGAATCTGTGTTTTTCCAAGTTTGCGCTATTATGTACCCGGATAGATGTTAACCAACTCGCCCAACAGCAAGTCTTACTCAATCATATTTCTAGTACATTGGGCCCTTTCAGCACTACGCCTACTTCAAGCTACACCAACCTTCTGTGTCACATCGTGCAATCAGTATGCCGGTCAAGGTTTAGCGCCCGACCTTTCTGCTCCCTCCTACTTCTTTTCTCGAATCTGTGTTTTTCCAAGTTTGCGCTATTATGTACCCGGATATATGTTAACCAACTGGCCCAACAACAAGTCTTACTCAATCATATTTCTAGTACATTGGGCCCTTTCAGCACTACGCGTACTTCAAGCTACACCAACCTTCTGTGTCACATCGTGCAATCAGTATGCCGGTCAAGGTTTAGCGCCCGACCTTTCTGCTCCCTCCTACTTCTTTTCTCGAATCTGTGTTTTTCCAAGTTTGCGCTATTATGTACCGGATATATGTTAACCAACTGGCCCAACAACAAGTCTTACTCAATCATATTTCTAGTACATTGGGCCCTTTCAGCACTACGCCTACTTCAAGCTACACCAACCTTCTGTGTCACATCGTGCAATCAGTATGCCGGTCAAGGTTTAGCGCCCGACCTTTCTGCTCCCTCCTACTTCTTTTCTCGAATCTGTGTTTTTCCAAGTTTGCGCTATTATGTACCCGGATAGATGTTAACCAACTCGCCCAACAACAAGTCTTACTCAATCATATTTCTAGTACATTGGGCCCTTTCAGCACTACGCCTACTTCAAGCTACACCAACCTTCTGTGTCACATCGTGCAATCAGTATGCCGGTCAAGGTTTAGCGCCCGACCTTTCTGCTCCCTCCTACTTCTTTTCTCGAATCTGTGTTTTTCCAAGTTTGCGCTATTATGTACCGGATAGATGTTAACCAACTCGCCCAACAACAAGTCTTACTCAATCATATTTCTAGTACATTGGGCCCTTTCAGCACTACGCCTACTTCAAGCTACACCAACCTTCTGTGTCACATCGTGCAATCAGTATGCCGGTCAAGGTTTAGCGCCCGACCTTTCTGCTCCCTCCTACTTCTTTTCTCGAATCTGTGTTTTTCCAAGTTTGCGCTATTATGTACCCGGATAGATGTTAACCAACTCGCCCAACAACAAGTCTTACTCAATCATATTTCTAGTACATTGGGCCCTTTCAGCACTACGCCTACTTCAAGCTACACCAACCTTCTGTGTCACATCGTGCAATCAGTATGCCGGTCAAGGTTTAGCGCCCGACCTTTCTGCTCCCTCCTACTTCTTTTCTCGAATCTGTGTTTTTCCAAGTTTGCGCTATTATGTACCCGGATAGATGTTAACCAACTCGGCCCAACAACAAGTCTTACTCAATCATATTTCTAGTACATTGGGCCCTTTCAGCACTACGCCTACTTCAAGCTACACCAACCTTCTGTGTCACATCGTGCAATCAGTATGCCGGTCAAGGTTTAGCGCCCGACCTTTCTGCTCCCTCCTACTTCTTTTCTCGAATCTGTGTTTTTCCAAGTTTGCGCTATTATGTACCGGATAGATGTTAACCAACTCGCCCAACAACAAGTCTTACTCAATCATATTTCTAGTACATTGGGCCCTTTCAGCACTACGCCTACTTCAAGCTACACCAACCTTCTGTGTCACATCGTGCAATCAGTATGCCGGTCAAGGTTTAGCGCCCGACCTTTCTGCTCCCTCCTACTTCTTTTCTCGAATCTGTGTTTTTCCAAGTTTGCGCTATTATGTACCGGATAGATGTTAACCAACTCGCCCAACAGCAAGTCTTACTCAATCATATTTCTAGTACATTGGGCCCTTTCAGCACTACGCCTACTTCAAGCTACACCAACCTTCTGTGTCACATCGTGCAATCAGTATGCCGGTCAAGGTTTAGCGCCCGACCTTTCTGCTCCCTCCTACTTCTTTTCTCGAATCTGTGTTTTTCCAAGTTTGCGCTATTATGTACCGGATATATGTTAACCAACTGGCCCAACAACAAGTCTTACTCAATCATATTTCTAGTACATTGGGCCCTTTCAGCACTACGCGTACTTCAAGCTACACCAACCTTCTGTGTCACATCGTGCAATCAGTATGCCGGTCAAGGTTTAGCGCCCGACCTTTCTGCTCCCTCCTACTTCTTTTCTCGAATCTGTGTTTTTCCAAGTTTGCGCTATTATGTACCCGGATATATGTTAACCAACTGGCCCAACAACAAGTCTTACTCAATCATATTTCTAGTACATTGGGCCCTTTCAGCACTACGCCTACTTCAAGCTACACCAACCTTCTGTGTCACATCGTGCAATCAGTATGCCGGTCAAGGTTTAGCGCCCGACCTTTCTGCTCCCTCCTACTTCTTTTCTCGAATCTGTGTTTTTCCAAGTTTGCGCTATTATGTACCGGATAGATGTTAACCAACTCGCCCAACAACAAGTCTTACTCAATCATATTTCTAGTACATTGGGCCCTTTCAGCACTACGCCTACTTCAAGCTACACCAACCTTTTGTGTCACATCGTGCAATCAGTATGCCGGTCAAGGTTTAGCGCCCGACCTTTCTGCTCCCTCCTACTTCTTTTCTCGAATCTGTGTTTTTCCAAGTTTGCGCTATTATGTACCGGATATATGTTAACCAACTGGCCCAACAACAAGTCTTACTCAATCATATTTCTAGTACATTGGGCCCTTTTCAGCACTACGCGTACTTCAAGCTACACCAACCTTCTGTGTCACATCGTGCAATCAGTATGCCGGTCAAGGTTTAGCGCCCGACCTTTCTGCTCCCTCCTACTTCTTTTCTCGAATCTGTGTTTTTCCAAGTTTGCGCTATTATGTACCCGATAGATGTTAACCAACTCGCCCAACAACAAGTCTTACTCAATCATATTTCTAGTACATTGGGCCCTTTCAGCACTACGCCTACTTCACGCTACACCAACCTTCTGTGTCACATCGTGCAATCAGTATGCCGGTCAAGGTTTAGCGCCCGACCTTTCTGCTCCCTCCTACTTCTTTTCTCGAATCTGTGTTTTTCCAAGTTTGCGCTATTATGTACCCGATAGATGTTAACCAACTCGCCCAACAACAAGTCTTACTCAATCATATTTCTAGTACATTGGGCCCTTTCAGCACTACGCCTACTTCCAGCTACACCAACCTTCTGTGTCACATCGTGCAATCAGTACGCCGGTCAAGGTTTAGCGCCCGACCTTTCTGCTCCCTCCTACTTCTTTTCTCGAATCTGTGTTTTTCCAAGTTTGCGCTATTATGTACCCGATAGATGTTAACCAACTCGCCCAACAGCAAGTCTTACTCAATCATATTTCTAGTACATTGGGCCCTTTCAGCACTACGCCTACTTCAAGCTACACCAACCTTCTGTGTCACATCGTGCAATCAGTATGCCGGTCAAGGTTTAGCGCCCGACCTTTCTGCTCCCTCCTACTTCTTTTCTCGAATCTGTGTTTTTCCAAGTTTGCGCTATTATGTACCCGATAGATGTTAACCAACTCGCCCAACAACAAGTCTTACTCAATCATATTTCTAGTACATTGGGCCCTTTCAGCACTACGCCTACTTCAAGCTACACCAACCTTTTGTGTCACATCGTGCAATCAGTATGCCGGTCAAGGTTTAGCGCCCGACCTTTCTGCTCCCTCCTACTTCTTTTCTCGAATCTGTGTTTTTCCAAGTTTGCGCTATTATGTACCCGATAGATGTTAACCAACTCGCCCAACAACAAGTCTTACTCAATCATATTTCTAGTACATTGGGCCCTTTCAGCACTACGCCTACTTCACGCTGCACCAACCTTCTGTGTCACATCGTGCAATCAGTATGCCGGTCAAGGTTTAGCGCCCGACCTTTCTGCTCCCTCCTACTTCTTTTCTCGAATCTGTGTTTTTCCAAGTTTGCGCTATTATGTACCGGATATATGTTAACCAACTGGCCCAACAACAAGTCTTACTCAATCATATTTCTAGTACATTGGGCCCTTTCAGCACTACGCGCCTACTTCAAGCTACACCAACCTTCTGTGTCACATCGTGCAATCAGTATGCCGGTCAAGGTTTAGCGCCCGACCTTTCTGCTCCCTCCTACTTCTTTTCTCGAATCTGTGTTTTTCCAAGTTTGCGCTATTATGTACCGGATAGATGTTAACCAACTCGCCCAACAACAAGTCTTACTCAATCATATTTCTAGTACATTGGGCCCTTTCAGCACTACGCCTACTTCAAGCTACACCAACCTTCTGTGTCACATCGTGCAATCAGTATGCCGGTCAAGGTTTAGCGCCCGACCTTTCTGCTCCCTCCTACTTCTTTTCTCGAATCTGTGTTTTTCCAAGTTTGCGCTATTATGTACCGGATAGATGTTAACCAACTCGGCCCAACAACAAGTCTTACTCAATCATATTTCTAGTACATTGGGCCCTTTCAGCACTACGCCTACTTCAAGCTACACCAACCTTCTGTGTCACATCGTGCAATCAGTATGCCGGTCAAGGTTTAGCGCCCGACCTTTCTGCTCCCTCCTACTTCTTTTCTCGAATCTGTGTTTTTCCAAGTTTGCGCTATTATGTACCGGATAGATGTTAACCAACTCGCCCAACAGCAAGTCTTACTCAATCATATTTCTAGTACATTGGGCCCTTTCAGCACTACGCCTACTTCAAGCTACACCAACCTTCTGTGTCACATCGTGCAATCAGTATGCCGGTCAAGGTTTAGCGCCCGACCTTTCTGCTCCCTCCTACTTCTTTTCTCGAATCTGTGTTTTTCCAAGTTTGCGCTATTATGTACCGGATATATGTTAACCAACTGGCCCAACAACAAGTCTTACTCAATCATATTTCTAGTACATTGGGCCCTTTCAGCACTACGCGTACTTCAAGCTACACCAACCTTCTGTGTCACATCGTGCAATCAGTATGCCGGTCAAGGTTTAGCGCCCGACCTTTCTGCTCCCTCCTACTTCTTTTCTCGAATCTGTGTTTTTCCAAGTTTGCGCTATTATGTACCCGGATATATGTTAACCAACTGGCCCAACAACAAGTCTTACTCAATCATATTTCTAGTACATTGGGCCCTTTCAGCACTACGCCTACTTCAAGCTACACCAACCTTCTGTGTCACATCGTGCAATCAGTATGCCGGTCAAGGTTTAGCGCCCGACCTTTCTGCTCCCTCCTACTTCTTTTCTCGAATCTGTGTTTTTCCAAGTTTGCGCTATTATGTACCGGATAGATGTTAACCAACTCGCCCAACAACAAGTCTTACTCAATCATATTTCTAGTACATTGGGCCCTTTCAGCACTACGCCTACTTCAAGCTACACCAACCTTTTGTGTCACATCGTGCAATCAGTATGCCGGTCAAGGTTTAGCGCCCGACCTTTCTGCTCCCTCCTACTTCTTTTTCTCGAATCTGTGTTTTTCCAAGTTTGCGCTATTATGTACCGGATATATGTTAACCAACTGGCCCAACAACAAGTCTTACTCAATCATATTTCTAGTACATTGGGCCCTTTTCAGCACTACGCGTACTTCAAGCTACACCAACCTTCTGTGTCACATCGTGCAATCAGTATGCCGGTAAAGGTTTAGCGCCCGACCTTTCTGCTCCCTCCTACTTCTTTTCTCGAATCTGTGTTTTTCCAAGTTTGCGCTATTATGTACCCGGATAGATGTTAACCAACTCGCCCAACAACAAGTCTTACTCAATCATATTTCTAGTACATTGGGCCCTTTCAGCACTACGCCTACTTCAAGCTACACCAACCTTCTGTGTCACATCGTGCAATCAGTATGCCGGTCAAGGTTTAGCGCCCGACCTTTCTGCTCCCTCCTACTTCTTTTCTCGAATCTGTGTTTTTCCAAGTTTGCGCTATTATGTACCCGATAGATGTTAACCAACTCGCCCAACAAGTCTTACTCAATCATATTTCTAGTACATTGGGCCCTTTCAGCACTACGCCTACTTCCAGCTACACCAACCTTCTGTCTCACATCGTGCAATCAGTACGCCGGTCAAGGTTTAGCGCCCGACCTTTCTGCTCCCTCCTACTTCTTTTCTCGAATCTGTGTTTTTCCAAGTTTGCGCTATTATGTACCCGATAGATGTTAACCAACTCGCCCAACAGCAAGTCTTACTCAATCATATTTCTAGTACATTGGGCCCTTTCAGCACTACGCCTACTTCAAGCTACACCAACCTTCTGTGTCACATCGTGCAATCAGTATGCCGGTCAAGGTTTAGCGCCCGACCTTTCTGCTCCCTCCTACTTCTTTTCTCGAATCTGTGTTTTTCAAGTTTGCGCTATTATGTACCCGATATATGTTAACCAACTGGCCCAACAACAAGTCTTACTCAATCATATTTCTAGTACATTGGGCGCTTCAGCACTACGCCTACTTCAAGCTACACCAACCTTTTGTGTCACATCGTGCAATCAGTATGCCGGTCAAGGTTTAGCGCCCGACCTTTCTCCCCTCCTACTTCTTTTCTCGAATCTGTGTTTTTCCAAGTTTGCGCTATTATGTACCCGATAGATGTTAACCAACTCGCCCAACAACAAGTCTTACTCAATCATATTTCTAGTACATTGGGCCCTTTCAGCACTACGCCTACTTCAAGCTACACCAACCTTCTGTGTCACATCGTGCAATCAGTATGCCGGCACAAGGTTTAGCGCCCGACCTTTCTGCTCCCTCCTACTTCTTTTCTCAACTGTGTTTTTCCAAGTTTGCGCTATTATGTACCCGATAGATGTTAACCAACTCGCCCAACAACAAGTCTTACTCAATCCTTATTTCTAGTACATTGGGCCCTTTCAGCACTACGCCTACTTCAAGCTACACCAACCTTTTGTGTCACATCGTGCAATCAGTATGCCGGCACAAGGTTTAGCGCCCGACCTTTCTGCTCCCTCCTACTTCTTTTCTCGAATCTGTGTTTTTTCCAAGTTTGCGCTATTATGTACCCGATAGATGTTAACCAACTCGCCCAACAACAAGTCTTACTCAATCATATTTCTAGTACATTGGGCCCTTTCAGCACTACGCCTACTTCACGCTGCACCAACCTTCTGTGTCACATCGTGCAATCAGTACCGGTCAAGGTTTAGCGCGCCCGACCTTTCTGCTCCCTCCTACTTCTTTTCTCGAATCTGTGTTTTTCCAAGTTTGCGCTATTATGTACCGATATATGTTAACCAACTGGCCCAACAACAAGTCTTACTCAATCATATTTCTAGTACATTGGGCCCTTTCAGCACTACGCCTACTTCAAGCTACACCAACCTTCTGTGTGCATCGTGCAATCAGTATGCCGGTCAAGGTTTAGCGCCCGACCTTTCTGCTCCCTCCTACTTCTTTTCTCGAATCTGTGTTTTTCCAAGTTTGCGCTATTATGTACCGGATAGATGTTAACCAACTCGCCCAACAACAAGTCTTACTCAATCATATTTCTAGTACATTGGGCCCTTTCAGCACTACGCCTACTTCAAGCTACACCAACCTTCTGTGTCACATCGTGCAATCAGTATGCCGGTCAAGGTTTAGCGCCCGACCTTTCTGCTCCCTCCTACTTTTCTCGAATCTGTGTTTTTCCAAGTTTGCGCTATTATGTACCGGATATATGTTAACCAACTGGCCCAACAACAAGTCTTACTCAATCATTTCTAGTACATTGGGCCCTTTCAGCACTACGCCTACTTCAAGCTACACCAACCTTCTGTGTCACATCGTGCAATCAGTATGCCGGTCAAGGTTTAGCGCCCGACCTTTCTGCTCCCTCCTACTTCTTTTCTCGAATCTGTGTTTTTCCAAGTTTGCGCTATTATGTACCGGATAGATGTTAACCAACTCGCCCAACAACAAGTCTTACTCAATCATATTTCTAGTACATTGGGCCCTTTCAGCACTACGCCTACTTCAAGCTACACCAACTTTTTGTGTCACATCGTGCAATCAGTATGCCGGTCAAGGTTTAGCGCCCGACCTTTCTGCTCCCTCCTACTTCTTTTCTCGAATCTGTGTTTTTCAAGTTTGCGCTATTATGTACCGGATATATGTTAACCAACTGGCCCAACAACAAGTCTTACTCAATCATACAGTACATTGGGCCCTTTCAGCACTACGCGTACTTCAAGCTACACCTTCTGTGTACATCGTGCAATCAGTATGCCGGTCCAAGGTTTAGCGCCCGACCTTTCCTACTTCCCTCCTACTTCTTTTCTCCGAATCTGTGTTTTTCCAAGTTTGCGCTATTATGTACCGGATATATGTTAACCAACTGGCCCAACAACAAGTCTTACTCAATCATATTTCTAGTACATTGGGCCCTTTCAGCACTACGCCTACCAAGCCTACACCAGACCTTCTGTGTCACATCGTGCAATCAGTATGCCGGTCAAGGTTTAGCGCCCGACCTTTCTGCTCCCTCCTACTTCTTTTCTCGAATCTGTGTTTTTCAAGTTTGCGCTATTATGTACCGGATAGATGTCAACCAACTCGCCCAACAACAAGTCTTACTCAATCATATTTCTAGTACATTGGGCCCTTTCAGCACTACGCCTACTTCAAGCTACACCAACCTTTTGTGTCACATCGTGCAATCAGTATGCCGGTCAAGGTTTAGCGCCCGACCTTTCTGCTCCCTCCTACTTCTTTTCTCGAATCTGTGTTTTTCCAAGTTTGCGCTATTATGTACCGGATATATGTTAACCAACTGGCCCAACAACAAGTCTTACTCAATCATATTTCTAGTACATTGGGCCCTTTTCAGCACTACGCGTACTTCAAGCTACACCAACCTTCTGTGTCACATCGTGCAATCAGTATGCCGGTCAAGGTTTAGCGCCCGACCTTTCTGCTCCCTCCTACTTCTTTTCTCGAATCTGTGTTTTTCCAAGTTTGCGCTATTATGTACCCGATAGATGTTAACCAACTCGCCCAACAACAAGTCTTACTCAATCATATTTCTAGTACATTGGGCCCTTTCAGCACTACGCCTACTTCAACGCTACACCAACCTTCTGTGTCACATCGTGCAATCAGTATGCCGGTCAAGGTTTAGCGCCCGACCTTTCTGCTCCCTCCTACTTCTTTTCTCGAATCTGTGTTTTTCCAAGTTTGCGCTATTATGTACCGGATATATGTTAACCAACTGGCCCAACAACAAGTCTTACTCAATCATATTTCTAGTACATTGGGCCCTTTCAGCACTACGCCTACTTCCAAGCTACACCAACCTTCTGTGTCACATCGTGCAATCAGTATGCCGGTCAAGGTTTAGCGCCCGACCTTTCTGCTCCCTCCTACTTCTTTTCTCGAATCTGTGACCTTTCTGCTCCCTCCTACTTCTTTTCTCGAATCTGTGTTTTTCCAAGTTTGCGCTATTATGTACCCGGATAGATGTTAACCAACTCGGCCCAACAAGCAAGTCTTACCTCAATCATATTTCTAGTACATTGGGCCCTTTTCAGCACTACGCCTACTTCAAGCTACACCAACCTTCTGTGTCACATCGTGCAATCAGTATGCCGGTCAAAGGTTTAGCGCCCGACCTTTCTGCTCCCTCCTACTTCTTTTCTCGAATCTGTGTTTTTCCAAGTTTGCGCTATTATGTACCCGATAGATGTTAACCAACTCGCCCAACAACAAGTCTTACTCAATCATATTTCTAGTACATTGGGCCCTTTCAGCACTACGCCTACTTCAAGCTACACCAACCTTTTGTGTCACATCGTGCAATCAGTATGCCGGTCAAGGTTTAGCGCCCGACCTTTCTGCTCCCTCCTACTTCTTTTCTCGAATCTGTGTTTTTCCAAGTTTGCGCTATTATGTACCCGGATAGATGTTAACCAACTCGCCCAACAACAAGTCTTACTCAATCATATTTCTAGTACATTGGGCCCTTTCAGCACTACGCCTACTTCACGCTGCACCAACCTTCTGTGTCACATCGTGCAATCAGTATGCCGGTCAAGGTTTAGCGCCCGACCTTTCTGCTCCCTCCTACTTCTTTTCTCGAATCTGTGTTTTTCCAAGTTTGCGCTATTATGTACCGGATATATGTTAACCAACTGGCCCAACAACAAGTCTTACTCAATCATATTTCTAGTACATTGGGCCCTTTCAGCACTACGCGTACTTCAAGCTACACCAACCTTCTGTGTCACATCGTGCAATCAGTATGCCGGTCAAGGTTTAGCGCCCGACCTTTCTGCTCCCTCCTACTTCTTTTCTCGAATCTGTGTTTTTCCAAGTTTGCGCTATTATGTACCCGGATAGATGTTAACCAACTCGGCCCAACAACAAGTCTTACTCAATCATATTTCTAGTACATTGGGCCCTTTCAGCACTACGCCTACTTCAAGCTACACCAACCTTCTGTGTCACATCGTGCAATCAGTATGCCGGTCAAGGTTTAGCGCCCGACCTTTCTGCTCCCTCCTACTTCTTTTCTCGAATCTGTGTTTTTCCAAGTTTGCGCTATTATGTACCGGATAGATGTTAACCAACTCGCCCAACAACAAGTCTTACTCAATCATATTTCTAGTACATTGGGCCCTTTCAGCACTACGCCTACTTCAAGCTACACCAACCTTCTGTGTCACATCGTGCAATCAGTATGCCGGTCAAGGTTTAGCGCCCGACCTTTCTGCTCCCTCCTACTTCTTTTCTCGAATCTGTGTTTTTCCAAGTTTGCGCTATTATGTACCCGGATATATGTTAACCAACTGGCCCAACAACAAGTCTTACTCAATCATATTTCTAGTACATTGGGCCCTTTCAGCACTACGCCTACTTCCAAGCTACACCAACCTTCTGTGTCACATCGTGCAATCAGTATGCCGGTCAAGGTTTAGCGCCCGACCTTTCTGCTCCCTCCTACTTCTTTTCTCGAATCTGTGTTTTTCCAAGTTTGCGCTATTATGTACCCGGATAGATGTTAACCAACTCGCCCAACAACAAGTCTTACTCAATCATATTTCTAGTACATTGGGCCCTTTCAGCACTACGCCTACTTCAAGCTACACCAACCTTCTGTGTCACATCGTGCAATCAGTATGCCGGTCAAGGTTTAGCGCCCGACCTTTCTGCTCCCTCCTACTTCTTTTCTCGAATCTGTGTTTTTCCAAGTTTGCGCTATTATGTACCCGATAGATGTTAACCAACTCGCCCAACAACAAGTCTTACTCAATCATATTTCTAGTACATTGGGCCCTTTCAGCACTACGCCTACTTCCAAGCTACACCAACCTTCTGTGTCACATCGTGCAATCAGTATGCCGGTCAAGGTTTAGCGCCCGACCTTTCTGCTCCCTCCTACTTCTTTTCTCGAATCTGTGTTTTTCCAAGTTTGCGCTATTATGTACCCGATATGTTAACCAACTGGCCCAACAACAAGTCTTACTCAATCATATTTCTAGTACATTGGGCCCTTTCAGCACTACGCCTACTTCAAGCTACACCAACCTTCTGTGTCACATCGTGCAATCAGTATGCCGGTCAAGGTTTAGCGCCCGACCTTTCTGCTCCCTCCTACTTCTTTTCTCGAATCTGTGTTTTTCCAAGTTTGCGCTATTATGTACCCGGATAGATGTTAACCAACTCGCCCAACAACAAGTCTTACTCAATCATATTTCTAGTACATTGGGCCCTTTCAGCACTACGCCTACTTCAAGCTACACCAACCTTCTGTGTCACATCGTGCAATCAGTATGCCGGTCAAGGTTTAGCGCCCGACCTTTCTGCTCCCTCCTACTTCTTTTCTCGAATCTGTGTTTTTCCAAGTTTGCGCTATTATGTACCCGGATAGATGTTAACCAACTCGCCCAACAAGTCTTACTCAATCATATTTCTAGTACATTGGGCCCTTTCAGCACTACGCCTACTTCAGCTACACCAACCTTCTGTGTCATCGATACCCAATCAGTACGCCGGTCAAGGTTTAGCGCCCGACGCTCTACTCCCTCCTACTTCTTTTCTCGAATCTGTGTTTTTCCAAGTTTGCGCTATTATGTACCCGATAGATGTTAACCAACTCGCCCAACAAGCAAGTCTTACTCAATCGCCATATTTCTAGTACATTAGGGCCCTTTCGCCTGCACTTCACTAAGCTACAACCTTCTGTGGCTACATCGTGCAATCAGTATGCCGGTCAAGGTTTAGCGCCCGACCTTTCTGCTCCCTCCTACTTCTTTTCTCGAATCTGTGTTTTTCCGAAGTTTGCGCTATTATGTACCCGATAGATGTTAAGCAACTCCGCCCAACAACAAGTCTTACTCCAATCATATTTCTAGTACATTGGGCCCTTTCAGCACTACGCCTACTTCAAGCTACACCAACCTTCTGTGTCATCGTGCAATCAGTATGCCGGTCAAGGTTTAGCGCCCGACCTTTCTGCTCCTCCTACTTCTTTTTCTCGAATCTGTGTTTTTCAAGTTTGCGCTATTATGTACCGGATATATGTTAACCAACTGGCCCAACAACAAGTCTTACTCAATCATATTTCTGTACATTGGGCCCTTTCAGCACTACGCGTACTTCAAGCTACACCAACCTTCTGTGTCACATCGTGCAATCAGTATGCCGGTCAAGGTTTAGCGCCCATTCCTTTCTGCTCCCTCCTACTTCTTTTCTCGAATCTGTGTTTTTCCAAGTTTGCGCTATTATGTACCCGATAGATGTTAACCAACTCGCCCAACAACAAGTCTTACTCCAATCATATTTCTAGTACATTGGGCCCTTTCAGCACTACGCCTACTTAGCTACGCCTTCTGTGTCACATCGTGCAATCAGTATGCCGGTCAAGGTTTAGCGCCCGACCTTTCTGCTCCCTCCTACTTCTTTTCTCGAATCTGTGTTTTTCCAAGTTTGCGCTATTATGTACCCGATAGATGTTAACCAACTCGCCCAACAACAAGTCTTACTCAATCATATTTCTAGTACATTGGGCCCTTTCAGCACTACGCCTACTTCAAGCTACACCAACCTTCTGTGTCACATCGTGCAATCAGTATGCCGGTCAAGGTTTAGCGCCCGACCTTTCTGCTCCCTCCTACTTCTTTTCTCGAATCTGTGTTTTTCCAAGTTTGCGCTATTATGTACCCGATAGATGTTAACCAACTCGCCCAACAACAAGTCTTACTCAATCATATTTCTAGTACATTGGGCCCTTTCAGCACTACGCCTACTTCACGCTACACCAACCTTCTGTGTCACATCGTGCAATCAGTATGCCGGTCAAGGTTTAGCGCCCGACCTTTCTGCTCCCTCCTACTTCTTTTCTCGAATCTGTGTTTTTCCAAGTTTGCGCTATTATGTACCCGATAGATGTTAACCAACTCGCCCAACAACAAGTCTTACTCAATCATATTTCTAGTACATTGGGCCCTTTCAGCACTACGCCTACTTCCAGCTACACCAACCTTCTGTGTCACATCGTGCAATCAGTATGCCGGTCAAGGTTTAGCGCCCGACCTTTCTGCTCCCTCCTACTTCTTTTTCTCGAATCTGTGTTTTTCCAAGTTTGCGCTATTATGTACCCGATAGATGTTAACCAACTCGCCCAACAACAAGTCTTACTCAATCATATTTCTAGTACATTGGGCCCTTTCAGCACTACGCCTACTTCCAAGCTACACCAACCTTCTGTGTCACATCGTGCAATCAGTATGCCGGTCAAGGTTTAGCGCCCGACCTTTCTGCTCCCTCCTACTTCTTTTCTCGAATCTGTGTTTTTCCAAGTTTGCGCTATTATGTACCCGATAGATGTTAACCAACTCGCCCAACAACAAGTCTTACTCAATCATATTTCTAGTACATTGGGCCCTTTCAGCACTACGCCTACTTCCAGCTACACCAACCTTCTGTGTCACATCGTGCAATCAGTATGCCGGTCAAGGTTTAGCGCCCGACCTTTCTGCTCCCTCCTACTTCTTTTCTCGAATCTGTGTTTTTCCAAGTTTGCGCTATTATGTACCCGGATAGATGTTAACCAACTCGCCCAACAACAAGTCTTACTCAATCATATTTCTAGTACATTGGGCCCTTTCAGCACTACGCCTACTTCAAGCTACACCAACCTTCTGTGTCACATCGTGCAATCAGTATGCCGGTCAAGGTTTAGCGCCCGACCTTTCTGCTCCCTCCTACTTCTTTTCTCGAATCTGTGTTTTTCCAAGTTTGCGCTATTATGTACCGGATATATGTTAACCAACTGGCCCAACAACAAGTCTTACTCAATCATATTTCTAGTACATTGGGCCCTTTTCAGCACTACGCCTACTTCAAGCTACACCAACCTTCTGTGTCACATCGTGCAATCAGTATGCCGGTCAAGGTTTAGCGCCCGACCTTTCTGCTCCCTCCTACTTCTTTTCTCGAATCTGTGTTTTTCCAAGTTTGCGCTATTATGTACCCGATAGATGTTAACCAACTCGCCCAACAACAAGTCTTACTCAATCATATTTCTAGTACATTGGGCCCTTTCAGCACTACGCCTACTTCACGCTACACCAACCTTCTGTGTCACATCGTGCAATCAGTATGCCGGTCAAGGTTTAGCGCCCGACCTTTCTGCTCCCTCCTACTTCTTTTCTCGAATCTGTGTTTTTCCAAGTTTGCGCTATTATGTACCCGATAGATGTTAACCAACTCGCCCAACAAGTCTTACTCAATCATATTTCTAGTACATTGGGCCCTTTCAGCACTACGCCTACTTCCAGCTACACCAACCTTCTGTGTCACATCGTGCAATCAGTACGCCGGTCAAGGTTTAGCGCCCGACCTTTCTGCTCCCTCCTACTTCTTTTCTCGAATCTGTGTTTTTCCAAGTTTGCGCTATTATGTACCCGATAGATGTTAACCAACTCGCCCAACAGCAAGTCTTACTCAATCATATTTCTAGTACATTGGGTCTCCCTTTCAGCACTACGCCTACTTCAAGCTACACCAACCTTCTGTGTCACATCGCAATCAGTATGCCGGTCAAGGTTTAGCGCCCGACCTTTCTGCTCCCTTCCTACTTTCTGAATCTGTGTTTTTCCAAGTTTGCGCTATTATGTACCCGATAGATGTTAACCAACTCGCCCAACAACAAGTCTTACTCAATCATATTTAGTACATTGGGCCCTTTCAGCACTACGCCTACTTCAAGCTACACCAACCTTTTTGTGTCACATCGTGCAATCAGTTGGCCAAGGTTTAGCGCCCTGACCTTTCTGCTCCCTCCTACTTCTTTTTCTCGAATCTGTGTTTTTCCAAGTTTGCGCTATTATGTACCCGATAGATGTTAACCAACTCGCCCAACAACAAGTCTTACTCAATCATATTTCTAGTACATTGGGCCCTTTCAGCACTACGCCTACTTCACGCTACACCAACCTTCTGTGTCACATCGTGCAATCAGTATGCCGGTCAAGGTTTAGCGCCCGACCTTTCTGCTCCCTCCTACTTCTTTTCTCGAATCTGTGTTTTTCCAAGTTTGCGCTATTATGTACCCGGATATATGTTAACCAACTGGCCCAACAACAAGTCTTACTCAATCATATTTCTAGTACATTGGGCCTTTTCAGCACTACGCGTACTTCAAGCTACACCAACCTTCTGTGTCACATCGTGCAATCAGTATGCCGGTCAAGGTTTAGCGCCCGACCTTTCTGCTCCCTCCTACTTCTTTTCTCGAATCTGTGTTTTTCCAAGTTTGCGCTATTATGTACCCGATAGATGTTAACCAACTCGCCCAACAACAAGTCTTACTCAATCATATTTCTAGTACATTGGGCCCTTTCAGCACTACGCCTACTTCCAGCTACACCAACCTTCTGTGTCACATCGTGCAATCAGTATGCCGGTCAAGGTTTAGCGCCCGACCTTTCTGCTCCCTCCTACTTCTTTTCTCGAATCTGTGTTTTTCCAAGTTTGCGCTATTATGTACCCGATAGATGTTAACCAACTCGCCCAACAACAAGTCTTACTCAATCATATTTCTAGTACATTGGGCCCTTTCAGCACTACGCCTACTTCAAGCTACACCAACCTTCTGTGTCACATCGTGCAATCAGTATGCCGGTCAAGGTTTAGCGCCCGACCTTTCTGCTCCCTCCTACTTCTTTTCTCGAATCTGTGTTTTTCCAAGTTTGCGCTATTATGTACCCGGATATGTTAACCAACTGGCCCAACAACAAGTCTTACTCAATCATATTTCTAGTACATTGGGCCCTTTCAGCACTACGCCGTACTTCCAAGCTACACCAACCTTCTGTGTCACATCGTGCAATCAGTATGCCGGTCAAGGTTTAGCGCCCGACCTTTCTGCTCCCTCCTACTTCTTTTTCTCGAATCTGTGTTTTTCCAAGTTTGCGCTATTATGTACCCAGATGTTAACCAACTCGCCCAACAAGCAAGTCTTACTCAATCATATTTCTAGTACATTGGGCCCTTTCAGCACTACGCCTACTTCAAGCTACACCAACCTTCTGTGTCACATCGTGCAATCAGTATGCCGGTCAAGGTTTAGCGCCCGACCTTTCTGCTCCCTCTCCTACTTCTTTTCTCGAATCTGTGTTTTTCCAAGTTTGCGCTATATTATGTACCCGGATAGATGTTAACCAACTCGCCCAACAACAAGTCTTACTCAATCATATTTCTAGTACATTGGGCCCTTTCAGCACTACGCCTACTTCAAGCTACACCTCAACCTTTTGTGTCACATCGTGCAATCAGTATGCCGGTCAAGGTTTAGCGCCCGACCTTTCTGCTCCCTCCTACTTCTTTCTCGAATCTGTGTTTTTCCAAGTTTGTGTACATGAGGTACCTGATAGATGTTAACCAACCTGCTCAACAACAAGTCTTACTCAATCATATTTCTAGTACATTAACACTTTTCAGCACTATGCCTACTTGCTGCACCAACCTTCTGTGTCACATCGTGCAACTGCGTATGCCGGTCAAGGTTTAGCGCCCGACCTTTCTGCTCCCTCTCTCCTACTTTTCTCGAATCTGTGTTTTTCCAAGTTTGCGCTATTATGTACCGGATATATGTTAACCAACTGGCCCAACAACAAGTCTTACTCAATCATATTTCTAGTACATTGGGCCCTTTCAGCACTACGCCTACTTCAAGCTACACCAACCTTCTGTGTCACATCGTGCAATCAGTATGCCGGTCAAGGTTTAGCGCCCGACCTTTCTGCTCCCTCCTACTTCTTTTCTCGAATCTGTGTTTTTCCAAGTTTGCGCTATTATGTACCGGATATATGTTAACCAACTGGCCCAACAACAAGTCTTACTCAATCATATTTCTAGTACATTGGGCCCTTTCAGCACTACGCCTACTTCAAGCTACACCAACCTTCTGTGTCACATCGTGCAATCAGTATGCCGGTCAAGGTTTAGCGCCCGACCTTTCTGCTCCCTCCTACTTCTTTTCTCGAATCTGTGTTTTTCCAAGTTTGCGCTATTATGTACCGGATAGATGTTAACCAACTCGCCCAACAACAAGTCTTACTCAATCATATTTCTAGTACATTGGGCCCTTTCAGCACTACGCCTACTTCAAGCTACACCAACCTTCTGTGTCACATCGTGCAATCAGTATGCCGGTCAAGGTTTAGCGCCCGACCTTTCTGCTCCCTCCTACTTCTTTTCTCGAATCTGTGTTTTTCCAAGTTTGCGCTATTATGTACCGGATAGATGTTAACCAACTCGCCCAACAGCAAGTCTTACTCAATCATATTTCTAGTACATTGGGCCCTTTCAGCACTACGCCTACTTCAAGCTACACCAACCTTCTGTGTCACATCGTGCAATCAGTATGCCGGTCAAGGTTTAGCGCCCGACCTTTCTGCTCCCTCCTACTTCTTTTCTCGAATCTGTGTTTTTCCAAGTTTGCGCTATTATGTACCGGATATATGTTAACCAACTGGCCCAACAACAAGTCTTACTCAATCATATTTCTAGTACATTGGGCCCTTTCAGCACTACGCCTACTTCAAGCTACACCAACCTTCTGTGTCACATCGTGCAATCAGTATGCCGGTCAAGGTTTAGCGCCCGACCTTTCTGCTCCCTCCTACTTCTTTTCTCGAATCTGTGTTTTTCCAAGTTTGCGCTATTATGTACCGGATAGATGTTAACCAACTCGCCCAACAACAAGTCTTACTCAATCATATTTCTAGTACATTGGGCCCTTTCAGCACTACGCCTACTTCAAGCTACACCAACCTTTTGTGTCACATCGTGCAACTCAGTATGCCGGTCAAGGTTTAGCGCCCGACCTTTGCTCCCTCCTACTTCTTTTCTCGAATCTGTGTTTTTCCAAGTTTGCGCTATTATGTACCGGATAGATGTTAACCAACTCGCCCAACAGCAAGTCTTACTCAATCATATTTCTAGTACATTGGGCCCTTTCAGCACTACGCCTACTTCAAGCTACACCAACCTTCTGTGTCACATCGTGCAATCAGTATGCCGGTCAAGGTTTAGCGCCCGACCTTTCTGCTCCCTCCTACTTCTTTTCTCGAATCTGTGTTTTTCCAAGTTTGCGCTATTATGTACCGGATAGATGTTAACCAACTCGCCCAACAACAAGTCTTACTCAATCATATTTCTAGTACATTGGGCCCTTTCAGCACTACGCCTACTTCCAAGCTACACCAACCTTCTGTGTCACATCGTGCAATCAGTATGCCGGTCAAGGTTTAGCGCCCGACCTTTCTGCTCCCTCCTACTTCTTTTCTCGAATCTGTGTTTTTCCAAGTTTGCGCTATTATGTACCGGATATATGTTAACCAACTGGCCCAACAACAAGTCTTACTCAATCATATTTCTAGTACATTGGGCCCTTTCAGCACTACGCCTACTTCAAGCTACACCAACCTTCTGTGTCACATCGTGCAATCAGTATGCCGGTCAAGGTTTAGCGCCCGACCTTTCTGCTCCCTCCTACTTCTTTTCTCGAATCTGTGTTTTTCCAAGTTTGCGCTATTATGTACCGGATAGATAACCAACTCGCCCAACAACAAGTCTTACTCAATCATATTTCTAGTACATTGGGCCCTTTCAGCACTACGCCTACTTCAAGCTACACCAACCTTCTGTGTCACATCGTGCAATCAGTATGCCGGTCAAGGTTTAGCGCCCGACCTTTCTGCTCCCTCCTACTTCTTTTCTCGAATCTGTGTTTTTCCAAGTTTGCGCTATTATGTACCCGGATAGATGTTAACCAACTCGGCCCAACAACAAGTCTTACTCAATCATATTTCTAGTACATTGGGCCCTTTCAGCACTACGCCTACTTCAAGCTACACCAACCTTCTGTGTCACATCGTGCAATCAGTATGCCGGTCAAGGTTTAGCGCCCGACCTTTCTGCTCCCTCCTACTTCTTTTCTCGAATCTGTGTTTTTCCAAGTTTGCGCTATTATGTACCCGGATAGATGTTAACCAACTCGCCCAACAACAAGTCTTACTCAATCATATTTCTAGTACATTGGGCCCTTTCAGCACTACGCCTACTTCAAGCTACACCAACCTTTTGTCATCGTGCAATCAGTATGCCGGTCAAGGTTTAGCGCCCGACCTTTCTGCTCCCTCCTACTTCTTTTCTCGAATCTGTGTTTTTCCAAGTTTGCGCTATTATGTATATGTTAACCAACTGGCCCAACAACAAGTCTTACTCAATCATATTTCTAGTACATTGGGCCCTTTCAGCACTACGCCTACTTCAAGCTACACCAACCTTCTGTGTCACATCGTGCAATCAGTATGCCGGTCAAGGTTTAGCGCCCGACCTTTCTGCTCCCTCCTACTTCTTTTCTCGAATCTGTGTTTTTCCAAGTTTGCGCTATTATGTACCCGATAGATGTTAACCAACTCGCCCAACAACAAGTCTTACTCAATCATATTTCTAGTACATTGGGCCCTTTCAGCACTACGCCTACTTCAAGCTACACCAACCTTCTGTGTCACATCGTGCAATCAGTATGCCGGTCAAGGTTTAGCGCCCGACCTTTCTGCTCCCTCCTACTTCTTTTTCTCGAATCTGTGTTTTTCCAAGTTTGCGCTATTATGTACCCGATAGATGTTAACCTAACTCGCCCAACAAGTCTTACTCAATCATATTTCTAGTACATTGGGCCCTTTCAGCACTACGCCTACTTCCAGCTACACCAACCTTCTGTCATCGTGCAATCAGTACGCCGGTCAAGGTTTAGCGCCCGACCTTTCTGCTCCCTCCTACTTCTTTTCTCGAATCTGTGTTTTTCCAAGTTTGCGCTATTATGTACCCGATAGATGTTAACCAACTCGCCCAACAGCAAGTCTTACTCAATCATATTTCTAGTACATTGGGCCCTTTCAGCACTACGCCTACTTCAAGCTACACCAACCTTCTGTGTCACATCGTGCAATCAGTATGCCGGTCAAGGTTTAGCGCCCGACCTTTCTGCTCCCTCCTACTTCTTTTCTCGAATCTGTGTTTTTCCAAGTTTGCGCTATTATGTACCCGATAGATGTTAACCAACTCGCCCAACAACAAGTCTTACTCAATCATATTTCTAGTACATTGGGCCCTTTCAGCACTACGCCTACTTCAAGCTACACCAACCTTTTGTGTCACATCGTGCAATCAGTATGCCGGTCAAGGTTTAGCGCCCGACCTTTCTGCTCCCTCCTACTTCTTTTCTCGAATCTGTGTTTTTCCAAGTTTGCGCTATTATGTACCCGATAGATGTTAACCAACTCGCCCAACAACAAGTCTTACTCAATCATATTTCTAGTACATTGGGCCCTTTCAGCACTACGCCTACTTCACGCTGCACCAACCTTCTGTGTCACATCGTGCAATCAGTATGCCGGTCAAGGTTTAGCGCCCGACCTTTCTGCTCCCTCCTACTTCTTTTCTCGAATCTGTGTTTTTCCAAGTTTGCGCTATTATGTACCGGATATATGTTAACCAACTGGCCCAACAACAAGTCTTACTCAATCATATTTCTAGTACATTGGGCCCTTTCAGCACTACGCGTACTTCAAGCTACACCAACCTTTTGTGTCACATCGTGCAATCAGTATGCCGGTCAAGGTTTAGCGCCCGACCTTTCTGCTCCCTCCTACTTCTTTTCTCGAATCTGTGTTTTTCCAAGTTTGCGCTATTATGTACCCGATAGATGTTAACCAACTCGCCCAACAACAAGTCTTACTCAATCATATTTCTAGTACATTGGGCCCTTTCAGCACTACGCCTACTTCCAGCTACACCAACCTTCTGTGTCACATCGTGCAATCAGTATGCCGGTCAAGGTTTAGCGCCCGACCTTTCTGCTCCCTCCTACTTCTTTTCTCGAATCTGTGTTTTTCCAAGTTTGCGCTATTATGTACCCGATAGATGTTAACCAACTCGCCCAACAACAAGTCTTACTCAATCATATTTCTAGTACATTGGGCCCTTTCAGCACTACGCCTACTTCAATCTACACCAACCTTCTGTGTCACATCGTGCAATCAGTATGCCGGTCAAGGTTTAGCGCCCGACCTTTCTGCTCCCTCCTACTTTTTTTCCCGAATCTGTGTTTTTCCAAGTTTGCGCTATTATGTACCCGATAGATGTTAACCAACTCGCCCAACAACAAGTCTTACTCAATCATATTTCTAGTACATTGGGCCCTTTCAGCACTACGCCTACTTCCAGCTACACCAACCTTCTGTGTCACATCGTGCAATCAGTATGCCGGTCAAGGTTTAGCGCCCGACCTTTCTGCTCCCTCCTACTTCTTTTCTCGAATCTGTGTTTTTCCAAGTTTGCGCTATTATGTACCCGATAGATGTTAACCAACTCGCCCAACAACAAGTCTTACTCAATCATATTTCTAGTACATTGGGCCCTTTCAGCACTACGCCTACTTCCAGCTACACCAACCTTCTGTGTCACATCGTGCAATCAGTATGCCGGTCAAGGTTTAGCGCCCGACCTTTCTGCTCCCTCCTACTTCTTTTCTCGAATCTGTGTTTTTCCAAGTTTGCGCTATTATGTACCCGATAGATGTTAACCAACTCGCCCAACAACAAGTCTTACTCAATCATATTTCTAGTACATTGGGCCCTTTCAGCACTACGCCTACTTCCAGCTACACCAACCTTCTGTGTCACATCGTGCAATCAGTACGCCGGTCAAGGTTTAGCGCCCGACCTTTCTGCTCCCTCCTACTTCTTTTCTCGAATCTGTGTTTTTCCAAGTTTGCGCTATTATGTACCCGATAGATGTTAACCAACTCGCCCAACAGCAAGTATTACTCAATCATATTTCTAGTACATTGGGCCCTTTCAGCACTACGCCTACTTCAAGCTACACCAACCTTCTGTGTCACATCGTGCAATCAGTATGCCGGTCAAGGTTTAGCGCCCGACCTTTCTGCTCCCTCCTACTTCTTTTCTCGAATCTGTGTTTTTCCAAGTTTGCGCTATTATGTACCCGATAGATGTTAACCAACTCGCCCAACAGCAAGTATTACTCAATCATATTTCTAGTACATTGGGCCCTTTCAGCACTACGCCTACTTCAAGCTACACCAACCTTCTGTGTCACATCGTGCAATCAGTATGCCGGTCAAGGTTTAGCGCCCGACCTTTCTGCTCCCTCCTACTTCTTTTCTCGAATCTGTGTTTTTCCAAGTTTGCGCTATGTACCCGATAGATGTTAACCAACTCGCCCAACAACAAGTCTTACTCAATCATATTTCTAGTACATTGGGCCCTTTCAGCACTACGCCTACTTCACGCTACACCAACCTTCTGTGTCACATCGTGCAATCAGTATGCCGGTCAAGGTTTAGCGCCCGACCTTTCTGCTCCCTCCTACTTCTTTTCTCGAATCTGTGTTTTTCCAAGTTTGCGCTATTATGTACCCGATAGATGTTAACCAACTCGCCCAACAAGTCTTACTCAATCATATTTCTAGTACATTGGGCCCTTTCAGCACTACGCCTACTTCCAGCTACACCAACCTTCTGTGTCACATCGTGCAATCAGTACGCCGGTCAAGGTTTAGCGCCCGACCTTTCTGCTCCCTCCTACTTCTTTTCTCGAATCTGTGTTTTTCCAAGTTTGCGCTATTATGTACCCGATAGATGTTAACCAACTCGCCCAACAGCAAGTCTTACTCAATCATATTTCTAGTACATTGGGCCCTTTCAGCACTACGCCTACTTCAAGCTACACCAACCTTCTGTGTCACATCGTGCAATCAGTATGCCGGTCAAGGTTTAGCGCCCGACCTTTCTGCTCCCTCCTACTTCTTTTCTCGAATCTGTGTTTTTCCAAGTTTGCGCTATTATGTACCGGATGCATGTTAACCAACTGGCCCAACAACAAGTCTTACTCAATCATATTTCTAGTACATTGGGGCTTTTCAGCACTACGCCTACTTCAAGCTACACCAACCTTCTGTGTCACATCGTGCAATCAGTGTGCCGGTCAAGGTTTAGCGCCCGACCTTTCTGCTCCCTCGTACTTCTTTTCTCGAATCTGTGTTTTTCCAAGTTTGCGCTATTATGTACCCGATAGATGTTAACCAACTCGCCCAACAACAAGTCTTACTCAATCATATTTCTAGTACATTGGGCCCTTTCAGCACTACGCCTACTTCAATCTACACCAACCTTCTGTGTCACATCGTGCAATCAGTATGCCGGTCAAGGTTTAGCGCCCGACCTTTCTGCTCCCTCCTACTTCTTTTCTCGAATCTGTGTTTTTCCAAGTTTGCGCTATTATGTACCCGATAGATGTTAACCAACTCGCCCAACAGCAAGTCTTACTCAATCATATTTCTAGTACATTGGGCCCTTTCAGCACTACGCCTACTTCAAGCTACACCAACCTTCTGTGTCACATCGTGCAATCAGTATGCCGGTCAAGGTTTAGCGCCCGACCTTTCTGCTCCCTCCTACTTCTTTTCTCGAATCTGTGTTTTTCCAAGTTTGCGCTATTATGTACCCGATAGATGTTAACCAACTCGCCCAACAGCAAGTCTTACTCAATCATATTTCTAGTACATTGGGCCCTTTCAGCACTACGCCTACTTCAAGCTACACCAACCTTCTGTGTCACATCGTGCAATCAGTATGCCGGTCAAGGTTTAGCGCCCGACCTTTCTGCTCCCTCCTACTTCTTTTCTCGAATCTGTGTTTTTCCAAGTTTGCGCTATTATGTACCGGATATATGTTAACCAACTGGCCCAACAACAAGTCTTACTCAATCATATTTCTAGTACATTGGGCCTTTTCAGCACTACGCGTACTTCAAGCTACACCAACCTTCTGTGTCACATCGTGCAATCAGTATGCCGGTCAAGGTTTAGCGCCCGACCTTTTTGCTCCCTCCTACTTCTTTTCTCGAATCTGTGTTTTTCCAAGTTTGCGCTATTATGTACCCGATAGATGTTAACCAACTCGCCCAACAACAAGTCTTACTCAATCATATTTCTAGTACATTGGGCCCTTTCAGCACTACGCCTACTTCCAGCTACACCAACCTTCTGTGTCACATCGTGCAATCAGTATGCCGGTCAAGGTTTAGCGCCCGACCTTTCTGCTCCCTCCTACTTCTTTTCTCGAATCTGTGTTTTTCCAAGTTTGCGCTATTATGTACCCGATAGATGTTAACCAACTCGCCCAACAACAAGTCTTACTCAATCATATTTCTAGTACATTGGGCCCTTTCAGCACTACGCCTACTTCCAGCTACACCAACCTTCTGTGTCACATCGTGCAATCAGTATGCCGGTCAAGGTTTAGCGCCCGACCTTTCTGCTCCCTCCTACTTCTTTTCCCGAATCTGTGTTTTTCCAAGTTTGCGCTATTATGTACCCGATAGATGTTAACCAACTCGCCCAACAACAAGTCTTACTCAATCATATTTCTAGTACATTGGGCCCTTTCAGCACTACGCCTACTTCCAGCTACACCAACCTTCTGTGTCACATCGTGCAATCAGTATGCCGGTCAAGGTTTAGCGCCCGACCTTTCTGCTCCCTCCTACTTCTTTTCTCGAATCTGTGTTTTTCCAAGTTTGCGCTATTATGTACCCGATAGATGTTAACCAACTCGCCCAACAACAAATCTTACTCAGGCAGTTTAATGCCTGAGAAGGCGCCGGAACCCGTCTCAGACTCTAAAGCGCACAAAAAGCAGTAATGTACATATACTTTAAAAAATGTTTTAAGAAAGAAGCAGCCACAGTTACAAAAAGTTTTTATAAGAGCTTATAAAACAACGTTAAATGAACATTTTATTAAGTACAGACCTGTCTGAAAGACTCAGTTTATAGCAAACAAAGCAAGGAATATGTGAATAAACCGAAACTTTTCGAATAACAAACCAATTTATTAGAACTCATCAATGAAAATGTCACGAGTGTATACACGTCAATTATAAATACAACCTGTGTGATACCGCAGAGAGAGGTAAAGTTATTTGTGGAGCCCTACTAGATATGTGTGTATCTTTTTTTTTTAAATGCAATTAATGAGCGGCTCTCTTGCACTATGGTGGTAATTGCGGGATGTGCATTTAATAGTGCAGGGATCATATGCGCTAGCTTTTGCGTGCCGTAGTTAGTCCGTATTCTTTCGCTGCAGTATGTTATGCGCCTAAAGCTGTATGTATGCTGTCTTCGTGTATATGCATCATGAAAAGCGACCGGGTCAGATTTCAATTTATCCCATATGGACATGGCTATTTTTTTGTTTAGGATGTTCTCAAACTTTAATATATCGTGTTTGTTGAAAAGTGGAGTGGAATGTGTTCTAGGTTGAACCCCTTCAATTATCCGAACTATTCTTTTCTGTAGTTTATAAATACATTCTTTGTTTGTGTTTGTAGTGTTACCTCATATTAATAAACAGTAATTTATACGCGAGTAAACTAAGGAATAGTACAGTTGCTTCGTTATCCAACTTGGCAGAAAACATCTGATTTTCCCGATTACACCAACTGAGCGCGAAAGGTCGGTGCGAACTTTGTTTATGTGATATGTCCAGTCAAGTGTTTCATGAAAAATAAAACCGAGAAATTTTTGGGATGTGACCCGCTCAATCGATTCCCCTCGAAACCTCACTTGGATGTCACGGGGTATACTTTTATTTTTTGTGCGAAAAATAACATATTGTGTTTTTTTGGTGTTTAGTTCAATCTTATTTGCTGTTAACCATATTGATAAGTGCTTGAGCCATTTGTTTGCTTGCTCTTCTAAGCTGTTGATATTTTTGCCAGAGAAAGAAACGTTCGTGTCATCGGCGTATAGAACCATGTCTGGGGTTAGTGGTGTATTAACAATATCATTGATATATAAGAGGAACAGGAGCGGGCCTAATATAGATCCTTGAGGGACGCCGTACTTAATTTTATCCATTTTTGATACTGCATGATGCGTATCACAATACTGAAATCGATTTGTTAAGTAACTGTCTATTAATTTGAGTGAAACACCTCTTATGCCGTATAGATTTAATTTCACCAGGAGTATTTCATGTTTGATCGAATCGAAAGCCTTTTTGAAATCAGGGAATATTCCAAGCCTATAAGATCTCTGCTCAAAATTATCTATTATTTTGTCCTTGATAGACAGCAAGGCCCCCCTCTGTACCTTTTTCTTCTGAAAACCGTACTGCTGTTTTGTTATTATATTTTCTTGGCTACAAAAGTTTGAGATTCGAAGGTACAAGACTCGTTCTATAATTTTTGAAAATATGGGCAAGACAGATATAGGTCTATAATTATTTAAGTCATTTTCATTACCACCTTTGGGAATGATCGAGACCCTGGCTATCTTTAGCTTATCAGGAAATATTCCGGTGCTTACAATCAAATTACATATGTGTCAGAGGGGCAGACTAATATACTGTGAGACTGCTTTTAATGGCCCTGCTTTTATACCGTCAACACCTGCCGCAGATTTGTTAGGTAAATTAATAATGAAACAATGTACTTCAGATTCATCAGTGGGGGGCCAAAAAAAGCGATTTTGTAATACTTTTTGTAATGTACGGTCTTGGTTCACAGTCTGCTTCGGTATTAGCGGAGGTTTCACAAGCACCCAATTTCAAAAAATGATTGTTGAACTTATCAGGGAGTAATGTACCGCAGCAAGGTTTGCCTTCTATCATAAGCTCGGTGATGGTTTTTTTACTTGATGAAGATAAAAGACCGTTCATGGTATTCCAAACTGCCTTCTGGTCATTTACAATAGCCGAAAACTTATGTTCATAATATTGTATGCGTGCCCGCTTTATATCAGACTCTAATTTATTTCTAAACTGTTTAAACTGCCGTAAGTAGTCGATTAGCTTTGTTTTAATGAAAGCGTGAAATAGGTTATCCAGTTCAGTTCAGTTCAGAAGTGTAGAAAGCTGGGCCAGTTGGTATGGATCCATGGAAAAATAGCAGCGCGAAAAACGAGACGATGCACACAGGGAGGACAGACAAGTACAGCGCTTGTACTTGTCTGTTGTCCCTGTGTGGATCGTCTCGTTTTTCGCGCTGCTATTTTTCCACAGTTCAGTTCAGTTTATTTCGCACATAGTTACATTGCATGAAATATGTCCACGAGGCCAGGCAAAAGGAGACTCTTATGTCTCCTGACTTTGGCCCTCACCCCGGACTTACATGTCGGACAGCCAGGAGCAAAACCAGAGAAAATAAGTACAATGCTCATTGCACATACTGCAATGAGCATTGTATCCCTTTCTTTTATTCTCTTTAGAAGTGACGCATCTATCCATGGCTTTCTAGCTTTTTTGTTCGTTTTGAGCAGTACTAGAGGAAATGCCTGATCATAGAGCTGTGCTATTTTCAACGCAAATGTTTCGTAAGCTCCTACAGGTTCTGTGATTTGTAGTATTTCACTGAAATCTGCCGCAGTAACTAATCTTTGAAAGGTTTGAATTTTCTCAGTAGTAACTTTCTTGTAGTAAGTAGGGTTGATTTTCTTACGCTTTGTTTTATGTGACTTTATGAATGCAAAAATCGGAAAGTGGTCACTAACACCGGGTATAACAACTCCAGCACATATTTCATTTTTACAGTTGGTGAAGCACAAGTCAAGAAGGGTTTCAGACACTTCTGTCATCCGAGTAGGCACATGAATTTCGTTCTCATAGCCAAAACAGAGCATTGTGTCAAGAAGGTTTTGCTTGTTAACCGAGGTAGACATGTCAATGTTGAAATCGTCCGTTACAATCACCCGTGCATTTTGTCGTTCACAAAATTCCAATAACTCCCAAACAAAGTATAAGAAGGCTGACACAGTTCCGGAAGGAGGCCTATATATATTACCACTAGGAACAGATTAGCCGACCTCACCATGACTGATTCAAAATCACAAGTTGTAACTGTATATTCTTTTATGAGATCAAATTTAAGGCTATCGTGGATATGAATTGCCACACCACCACCTCGTTTGTTCTTTCTACAGACTGTGACGCAATTGTAGCCTGTAAAGGATACAGCGTCTTTACAGCTCGTGAACCAAGTCTCAGTAAAAGCTAAGAAATCAAATTTATGCTTTAAGAGGTCGAGCAGTATGTCAACGGCCTCTTTTTTATTTCGTACGCTTTGCGAATTCAGATGAAGTAATGATAACTGGTCTATATTGTGAAAAAGGTTTAGTCGCTGAAAGGAATATGCGTCGTAGTGATGGTATGTTTAGTGTGCGTTTTTTTATATCTTTGTAGTTATTTTAGGGATAATGTGTGTTTTCGTTTCGTGTGTAATTAAAAGATGCGTGCATAACGCTCTCGCCTCGTCCGTTCCTCCTGGCTGACCGTTGTCCGGAGATCCGTGACAATTGCATGACATGACTGTATGACGAACGTAAATGTCAAGTGGTAATGTGGAAATCATGCCATGTCATGTACAACATGACTTGCATGCCACACTCATGACATGCTCGCGGCCGTTTCGCTAGGTTGATATACACCAAATTTGCGATTGCGGGACGTGACTGTATAACGAACATAATTGGCAGGTGGTAACAAGAAAATATTCGCATGTATGTCATAAACGACGCCATTGACATGCAAGGCTCTGGTGGGCTTGCGTCCAGTTCGCTAGCTACACCAAAATTGGTATTGCGTGATGTGACTGTATGACGCACAGAAATGACAGGTCCTAACATGTAAATCATGACATGCATATTATGTATAGCATGATTTGTTTCTTGCTCGCTGCTTGGCATTACATCGATTCCCACAGTGCGTGGGATCTGCCGGATTTTGGATGCGAAGCATCTTATGATGGGGGGCTGTGTCCGTCCCTCCCGCGTCCCCCGTCCGGCGTCTCGCGTCCGGCCACTTTCATGAAATAGGGATGCACCCACTATGCGAACCAGAACACTGTAGTACAATAAGGCCGTCAACCACCATCACAGTCACAAGAGTCCTGACCGAGAGCACAGAGTGGCTGCTTAGCAATGGCTAGGCAGGTGGTGTCTCTCGCCCAGGTTGATTCCATTCCTTGATCTTGCTTGCGAGTCCATCCCTCCTTCCCGCATCCCGCGTCCCACACCGCGCGTCCCCTCCCTCTCTCTCCTCTCCTACGCTCACCCCCCTTTCTCTCCCCTAGGAATTCTCTGCTCACGGAGCGGCGCCCGCATCCCGCGTCCTACGCCCTCACAGTGCATGCGCGTCCCCTCCCCCCTCTCTCTCCTCTCCTACGCTCACCCCCCTTTCTGTCCTCTAGGAATCCTCTACTCTACGGAGCAGTGCCCCCCGCTCCACACCCTCTCCATAGCGCATGCGCGTCCCCTCCTACGCTGACCCCCTTTCTCTCCTCTAGGATCCATATTAGCTTACAGCGCGCACTGACACAAGAACGGAGAAGAGTGTGTGTTCTTCGTCCTTGTGTCAGTGCGCGCTGTAAGCCACTATGGATCCTCACCAACTAGCCCCGGTCAAAAACCTTGCTACTCTCCTCTAGGAATCCTCTACTCTACGGAGCGGCTTCCGCATCCCACACGCCCACAGCGTTTGCGCGTCCCCTCGCCCTCTCCTACGCCCCCCCCCCCCCCCTTTTTTCCTCTAGGAATCCTCTACGGAGTCGCGCACGACAGGTGGTGCGACAGCTGAATACTCCGCTGGGGGGTGCCACGATAGTTCCGCGGTATAAAAATGACGGAACGCGCGCGCCTCATCCTCTCTCCTGTGCAGCGCCGCGATGAGCGCGCGGGCCGCGGCTGCGAAACGGGAGCGGCGACGTTTCTCCCGCTCAAGCTAACCATCTCCCTGCTGCTTCGCATCTACACATGGTTCGCTTTAGCGGGAGATGGGGAAGTTTTTTTAGATGCGAAGCATCTTATGCTCGGGGCTCTGTCCATCCCTCCCGCGTCCCGTGTCCCGCGTCCCGTGTCCCGCGTCCCGCGTCCCCCGTCCCGCGTCCGGCCACTTTCACGAAGTAGGGAAGCACCCATTATGCGAAGCAGAACACTGTAGTAAAATGAAGGCCGCCAACCTATACCAGTCATCAGAGTGATGGCCGAGAGCACAGAGAGGCTGCTAAGCAATGGCTAGGCAAGTGGTGTCTGTCGCCCAGGTTGACCCCATTCCTAGATCTTGCTTGCATGTGTTTGGAGGGGGGCACAGAGAGGCTTAGTCCGTCCCTCCAATCCGCGTCCCACACCACCACAGCGCATGCCCGTCCCCTCCTCCTCTCTCTCTCCTCTCCTACGCTCACCCCCTTTATCTACTCTAGGGATCCTCTATTCTACGGAGCGGCCCCCCCTTCCCACACCCCCCCCACAGCGCATGCGCGTCCGCTCCCACTATCCTGTACTACGCTCACCCCCTTTCTTTACTCTAGGAATCATCTACTCTACGGAGCGGCGCCCGCGTCAACATCCCCACAGCGCATGCGCGTCCTCTCCCCCCTCTCTCCTCTAGGAATCCTCTACTCTACGGAGCGGCTCCCGCGTCCCACACCCCCCACAGCGCGTGCACGTCTCCTCCTCCTCTCCTACGGTCACCCCGTTCTCTCCTCTTGGAATCCTCTACGGAGCGGCGCGCACGACAGGTGGTGCGACAGCTGCATACTCTGCTGGGGGGCGCCACGATAGTTCCGCGGTATGAAAATGACGGAGCGCGCGCGGCTCATTCTCTCTCCTGTGCAGCGCCGCGATGAGCGCCCAGACCGCTGCCGTGAAACGAGAGCGGCGACGTTCCTCCCGCTCAAGCTAATTATCTCCCCGCTGCTTCGCATCCACACATGGTTCCCTTTAGCGGGAGATGGGGAAGGTTTTTTTTTCTCCATCGCTGCGATCTAGTAAATCCTCTCCGCCGTAAAACCTCGAGCAAGCGCCCCCCTGCCTCTTTCGGGAGATCGCAAATATGCGACAGCGACTGAGCAAGCGTCCGCCCATACCCTCCCACTGCTTCATTCACTTGTAGCGATGGACAGAGACGAGAGACGTCGTCGTGAAGGCGGCCAACGTGGCCGTGCCGCTGTCTCGCCACTTTATTGAGCGAAGCCTAACGGAGCCAGGCGCGTGACCGCCAGAAGCCGCCAGGCGCGTGACCCCGTTCTAACTGTCTCGCGGCTCGAGCTCTGCATGAGCTGCGCCAGAGGCGCGGCGCGGTGTTGGTAAACGATGATGATAATGAATGGCGATGGTGATGCGCTACAGATTTCTCCCCCCCGCAGAAATGAACCCGTAATACAAAAAATTATGGGGGGCGTATATACAAGTGTACATAGCGCGAAACAAAGTGTCCGTGGGCAGTCCAGGTCGTTAACGTGAAGGGACCATCGGGAGCCAATGGGTCTGGGAATGGCGCAGCGGACGAGGGTAACGATGAAGACATGCTGTTGGGAGCAGCGAACCAGACCAGCAACCTGAAAATCGGCACCAGTGGGTGTGTCGACGGTGCCGGTAACGGTGGGGGGCGGCGGTCCATCACCGGCTGTGGCTGCTGCATCGTCTGCCGTGAAGATGACTGATAAGCCGCCGGTCTTGCGCTGTAGATCACGGCGCTAGACGTCGTTTGATGCGTCGGCGTGTGCAGGTCAGGCGAGTCGATGACGTGCGACGCGAGATCCAGCGGTGCGTGTGTGATGTCGCAGTTTAGCTGAATAGCTGAAGCATAGCTGAAGTTGAAACTGCGGAGCACGTCTCCTCTGTTGTGGTCCAGTCATTCCCTTTGGGCGCCCGTTGCTTGTGAAGGCGGATGTTGGGGACCACTGGAGGCGCACTGGACACTGCAGGGGGGACGGGAAGTCGTGTCATATACAGTCGCAGGACCACCGAGTGCGACCAATACAGGTGAGCATGTTAGTGGGGCGGCGGGTTGGTTGCCTGCCTGCGTGGTCGGTAGGGCACACGAGGTCTGCTCTACCTGTGGCGAGCCAGATGAGTGGTCATTGAGTGTATCAGTCATGGTTGCAGCGTCCCGCACGTTCGGCCGTGGGTGGTAAGGGGCACGAATCTCTGCTGCGGTAGACCCTGAGGTTGGTGCTCGTAGCTGCTGGCAAAATGCGCAGAGCGTCGAGTCCGATGAAAAGTCGGGTTCGTTGGACGTCGTCGACAGCGATGCCTTCACGACTGGGGGGGCTAATAGCGGGCGCGACGACGTCCGTGTCCGTGGCAGGCTCCAGCGTGTGCAGCGAGGTTGCGGCCGTGGAGTCTGGCGTTTCAGAGGTGTCACGGGCCGTCGAGGTTGGGGAAGACGGGCGAGTGGCCGCCATGCGTGACGGACCCTCGTACCCTCGGGGACCCTCGGGGAGGTCCTCGGGAAGGTCGTTCCACGCAGGGGCGTCTTCTACGTGGTCGTCGTGGTCGGGCGCAGGAATGGTAGCTCCTGTGTCCGGACCCGAGGTAGAAGGAGTCGTAGCCGGGGAAGAAAAGTCGTAGTAAAGGGAGAGCTGCGGGCTGGCTTTTAGAGCTCGAGTCGACGGAGGGGAAACCCGGAACTCGCGGCTCATCGGAAACGGGCGGTAGATTTCTCCGTAGAAGGCCAGCACCGCAGTGCAGAGGTCGTCGTATGGCTGTTGGCTGGATGTCGACGCGGCCGCGAGATGGCGGAGCTCAACCGGGAGGGCGTGTAGCAGGACGGCGTGCATCTCCGGTTGTGCGGTGACGCCATCCACCATGAGAATGGCATCCAGCTGCTTAAACCACACTCGGGGGTAGACCGGGTTGAACGGCGGCACTTGCGGGTAGGGACGTCGAAACATGGCAGTGGCCGCTCGTCGAAAGGCGTGTTGTCCGGGTCACCACTGTAGCGATGGACAGAGACGAGAGACGTCGTCGTGAAGGCGGCCAACGTGGCCGTGCCGCTGTCTCGCCACTTTATTGAGCGAAGCCTAACGGAGCGGCGGCAACTGCCGGCGTCCAGTTCCGCCAGGCGTGTGACCCCGTTCTAACTGTCTCGCGGCTCGAGCTCTGCATGAGCTGCGCGAGAGGCGCGGCGCGGTGTTGGTAAACGATGATGATAATGAATGGCGATGGTGATGCGCTACACACTATTTGCGAATAACGACGGTTAATGAATGCAAAAAGCAATTCATTGGAAGCACGTGCGGCTCTTCCGCCGCTATATTGAATTTTGATCAGTGACCGAGCATGCCGTCACCCCCCTCCAAACCTTGTCGGTTATGTTTCACCGTTGGGGGGAAGAGGGGAGGCAGCGCTTGCACGGGATATTGGGGTATATATTTCCAATTATTCATTTGCCGCAATACATTTTCGAATCCGCCACAGTATGAACGGAGGAATTGCACGCATGGGTTCCAGCAATGTCTGCCTTCTTTCGTCCTGGCGAGCGTGCTGGAAGCTGCACGGGGAAGGCGACGGACGACTGCTTGCTTGCGTGTTCCCTATGTCTGGCGCCTAGCCACTGAGAAGCATTGGCCCAGAAGCCGGCGTTAATGTAAATGGTGAAGAGTTCGCGCCGTCCTGCTGCCAAGTAAATGATGCTGGCCGGTTGAAACTCAGAAATAAACGTTTATTAACACTAACGAAACCATGAAAAATGCTACACGGTAGAATAACGCGGGCGCACGCACTTGCCCCCCAAACCTTGGCCCGCCGGGGCACACCCTCCCGCGCACACAGCGTGTTGTTGTTGTTTTTATTTAACACGAAAGTGCTTTAATCCGGGGTCCACCACGGCTCCTCTGACGTATTTCCGTCACGGATATGACGTTGTAAAATATAAACTAACATAATGAGATCAAAGAAAAATTTGAAGAAGAAGTTCCGTTGCCGGGCGTCGAACCTACGACCTCTCGCTGCGCAGCGCGCGGCTCGAAACCACTCGGCTACGGGAGCGTACGTTCCTCAGCTTGTTAACGGCAAGCTATTTATACACACCATATACCGTTGGCGGTCCTCAGAGCTCCTCGACTTCAGCGCGTTTTCGTCATCACTAGCGAGATGGCGCGAAGGTGTCACGGAGCGCGCGCTCTGAAGGTCGTCGCGCCTATCGCTGGGAAGAGCGTGCGCCTCCACAGGGCGTGGTCGCTGCTGCGAGTGCGCTTCTCTCCTGATCGGGGCATTCGGGCGCTTCGCACGCCTTGTGCTTCCACCGCAAGTTTGCTTTGAAGTTACAGTGGTTAAAGAGTGCACTAAGATCGCTTCGTTCGCCGCAGCGGCCGCGTTTACGAATGGAGCGCGCCGCTTACACAGGAAATAATAACTGTGGCAGTTGTTCACGCTCGTCCTGTGTATGCTTGTGCGTTTGTTTCGTGCGTCTTTGTGTTAGAGCAGCGCGCTTTAAATGTCGAGCTGTGACAGTTAGTCCGTGCTCGTCTTGTGTATGCTCATTTCGTGCGTCCTTTATGCTTGAGGTACGCGCTGCATGTTTTGAGCTGCTTGCCGTTCTTCACGTCACATTACAATTTGCTGCTGCAGCATTCATTCCTTCTCCCTTGTGGCGAAACAATGCACAATAAACGCTCAACTACTTATGTGAATACACGTTTCACTTTCGTGTTATAACGATTCCTTTGATCAGCCATGTTTTTTTTGTCACCGACTGTCCGTGCAGCGCCACGCCTGGCGCTTTTAAAGCCCGTGAGTGGTCCACGCGCATCACTGGTGCGCAGCACGTGTCACGCCAATCACGCGATGGGCGTGATTCCCAGAGTGCAAACATCGAGGTAACGGCAGGGAAAAACAATTGATTTTTCAATAGAATATTGTAATTTTAGTGATAAGGAAAAAATGAAATAAAGAACTAAATAGGATGGCTTAGTGACCTGCTAAAAGTGGAGTAATGTTTGGCTCACATGTTCAGAGAAGCCCTCACTTCTGGTCGACAGTGTTTTCTGATTGTGTTCAAGATTTCCAGGCACCTTTAACTGCCACGTTTTCATTTTCCTTCTGTGCAGTTTTGCTGTGCTCAGCTTTATGGGTTATAGACTAACCTACCCGTCACACTTGGATGCGTTGCGCAGGTCACCTCGAAATCACTGCCACTGGCGGCAGGGATTCTGGGGTGTGGCAACGGTAATATCGCCAAAAAACTGCACGCAATGTACACGGTGTAATATTCTTCTCAGCGATCGCCAGGACAGCAACAACTTGCTTAAGATGTTGTAAACCGTACCGGAACACACTTAAAAGGGACACTAAAGTGAAACAACGATTCGGTTTATAGAGAGAAAGCGTGCTCGGAGAACTCTAATGTCGGCAATTTCACCGCTGTAGACTTATTATTACTAGAGAAAATCAAGGACCAAGTTTCATTTCCAAATCTCGCGCCGCAATGTCCGCGAGTGACGTCACCGATGTCGAAGTGTATTTCTAGTTTTTTGCCGACATTGGCCCGACCAAATTCCTGGACCATTGTCCCCTCGGAGAACAATGTACTTAATTTTTACTAATTAAGAACTACCTATGACCAAGTAGACGCCGCCAAAATCTATGATGTCACAGCGTTTAATTTCAAAGTGGCGTCGCGAACCACATTTTGTTTTTAGCGCATTTTCTCGCTTATCTAGCGTCTTATCGCTTGCTACGAATGGGGTTGCGTGGCTGGTGTGACCACGTGCGGGTGTCGTGCTTGGAGCAGTCATCAGGACAAGTTGGAAGACTGAAAACACTTTATGTACAGTATTTACACGTTCATGGTCTTCGTGAAGAGGCCCGGCGATCCTGGATGCGCCGGAATTAATTGGAAGGTTGGGGTCCACCCCCCATATCCTCCTTTTCATGCGGTGGCCAAGAGTCCACCAATCCTGCACCACCTGCTGGTGCACAATAGTCACCACGCCTGCGCCTCCAAGAGTCAGTACCTGGTCGATGACAAAGGGCCACGAGACTGGCGAATGACCGCTTGGTGACCCTTTTGGGGAGTCGGTGGCTTGTTGACAGCACCTGTCGCACCTGTCGCAGCACCTGTCACACAAGCGTTGAACAGTCTTTTGTTGTACCGAGCTCCCACCCCGCCGGCTTCGACTTCACCTGTTGGGGCTTCGTGGAGTGGGAGCTGGTAGCATCTGTGGTTGTGAAAGCTTTATTGAAATTTTGACCGAGCATTAAGATGGCTCTCGCGAGGAATGACCCCTTCGGTACAGGCGCCGAGTATAACAGAAAAAAACTGCGCCATGCTGAGCTGCGCGCAGCATCAGCAGTGCATTTTGTGGGGTCACGCCTGTTTAGCGCAGCCCAGAGAGAATTATGGCAACGCCCAGGGAGCCGTCTGTGAAATGAGCAACTGTCCCTGTTCCCACTTACGGCTTTGAGAGAGCTGCCAGGAGCGACCTCGGAGGGCTGAAACTCTCTCAACCCCAAAGAACGTGATTTCGGGAAACCAATGTTTGAATAGTGTAGTTTAGACATATTGGGCTCAACTGTACGTAGGTGAAACAGTGGAATCCGCAGCCGTCCGGCCCGGCGCCGACGAAAATCGGGAGGGGTAGCAGCTTGGGTTAGTTGGTATGTAGGCGGCTTTCAAAGTGGCGTCTCCACTGAGTGCTGAAGCATTCATGTTGTCCCCGCCAAGCCACATTGTAGGGAACTATTCCCTCTCACGGTCGGTGGCCCTCCGCCACCCAGTCGTGTGTAAATGTATGTGCATGTGGCATGGGCGTCGGCAAGGGGGTGCAAAACCCCCCCTCAAGCCACAGCAGTACTTGCCCCTCACCCAAGCAATCTAAAAACGTTGCCCAAGCTAAACCAACGCTCCGCCCCCTCCCCGTACCCCCCCCCCCCCCCAAAAAAAAAAAATCCTGCCGACGCCCATGGCTTGTGGCCACCGGACGAGGTGCCATATAACATGATCACCGTTCGATGACCTGTCATCGCAGCACCGGCCACAATGAAATGTTAGCGCCCTTTGCCGACGCGACAACTCTCGCCTGGGAACACTTGGCTGAGCTCTCTCTACTGTACTTAAGTGGCGTCTCGTTGTACAGTAGCACGGTTTGGCCCTCGAGTCACGCACGAGTCACACGAGCTGCACACATCACAAGACGGAGCAATGGCGAACGGTGAAGGCCGTGCAGCACGGTCTATACTGGATGACACGTTCTTTGAACCCGTAGAGGATGGATCCAATGCCTCGGTGTTCAACGCAGAATGTAAGCTTTGCGGAAAAGTAATTTCTTGTTCGCGGACATCGGCGTCAAACGTCAAAGTCCATCTAGAGGTAAGAACCGTGTATCTTTGTCCAAGTTGTTATAGTTGTGTCTCTATAATTGCCATTCGTTCCTTTGAGCTCGAATACGTTTTATTTATTCCCAAAGGGTACATCCACATTGTGCATCATAATATGAGCAGTACCTCAAGAGGCCCCGCAAGTCCAGTTCTGGACGCGAGAAAGCAAACGAATGCGAGTGCACCAAGCAGCTAGAATCCACAGCAAGCCTGGACAACAATTTTGGTTTAGCCAAAAACCGTCCAGGTCAAAAGAAGTTTGATGAGTTTCTGCAGAACTTGATTGTCAATTGAAAGAACGTGAGCTTGGGCATGTTGGTATTCCATCGTAACACTTATAGCGCACAGGAGGGACAGAAACACTGAGATACGACGAGGACGCCATGCTCCATCTGCAATTTGTGGAGGAAGGTGCTTTTCAGCAGTTCGTCAAAGGTAAGGGACGGCGTTCTACCTTGAACAGTTCATGTTCTATTGGTGTGTTAGGCGGATGACGCTGCATGTCACATATTTTCAGGAACCTGCCCTGATGTGGTGCTGATGTCTCTAAGGGCACTCGGGAAGGATAGATGACGCACTCGAAGACAAACTTCGCAGCGTCAGAAGTGAGCTACAAGTGACCACACATGTGTGTAACACTGTGGACATGTGGTCTACTTCAGCAAAAAGCTTCATGGGTGTTACAGCACACTGTGCAACTAGGCAATTTCAATTATTTTGTAGGCCATTAGAGTTATGCAGTTTTGCACCTGCTATTGTACGCGGGCGTTCTTGCACCATGCGCGACTCCGCAGACGAGACAGAAAGCATAACTTTTGAAATTGGTTGACCGACGCGTTGACTCAGAGTAAAGTTCTAGCTTTGGGTGATTTTCTTGAATAGCTCGAGTTGCCCTGAACAAGAGGATTCGCCCTCAGAACCGTGCTCGGATTGGCAACAAATTCGACGTATCATTTGCCTCAAAGATTACTCAGTGCTGTTCATAACTAAAATGGCTCAGTCAGTGGATCCTGTAAATAACCCTGTGCAATTTACCCTGCCTTTTCAGATTCATTTCGACACGCTTGAACGCAAATTGACAGCTCTAGCTTGCAAACGCTTCCTTGGAACGCACTCGTACGACCGTGTAGCAGAGCTTCTTTTGGATGTCTACGCAGACTTCAGCCTGGAAACGAAGCAAGTCGTAGGCACAGTGACGGACAGCGGAAGCAACTTTGTAAATGCTTTCAAGAAATTTGGAATCGATGACACCACTGACGGTAGGCATTAATGTCTCTCTTCGAATATTTTTTTCTAAGCCTGATCTGTGATTGAAGAGTTCGTATTTGTTTTGGTGAAGGAGAGAACGGGAATTCATTGAGCCCTCTGGTTTCTTCACAGATCGGGAGATCGACGTTACGTTTCCCCTTGAACTGTCGGGGTCATCGCTTCTTCATCATCTGCGGTGCGCGTGTCATACTTTAAGCCACGGCTGACGTCAAGAAAGCTCTCAACAGAAGTCCTACCTGCAGTCGTCTCCACGACAGTGGAATGGCAAAATGCGCTCAGTATTGGGGCTCATCAAATCGGCCAAAGTCTGCAGAGACGGTGCTATCAGTTCTCGTAAGACAGCTGCCAACACCCTGCATCACGTGGTGGAGCTCTCTCTACCACGCATCGGACGTACGTAATTCTCACGAACAAAGAGACGCAGAGTTGGACTTTCTCGAAAAATATCGCGGGATTGTCTACCCGGTCGCTGCAGGTGAGGTACATTTTTTATAAATGTTTTGAAGAGTCGTCTACGTTTATTAATTCAAGTTACTTTCGATCACCATCACTGGAAAAAATCAAGTAGCTTACGTTATAAAATATTTTTTTTCAGCAATCGATATCTTGCAGAAAAGCAGCTGCGGCTACTACGGAGAGCTTCTGCCAACACTTCTCACGGTAGAAAAGAAGCTAATTTCTATGAAGCAAAAATTCGGCACGGATCTATCATGGACAGCTGTCTAACCGGTCTCCAAAAGCGCTTTTCTGCATTTTTCAGTGTGGAAAATGATGAGGCAATACTTGCATCCTGCGCACACCCATTCTTCAAGGTGCGGTGGACCTCAAGCGAAGTGACTAAACCTTCAGACTTTGAGAGATTGCTCGTGCGAGCGGTTGAGGCGCATGCACCGCTCCAAACGGACACGTGCGACGAGTCGTCGTCATCGGTGGTGATTATTGACGGTTTTTACGACTTTGAAGGCATCTGAACGGTCAGAACAGACCCACGTGAGGGCGGAAGTTTTCCGGTATTTAGATGAACCGAGAAGGAATATCGCCATGCTGCAGGACTACCCGGCCATGAAGGCGGTATTTATCCGCTATAACACGAATTTGTGCTCCTCTGCCGCAGTAGAGAGACTTCTCTCGTTCGCGAGTGTGGTGTTGTGGCCGAACGGACGATATCTTAATGACGGCCTATTAAAGGAGCTCCTGTTGCTTAAGTGTAATTTACACACCAACCTTTTTAGCAAAATATTTCTTATATGTGTTCAATAAATGTATACTTTTTTTTTCATTTAGTGGTGTTCGTTAGTGGTTCCGGCGATTTGCTTGAACTATGCTATTTTTGGCTTAGCTGATATTGTTGCCACCAAGCATGTCCTTTTCGGTGTACAATGCGTGTTACTCTTGCGGTGATAAAATATAATTTTGTATTGCAACTGATACCTGTAAATATGTCGTTATTAACAATTAACCCTCTTTCGCAATGCCTTAACGGCGCTCAGAGTACTGTGATAAATAAATACGTTGCAAGTGTCATAGCGCTGCAACATTTGCAATGTTATGCTGCACTTAATAAATGTTTTTTTTTTCGGCGTATGAACATCCCCGAAATAAAAAGTATTTCAGTATCTGTGTTCCGGAATACTTTTTGCGAAAGCATCTCTGAAATATCCCGCTACGTCAAAGACAAACGTATCTCAGTGTCTGTATTTCAGGCTTCCAACCCATGAACTTCGACATCTGTATTCCGCAATGCTTTCTCCAGTGTCTCTGCCCAGCCCTGCTGCCAATTTTCGCTCGTGGCGACGAATCTCTGTAAAAGAATTCAAGTCTGGGCCAGTTGGTCTTAAGCCCATTGACGAAGAGAAAAGTGGGCTCAGAAATTTTCGCCGCTCGTACTTGGCGGAGGGTTCTAAATTGCTTTGTGGTGGTGAACTCGTCAGACCCCTCTCATCGAGCCATTCGGTGGTTGCTTGGAAACGCGTTGTAGCGCTCCTTTCAAATAGCGTGAGTTCTATAGCGCTGGTTGAGCATCATGTGGCGTCTCCTTCTGTTCATCCCGCAGATGATGACACCCGTGTGATCCTCCATCCCCTCAAAAGCGATCCTTCGTCGGACTACATAAACGCAAACTACATAAACGTAAGCATTCACTTTTCATCACTTGTTGCTCGCCAACGAGTGCATATTTCTCTACATGTCCAGAAATTTACTGCGCCTGTCGTACATTCTTTTGTGCAAAAAAATTTATGCTTAAACTGGATGTTTCAGTGATATGAGAAAAATTTTGCGATGCCCGCAACAGGCCTGGGTCGACATTTCAAAGTGAAAAGCGCGGCACAACGCTCGCACTACGGCAATCATGTCTGCGCGGTACCAGAAGGCTGCGCGATATCAGCTGTATTGTCATCGACAAACCGCGCTCAGCGACGAGGCGTCGTACGCGCTAATGCACCCGTGTACTTTAGACACTATACACGTCAATAAGAGAAGTGTATATGCACGCGGCATTTGGAGACTACGAGGTATTTGAATACGCCCCTTGCGAAGCCTCGTTGCAAATTTTAGCTATGCTCCGAAAGCTGTCGGGCATCCTTTAATGAAGTTCACAAGGGTTGGACTTGTGGGAAATTCGTGACTATACTACAAGCGCGAGAACACACGGACAAGAAAGAGGGCGACACACTGCGCTGTCTTACAACATAGTTTTATTGCGGCAGCCGTAACATGCACTTAAATGGTGCAACGCAGAAGGGAAAGAGGAGAAAAAAACAGAAAATGCATTGACGCAGCAGACATGAAACAGGTGATAACTATCACCCCGAAAACAGCTAAACAACATTTCTTTTGTCATAGTTTTTACGATCCACGGATTCTGAACGGCGTGACAATTCAGACGAAAAGAGTACTGAACACACGAACACAAGCGCCGCGTGTGTTCACAAGTACACAGCGTGTTCATAAGTCTTTTCTTCTGAATTGTCGCGCCGTTCAAATCTATGCATCCGCACCAACTCGCCCAGTTATCAGTGCTACTTAACGTGATTTTTACGATCCATCTAAAATGCTGATTTCACAAGACGTGAGAGCAACGGAAGGGGAACTGACGCAATCACTACCCAGCTTTCTGATGCGATCAGCTTCAACAATTTCGCGCGTGAGCTGAGACCGATTCCTCGACAGCACATGCGTACTCGTGAAAACGGGCGCACAGCCACAATCCCTGCAATCAATACCCAAATGTTCATGTTGGTTGTGAAAATTGTTCTGGTGCTCATTAAGTCGCTCATTTAAGCACCTTCCGGTCTGCCCGACATATTTATCACCGCACGACATGGGGATTTGAGAGACCACGCCTGTGGCACAAGACACAGAAGGATCTCTGTGCTGGACAGCGCAAGGAACTTTGAGGCTTCGCCGGATTATTCACTCACTTGCAGCAATAAAGCGGATGCAGCGAAAAAACCATGTTGTAAGACAGTGCAGTGTGTCTTCCTTTCTCTTGTCCGTGTGTTGTCGAGCTAGTAGCATACTGTCATCCTTTAATGGACATAAAGGTCGTTCTGGAATGGTATCGGTATTGAAGGATTTTGAAAAAAAAATATCAACTGGCCCGTTGCTGTTTCGCCACGAACAGAGAACTAACGCTGTATTGCTTTCAGTGGTTACGCAATGCTGTCCCGCGCGCTGAGGCCTTTGATTTTAATGCAATGGGGCTTCAGCCACAGAAGAAAACCACCAGTCATCGCAGGCCGCGCCGCATTGTTTGGTAACTTGACGATTGTTTCTGATTGCTCAATTAATATTACGCGTGCGACAACGGCAACCAAGTTCATTGCATAGCTAACGCGAACACGACTGATTAGGCTGGAAGATTCGATAGGGCTTGCATAAAATTTGAGACAGGGACGAGCAGATTACCGACGACTGTGATCGCAGCTTTCAGTACACGGCGTGTATTGCTTGCGCTTGGGAAGGGGAAACATGGCCGGCGAGGAGGAAAAGAAAGCCAGTGCATGTCACGCGGTGTACTGCTGATTGCGATTAAGCTCGATCGAGATCAAATTCCTCGACAGCCATTGGCTTTTTTCTGCATAACGTGGCCAATGACGGTCATGAAGTTCGATCTGGATCAGGCCCGATCGCGATCAAAAGTGACTATGTGACGACGGTATCATGCACTATATTCACTGGGTGTCACACAATGTGAAAAAAACTTGCCAGCCATTGTGGGGTACAACAAACGATTGTTTCCGCTCCGTGCAAGTTGGCCAGAGTTCGCGCAATGCTGCACCAAGGTAGGTCCCGTGGCAGACGTACATCCGCTGAGTGTATAACACGTGTAGTGTACAAAATAGCCCTTTTCCGGTGGTTAGGACAGACGGGACGTGCTTCAATGAGAGGGCGTGGGAGCGTGGAAGAGCTGTTCGTTTCAACACGGGTGGCCAGCTAGGTATACAGGGTGTTTCAGACAGAAGCCTGCTCAACCGACCTTCGTGCGTGGAGCAGCCTCTGATAATTCGTTCAACTTACATTTGAGGGCACTAAAAGCACCGAGATTTAGGCGGCAGTCACGTGGTATTTTTTTAAAATTCGCGCGCTTTAAAGAAGGGGAGGATAGAAATTCAGCATGGGATTTATCTTACCATAGATTGAAAGAACACGCGCTACAACTTTTGCAATGAACATTTTTCTCTAGAGGTATTATTAAAAACTTCATTAGGCAAACTTTGTTAATTGCCGAGCTTTGCGGATTGGAAAAAGTATTCTGACGCGCTCTATATGGCTCGGCACAATGCTGTGCTAATTGGAAGCGCGCATGCGCTTGTGCTGAATTTTTTAATACTTCGTGTTTTTTATCTGAACACCGTAGCTCTGTAGGCGATGCGTGTGTACGACGAATTTTAAGGAGGCAGTCATCTTGTACAAGTCTAAAGACTGAATCGAAAGGCAAATAGCCATCTGCATTGCTGGTACTGACAAATGCTGACCGATGTGTAAGCATGCCTTCTCTGACTTTGCTTCCTAAGGAGCTGCATGTTTTTACTGAAGCAGGGTGTGGGTACGGGCTAGTTGGTATTCCATTTCGTAGATTAATTGCAGCGCAACAGCAGACACGGGACAACGAGACAAACGAAGACGAGCGCTGAAAGTTTTTAGATGGGGGGTGTTCAGATGAGAATGGAATCCCGATGGATATCCTCGGAGCCCCTTTAATTTGGCTGAAAGAAATATCTATTTTGCTGTCCGAGTTTCCGTGGCCAGGAAACCAATCTTAGTTTTGCGGAAAAAAAATTGACTTAGTCTAAAAAATTCTCAAGGGTCCACTCAGTCGAACCACTGTTTTGCGAAAGTGGCATTCTGGTGAGATTTTACGAAACAACTGTTGATAGTCTCGAAGTTTTGCTTGGCATTCTATTAGTATTGTGCGTTTACAGAATGTTATCTTCCAGTATTGTTTTCTATATTTAATTGAAAGAATCGCAAATGTGGCACATTGCTCTACTTTCGGATTTTTCGCTCCGCGTCTACAACACTCACAATATCCAAAATTTCCCACAGCGTTGCCACGCGTTAGTTTAACAATTGTGCTAAAAATGATTGCAGAGAATGATGTCAAACGCAAACCAAAAATACATCAGTGAAGGCATGCCTCTAAAAATGCAATATTTTGAAATGCAATTAAAAAAAACACTAGCCTCGATTTTATTCATCCTCCCCAGAAATAAAGCTAAGCACGTGCTCTAATTTATTATGTAAAAGCATGTTGCATTATTTTTCTGAGGTAGCAGTTACAAAATCACCTGTGTCCAAATTCACGTTCACGCGCAACCACTTAAATGAACGAGCATGTAGCTATACTTGCCATAGTCGTAATTTTTAGGTTTGTAGTTCTCGTGTTCACGAAACATGAAATTCGCAGAAAAGAGAGGAAGAGTTTGTTTAAAGTGCAAAGTATGCGTGTTTCTACTTGTCGTAGTGTCGTTACTGGCGAAAACAGTTGTCGAAAAAAGTTCATCTAGATGTACACGCGAGTTGGGTTTTCGCGTTTCGCGTTCAACACTTTCTTCAGCCCTAATGCACACAAGACAGGCATTGGAGGAAGACTGGGTCTTTGCCCTGGAGATGGCAGCCACGATCTCCGCCAGCTGGGGTAGGACAATGACGTTTCCTCAAAGGAGAAATTTCTGTAGAGTGAATCAGTAAGTGTAGCTTATTCATTCACTCTACAAGAAAGAAGGAAATTTGCCAGACGCATCTGCACACCCATCTGTTTGAAGAGGCTGAAGCAGCTTCCAAGATGGAGAGAGTGCTGGTGCGACCCCCGAAGCCGCAACGAAGTAACACAAAGAAACTTCCCTATATACACTAGGTGGCGCATACGGTACGAAGAACTTTATTTAAAGATCCGGAGAAGTGCCACCCCTTAGGGTGACGCCGCGGGCCGCTCCCACGTGGGGACAGTTAGACCTAGCCTAACCGCCGCATCGCAGGCTCTCTGGACAGCCCAAAGTTGACGCTGGTATTCCGAGCTCTTGAGGGCCGAGCTCCAGTTCTGCTCTGTAACATTAAACAAATCGCTCTGAGATCACAGCTTACAACTGTATTTTCGGACCCGCTGAAGTTAGCCTCTTTGTGTGACGAAGCGAAGTCTTGCACAAAGAAACACCGAGCTCATTTTCACAATCGCTCATTTAGTGTGGTGTATGCAAAACGGCCAAGTTGTTGGAAGCATTACATCGGCCAAACTAGCCGATATATCAATAACGGATGCCGGGAGCACGATAGCAACGTTACGGAAGGCGAGGTTCTTGCTCTACAATGTAAGGACTGCGCGTGTAAACCAATCTTTCAAGAAGCGGACGTAGTAAGCAAACATAGGAACAAGCATGTGCGTGAAACAATAGAAGCAGAGATGATTCAGAGGTTAGGTAATGTGTTAGTTTGCAGCACGTGGTTTTCAGTCAGTCGTACTCATAGGTCGGCGAACTCACTCATGAGTCGACTCACTCGGACTCATGTAGTATATTATATGTAGTATATGTAGGATATGCAGTATATGTAGTACACCGTGTCTTGGTGTTACTGGTGTGACAATTTTCTAACACGTGGACACCGGCGAACTGATCTAGCCATAGTCAAAATGACCGGAAAGGGTTCGGGGTAGGTTGGAAAATTGAAGTTTGTGCGGATGAAAAAGCAGAAGCTAACGCCAAGTGCAGATAATGTGAGCTCGAGGTGAAAATGAAAAAAAATATGGCTCTCCTAGTGGGCTCATGACGAGAATGACAGAGCTGGAGAAAGCGTTGGTGACAGACCGAGGGAGAACGAAGGCCGTGGGAGAAGGAGATAGGTGAGCCCAGGAGTTGCAATCGAAGGTCCTCGAAGCGAACGAAGAGTCAGGTGACGGCGGAAACATCGACCCCTCGTGCGGGAGCGGCGAAATGATCATCAGACGTGACAAAAGCTTGTGCAATGGTCACAGAGCCCAGCTTCCGTTTTGAGGTTGGTAGGGGACAAAGCAGCAGCCGTGACTCACGTTAGTCACGAAGTGAGTAGCCAGGTCACTTCAACAGGAAAGTCTGAGCACGTTATTATCGCCGGTGACTCGAATTTAGTTCCGTGCGCAGAGGTAATCAGGGAAAGGGTGAAAGGCGATAAGTGTTTCGATTGGACGTTCCCAGGACATACGCTGGGGTCAGTCATGAGACAAGTGAGTGAAGAACTCGCAGCTAAAGCTCACAGACGCAAGCTCGTGGTGATTGCGAGAGGGATAAACGGCGTCTTCCACAAAGAATCGACGGGACTAGCGATGACCTTGGCGAAAGGTCGATGACATGCGCGCCGAGTCTTCCCAGGAGCAGATTGTAGTGGCCACGGTGCCGGAGGTACCAGTGCGCAATGGCAACCTGCAAACAGCGGTTGTCGACGCAAGCAAAGAGATAGGGCGAGTCAGTCGAGGGAAAGATTTCGAGGTAGTGGGGCATTGTGTCCCGCGCCGTGTCCGGTATATTCTTCGCCCCGTTGTCTGCGTTGTTTCTGCCACCAAAAAAAAATTGGGGGGACCCTTAAGCTTCGCCTTTAGGAGTTGGACGCGATAGCGATATCCTGTCCCTAGTGCGTACTTCAATCACTTAGTGCATACTATGTAATGGGTAGCATGCTTTAAACCAGGAGAAATTATGCGCGGCAAATGTGGGAAATGTTTTCGAACTTGCTATGCACCCACTACGTGGTGTTAAGGGAATACGCGCAGTAAGGTGTGTGCCGTTTGTAATGGGTGGCTGGCTTTAAACTATGAAATCGTTATGCTAGTCACATATTCTGATACCCGATGGCAATGTACGCTTGTACCACGCAATCTTCCTGGGATATTACATATTGCGACGCCTATATAAAGGACGCTTGCGTTTGCGAAGCATGGAAGTTATTTTCACTGCATTTCCAAGCAGACAGACAGACAAGGAACTTTATTGAGGTCCTGAGGAGCCAGCCAGTGCAGTCCTACAGAGGACCCCTGGCTTGCTGGCGGCTAATCCCATGTTGGAGCCGGGAGGCCATGCATCTCCGCTCTCTCACGGGCCCTCTGGACAGCCTTAGACTGGTCTTCCAATTTTGAGCTCGTGATGGCTTTCTCCCAGCAGAGGAAGTTATTTTCACAGTATTTCCAACCAGAGGCATGGCTGTGTGGTAGAACACCTGCTTGCCACGCAGGTGACCCGGGTTCGATCCTCACTCGGACCCGAAAATTTTTATTGTTTATTTTTTTTTGCATCTTCCTCGATTTTTCGGTCACGGACAAGATGATGATTTTTCGCTGACAACCAACAACGCCGACGCCGCAATTTCTGCGAAACGAACTCTTTAACGCTATTGCGTTAAAAATAATTCACTTCTATAAGAGGCTTGGTCATGAGGTGGGCTGGTGACTGGCAGGACACGCAGTAGCTTTCTTTTTGGGAGCGAAGCTCCTTAGGGCCACACCCCGCCGGCGCCATCGCCGCCGTCGAAACCCCGGCCGCATCAGCGCCAGCACCCCTCGGCCACCAGTCTCCCTCTTACTTCACCTCTGCCCTCTCCTCTCAAACCGGCGAACGCGCATTCCCGCCACCGAGCGCAGCAGACGCTCTCCGCGCGTGCGGCGCAAACAAGGCGTGTGGCGCAAAAACACACTTCGCGTTAATAAACGACAGTAAAATTCCCACTTGAGATTAGTTAGAGCTGCTCACAGAACATGGTATGTCAACGAAACGCCGCGCGCGGCGTTCCGTCGCCGCTGTCGAAGCTTCCCGCTGCATCACCGCTCGCACCTCTCTCCCACCTGTCTGCCTCTCGCTGCGCTGCACGCGCCGCACACTCACTGGCTCAGTCGTTCCCGCCACCGAGCGCAGCAGACGCTCTCCCCACCCGCTCTCCACCCTTCCGCCTTCGTGAAAGTCAGCAGCGAGATCAGGCGCATGCTCGTTAGCGTCCCATTTCTAAGGAACTTCGCTCATCGCTTGTATTCGTACACGGATCTGCGAGTTCGTTTTTTAGGGGGGGTGGGGCACGTGGGCTTTTTTGGAGTCTTGGTTAGCTAGTAACAAAGACAACAACCAGGGGAACTCTTTGACAAGTAGCATTGTGGAAAAACCAGAAAAAGTCAAAAAGAAAAAAAAATCACGCCATATCCACGAAGTGAATTATGATGAGTGGGCGAAGCTCGATCGTTTTCATCCATGGCAGAAAGAGAATGTGAGGTCTGGAACGCGCTTATACTTCATGGTCATCAGCGTCATCGTTATCACGTGTAGTGGGTACATTCCACTGTAGCGCAGCGCTAGTGGCGGCCAGCCGGCAGGTGAAAAAATTACACCACTCCCGCTAAAGGGAACCATGTGTAGATGTGAAGCAGCGGGCGCTAACGCTTACACTGGCGGTGGCATTGACGCTGGCGCTCATCGCAGCGTTGCGCAGGAGAGAAAACTGGGGAGGCGCAAAGCACGCAGTGATGGAGCGGTGTTTCCTACTGGAACATGTCAATCGCTGCTAATGGGCAATGAGAGACGGAATACTCCGACTGGACACAGAGACCCACAGTCCGCTTTTAGTTAACGCGCACGCTGCGAATTTTTATTGTTCAACAACGCACAGGAGAAATCTCCCACCGGCACCACCTTGCAGGTCGAAATTCATTGCCATATATACGGAGTGGCCAGTGAATGGTTGTGCAGCGCGAGCAGTCGGTTTTTTCAACCAAGAAACTCGCTAGCAGACGCTGCCTGCGTGGGCGTCGCGAGGCGAGAGAGGGGGGAGCGTAGGAGAGGAGAGAGAGGAGGGGACGCGCATGCGCAGTGGGAGTGTGGACGCCGCGGGCAGGGATGCCTAGAGGAGAGAGGGGGGAAGCGTAGGAGAGGAGAGAGAGAGGGGGGGATGCACATGCGCAGTGGGAGTGTGGACGCCGTGGGCAGGGATGCCTAGAGGAGGGAGGGGAGAGCGTAGGAGGGGAGGCGCATGCGCAGTGAGGGTGTGGTTGCCTTGGGGAGGGATGCCTAGAGGAGAGAGAGGGGGGAAAGGAGGTTTTTTATTTATTTTTTTTAAAGGGTTTGCGCATGCGCAGTAAGCGAGAGCACGCCGCACACCGTATTAAGCTCCGCCATAAGATGCTTCACATCTAAAAGACGACGAGCGCCGGTGGCTCGTGGCGCGCGAGGCAGTTAGAACGTTCCGCTGCTTTGGCTGTCTGGACGCCACGACCGCTTCTCCGCTTCGGCCTCTCGCTTCCTTCCTCGGCTGTACGTCTTCGTCTTCTCATTAAACTAGCGACGACGGCACGTCTACGTCGGACGCCATCACGTCGCTATATTTGGTGACCACCGACACACGGACAAGCGACCGGCGCTGCACCGCTGCCGCTGAGCTCCGCGGCCATGTTCCAGCCAGCTCGAGCCTTGCAGCCGCACTTCGATCCACCGCTGTCACCGTTCCGGACCTCTCACCTGGAGTCATGGTTCCAGGAGTTCGAGGCGGCCTTGGAGCTCAACGGCATCTGGCTCCAAAAATTTATGTTTGAGGTAGTGGAATACCATCTTCCGCATGACCTCAAACGCCGCCTCACGTACTTCTCGTGGAGCCCTCGCCCTTACGACCATCTGCGCGAAGCCGTGCTCCAGTTTTACGGCATAAAACATGGTCCTTTTACCAAGAGCAACACCGTGGCGCCTGGGTCATCTTTATCTACCTGCACGCCTCCCGCACCACGGCCAGCCCAGACCATTGCCCTGCCGACAACCGGCTACACAGGTGACGCCGACCACCCTTCCACGTCAATCGACCCGTTGACCGAGAGACCCACAACCCCGGCGTCCACGGCTCCTGCCTCCGATGTGCCGGTTCTACCAACAAAGGCACTGCCACCTCTCTCCGTCACGGATTCGACGCCGACCACTGCCACGCGCACCGTTGGATTCACTGCAGAAACCTGTTCAGCTGCACTGTTTGCCTTGGGCGATTCGACTATCACAGACTACCAGCTGATCCGCCTGCAGAATCCACGCCTGTCCAAACACCTGTGCAAGCCTGCAACAGCGCTCACATCATGGACCCAGAGCCTGCTCTCGCGCTGCACGGCATCGGATTTGCCAACACATCGGCACCTGCCCCTCAATCGCGCAGTCAACCCGATCACGACCTTCACTCTAACGCCTCAAGTGGCAGCCAGTATTTTCCAGTTCTGCCTACGAGGATTTCCTCTCATCTTCCTGAAAAGCCACGCCCTGTTGCAAGCCCACAACCCAGATACCGGGCGGTGTCTTGGACAGCCATTTCCCATTACCTCCGTCTTGTCACTATTTCAGGAGAGGCTGCATCAGGTCTATGCACATCGCACGGCTCGTGGTCCGCCCAAAATATACATCTCGCTGCCGACAAACGCACTGTTGTCGGCGCTCAAGAATCTGCGACGCGCGACGGTTGGCGTGGCATCGACAATGGCGTTCGCACCACTGCCACCACCAGCGTCTCCAATGCCCCTATCTGCTCTGCTCGCTGCTGCTAGCGACGCGCAACCATCGTGTCCCCGCCCGCTGCGTGGTTCCCAGTGCCGCCCACCGGAACCGTCGGAATCCTCCTTACGCCTTCCACCCTGACGACAATTGGACTCCCCAGTGGACATTCTAGGAACCGCCGCACATGTACAGGGTCGTCCACTCTTAGTACGAACACCGCGCCGCGTGGCTGCAGGTGCATTAAGTTCGCTTCACGGCAAAACAGGCGCGGCGCGCTCCCGTGCTTTTAATCGAAACGAAGCCCTGCCTCCCAGCTCTTGTGCGCCTGTGCCGATAAGCTTCGATGCGCGGCCGCACCGCTAGCGCTGGCGCCCCGCGGAACGCAGCCACGCGGCGCGGTGTTCGTACTAAGAGTGGACGACCCTGTATATAGTGTTTATATGTTCTTCCTACCTCTTTTACGTTTCTTTTCTATCGCGCAACACGCTAGGCGGGGAGCCCATGTAGCGCAGCGCTAGCGGTGGCCAGCCGGCAGGTGAAAAAGACGACGAGCGCCGGTGGCTCGTGGCGCGAGGCAGTTAGAACGTTCCGCTGCTTTGGCTGGCTGGACGCCACGACCGCTGCTCCGCTTCGGCCTCTCGCTTCCTTCATCGGCTGTAAGTCTTCGTCTTATTAAACTAGCGACGACGGCACGTCTACGTCGGACGCCGTCACGTCGCTACGCCACTATACTGGAACACGCTTATACTTCATGGTTATCACGTTTAGTGGGTACATTCCACTGTACTGCGTCATCGTCATCTTTATCACGTGGAGTGAGTACATTCCACTATACCTACCTACCTACCTACCTACCTACCTACCTACCTACCTACCTACCTACCTACCTACCTACCTACCTACCTACCTACCTACCTACCTACCTACCTACCTACCTACCTACCTACCTAACTACTACTACTACACTCTAAGAAACATCTCCCGCTAAAGGGAACCATGTGTGGATGCGAAGCAGTGGGGAGATAATTAGCTTGAGCGGGAGGAACGTCACCGCTCTCGTTTCACGGCAGCGGCCCGGGCACTCATCGCGGCGCTGCACAGGAGAGAAGATGAGGCGCGCGCGCTCCGTCATTTTCATACCGCGGAACTACCGTGGCGCCCCGAGCGGCGTATGCAGCTGTCGCACTATCTGTCGTGCACGCCGCTCCGTAAAGGATTCCTAGAGGAGAGAACGGGGGGGGGACCGTAGGTGAGGGGGGAGGAGACGCGCATGCGCTGTGGAACGCGGAAGCCGCTCCGTAGAGTAGAGGATTCCTGGAAGAGAGAGAATAGGAGAGGACGCGCATGCGCTGTGGGGGGGGGGATTTGGGACGCGGGCGCCGCTCCGTCGAGTAGAGGATTTCTAGAGGAGAGATAGGGGGTGAGCGTAGGAGAGCAGAGGGAAGACGACGCGCGCGCTGCTCTGTAGAGTAGAGGATTCCTAGAGGATAGAGAGGGCGAGGTCACGCGCATGCGCTGTGGGGGGGGGGGGGGGGGTTTAGGACGCGGGCGCCGCTCCGTCGAGTAGAGGATTTCTAGAGGAGAGAAGGGGGGGTGAGCGTTGGAGAGGAGAGAGAGGTGGAGGGGACGCGCATGCGCTGGGGGGGGGGGGTGTAGGACGCGGGCGCCGCGCCGTAGAGTAGAGGATTTCTATAGGAGGGAAAGGGGGGTCAGCGTAGGAGAGGAGAGAGAGGGGGGCAAGGGGACGCGGGAAGAGGGACGGACTAAGCCCCCCGCAAGTACATGCAAGCAAGATGTGGGCTGTCCCGTAGAACGAGACAGCCCAACACAATCAGTCTAAGTCCGGTGACACCTTCAGAGGTACACAGCTCGATAATTAGACTACGCAACAATGTCGCAATAGGCGCTGATGAATTAAGCGCTGCGCCCTTGAAACACGTTGCGGACCTTATATCGCAGCCCTTGGCTCATATTATAAATTGCATGTTCGTTTCCGGTATTTTCCCCTCTGAACTCAAGCTTGCGCGTGTATGTCCTGTGCACAAAGGCGGTGCTTTAAATGAAATTTCTAATTATAGGCCGATTTCTGTTTTGCCAGTGCTATCGAAGGAATTTGAGAGTGCTATAAATTGTAGACTAAGGAACTTTCTTTCAAAGTATCAAATAATAAACCCTGCTCAGTATGGTTTCCAGAAAGGAAAGTCCACTGAATTAGCCCTATTAAACGTAAAAGAGGAGATACTAAATAATTTTGAAAAAAGACTATATACAGTAGGACTGTTCCTGGACCTGAGGAAGGCCTTCGATAGCATAAAACATGACATTCTAGAGGAAAAATTATTTGACTACGGAATGCGTGGCGCTGCTCTTAAACTTATTATGAATTACTTATCTCATAGAAAACAATATGCTAAACTCGGAAGCTTAGCGTCCGCAGAAACTGAACTTAAGCAAGGCGTTCCACAAGGTTCTATCTTAGGATCCTTCTTATTTATACTTTATATAGATGATATATGTAATATCCCTTACACAGAAAAACTAGTGATGTACGCAGATGACACGAATGCCTTTTTCAGTGCTGAAACGATGGCCGATCTTCAAGTTACTGTAACTAATTATTTAAGACATCTGGAACTATGGCTCCATGAAAACAAGCTTGACTTAAACGCAAGTAAAACAAAATATGTTATATTCAGGCCTACTAATAAGCCATGCATTACGCTGAAATTCTCCTTTCAGGGCACCACGCTGGAGTGTGTTAAAACGCAAAAATTTCTAGGAGTATGGTTTGAGGAAAATATGTCATGGAATACACATGTATCCAAACTTGCCTCTGAATTAAGCAAAACTGTGGGCTGCATGTATAAGCTGTCAGACCTTGTACCATTATGGCTTAAAAAGGCTATATACTACACCCATTTCTATTCTCGGTTATGCTACTGCGCACTAGTATGGGCAAAAACGTCTGCTCAGAACCTCAACAAACTTGAGGTATTACAAAAAAAAAGTTCTTAGAATATTTGAAAATTTTTATGGGCTTCCTAGCGAACTACCTACTCATCAGCTCTTTATAAATCATGATCTTACTAGAGCAAGTGACCTTTACCCATATAAACTAATACTTTATATTCAGAAAAAGAAACTTCATCAGCATTCACTTGAGAGCTCCGGCCGATACGCTCTCCGAAATCAACCCATACCAGTTCCCTTTTCTCGCACACGTTACGGAGAATGCCTACTAAAATACCAGATACCAACAATATTGAACAAATTTTTAACTATTATCGACTTCGAACTGCCTGAACGTAAATTCAAGAGGCATGTGCGAAGTATGTTGCTAGAGATATAGCATCTGCTTAAACATCACCTTCTATCTTTTGTTATTATGCTTTTTACACATTTTGTTTTCTTTTTGTATAAAATTGTTGTTTTTGCGCTGCATGCTAGATTTTGTCACCCATGTAAAATTGTTGTTTAATTTTTTTTCACTAAAAGGAAAGAGAAGAATTAAGCTCTTATTTTGGCCTATGTATGTACAGTGATTTGTGCTATATTTTTGTAAATTGCTGCTGCTTGTAAATGGGTCCTTGGGCTCTCTCAAGATGTCTCCTGACATCTTTTCGCCTAAGGACCTCCGACTTGATGTTGTTGGAAATAAACTTGAAACTTGAACTTAAACTTGAACTTGAGTCAACCTGGGCGACAGACACTACCTGCCTAGCCATTGCTAAGCAGCCCCTCTATGCTCTCAGCCATGACTCTGGTGACTGTCGTGCAAGGAGAACCAAGAAAGGATCCAAGGGCTCGAGGCCGGCCAGAGGACTTTGTCGGCAAAGGTCTCCGAGCTAGAGAAGCAGCTCAGTCTGGCTTCGCACTCTGAGACAATCCTCAAGCGCAGTCTGCTGAAGAGTGAGGCTGAACTAGAGACCATGAAGGAAGAGCTTGCAAAGGTGAACCAGGTGCTAGCCTCGACTGAGATAGAAAGGAAGTGACTGGCGGAGGAGCTTGAGGCAAGGCACGAGCAAGCAGATAAACAATCAAGGCTGGAAAAGATGACGCACCTGCAGGAGTCCCCGGACAGGGCGACAGCAAAGGTGGACCCGTTTGAGGAGAATCCTGCGGTCCACGTGAGCAATTGCACCAGCATGCCTGACCCATAACGCAACATCAGCGAGGAAGGATTGAGCGCCGGAGCTGGACCTTCGTTGGGAATGTCACGCTTGCATGGCTGCCGATGTCGCCGACGTTCCACAACTACCAGGTGGAGGAATGGTCGCCGCCCCGACGGGAATGGTCCGGGCGGCTCCAACGGCAACGACACAAAGCGGCTTATGGCTCGGCGGTACCGTATCTACACAAGGAGCGTCGGCTTCATGTCATCAGCCTGAGCTGCGTCAACCTGATGATGAGCGTCATCATCAACCTGACTGCGGTCGTCAACCTGAGCGAGTACGGTGCGCCTCCGTTTTCGGGTGGCGGCAGAGTTGGCTTCGCTGCGCGCGTCAGCTGTTACGACGTCCGACAGCTCTTGAGGTCCCACAAGGAGTTGCGGATGGACAGCGCGGGTATGTGGTCATGTGTGCCACGTGCGGTCCGTCGTGGCCAGAGCTAGTTCCTCCATCTCCGTGGCACCTCCTCCTGCCCGCTTTCACCGAAGGGGAGGGGGTAGTATGGGAGCGCTCGGCGGCTGCGAGCTCTCACAGAAGAAAAAATCACAGCATATTCACGAGGTGAATGATGGTGAGGTGGGCCAAGCTTGAGAGGTTATGGTTGATGCCGTTAACCCTCCGAGAAGTTCGCCCGATAAAATCATCATGCAAACACGTGAGGTACGGTGAAGAAAACTTTTATTGAGATTTCAAGTTACCTTTATATATTACGCACTTGTGGTCGGAGAAGTGCACAGCTAGCGGCGCCAACGTGCACTCCTAGCAGCGAGAGCAGCGGACCCCGAAAGGCGAGCCCGAGTAGCGGCGGCCCTCCGCGCCCGCTGCTTCGCTTCGTCCATGCCCCACCAACGATTCGACACGTACGGCGACGATCCAGGAGACTGAGAGAGGCACTCGATCGCCGCGCACTCAGGCAAAGCGCGCGCAGCAGCCAATCGGAGAGTAGCGGCAATTCGCAGAGTAGCTAGAGTGCCTCGATGCACTCGTTCGCCTCCGCTCCGTTCAGGGTGGAGACAAGCGCGTCGTCTGCTACAGCGGTCGCCATTACTGATGCCAATTGTCAATGCGCGCACTGCCAGCGCGCGTATTCGCAGCCTTTTGCTCACGAGTAAAGACACTTTGGGCTGGACTTGCCTTAGCAAACACATAATCATTCACGGATGTTGCTAGTTATAGGTTTGTAGGCACGCATCACAGCAAGTAATCGAATGTTTCGCGCCTAAAGATGTTGCAGGACGTAATGACCCTCACCGCCGGCGCGGCCGCTGGCTGCGGCTGAGTGGTGCACAGCTGCTTTGGATCACTGAGAGCTGGAGGCATCACTATTCACTTTTATACTTTGCGGGTGTATATGTTCGTTTATTTATTTATTTATTTTTACACCGCATACACACAGCATTTCCCAACATGCATCAGCAGTGATAAATTTGCTGACGTGAGAACCGTAAGATTTAAATTACTCGCTGTTTAGCTAAGTCTTAAAGCGAATAGATTTCGCGCGCAGGTTCCGAGGCTGCTGTTTTATGTGACCGATTGCCGGATATATTCATCCTCGTGTCCTCCTATTGAATGCCTATTTAAAATACGGCTGTATTTCCCATTTCGAGAAAATACCAGCGAAAATGCGGTAAGCATCACAATGTCGTTTAGCGATAGCAGCGGAAACGACTCTACTCTGTGATGCTTCAGTTTTTAGGAGCGAAGCTCCTTAGGCTCTCACGATGTCCGTCGTCACCGTCGGACCGAAAAACAGCTGTTACCAGGCCCGTAACCAGGGGGGGGGGGGGGCTAGCCCCCCCCCCCCGAAATTTTTATGGAGGGTGTGTTTTACCGAAAATAAATAAAATAAATAGTGAAAATGGGTGTCTTTTTGCAAGTGCCCCCCCCCCCCCCCCCCAAAAAAAAAAAAAAAATTCCTGGCTACGGGTCTGGCTGTTACATATACCGTACAAAGAGCGTTCATAGCGCGCATATGATTTAAAAATAGACCGTACTCTGTCCATCCGTCCGTGCATATATCCGTCCATCCGTCCGGGCGTCCATCCGTGCATCTGTCCATCCCCCCCGTCCGTCCATCTGTCCGTCCGTGCGTGCGTCCATCCGTCCGTGTATCTATCCGTGCGTCCATCCCTCCGTGCGTCCGTGGATCCGTCCGTCCGTCCATCTGTGCGTGCGTCTGTCCATATCTGTCCGTCCTTTATACTAGTCGGCGACTTCAACGTAGACATTATGCACCTTAGGACCTAGCTTCGCTCCGTCATCAGCATTCACTTCGTGGATCTGCAGCCATTTTTTTTTCAGCGCCGCAAACTGCGCGTTGAAATTAATGACCGTGTATGGTACACAAAAAGCGTTCCTTCAGGGAGGTAATTCTGGAAAATTATTCCACCGGATAACGTAAATTTTTTTTATTTGTCGTTCTTGTTCCGCAAGAAAACACAACTCGGAGTGAATAGTTGCAGTTCAGTACAGACGCGACAATATTCGTAATCACACGTTCATGCATCAAAAAAAAAAAGAAGAAGAAGAAGGAGATGCCCGCGACAGCGAAAGTACGATTTCCTAGCACACCCCGAAAACAACGCCAAATTTATGAGAATGGTTCTCAACGTTCGAGGCACCAACACGCAGTCAAAACCACACACCTAACTTGTAATGGCGTTGCTAGTAATATACACGCCGTTTTAAAAATCATCCCCAAAGTACCCGACGTGCCTGCAATACCCACGCTGCATAGACGAGAGGCCCTCGTCGGCTGCCACTTGTCACGCTTTATTATAATTGTCCATAAAATATTCTTTTAGGATCCCTTGGGAAAGAAAACATCTTCCATCCATTCCTAGAATGGTTCGTGCACTGTGGCACGCAACATCCAGTCATCTTGCGGGACTCGCGACGAATCAGACGGGCGACAAGGCGGCAGGCGCCGCGTAAACGTTTAAACAAAGCGCGGCGTGGGGTAAAACATGGCGGACGCGCGAGGCGAGGCGGCCATAAGGCGGCGTCGACCCTTTCAAAGAATGGCCACACTCTAAGCGGGGGCGCGCGCATCGAGGCACTCTACAGAGTAGCGGCAGAGTAACGCCATCTAGGAAATGAGACGAGAAATGGTAATCTCTTATCATGGCCTCCGAGATGGCAGGCGATACTGGGGCTTACGCGTTACGCCTGACAAGGTTAGACTAAGAGGAGCTTCGCCCCTAAAAGGACGATGACCACGGGCGTGCCCGTGGCTCGCGCTTAGCAGCCGCTGGCAGCGGACAGTTGCGGCCGAGGCTTGGGCGCAGTAAAGACGTATCCGCTGTCGCCTGGGTCTCTTTCCTGAGGGGTTCTGGGCTAGCCGCAGCACCAAAACCCCGACAACATGTAGCGAGGATATCATTCGCTAGAGCGTCTGAAATGTCGAAACGCAAGTTCTTGTGTTCAGGATACACAGCTTCTCACTGCACTTGAATGGCCGTTGTCTCATTATTGGACTCTTTGAAAGATCTAACAGTATAAAAAATTGCTGAATCCGGCTTTGCTGCGTCAATATCACTTCTGGCCATGTCTGCGAAGGCAAGCTGACGGAACTTCATCGTCGTCATGTTCTAGCTCCCGCGTGTTCCTTTCATGCTGCACCGAAACTGTATACAGACCAATTACGTACAATCTCGCTGTTGAAAACCCCTCACATATCAGCTAAAGAAATTTGGGCGAGATTCTCGAGTGGAATAACAAGAAATCGGGAGCTTACACAAGCACGACGGCTCTGGATCAACGTGCAATGAATTCAGGGCTTTGACAACCACGGAGCCCTGGTGTCCTAAATTTAGGACATGAAGATTGTGCACTACTGCGCGTGACGCGTAATTGTTAGGGAAGACCCACTTTATAAATAAACAGTTCAAGATGTTAGGAACATCAGAAAAGAACATGGCAGCCACCGATACAATAGGTACTCACTGGAATATTATCAAATATGCGGTTCCAGCAATTGTTGTCTTTTCCACCTTCCGCCATCTTGCCTTCCACTTTGCAGAGTTCTGAGGAAGACGATGATCAAAAATCTACTACCAGTGTTTGCGTAGGTGTATTCAGGATACCTCAGACGCTTTTTTAATTTCTCAAGTAATTTATGTCACAATTTGTAGCAATATTTGTTTGTGTCCTTTTTATAAAACATCAGGGCCGAAAGGGTTAATCTCATCTGCCCGCCTAATTTTCTGTCTCCCCTTCACGTGCTTGCCTCTCTTAGAATCCAGTCAGTCACCCTTAATTTCCAGCGGTTATCCTGCCTGCGTGCTACGCGCCCGGCCTATGTCCATTTCTTCTTCTTGGTTTTAACTCTGATATCCATAATCTCCGTTCGTTCCCTGACCCACTCTGCTCTCTTCCTATCTCTTAAGGTTACACCTATAATTTCGTTTCGAACGCTCGCTGGGGTCATCCTCAATTTAAGTTAAACCCTCTTTGTAAGCCTCCAGGTTTCAGCTCCGTAGGTAGGTACCGGTAAGGTGCAGCTGTTATATACCTTCCTCCTCAGGGATAGTGGTAGACGACCATTCATGATTTCAGAATACTTGCGGAATGTGCTCCATCCCATCGTTAGTCTTCAAGTTATTTCACTGTCATGGTCCGGCTCCGCGGTTACTACCTGTCTTAAGTGGACGTATTCCTTTACAACTTCCAGTGTCTCGCCACCTATCGCAAAGCGCTGTTCTCTGCCGAGACTGTCGCACATTACTTTAGTTTTATGCATATTAATTTTCAGACCTCCTCTTCTGCTTTCCACGTCCAGTTTCATTGGGCACAATAGGCGAAAAGAAAATGTAGCTAGGGTAAGCCTACTATGTGGACGGGAAATAACTGCAGAGAAAAGAATCAGGAAATAGTGGATTGCATAAGCGCGGAGAATTTGGTAATGGGGCCGAAATAACCCTTCTAGGGGACATGTATGCCAACATGCATGACCTTGACGGATATTCAGACACCAATGGGAAGTTGTTGCTAGATCTCTGCGAGAAACATAGGCCCGTATTCACAAACCAACCTCATGCTTACCTCGAGTTTTCCTCATTGCTCTTAGTCCTTTATTGAGCTTGTTGAACTAAGTAGGCCAGTATTCGTGAACCAACCTTGTTGTTATCTTTAACCCTATTACAGAAGTTTGAGGTACAGAAGTACAGAAGTACAGAAGCTTGAGGAAAACGTGAGGTAAGGTCGAGGCTGGTTTGTGAATACGGGGAATCGCCTTGAGATAGTGAACACTGCGCCTAAATGTGATGGGCAGATCACGTGGGAAGTCGGAAACAAGCAATCGAGTATTGATTACAGCCTCATGAGTGAAGGAATTTATCACAAACTGAGAGAAAGGAGAATGGGCGAGGAAGGGATTAAAAGCTTGGGTAGTTATCATAAACGCATAGTATTTGATGTGGGATATAAAACTAGAAATAAGAGCAGAGAACCAGTGCCTGGCAGCTCGTATTTAAATGACAAACAAATAACAAATATGGCCGCAAGAGTAGAAGAAGAAATAGGGAAAATACCAGGCAAAGAGTGGGGGTATAACCGCTTCAGGCGCAACGTCCACATATGTGGACGCGACTTGTTTTTGCCAGTTCCTCGGACTAGTGGAAAAGAAAGGGCAATATATATATTGCGCATAGGAATAATTGAACCTTCTGCATAGTCAACGCGTCTTGACTTGACCCCAATGTGCTGCATACCACTGCAGCCAATCAGTTTTATGAAGGCACTACGATGTTTGACTGCTCACTAGACGTGCCGCGTTCCAGAACCAACTTTTTACGTAAAACTTTTCTTTGCTCAAAATGAACGGAGCCAAAAACAAACTGCGTGTGCATTTTGAGCCTAAGGTTACCTTCTTTTCGTGTAAAAATCGTTCATGAGCGGTTGCAGAATAATTAAATATTTAATTATACGCTAATTAAGATCAATTAGCAATACCCACAGAAAACAACATATTTCTTCATTTTCTTTCTTGGAATGTAATAACGAGGGCCTTAGAATTATGTTGTGCGAAATTTAAACATTTCCGGACAGTGCATCATAATGTGCGCCTGAAGGGGATAATGAGCTGCTACACTGAATGACGAAGGAGATCGGGAAATGCAAGAAAACTATTTGCTGGAAAGGAAAACCAAAAAGTTTGCTTGACAAAGGGAAATTTTCTTTTCGTGACACTAAGGACTCGGACAGCAAACTGTACATATATATGTAGCGTAGGAACAAGGCGATGGTAGGAGAAGCCGACGAAGAAGTGCGCGTGCATTGGAATAAATGGATGGCATCTGAACCACTACGTATCTCTGTTCTCTAACGTCACACAAGTCGACAGGATCGACCTCATCAACCTGCCATGGCTAGGCCAAAGCCTCCGCTCAACATACCGAAGTACAAGGGAACACCAGAAGACGTCCCCGTCGACAAGTGGCTACTCCTTTTCGACAAGAAGGCGACCGAGGCATCGTGGACGCACCGCGATCGGGTCAGTCACTTCAGCGAATACATCGAAGGGGAAGCGTTCAAGTGGTACCTGACAGAGATTTTCGGCAACGTCGAGACATGGGACGATATAAAGCGCGAAATGCGAAACCGCTTTGCTATGACCGACGGACATGCCTTCCGTCTCTTCATCCAGTACCGGCTAAAAGGAGGGCAGGTCATCAAGGCCTGCTACGACAAGAAAAAACGACTGGGCTCCTTGGCCTACCTTAAAGAGTGCCACATCATTTCTGGACTGACTGATGGTGTTCCTCCTGATGTGGAAATGGCGCTCGCCGGACTGTCATTCAACTCGTTTTCAGAGTGGCTCGCCGCTGCCCAACGGGTCGAGACATCTTTAAGACGGGTGACAGGAATTTCCGTTACTCGTACTCCGAGTACTACATCAAGAGCTCCACGTCTCCTCAGCAGACCGCAGCAGCCAACATTGACTTCTCGACCGCGTGTCCCACAAAATGAATGTAGATATTGCTCAGCTGCTGGTTTCCCATGACAGTTTCATTGGCAGAACGAATGTCCGCGCTGCGGCAACGTCTCCGCTATTGAGACTAGACAGGGAAACGAGGAGAGCAACCCAGAGTTTCATTAATACAGTTCGATGCTCTCATCAACGGAAGGCCAGTAACTGCAATTCTTGATACAGGAGCAACAATTAGTTGTATCAGTGAAGATGTGTACAAACAGCTCAAGCTTCAGTTGATGAGAGACTCTAGCATCATGGTGCAGCAAGTTACTTCAAGCATTCCAACTTTGGGTCGCGTAAACATTCAATTGCAAGTTGGGAATGTCGGAGTGAAGAAGACACTAGCACTCTTCTTGTCGCAATATTATTGGCCGGATATGGTAACCGATGTTGCCACCTAGATTCGGCATTGCGATACATGCCAGAGATGCAAGAAGACGGAAACAAAGAAGTATGGGACACTTGGATCCCTGCCTTTTGCTGAAGAGCCTTTTCACCTTTTTGCGATGGACACCATTGGGGGGATTTTGTGGATATGGCTCATCAAAAAGGTTTATCCACTTGGTTATTGACCATGCTACTCGCTACGTATGGGCGTTCGCCCATAAAAGTGAGAACAGCGACGCCTACATCTCATGCTTAAAAACCATTTATGCTGCCGGACAACCACGGAAGTTCCTTTCAGATCGTGGAACAGGATTCATTGCAGCAAAATTTAAACAGTTTCTAAAACATAACTGAATACACCAACTCTTCACCTCATCTCATCATCCGCAATGCAATGGTATGAACGAGCGGACAAACCAGACCATCGTAACCAGGCTTAAGTGCAAGATCAATGACGAGCCACAGAAGTGTTGGACTAAGCTGCTGTCGGAGGTAATAGAGGAATACAACAGAACGCCTCACGAAGTTACCTGCTACGCACCGTCCTTCCTGATGTATGGAATTCTATCTTATCCAACTGTACTGAAACGGCGAGAACAAACGGTGGAGGAAGCGCGGGAAGCTGCTGTTAATCATTCTATCGCCTACCACAATAAGAACAAAGTAATCTATGATAAGAAATTTCTTCCGATTGAGTTCCAAGTCGGTGACTTCGTCCTTTACGAGACACCATGGCATCCCAACAACGGCAATCTGAGTTCCGTCATGGAAGGTCCCTACAAGATTGTAGGCAAAGTCTCACCAGTGAACTATGAGATCAACCGCTCCGTGGTACCCTTAGGTAGAAACTCGGACATCGTTCATGTTAGCAAACTACGCCGTTATTTTGTACCTTCTGAACGGAGACTGTCTCGAGGGGAGGGGGAAGAGTGTAACGTAGGAACAAGGCGATGGCATCTGAACCACTAGGTATCTCTGTTCTGAAACGTCATATATATATATATATATATATAGAGAGAGAGAGAGTGCGCCGTCTGCCAACACAGTATATTGGTCAAACAGAAACGTCGTTCCGAATACGCTTCAACAACCATAGATCGCATACTAATACGCTACCTAATCTTCCGCTTTCAAAACATATCGCTTACCAGGGCACTCTTTCGAAAAAATCCGGGTCACTATACTTGAATGAGGCTTTCACTCTCATCACGATCGTGAAATCCGCGAGTCGTACCTCATCTATAAATTCAACACCGTGTCATCAGGTATAAACGAAAGTACAGGCACACTTTCTAGCGTGCCCACCAAGCATCATCAGCCTTAATCCATGGCCCGTGGCGTCATCGGTTAGGCTTGTTGGATACCGCCTCTAATGCCTCTTTGATTTTGTATATTTATGTATCCAAGTTTTACCGTTACTTGCGTTGATTAATCGCCGCCGTTACCATCAGTATGGATGCAAGGCTGTATTTCAACGCGCACGCGCCAATAAAAGCATCAACTACTCATTTTATTCATATCACAATGACTGAGCTGTGTATGTGACGCACAATCTGACTGCAATATCACGCGGTGCTTTCATATTTTCATGTTTGCATTGTAATTTTGTTGTAATCTTCCTCCGGTTCTTACAGAGTTATGCTGTGTGCGCGAAGAAGTGATTTCTGTTCTTTTGTGTTATATATTTTTATATATATGGATCTTTTTTTTATTTTTCCGCATGACATCTAACTGTACCGTCACGAACAACAGTTCACGCCATGAATTATGTAATCGCTGATCCACGTCGCCATCCTATACTATCTCATGTGAATCGTATTTATAAGGAAACGCATTGACATGTGCTTGTTACTTTGAGAAAGGCTGGTCCACCAGCCCAAACGTCAGAAAATATACCGTGCAAAACCAACGTCGTCGTACTATCTTTTGTTCCTTATTCTACCGGGGCCAGGGTTATTTCCTTGCTAAAGCTATATATATATATATATATATATTGTAAGGACTGACAGCGCCACTGGGGCGCGGGCACGCGCTAAGCTGCTGCGAGAAAGGGTAAAACGAAGCACAATAAGAACAGCCGGCCCAGCGTACGGGCGTTGTCTCTTGTTTCTCTGCATTACAATGGCGCAGTCGACAGGCTTGCTCGTCCATGACACCCATCAACGTGCAACCGCGGTAAGCGCAGCTTGAGGACGGCGTTCAGGCCTCCTCGGCACCTGTTCACCTGCCGCCACTGCCACCACCGTTCGGGGACGGCATCTAGGCCCCCCTCGGTGGCTCCACACCACTGCACCCGTACCTGTCACGACAAGAGACGCCGTCCACGCGTCATTGGCCATGAACCCCGCCGCCGTGAGCACCGGGACCACCGCGCGCTACGCGAACTACGCCCATGGTTCACTGAGTGCCTAATTCGACAACGGCGCGGACATGTTACGTGTCCTAACGGCACTATCTTGCCACCTTGACCAGCTGTCGTCGTGGAACTCCGGGCTTTCACCTGCCGCTTCACCGTCGTCGGCTGTTTGGGCAACGCCGGTATTCCGCGGCTTTGAGGACAATGTCTTCGAGTGGATTTCCACCATCAACCGCCTTCGAGATGCCGCCAAGGCATGGCATCTTCAAAGGACAGCGCGCACTTACTACGGGGACAGAGGGAGACGAACACGACAACACAAGCGCTAACTTTCAACTAAAGTTTATTCAGGGAAAACGGAAGGAAAGAAACTAACACAGAGTTGGGTTTGCAGGAGGCGTTTTTGTTCAAAAATCAGGAATATGCATCGGATCAAGAGTGGCGCCGGTTTTATCTAACATTTTTTTTGGCAAAGGTAGACAGAAACGTGGATCGTAATCTTTGCGGCCTCGCACGGGTCATTTTTAGATACGTCGATGATTACATTATTTTTACTGAATCGGGCATGGTAACATCGAGGATGATTGACATCTTAAAGGTTTTTAGAGAGCAAGGCATGGGATTGTCCTTCACAACAGAAACTGCCGTTAATGGTTCGATAAAGTTTTTAGATGTTGAGCTTACTTTTGGTTCCAGTCATATCTGTTGGCAATGTAGTCCCAGGAGCGTTAAGCCTTTGTTGGATTACCGGTCGGCCCACTCTAAGGTTGTTAAGAATGGCATAGCCATATCTGCTCTGCAATCAGCCCTGACAAAATCATGTGAACACATGATGGAAGGAAGCTGTTGAAGAATTCAGTTGAACAAACTTAGGAAGGCGGGATACCCGAACCAGACGACGGTTCTCGCATGTAGCCGGCTTTTGCGGGAGCTAAAGAAATCGATGGCAGGGCAGCAGCTAGGCGTGACGGAGCCGAAAGTAAAAGACAACGTGAATTTTGCGGTGATTCCTTATGTACATGGGTTGTCACATCGTCTAAAAAAGGTCGGCGCACGGCATGAGGTGAAAGTGGTGTTTTCTGCGGAACATAAGGTGCGTGGCGTATGCCCCGCGGTGCGCAGACGCATAGAGTCGAGTTCTAGGACCAGTCAAGCATGCAACATTAACCACACATACAGACACGTGCCTTGCGCCTCGGGAGTCGTGTATAGCATCCCCTTATCATGTGGCCGTGTTTACGTTGGACAGACGGGCAGATGTCTGAATCTGCGCCTTAATGAGCATAGGAACGCAATTAGAGGCCCTGCATTTTCAACACACCTTGGGATGCATTGCAGGGACTGCGGGTGCTCCGCAGATTTCACAGGCACCACAGTTTTATTCCGTCACAAGGACAAGACTACAAGGGAGATCTGTGAGGCCTTCCAAATCAAAAAAAGAAGGACATAGATGTGTGAGCCAGACGTCATTGGCACTAACAGATAAGGAACTGTCTTTTATTGGCCACAACGGTTAGCGCCTTGCAAGGGTTAACAGATGTGTTATCACCCCGCCGTGACGTTAGGCGTTGAAGTGATGTGTGACGTGTAGTTTAGTTATACTTTTCTGCGCAGTGAAGCATGCGTGGTACTCTCTGTGTTAGTTTCTTTCCTTCCGTTTTCCCTGAATAAACTTTAGTTGAAAGTTAGCGCTTGTGTTGTCGTGTTCGTCTCCCTCTGTCCCCGTAGTAAGTGCGCGCTCTCCTTTGAAGATGAATACCTACCAACTCGCCCAGTTTTCTGCTTTGTTGAAGGCATGGCATGCCTACGAAGGGATCACACAACGATCTGGACAGAATGGTGTGCGCGATTGACATGCGTTCATGATCAAACAAGCGCGAAATGCACGAAGACTTCGAAAGGACACAAGCTGGAGCGCTTGCTAGCAACTGAAGTTTTATTACGGAAAGAACGTTCTTATAAAGGCATCACATGAATGCTCGTCACCACAAACTACCCTTATTATCACGAATAGTGTAAATCAACGAAAGACCGCTACGATAACAGAATGCATGCGGCAATAGGCACGTGTTAAAACCCCCAAAATAACAAGAAAAGAAATGCACTGAGTCATGTCATGTCCAAAAAAGCAAATTCGGAATCTGTTAGCAGAACAGACGCCTGGCTGACGCACTTTTCACCTCCTTTCTTAATTCGAAAAGCTTCAATTATTTCTCTTGTTCGCTTTTTGTGCGTGTCGATTATTTCTGTGTCACAAAGTTTTGGCTGGCAAGTGCACTCCTTGCAGTGCATCGCTAAGAGCGAGTACGGGGCCCTCTTTAGCGAACTCTCATGTTCGCGAAGGCGCACGTTCAGGCATCGACCTGTTTGACCGATGCATTCCTTTCCACATGTGAAAGGAATTCCATACACGACATCTTTTTTGCAGTCAACATACCTTTTGTCATGCTTTATGTCACATCCATATGTTTCTTCTCTGCTTTTCTTTGCGGCCAACATTAGCACTGCCGGGCAAATCTTTGACAATTTGTTTTTGGCTGAAAATACAACACGAATCCATACCTTGAGGCTTTTTTTTTAACCGATGTGAAACGTTATGCAGGTAAGGGACAGCCACTATGCGCTCTGTGCTGCCGTCAACTTGTTTGTCCCCGTCTCCTGTGCTACTTATTGCCTTTTTTACTTCTCGGCGATTCTTCTCACAAGCCAAGAGGAGACACTCGTCAGGATGACCGGCTCCGTTTAAACGCTCAATCTGCGCGGAAACACTCTTTCATCGAGTGTACGCACAATTTTGTGAGGGCGGCTTTTATGCAGGAAGTTGGGATCCCGTACTTCACTATCTTTGAATGTGCTGAATGATAGCTTAGCAAAGGTTTTGCTGATCTGGGGTGATACATCCAACACGTGTGAAAGGGACAAAACTTAATTACTAGGTCCAGAAACTGAATACTGCGTTCTTTTGGGACTTCCAAGGTATACTGGAGGCCGCTACCGTTTTTCTTAAAATTTTCAGAACATTCACTAGCGTGCTCGTACCCGGGTTGTCTTTTACCAGAACAAGGTAGTCATCCACGAATCTGAACAGCTTCAGACCCATGCCATCTAGATCTTTCTCTACAGCTGCGTCGAGCTTGCTTAAAAAAAGATTGCACAGGATCGGGGCGACACTAGAACCAATGCAAATTAAATCTTTCTGGGCATACACTTTGTCATTCCACCCCACTTGCGTGGAACTTAGATACATTGCCAATATCTCCATAAAACCTTCTACAGACACCCCACTGGCGTTAGCCGGAAATGCTTATCTATAGCGGCTTGTACCTTTTGCATATATACCTTCTCCGGCAAAATCACAAAAAAACCCTCCTTATCCGACACAGCGATACGACAACCGCTACTGGCCAGGAACTTTATCACTGGTCCAAATTTGTTAGCTGTGTTTGGTCTTACATTGCTAGACGAAAACACATTCACACAATCAGTACTGTGCCTCAGTTTTTCCTCGTCCTTCACTCGGCCTGCCACAGACCTGGCAACTTCCACCTTCTCGGCACGGGAGAGAACGGGTTCCACACAGAACTTTGGGCCGTGTTGCAGAAGCCTTTCGTGATGGTCGGGTAACGCAAGATCGCCTAGGACCATGACCTTGCCTTCCGTCCTTGTGTGTTTTTTCTTCTTAGGTATGTCTTTTCTTCTGACATGCGTTTTTCGCCCACTTCTTGATACTTACGACTGCCTTGGTGCTGACCAAGTCTCTACCACGCATGAGAGCTTCGAGGACCACAACTTCGATGGTTCAGCTCAGGTGACCACGAGTCTACCCTCCATTGGCGATGCAGCTCACGTGGGGCACCCCCTTGATGGCCCATCGGTGCCCTCGAGCCCCAAAACAGAGACCTTCTCTGGCTGCTCCACAGAAGATTCCGGAAGCATGTGCTGTTCTCCACTGCTCGTCTCCCTCTTTGCGCCTGTGTCAGACGCCATTACAACGCTAAGGGAGGCCGAGATCATTCCTCATCAAGAACTGTTGAAAGAACGGGTCCAAGAATCGTCATCGCAGGGGCACGCGCAGATGTCGGCTCCCTTCGTGCTTGGCACGCCTCCAGTAGAGGCACCCGAAGAACCCATTGCCTCCATTGTCATGCACGCCGACCCACTGGAGCCGCTTCGACAGCTTCGAGAGCCGTCTGCTGAGCTGTCAATGGCACACGATCACGTTCCGCTGAGCGAGAAACCTCTCGGAGGCAAACGCAATAATTTTGCGCCGTCGCTAATTGAGCATTTCGTTGACGTGCCATCTTTAGCGAAAACGCCCACGCTGAACCCCCCCACTCAACGCACATGGTGTGCCACTAGGAGCGCCTCCCTCCACAGCTGTTGGACGACAATGACGAAGGGGAGGAATCCCACTGTCCTGGTGGTGACAATAATCCGGACGCAACCGCCTTCGAGAAATACGTGGGCAAGACACACCGAGGAAACGTACCGATGCGGTTGGTGCCTCAGATGCTGTTCCGGCATCTTCATCTTGGTATGCTACGTGCCCCGTTTTCTCAGCGACCCAGCCAATGCCCGCCGTAAGCTCTATGGTTGACAGCTGACATGACGTCGCTGCGTGGCCGAGGTCGACCGCCCCCCACACAGCCAATGTCGCCCCCCCAGAATGTTTGGCACCGAGGCAAGGAAAGTCACAGCGCAACGGAGACCTTCAGCGACCACCCCGACACAGCCAGTGCCGCCCAACGGATAGTTCGGCAGCTCGGCAAGACAAGTCGCGGCGTACACAAGACAGACCACCGCGTCACAGTGAAAGCCGCCCGCCAGAGACAATTTCGGCAGCTGGTCATGCAACGTAGCAGTCATGGCCGAGTGTAAGGATGACAGCGCCACTGGGACACGCGCTAAGCTGTGCGCGAAAGAGGAAATCGAAGCAGAATATCAACAGCCGGCCCAGCGTACGGGCGTTGTCTTTTGTTTCACTGCATTACAATATATGTATTGCCGCAAGGAAATCACGCTGGCCGAGGTAGAATAAGGAGAAAAAGAGAGTACGACGCACGTTGCTTTTTCACGGTATATGGTGGGCACCATCCTTTGTGATAGACTTTGACAAAGGCTGGTCCAACAGCCGAAACTTTGTGTCTTACATATATATATATATATATATATATATATATATATATATATATATATATATATATGACGAACCACACGAGGACGGTGTGGTGCAGTAGTGGTGAAGGAGGAAGACGAAGTCTAATAAACATGCTTCAACACACACACACACACACACACACACACACACACACACACACACATATATATATATATATATATATATATATATATATATATATATATATATATATATATATATTCCGCAAGAAAGTTCAGTGGGTTCGGTCTGTATAGGAAAAAAATTACACCATCTCCCGCTAAAGGGAACCATGTGTAGATGTGAAGCAGCGGGCGCTAACGCTTACACTGGCGGCGGCGTTGACGCTGGCGCTCATCGCAGCGTTGCGCAGGAGAGAAAACTGGGGAGGCGCAAAGCAGGCAGTGATGGAGCAGTGTTTCCTACTGGAACATGCCAATCGCTGCTAATGGGCAATGAGAGACAGAAGACTCCGACTGGACACAGAGACCCGCACTCCGCTTTTAGTTAACGCGCACGCTGCGAATTTTTATTGTTCAACAACGCACAGGAGAAATCTTCCACCGGCACCACCTTGGAGGTCAAGATCCATTGCCATATATACGGGATGGCCAGTGAACGGTTGTGCAGCGCGAGAATTCGGTTTTTTCAACCAAGAAACTCGCTAGCAGACGCTGCCTGCGTCGGCGTCGCGAGGCGAGAGAGGGGGAAGCGGAGGAGAGGAGAGAGAGGGGGGTGACACGCATGCGCAGTGGGAGTGTGAACGCCGTGGGCAGGGATGCGTAGAGGAGAGAGGGGGGGAGCGTAGGAGAGGAGAGAGAGGGGGGACGCGCATGCGCAGGGGGGAGTTAGACGCCGCGGGCAGGGATGAAGAGAGGGGGGGGAGTGTAAGAGGGGAGAGAGGAAGGGAGGCGCATGCGCAGTGAGGGTGTGGTTGCCGTGGGGAGGGATGCCTAGAGGAGAGAGAGGGGGGAGAGGAGGTTTTTTATTTTTATTTTTTCTTTAACTGTTTGCGCATGCGCAGTAAGGGTGGGCACGCGGCACACCACCACCACCACCACCACCACCACCGGATTAAGCTTCGCCATAAGATGCTTCACATCTAAAACGGGTATTCTCTGACGAAGGCCGTGTCACGGCCTAAACCTAAGGCATAAAAGTATTGCTTTCTAGTACGTGTACCCGTTTTTTTTATATATACATACATATGACGTAAGAAGGTATGTAGGGATGGCTGGTAGAGGTCGAGAAAGAAGTGAAATAGAATAAACAGTATGACGTATGGGTCACGGCCCGTGTTCCATTCACAGCGTCACATAAGCCGACAGGATGAAGATCTGGCTGCCCACTCATCAGCTGCACACTATCAACAAAGCCCTCAAGGACACGCCTTGACCGTATGCAGACTACAGAAGCCCATCCCCACTGCGAACCGTCACCAGCATCATGACAGCCCCATTGGCGGACCTTGACGTGCCACAGTACGCCGGATCAGCGGACGATGGACCCGTGTAGAGGACTGGTTCAACCTCTTCGAACGCCGCGCTACCGCTGCATCATGGACGGAACAGGAGATGGTCGCCAACTTCAACGAATACGTCACCGGTGAGGCATTTAGGTTTTATCTGATGCACATATTTCAAAACAACGAGTCATGGGAAAAAATCAAACAAGAAATGATCACATGCTTTTAAGACAACGACGAAGACTCGCTTATACGCCACCATATGCCGACAATCGCACTAAGTCGTCAATTTCACAAGCATTCTCCACACGTTCGAACACCGAGCATGAATCGACCACTGCCACAAGACAAAGTGAAGCACCTTCCGACTGAAAGTCCAAACACGACCGCATCTAAGAAAATCGTCAATTGAACCATCCTGTAAATCTTCCGAATATACCACGTGCTTTCGCACACTAAATAGGTAATGTACAGCTCCCAACAGACAAGGTAGAGCTTCAGCTGACCGAGAGGCACACAGGTCGTTTGCCCAAAAGATCCCAACCTACCACCAGCTTTGCCCATATGCAAAGAGATCGGCATTTTCAACGTATTCACTGCCAGATATGACGCGAGGCGTTACTGAACGATCCGATGCTTTTGATTCTCCACCACGCATGTGCAGCTCACCACCTGGTTTTCCGCCACGCAGTTCTTCAGTTGCTCCTGACACTAACCGCCTGCCTCACAAACTCGCTCCGTTAGCGACACATGAGCTGAGGACTAGGGAGCATCATCGACAAAACCACGATCCTTTCCTACAGGTTCATGCATCAGAAGAGCTTGCTTCAGTTCTTCCGCAAGGAGACAAACATGCTGAGTCGTAATCAGGTCAAATCATTGCTGTTACGGTAATGTCCAGCACTCAACACCCCGAATGTCGAAGCGATGCGGATTCAGCATTCAGCACTAACTCGAACAATGAAAACGAAAGGCCAGCTACCGCTTCTGATGGACGACCTCTTCAGAGGACTAACTATCAAGCACTTCGTGTTAATACAGATCTTTCCGATACAGTAAACCCCGCATGTTGCCGGGTGCTAAAAGCGTCTGTCAAGACGTCACAGGAATCCTCTGAAAAGCTCTGTCTATTGTGGCGCGATACCTTCAGTGCCCGAAATGCGACCCAGGAGCCCACAGAATACCAGCTACCTACGGGACAACGCATCAAGTTGCCAAGAAAATCAGTGCCATGTTCCAAAACGGCTGCCACCTCAGCAATTTCCGCAGCAACAACAGCAATGCCAGCAAAAGCAACTCAAAGAACCCCAGAGACTCCGAAGGCTACACCAACAAGGACAACGACGAGCGGAAACATCACCGCAAGAACACCCAAGGTTTAAAGAAAAATGTTTTCAAAGCGAGTTAGTCGAAGAGAAGACACACTGAAGAGGTCTTGCTCAAGATAACCGAGGCATCAAACTGAAGACATCTTTGCAGAAAGGAACGTCGCCAGGAACGCCTTCACCACCAGCGATCAAGGCTGTGCCTACGACCAAAAACAACTGAGACAACACAGAAGACGACGAAAAAGGCCCGCAACCACTTCTTGTGTTCCAGCAGAACACAGACATCGCACCGTGTGCCTCGTTCAACGAAAACACAAAAGGGGAAGCGACGTGTTTGTATCAGCCACGACGAACAATCAGACGCCTACGACATACAGGCATTCGATTCCAACAAGGTGCTCCAGTATTATTCAGCTGTGGCATACCTTGCGAACCATGTCATCATCAGTGTCCATGCGCAGGGCATGGGTATGTTTTCCAAGAGGCAACAGCCAGCCTCGCCCACCGGAGCTCTTCTGGAATTCACCGGACTGCCGCACTCTCCCCTAACGTTTTTTGCGAGTTTACCGAACTCCAGTGGGACATGAAACGATTTGTGCATTGTTACCTTTGTCACTTCTAAGCCTCTCCTTGTTTAGTGTTCGTTGTCGTTTGTAACTCACGCCTTTTTTCAGGAGGGGGAGGGGGGAATCATGTGACGTAAGAAGGTATGCAGGGATGGCTGGTCGAGGTCGAGAAAGAAGTGAAATAGAATAAACAGTATGGTGTATGAGTCACGGCCCGTCTTCCATTCATAGCGTCACACACAAACACACACACGCACACACACACACACATATATATATATATATATATATATATATATATATATATGATTCAAAAGAAAGTTCTGTGGGTCCGGTGCACATATAGTCAAGAAATGAAGGAGCACACTTACGAAAATTGCATATTTTTTTACTGGTTAACGTTTCGGCCGTGGCACGGCCTTCGTCAGAATGAAAAGAATTACAGGCATGTGGCCGCTTTTATGGGCATGAACACGTGGGTACAAAACACGTGGGATCAACACGTGAATGTTTAAAAGGATCAAAGCAACCATGATAACAACACCAAAACAAGGGGAAAATAAATAAATAAAGGAAAAAAAAACAATTCGTAAGTTTAATAAAGCAGGTTGGATCACAGGCATGAAAAGGCATTTACAACGATGAGCCATTGACCACAGTAGTCACGATGACCGTACATGAATGAACAAAAAATGATGGCGATTGTTATATAATGAAAACTTTCGGCACGTTTCGTTAAATATATAGCAAAAATGATATCAGGGCATCACAGAAAGACAAGACACTTTTCCAACGCTCTCATTGATGCCGGCCGACACAGTGTTGAACTTATGGATTAAAAAAGATTCTCTAATTTCGCGATCATGGTGCGATTTGAACCCTGATTGTAATAGCGTCACCATGATCTTGTCAAACGAATGACCTGGCAGATGAACATGTTTAGACAATGGGAGATGTGGCAAACTGTTAGCGTGTGCTCTGTGATTGTTGAAACGGATACGAAATGATGTTTCGGTCTGACCGATGTATTGCATATGACATACTGAGCATTCTAGTAAGTAGATGACGTTGGTGCTGTCGCAGCTGAAGTCCCCTTTAATCTTAAGTGAAAAATTAGATGCCGTGCTTTTAGCAGTTGTCGCAGTGGTCATATGCGCACAAACTTTACATCGTGGTTTGTTACAGGGATGACAACCAGCAGGAGCAACAAGTTTAGTTTTAGAAGACGTCACAATATCGCGCAGGTTCCTTGATCTGCGATAAACTACTCGTGGTGATTCCGTGAAAATGTGCTTAAGCCGATCGCTCTGTGTCAATAAGTTGTAATGTTTACTGAGAATGCGTGACACGTTAGGAATAGATGCAGAATGCGTTAAAATGAGGTTAGTTCGTGAGGTTGGCGCCAATCGCTTGTCATTACTGATGAGATCTTTACGATCGAGACAGTTGGCCCGCTGGAGAGCGTCGTCAATTATACGTGAAGGATATTGTTGATCAGTTAGCGCTTTACGGAGCTGGTCACAGTTGCGAGCGAATTCACTGTCGTCCAGAAATTGTGCGCATATGACCACTGCGACAACTGCTAAAAGCACGGCATCTAATTTTTCACTTAAGATTAAAGGGGACTTCAGCTGCGACAGCACCAACGTCATCTACTTACTAGAATGCTCAGTATGTCATATGCAATACATCGGTCAGACCGAAACATCATTTCGTATCCGTTTCAACAATCACAGAGCACACGCTAACAGTTTGCCACATCTCCCATTGTCTAAACATGTTCATCTGCCAGGTCATTCGTTTGACAAGATCATGGTGACGCTATTACAATCAGGGTTCAAATCGCACCATGATCGCGAAATTAGAGAATCTTTTTTAATCCATAAGTTCAACACTGTGTCGGCCGGCATCAATGAGAGCGTTGGAAAAGTGTCTTGTCTTTCTGTGATGCCCTGATATCATTTTTGCTATATATTTAACGAAACGTGCCGAAAGTTTTCATTATATAACAATCGCCATCATAACCTGCTTTATTAAATTTATGAATTGTTTTTTTTCCTTTATTTATTTATTTTCCCCTTGTTTTGGTGTTGTTATCATGGTTGCTTTGATCCTTTTAAACATTCACGTGTTGATCCCACGTGTTTTGTACCCACGTGTTCATGCCCATAAAAGCGGCCACATGCCTGTAATTCTTTTCATTCTGACGAAGGCCGTGCCACGGCCGAAACGTTAACCAGTAAAAAAAATATGCAATTTTCGTAAGTGTGCTCCTTCATTTCTTGACTATATATATATATATATATATATATATATATATATATGTAGAAGGTCTTCCTGTGTTCGGTAGTATTATAGGCGATGCGCAAAGCGCCGACGACGCCATCTGCCGCCACGGCTCGGAAGCGCTCGCGGGTCCGGGCGAGCAGTCTTCCCGCGAGTGTGTACGCGAGTGCACGGATGGATGTGTTTTTATCGTGATTTAACGACTCTGTCGGGCTTCAGCGATGCCGAAAAATAACTGCTGCGTTGTCGGCTGCTCAAACGCATACAAAAAATCGCCAGGAACGCGCTTCTACAGGTTTCCGGTGCTATTTCATGAGCGATAGCGACGGCGGTGGTTGATTGCGGCTGTCCGAAAAAGGTACGCAATCGCGCTTTGTTTACGGCAGTGTTAGAACGGTTACCGTGTTTTTATTAAATGCGAAGCATTTCTTAGCGAACTTCGGCGAGTTTGAGCGTATCTGACTATCTATCTATCTATCTATCTAGCCGCCTACGACTTTGTGCTCTCCTGGCCGTATCGTTAATGGGATTTATACCAAATTTGGTATGGCATAACATGACCGTATGACGAACATAAATGGCTGGTCATATCATGAAAATCATGACTAAATTGTCATGAAAAGTATGATTTACATGCCACGCTCATGGGGCGTTCGCGGCCGTTTCGTTAGCTTGATATACACCAAATTTGGGATTGAGTGACGTGACTGTATGACGAACATAAATGGCAGATGGTAATATGCAAATAAGGACGTGCATGTCATGAACAACATGATTTGATTTACATGCCACGCTCATGGCGCACTCGCGGCCGTTTCGTTAGCTTGAGATACACCAAATTTGGTATTGAGTGACATGACTGTATGAGGAACATAAATGAGAAGTGGCAATATGGAAATCATGACATGTCATGAGCGACATGACTTGCATGCCACGCTCATGGCGCACTCGCGGCCGTTTCGTTAGCTTGAGATACACCAAATTTGGTATTGAGTGACATGACTGTATGACGAACATAAATGACAAGTGGTAATATGGAAATCATGACTTGTCATGAGGGACATGACTTCCATGCCACGCTCATGGCGTGCTCGCGGCCGTTTCGTTAGCTTGAGATACACCAAATTTGGTATTGAGTGACATGACTGTATGAGGAACATAAATGACAAGTGGCAATATGGAAATCATGACATGTCATGAGCGACATGACTTGCATGCCACGCTCATGGCGCGCTCGCGGCCATTTCGTTAGCTTGATATTCACCAAATTTGGGATTGAGTGACGTCACTGTATGGCGAACATAAATGACAAGTGGCAATATGGAAATCATGACATGTCATGAGGCACATGACTTGCATGCCACGCTCATGGCGTGCTCGCGGCCGTTTCGTTAGCTTGAGATACACCGAATTTGGTATTGAGTGACATGACTGTATGGGGAACATAAATGACAAGTGGCAGTATGGAAATCATGACGTGTCATGAGCGACATGACTTGCATGCCACGCTCATGGCGTGCGCGGCCGTTTCGCTAGCTTGATATACACCAAACTTGGTATTGAGTCACGTGACTGTATGACGAACATAAATGACAGGTCCTAACATGTAAAACATGACATGCAAATTATGTAAAGCATGATTTGCTCCTTCCTGGCTGCTTCGCATTACATCGATTCCCACAGTGCGTGGGATCTGCCGGCTTTTTCTCCATTTATGTCGCTACGTCTTCAGCGAACGCTGGTACGTTTACACTTGGTCGCCTCGCCTGCATTGTAGACGCTACAATACACATGAGGTTGTTATTACTGATAAGGCGCGATGCCTAGGCTCTCTTGAAAAACGAATGGCGCGAAGCGCAATGCCAGAGAATGTGGGGCAGGTGACGGCTCCTTTACAAAAGCGCCGTGGAATCACACGTGTGCTGCACGAAATCGGCTGCATTCTACCTATTGATGGCACTGGAATGCGATCACCGGTGCAGAATGTTCGCTCTGCGCTCGCCTCAACTATATGCATATTGGCTGTAAAACATGGCACCTGTGCGCATTGAAGGCTTTTGACAGGACATTCAACCGATTCAACCCCCTTTTGAATGCCTCGTAACATGACTTCATGCTAATAGGAAACCCTTGATGTACCCCACTAATGCTCATTCGCTTTACAGAAGCTGTGTTATGAGTGGGGCCATAGGCGTGCGCACGGGAAGGGGGGGGGGGGCTTTCCTATTCGCCTAACAGGGCGGGGGGGGGGGGCGCAAAATCTGCCCCATGCATTGACTTGGCGGGGCCTGGGGCGCTGCGATGATCCTTTGCCCCCCCCCCCCCCCCTTGATGGGGAACCCTGCGCACGCCTGAGTGGAGCCGATTATGAAACTGACGTGTTTTCTTTTCTTTATTCTTGCTGGTGGTGCTAGCTACTGGTTGCTATGTTTTGTTTAGCATGTAATTGGTGAGTATATGTTGGTTCGTAACTAATCACGTGAAACGTTCTCGCAAGAATCACGTAATTAGCGTATCTACTCACGTGCCATGTTCCCGCCAAAACCACGTATTATCACGTAGAACCTAACGCCATTTTTTCAACACTTGGTAATAGCTTGCAAAAAACCTAGCAAATACGTTACCAAGCTGGTATAACAAGCTAGGTGACCACCAGCTCCGCAGTGACTCAGTCTAGCGTCACTAGCGCAAGTTGCCGAGATATTTTTTCACAAGTTTATCGTGCTGGTTTCGAAGTTTTACCAACGCTGACCCTTCGCGTGGCCGCACCCGTGAAATCCATGCGCCGGTGCGACAGCGCTCCCTCAAAATGTACTATATAAACACATGACACGTAAACGCGAAGCTACTGCGTCGAGAAAAAACGTTGGTTCACGCGTTGGTTCACTATTATAAACTGCGGCTCCTTTGCGCACACTAACGCCGCAAAAGTAATCGTTTGGGACGCGCACAAGTGGCAAATCGCACGCGCGCACTTCCGTCATGCTTGCATTGAAAGGAGGCGTCTGCTACGCGACCCGCGCGCGTTTCCAACGGCCGCCGCTACGCGGCTTTCAGTGGCGCCCCTATAACCGCTGCGCATCGCGTATAGGTGCTCAAGTGAAGCGGACGAATGAACGAAGAACCATTATTTAATGCCAACGTTGCGGCCGGCGACCGGCCTTCGTCAGGCCATACATGCATTTGACCACAGTGTGTACGTCTAAAATAAGGGCATGGCATGGGGGGGCCCCCCCCATTGTGCATATTCACTGCTAACAGATTTCTACATTGAGGCATTCACTATTAATAGACAGCTATTCAGACATGCGCAGCATTTTGTATGGTGACAGCACAGATAGCGGAGTAGCAGTGCATATTCGAAATGTGACAAAGCAAAGTATAATGAAGCATAACATAGAGATAGTATATAGGGCAGTGGATATCACCACACTTGACACAATGAAAAAAAGAAATAAAGAAAAAAAACTTCCACATCTCCCGCTGAAGGGAACCATGTGTGGATGCGAAGCAGCGGGGAGATAATCAGCTTGAGCGGGAGGAACGTCGCCGCTCTCGTTTCACGGCAGCGGTCCCGGCGCTCATCGCGGCGCTGCACAGGAGAAAGAATGAGGCGCGCGCACCCTCCTTTCTTTTCATACCGCGGAACTACCGTGGCGCCCCCCAGCGGAGTATGCAGCTGTCACCCCACCTGTCGTGCGCGCCGCTCCGTAGAGGATTCCAAGAGTAGAGAATGGGGGGTGAGCGTAGGAGAGGATAGGGGAGGGGACGCGCATGCGCTGTGGTGGTGTGGGACGCGGAAGGAGGGACGGACTAAGCCCCCTCGAAACACATGCAAGCAAGATCAAGGAATGGGGTCAACCTGGGCGACAGACACCACCTGCCTAGCCATTGCTAAAGCCTCTCTGTGTTCTCGGCCATTACTCTGATGACTGTGATAGTGGTTGGCGGCCTTCATATTACTACAGTGTTCTGGTTCGCATAATGGGTGCTTCCCTACTTCATGAAAGTGGCCGGACGCGGGACGGGGGGACGCGGGATGGCAGACGGGGGGACGCGGGAGGGACGGACAGAGCCCCGAGCATAAGATGCTTCGCATCTAAAAGAGAAAAAAGAAGAAAAGAAAAGAATATCTATACAATGTTGATAGGTCGCATTTGTTTGCAACAAAATGTACACCAGCCAAATATCGACGTGACAAAAATTGGGGGGACCCTTAAGCTTCGCCTTTAAGAGTTGAACGCGATAGTGATTTCCCGTCCCTAGTGCGTACTTCAATCACTTAGTGCATACTATGTAATGGGTAGTATGCTTTAAACCAGGAGAAATTATGCGCGGCAAATGTGGGAAATGTTTTCGAACTTGCTATGCACCCACTACGTGGTGTTAAGGGAATACGCGCAGTAAGGTGTGTGCCGTTTGTAATGGGTGGCTGCCTTTAAACTATGCAATCATTATGATAGTCACATATTCTGACGCCCGATGGCAATGTACGCTTGTACCACGCAATATTCCTGGGATATTACATGTTATATTGCGACGCCTATATAAAGGGCGCTTGCGTTAGCGAAGCATGCAAGTTATTTTCACTGCATTTCCAAGCAGAGGAAGTTATTTTCACAGTATTTCCAAGCAGAGGCATGGCTGTGTGGTAGAACACCTGCTTGCCACGCAGAGAACCCGGGTTCGATCCTCACTCGGACCCGAAAATTTTTAATATTTATTTTATTTGCATCTTTCTCGATTTTTCGGTCACGGACAAGATGATGATTTTTCGCTCACAACCAACGACGCCGACACCGACGCCGACGCCGACGCCGGAATTTCTGCGAAACGAGCTCTTTAACGCTATCGCGTTAATATGGAAGCAAGTGTTACATGCGCATTCTGATCGCCTAACTGATTTGGCTGATGTCACCGAGGATTAAATCACGGCAGCAAACAACATTTTTGCACAGCGCAAGAAAACGAGGCCGTAGGGAGGACACAACACGGGCGCTGACTGCAACTAAATTTTATTAGCGAAAACGTTGAAATATATACACATGATAACAAGCAGCACACCACAGCACAAACGCGCCACGAATTGCGTAACAGCCAGATACTCCATATCTTGTTAAGTGGGTGCAGCAGCCACCTCAGCACAAACTCACCACTTATTGCGTCCCAGCCAGATACTCGATTTCTTTTTTAGTGAGCGCAACGGAAGGCATGCTGACACAGAGGTCACCCAGCAGTTGCATTTGATTAGCCTCGATGATTTCGCGTGTTAGCTGCTGACGATGTTTCGCGACAACGGTGCACTTTTCAAATTCCGGCTCAAATGCAACTGCTGGGTGACCTCTGTGTCAGCATGCCTTCCGTTGCGCTCACTAAAAAGAAATCGAGTATCTGGCTGTGACGCAATAAGTGGTGAGTTTGTGCTGAGGTGTGCTGCTGCACCCACTTAAGATGTGGAGTATCTGGCTGTTATGCAATTGGTGGCGCGTTTGTGCTGTGGTGTGCTGCTTGTTATCATGTGTATATATTTCAGCGTTTTCGCTAATAAAATTTAGTTCAAAGTCAGTGCCCGTGGTGTGTCCTCCCTACGTCCTCGTTTTCTTGCGCTGTGCAAAAATGTTGATTCCAGATCACCAACTAGCCCAAGCATCCGTTTTATCAGGCAGCAAAAAACCGCGCATGCGAACTACGATTGTTCATTTACCTGTTTTACTGGCAAAAATGTTAACCTGCCCGGATTCTCGTTGATCTCAGATGCTATGGCATTAAATTTATGAATAAAAAAAGATTCGCGAACCTCCCTTTTGTAGGGCGATTTAAAACCGGATTCTAGTATTGTGGTGGTTAGATTGTCAAAAGAGTGGCCAGTGGTAGCGACGTGTTTCGACAGGGGAAGGCTGGGCAGGCCCAAGACATGCCTCCTATGATTAATAAAGGAAAGCAGAAAGGTGTCTCCGTTTGGCCGATGTATTGAAGGTTACATGATGAGCATTCGAGCAAGTAAATTACATTGCTCGTGTCGCAGTCGAAATTGCCTTTTATTCTTAGAGTCAAATTTGATGCAGCGCTCTTAACAATTTGCGAAGTCGTCATGTGGGGGCACACCTTGCAACGTGTCTTGTTACACGGATGACATCCGACACGGACAGGCGTTGCCATTTTATATGACGTTAGTATATCCCGTAGGTTTCTCGAGCGTCGATAGACCGCTCGTGGGGGGCTCTGGAAAGACGTCTTTGAGACGATTATTCTGCATTAGTATGTTATAGAGCTTTTTAAGGATGACCTTAACATTTGGAATGAACGCAGAATGTATCAAAACTAAATTGGTGTGTCTTCGCTGCACAGTTTGTTCACATGGTTTTAGAAACGTGCTGCGGCCAATCGCATCGGCGCGCATGATCGCGTCATTCACTATCTGAGGCGGATATTTTTGTTCAGTTAGGGCGTCGCGAAGCCTTTCGCAGTTTTTAGTGAAATCTGAATTATCAGAGCACAGCCTCTTGAATCGAAGTGCTTGACTGTAGTAGAGTGTACTAGAACAGCGGAGTGCTCGGGACGCCCGCAGCATCAATGTACAGAAAGTGAAGCCCTAAGAGGGTCAATCCGCTTGCGGCGCTGCGATCGGTAGTCTGCGATGTGTCGTCGTTTTAAGAGTTGCGCGCGGCTCCACCAAAGTGGTGCAGAGGTAGAATGCCCGCTTCCCACTTGATAGGCCCGGGTTCGAATCGCAGCTGTAGATGTTGAGATTCTATTCTTTAGTGTAACTTTAGTGTAACACTCAGTAAAAATGAAACAACTAACAGGGAAAACCTTACAAACTACAAAGAAATCTCCAAACGTAAACTAATCAGTTTGACCTACGCATAACTGCAGTCACTACTTCAGTCTCTAACTCGTCTGGCCACTTTGGCCTCGCCGTCGTCGAACCGTAGTCCGAATCGAACGTTCTTCCTTGATTCCGTTCATCGCCGTAAGTCCAACTCGCGTCGTGTTGGGTCCGCGGTCGATGTAACCGACGATCCTCTTCAATCGTCGCTCTGATGCATCACAGTCAAGCTGCGCTGCCGTAAGCCTGTCCCAGGTCGCCGTCGATGACGTGGCAGGGCGTCCTCGTCGATTAGGCCTAGTACGCGAAACTGGTCCCCTACTCGAAGTGACGACGTGGCGTCCCGGGGATTGCTGCGGGCCGACGTTAGAAGGGGGGACTGCGGCGGGTGCGTCCGGACCAGCCGAAAGATGCTGCAGCACCTCCGAGGAGCCTCGCCCAAGCGTCGCCGAGGTCAACGGCCACGCCACGGAGTGCCAACATCCCGGCCTCTGGAGTCGAACGTCCGCTGCGCCCGTCGGTAGAACGTAGCTACCGATGCGACCGTCTTCTGTCGTAGCCACGCAAGCAATGCCAGCTCATGGCGCATTCATCTTGCATTACGGCTAGTTTCACGCGCTTCGAGCCGTGTGCTACTCCGTGCACGTGCTCGTGCCTGTTCCGCGAGCTTCTCCTACTTCGTCGTCTTCGTCGTCTCCTTACTCATGACACTGGGCCCCTTTTTCCTGAAAGTTTTTTTTTCTTAAAAAAAACTCTTCTCTCTCTTGCTGTGGTGCCTGTGCATCTTAACCACTTGCGATGACTTCTTGTCATTTCACAGGCCTTTCCACTTAACACTTCACCACCTACTTGTCACCAACACACTTCACTGATCACTTCACAGGTCACAACACTTATACAAGTCGATTCACATTGTTCATCACACCACAAACATCAACGCATCACTGTACATGCTACAACCTCTGTTTCACATCTCCTCTAAATATATGAACAATTTGCTGAATCATTTAGACGCTCTTCCCACGTGTCTGGGACCACAAAAATATCAGCTACCATTTTACAGACTGGCTACACACATCCAAAGAACTGAAACTTCTACATAGCATTATTTTCTCTATATACTCTTATATTCGTCAACTATACGTTTTTGTTCTACTCCCAGAAGAATAGTATGCTTCGTTTATAACCCTCACTTTCACAAAATTCATTTTTGCCTCTAAGGCGGCTACGACTTAACATCTTGAATCCTAAATCTGCGTCTTTTCACCTTCTGCATCCCTTTCACATTTCTTTTTTCTGCGCCTACTCTTTGCATTCATTCTGGAACGTTTACTACATATGCCATCTCTCTGCCTATTCTCAATTATCATTGAGCACCTTTCCGAAATATCTTCACTAGGCTGCGTCCTATCTCTGTATTCAATGCTGGTTACATGCAACACCCTATTTGCATCCCGACAATTATGATCTGTCTTCATCGCTTTCAAAGCGGTATTCTTTCGTCTCTGAAATGGTTTCTGAACCTTCTGACTGGAATCCATCAACGCTTCATCCTTTTTCTGCTCTTCCCTGAGCTCCATAGGGGTTATATCTATGTTCTTCATGGTTGCCGCCTTCAAACTCGTGGCTTCTGCTTTTCTGTTCACTGCCCCTGTCGTCTTACTGCCAATGCACTTCAGCTACTTGAGGCTGCCCTTCTCGTAAACATTTGCGGCATGATTCTTTTTTACCCCTCTCCTTTTGTTCCGCTAGTCTACCAATAGGTGCATTCTGTTGCTCTACCTGCATCCTTGTTCTTCTCCCAGTTTCTATCAGGCTCATCAACCTTCGTCATTCCTGGCACATTACCTTATATCAGGTCACACATGGGCTTCTCTAAGCACTTTGCTGTCCACCAACCTGTGTAATACGGACTAGCAACTTTTATCCGAGCTTCGGGAACTCTTCTCACCGAACTGCCTACCAAAATTATTGTTGCGTATTTTCCCGTTAGATTTGATTCGTCCACTAAGCTCCTTTTCACCAAAACAATGTTCGTGTCTGTATCTCTTAAAACGTTCACCCTTTGTCCATGCACCTCTCCGTCTGCCACTGGTAAACAATCTCCTTGATAGTAAAGTTTGATATCGTTCTTCTGTCCCGTCTCTCCTTTCTGCGCCTGTTGCCCTTCTTTTATGCTAGCACTATGTGCGCCCACTATACAGGCTACCTTATCTGTAGTCCCAATTTCTTTTGTGTTACTGCCCTGGGAGTCCACTATACATGCAACTTTGTCGGTAGTCCCGAACCTGCACTCATTTGCACGGTGTCCCCTTCTATTGCACAACTGACACACAACTTGACCAACTCAGGGCTGTTCAGAGGGCCCGTGTGGCGGCAGAGGGGCTTGGCCTCTCTGTCCCGACGTGGGAGCAGCCAGCATCAATCCTGGACTGATCCTCAGGACCACAAGAAAGTTATTCATACGATACCATACAACTTGTGGCTGTGACCGACCCTCTCCAGCTGGACAGTTCATAGCTCGGTGCCCAATGCGGTTACATAGGAAATACCTGAGTGGTCGCTGTGACATGTTCAGTACTCCCTGAGGCCTACCCTTTGTCTCCTCTGGTTTAGTTATGGCAACATCCTCACTAGTTTTCCCTGGGTTTCTAAGTCCCCGGGCCTCCAAATACTGGTCGGCATGTTCCGCCACATCCTCCAGCGAAACTACCTTTCGTTCTTTTAGGAAACCCCTAACTTGTTACTACAGCAATTCAAGAATTGCTCCAGAACCATGCGATCACGCACGCCTTAATGTGTTTTTTCCACGTTTGCCATCTCCATCCACCTGTCAAAATAATTTGACAAACGGCACACAAATTGCTTTGCTGTCTCAGCGTTCTCTGGCTTGCACCCACGAAACCGCTCTCTGAAGCCTTCCGCTGTCAACCTGAATCTTTGTAACTGTGTTTTCTTAACCTTGTCATAATTCATGGAATCATCTGTGGGCATTCTACCGAAAACACTTAAGGCTTCCCCGACCAGACACAGACTGAGTGCTGTTGCCCACTCTTTACTTTCCCATCCTCGCCCCCCTCGCAATCCGTTCAAATCTGTGCAAATAGGCATCCAAGTCATCACATGATTCGTCGAATGAAGCCATTAACTTTCTGGGGCATATGTGAGTGGTTCTAGGTGACTGCGAGCCCGAGGATGCTGATATCACACTCTGTTCGTCGTGCGGCACGCCATTTAGTTGCGCTAGTCTCAACTTTAATTCGAGAAGCTGTTTCTCTCGTTCATACTCGCGTCCAACTCTCTTTCAGTGCTATCTGCTTATCCTGTTCTCTTTGGGCATTCTCAAAAAACTTCAGGGTCTCCTCCTTAGTCATTCCTAAGTCTTTAGCTACCGCCGTCAAGCGCTTCCAATCCATCTCCGCACTCTCCGACTATCAGTGACTGAGCGGGAAAAGATCCTGTCAGGCTCGCCAATTGTTTTTGTCACAGATCTCGGAGGCGTGTGTTAGGGGAGATAGATCGTGAGGACGCTGGTCGCCACAGCAAACAAGGTTTAATAACAAACAGGAAAAAACTAATAGAGAAAACTTAACACTCAGTAAAAAGGAAACAACTAACAATGAAAACCTTACAAACTACAAACAAATCTCCAAACGTAACTAATCAGTTTGACCTACGCATAACTGCAGTCACTACTTCAGTCTCTAGCTCGTCTGGCCACTTTGGCTTCGCCGTCATCGAACCGTAGTCCGAATCGAACGTTCTTCCTTGATTCCGTTCATCGCCGTAAGTCCAACTCGCGTCGTGTTGGGTCCGCGGTCGATGTAACCGACGATCCTCTTCAATCGTCGCTCTGATGCATCACAGTCAAGCTGCGCTGCCGTAAGCCTGTCCCAGGTCGCCGTCGATGACGTGACAGGGCGTCCTCGTCGATTAGGCCTAGTACGCGAAACCGGTCCCCTACTCGAAGTGACGACGTGGCGTCCCGGGGATTGCTGCGGGCCGACGTTAGAAGGGGGGACTGCGGCGGGTGCGTCCGGACCAGCCGAAAGATGCTTCAGCACCTCCGAGGAGCCTCGCCCAAGCGTCGCCGAGGTCAACGGCCACGCCACGGAGTGCCAGCGTCGCGGCCTCCGAAGTCGAACGTCCGCTGCGCCCGTCGGTAGAACGTAGCTACCGATGCGACCGTCTTCTGTCGTAGCCACGCAAGCAATGCCAGCTCATCGCGCATTCATCTTGCATTACGGCTCCTGTCACGCGCTTCGAGCCGTGTGCTACTCCATGCACGCGCTCGTGCCTGTTCCGGGAGCTTCTCCTACTTCGTCGTCTTCGTCGTCTCCTTACTCATGACATCTATTACACTCTAACTGTAGGGTATACTGGTCTTACAATGTTTAACATGGCTGCTTTTAAAATGAAGATATCGGTGAACGTCAGTTGGCTTCCTGTATACCTTCGTAGCTATTTTTTCGCCACATAGCGACACTGAGACATCGAGGAAACAGGTGGATTTCTTCGAGTACGATTGTGAGAATGAAATGGACGGATGAACCTTGTTGAAATCTGCAATAAAAGTAAGGAGTTCTGCTTCGCCATGGTGTCATATGAGGAAAGTGTCGTCTATAAAATTTTTAGAATAGTAGGGCTGTAGTCTACGCGATGAAACAAACCGAGTTTCTAGTTGGCCCATAAATATTGTCACGTGGTCGTCACGTCGACGAAGGCAAAAGTTGGTAGGTCCAAAATGAAACTGTTTATTTGGCCGGACTTGTGGCCGGTAAACGGAAAGTCAGATTACAGCAATACACACTGGCACTGATAGCGGCGAACAGAGCGTCGGCCATCGATGAACTGACAAGCGGTGAAGCGCGTCGGCATTTATACGCGTGTCATCGAATATTCCAGCCTTATCACTGGTTGTCGCGAAAGCTCTGGAATAAGCTCACGTGTTGCGTCTTGCGCACAATCTTAACACAACGATCTACAATAATCGCGAAGCTTCTAAAAAAATGAGGCGCAGTTTACGCTGAGCATTGATTACAGTATTTGTGGGCGTAAACCGAATACAGCACGAAACGGGCGTGGCAATATATACGCGTCATTTGGACCAATTTTGTTTCTTTCATCGCGTAGACTACAGCCCTTCTATTACAAACGTTTCATAGACGAAATTTTCCTCATGTGGCACCATGGCGAAGCAGAACTTCTTACTTTTATTGCAGATTTCAACAAGGTTCATCCGTCCATTTCATTCTCACAATCGTGCTCGACGAAATCCATCTGTTTCCTCGATGTCTCAGTGTCCCTATGTGGCGAAACAATAGCTACGCAAGTATACAGGAAGCCAACTGACGTTCACTGATATCTTAATTTTAAAAGCAGCCATGTTAAACATTGTAACCCCCGTATTCCTAAACAAGCCTCGACTCGAATTTCGTCCTTCACTTGACCGAGTTGAGCACAGCGCCGCTGCTCGACTCAAAGTGACGCAGCGCTTCTCAAGAATCGCTGCAGATTATCGCTGGTATGCAGTGACTAGAGACGGCCTAGAGACGGCGCTCACATCGACTTTCTCAAGTCAAGGTGGAGCGTTGAGTCAAGGGACGTTCTAGAATACTGGGGTAAGACCAGTATACCCTACAGTCAAGCACTTCGCTTCAAGAGGCTGTGCTCTGAAAATTCAGATTTCACTAAAAACTGCGAAAGGCTTCTCGACGCCCTAACTGAACAAAAATATCCACCTCAGATAGTGAATGACGCGATCATGCGCGCCGATGCGATTGGCCGCAGGACGCTTCTAAAACCGTGTGAACAAACTGTGCTGCGAATACACACCAATTTAGTTTTGACACATTCTGCGTCCATTCCAAATGTTAACGTCATCCTTAAAAAGCACTTTAACATACTAATGCAGAGTAATCGTCTCAAAGACGTCTTTCCAGGGCCCCCACGAGCGGTCTTTCGACGCTCGAGAAACCTACGGGATATACTAACGTCATCTAAAATGGCAACGCCTGTCCGTGTCGGATGTCATCCGTGTAACAAGACACGTTGCAAGGTGTGCCCCCACATGGACGACTTCGCAAATTGTTAAGAGCGCTGCATCAAATTTTAGTCTAAGAATAAAAGGCAATTTCGACTGCGACACGAGCAATGTAATTTACTTGCTGCAATGCTCATCATGTAACCTTCAATACATCGGCCAAACGGAGACACATTTCTGCTTGCCCTTTAATAATCATAGGTGGCATGTCTTGGGCCAGCCCGGCCTTCCCCTGTCCAAACACGTCGCTACCCCTGGCCACTCTTTTGACAATCTAACCGCCACATTACTAGAATCCGGTTTTAAATCGCACTACGAAAGGGAGGTTCGCGAATCTTTTTTTATTCATAAATTTAATGCCATAGCATCTGAGATCAACGAGAATCCGGGCAGGTTAACATTTTTGCCAGTAAAACAGGTAAATGAACAATCGCAGTTTGCATGCGCGGTTGTTTGCTGCCGTGATATAATCCTTCGTGACATCAGCCAAATCAGTTAGGTGACCAGAATGCGCATGTACACTTGCTTCCATATTGACACGCCGATATTTGGCTGGTGTACATTTTGTTGCAAACAAATGCGACTTATCAACATTGTATCGATTTTCTTCTTCTTTTTCTTTTCTTTATTTGTTTTTTTCTTTGAGTCACAAGTGTGGTGATATTCCACTGCCCTACATACTATCTCTATGTTATGTTTGATTATACTTTGCTTTGTCACATTTCGAATATGCACTGCTACTCCGCTATCTATGCTGTCACCGTACAAAATGCTGCGCATGTCTGAATATCTGTCTATTAATAGTGAATGCCTCAATGTAGAAATCTGTTAGCAGTGAATATGCACAATGGGGCGCCCCCCATGCCATGCCCTTATTTAAGACGTACGCACTGTGGTAAAATGCATGTATGCCCTGACGAGGGCCGCTCCCCGGGCGCAAGGTTGGCAATAAAGCATCGTTTTTCTTTCATTCGTCCACTTCACTTGAGCACCTATATATATATATATATATATATATATATATATATATATATATATATATATATATATATATATCGCCAAAGATGGATTCTGGGTCCGGGTAAATATATACGGTCAAGTAGGTCAAGTATTGACGTTTCGGCCCCGGGTCCGGCCTTCATCCGATGAAGGCCGGACCCGCGGCCGAAACGTCAATAAATCGCTTCGTACGCGTGTCTACTTGACCGCATATATATATATATAGTCAAGAAATGAAGGAGCACACTTACAAAAATTGAATATTTTTTACTGGTTAACGTTCCGGCCGTGGCACGGCCTTCTGACGAAGAATGATCGTGCCATGGTGATTCTGACGAAGGCCGTGCCGCGGCCGAAACGTTAACCAGTAAAAAACCAACATGTTTGCACAGCGCAAGAAAGACGAGGACGTAGCGAGGACACAACACAGCGCCCGTGTTGTGTCCTCCCTACGTCCTCGTCTTTCTTGCGCTGTGCGAACATGTTGGTTCCAAATCACCAACTATCCCAAGATTCGGTTTTACCAGTAAAAATATTCAATTTTTGTAAATGTGCTCCTTCATTTCTTGACTATATGTGCACCGGCCCACTGAACTGTCTTTTGAATCTTATATGTATATTGTCACGTGGGTGTGACGTCGACGAAGGCAGCAGGCGACGTGTCCGAGATGAAACTGTTTATTAGGCCGAACTTGTGGCCGGTAAAGGGAGAGTAAGATTTCAGCAATACACGCTGGCACTGATAGCGGCGAGCAGAGCGTCGGCCGTCGATTAACTGATCATCGTTGGAGCGCGCCGGCTTTTATACATCACGCGTCGAACATTCCAGGCTTATCACTGGTCGTCGCACAAGCTCTGGAATAATCTTAAGTGTTCGCGTGCTGTGCGCAATGTTAAGAAAACGATCTACTACAAACGTGCAGCTTCTCGAACGCTGAGGCGCGATCTGCGCCAAGCGTTGCTCACAGTCTTTGCGGGGTTAAACAAAGCACCTCAAACTAACATGCTTAAAACAGAACACGGGTGGGGGGGCGCAATGCATGCAACAATAAATAACAGCAATAAAGAAAGTACAATGAACAATAAGCACAAGCAAAAAAGTACAATAATGAAGCAAAAGTACAGTCCTCAGATTCACTAACGCGCGTAATATGGCTTGAGGCGCACGACATGAACGACTTCAGGTCGCGCACGACGCTGCTGAGAGTTCGAAATGCCGTCAGGGACAATCTCGTAGTCGAGTGCGCCGAGGCGTCGAAGTACCCTGTACGGTCCGAAGTATCGTCGAAGAAGCTTCTCACTGAGTCCCCGTCGGTGTATTGGCGTCCACACCCATACACGGTCACCGGGTTGGTATTCCGTGTGGCGTCGTCGAAGGTTGTAGCGGCGACTGTCAGTCCTCTGCTGGTTTTTGATCCCTAGGCGGGCGAGCTGTCGTGCTTCTTCGGCGCGCTGTAGGTAGGTGGTCACGTCGATGTTTTCCTCGTCGGTCACGTTTGGTAACATGGCGTCGAGCGTCGTTGCCGGGCTCCATCCGTAGACCAACTTGTATGGCGTCAATTGCGTCGTTTCTTGTACGGCCGTGTTGTACGCGGAGGTCACGTACGGAAGGATGGCGTCCCACGTCTTGTGTTCGACGTCGACGTACATGGCCAGCATGTCGGCAATGGTCTTATTTAGACGCTCGGTGAGGCCGTTGGTCTGTGGGTGGTACGCGGTGGTCCGGCGGTGGCTTGTGTGGCTGTATCCCAAGATCGCCTGAGTTAGGTCCGCGGTAAAGGCCGTACCTCTGTCAGTAATGAGGACCTCTGGGGCGCCATGACGCAGGACGATGTTCTCGACGAAGAACTTTGCTACCTCGGCGGCGCTGCCTTTGGGCAGGGCCCTCGTCTCGGCGTAGCGGGTGAGGTAGTCAGTAGCTACGACAATCCATTTGTTTCCGGAATTCGACGTAGGGAAGGGCCCCAGTAAGTCCATGCCGATTTGTTGGAACGGCCGGCGAGGTGGCTCGATGGGCTGCAGAAGTCCAGCTGGCCTAGTCGGAGGTGTCTTCCGTCGCTGACAATCTCGGCAAGTCTTTACGTAGTGGCTGACGTCGGCAGTGAGGCGAGGCCAGTAATACCTTTCTTGTACCCTCGCTAGCGTACGGGAAAGTCCAAGGTGTCCAGCAGTCGGGTCGTCATGGAGAGTGTCCAGAACTTCTGGACGTAACGCGGAAGGTACTACGAGGAGGTAGTTGGCCCAAAGTGGCGAGAAGTTTTTCTTTTGGAGAACGCCGTTCCGCAAGAAAAACGACTCCAGTCCTCGTCTGAACACCTTTGGAACAACGGTGGCCTTGCCCTCGAGGTATTCGACAAGGCCCTTGAGTGCCGGATCGGCTCGCTGTCGTTCGGCGACGTCATCAGCGCTTAAGGCTCCCAAGAAGTAGTCGTCGTCCTGGTCTTCCTGGGGTGGCGGCTCGACGGGGGGCGCGAGACAGGCAGTCGGCGTCAGAGTGTTTTCGTCCGGACTTGTAAACGACGGTAATGTCGAATTCTTGAAGTCTTAGACTCCATCTTGCGAGACGACCTGAAGGGTCCTTCAAGTTAGCTAGCCAACACAAGGCGTGGTGGTCGCTCACAACTTTGAAAGGCCTCCCGTAGAGATAGGGGCGGAACTTTGACGTAGCCCAGATGATGGCGACGCACTCCTTTTCTGTTGTGGAATAGTTGGCCTCTGCCTTGGACAGCGACCGGCTAGCATAACTGATGACCCTTTCCAGTCCGTCCGTCCTCTGCACAAGGACGGCGCCGAGTCCCACGCTGCTTGCGTTGGTGTGCACTTCTGTTTCGGCGTGTTCGTCGAAATGCGCAAGTAACGGAGGCGTTTGCAGGCGTCGTTTTAGTTCTTGAAATGCTTCCTCTTGTGGCGTTTCCTACTTGAACTCGACGTCGTTTCTGGTCAGGTTAGTGAGTGGCTCGGCGATGCGGGCAAAATTTTTGACGAACCGCCTGTAATAGGCGCACAGGCCAAGAAATCGACGGACGGCCTTCTTGTCGGCGGGTGGCGAGAATGTAGCGATGGCGGCTGTCTTCTGAGGGTTGGGGCGTACTCCGGACTTGCTGATGACGTGACCCAAGAACAAAAGCTCCTCGTATGCGAAGCGGCACTTTTCAATCTTCAAGGTGAGGCCGGAGGTCTTGATTGCTTCAAGTACTGCGGCAAGTCGCCGGGGGTGTTCGTCGAAGTTTGAAGCAAACACAATGACGTCGTCTAGGTACACCAGGCAAGTCTGCCACTTCAATCCTGCCAGTACTGTATCCATAACCCGTTGGAAAGTCGCAGGGGCCGAGCAAAGACCGAAGGGCATGACCTTGAACTCGAAGAGGCCGTCTGGTGTTATAAACGCGGTCTTCTCTCGGTCTCTCTCGTCGACTTCAATTTGCCAATAGCCGGTCTTGAGGTCCATCGACGAAAAGTACCTCGCGTTGTGGAGTCGATCAAGGGTGTCGTCAATCCGTGGGAGAGGGTACACGTCCTTCTTCGTTATTTTGTTCAGGCGGCGATAATCGACGCAGAAGCGAAGGGTTCCGTCCTTTTTCTTCACTAACACCACGGGTGACGCCCACGGGCTCTTTGAAGGCTGGATGATGTCGTCGCGTAGCATTTCGTCGACTTTGTTGTTTATGGCCTCGCGTTCCCGCGTTGAAACTCTGTACGGGCTCTGACGTAGTGGCCTGGCACTTTCGTCTGTTATGATGCGGCGTTGTGCGACTGGGGTCTGTCGAACTCTTGATGACGACGAAAAGCAGTCCTTGTATTGCAGGAGCAGGGTTTTCAGCTGTTCTTGTTTATGCGTCGGAAGGCTCGGATTGACGTCGAAAGTTAGTTGGTGAGCTTGGTTCGTCGTAGCATGTTCGGGAAACTCGGCGAGAGCGAGGGCGTCGCTGGCTTCCACAATTTCTTCGATGCAGGCGACCGTCGTGCCTTTGCTCACATGCTTGTATTCGTTGCTGAAGTTCGTGAGCATCACTGTTGCTTTCCCTTCACGCAACTCGGCGATGCATCTTGCGACGCAAATCTGACGGTTTACAAGCAGGTGCTGATCGCCCTCGATGACGCCTTTGAAGTCTGTGGGTTTTTCGGTGCCGACGGAAATGATGACGCTGGAGAGAGGCGGAACGGTGACGTGCTCTTCCATCACGTTCAGTGCAGGGTTCCCTGGCATCGCGTGGGGCGGGAGCGCTTTTTCTGAGGTTAGTGTTATCGACTCAGACCTCAGGTCGATGACGGCGCCGTGGTCACTTAGGAAGTCCATTCCAAGTATCGCATCCCTGGAGCAGTGTTGTAGGATTACAAAGCTCACGGGATACGTCCGGTTATTAATGGTGACTCTCGCCGTGCAGACTCCAATCGGCGTTATCAGGTGGCCTCCAGCTGTCCGGATTTCGGGTCCACTCCAAGGGGTCCTTACTTTCTTCAGCTTGGCGGCGAATGGCCCACTGACGACGGAATAGTCGGCCCCAGTGTCGACGAGAGCGGTGACGTTGTGGCCGTCGATGAGAACGTCGAGGTCGCTAGTCCGTCGCCTTGCGTTGCGGTTAGGTCGCGGCGTCGGATCACGGCTGCGTCGTTTTGTTGCGGTGCTTCCATGCTGCGTCGTCAGGTCTTGTTCGGTCCGCGAAGTTTCGTCGGCAGGACTTCGTCTGCTTCGCGTCGTGTTCTGCAGGTCTCGTCGCGTTGTCGTCGTCGGCGGCCGCGGAGGATCTTTGCCATTTCGTCGTACAGCAACCGCACCTCCATCGGTTGCTGCCCTTAGTTTCCCGGATACGGGCTAGGTGACCGGCCCCGGTTTGGGCCAGTGTACTGCCGGCGGTGCGGTGACATGTAGCGGCCGGGCGACGGCGAGCGGGAAGGTCGTCGTTCTCGCCACTGTGCTCCGGCGAGGTAGTCGTCGATGTCGCGAGGTCGTTCGCCTGGCTGCGGACGCGGCGCATTGACGGCGAATCCGCGTAGCCCCATCTGTCTGTACTGGCATCGGCGGTACGTGTGGCCGGCTTCTCCGCAATAGTAGCAGAGTGGACGGTGGTCGGGGGCTCGCCAGATGTCGGTCTTCCTCGGCGTGTACCGCTGGCCGGCAGGCGGGCGAGATGGCGGTGGTGGGGGGCGGCGGCGGCGTCTGGCGACGGTAGTGCTGTTGTGCGGCGTCCTGACGGGGGGCGTGGAGAGGGTGCGTAGCGTCGGGCTGCAGCAGCGTAACTCAAGGCCTGCGGCTGGGGCTGTGGTTGTTCGGGAATTCCCAACGCTTGCTGGACTTCGTCACGAACAATGTCAGCGATTGAGTCCACTTGAGGCTGCGGCGAGGGTAAGAGCTTGCGCAGTTCCTCCCGAACGATCGCTCGGATCGTTTCGCGTAGGTCGTCGGAGCAGAGCGATTGAACGTCTGCGTACGCTGGCGTCGAGCGGCGATTGAATTGTCGAGTGCGCATCTCCAGCGTCTTTTCAATTGTCGTCGCTTCGGAGATTAATTCCTGGACAGTGCTCGGTGGGTTCCGCATCAGACCCGCGAACAGCTCCTGCTTTACTCCTCCCATGAGGAAGCGAACTTTCTTGTCTTCCGGCATTTCGGGGTCGGCGTGGCGGAAGAGTCTGGTCATCTCTTCTATGAAGAGCACCACGTTTTCATTTGGGAGCTGTGAGCGGGTTTCAAGCAGCGCTTCGGCCCTCTCCTTGCGGATGACGCTCGTGAAAGTACCAAGGAACCTGGTGCGAAATATGTCCCACGTTGTCAGGGTTCGCTCTTGGTTCTCGAACCAGGTACGAGCGGCGTCTTGCAAGGCGAAGTACACATGTCTAAGCTTGTCTTCGCTGGTCCAGGCATTGAAAGCGGCGACTCGGTCGTATCCTCGAGCCAGCTTTCCGGGTCTTCAAGTGCTGAACCACGGAAGGTCGGTGGTTCCTTGGGTTGCCGCAGCAGGATGGGCGCGGACGGCACAGGGGCTGTCATTGTCGCTGCGGTCGAGGTCAGGGTCTTGGTCTGCCTGGTCTTTTCAGGTAGAAGCCCGTACTCTGGCGGTAGACCTAGTTGCCTGCGGCTTGTTCGCTGCCCGGGGTTGTCGTCGACGTCTTCTTCACGACTGGCGCTGGGTTTACGGATTGACGGGGGGCGTCCGGTACATGAAAGAAGCAGCACCTCCACCAGATGTCACGTGGGTGTGACGTCGACGAAGGCAGCAGGCGACGTGTCCGAGATGAAACTGTTTATTAGGCCGAACTTGTGGCCGGTAAAGGGAGAGTAAAATTTCAGCAATACACGCTGGCACTGATAGCGGCGAGCAGAGCGTCGGCCGTCGATTAACTGATCATCGTTGGAGCGCGCCGGCTTTTATACATCACGCGTCGAACATTCCAGGCTTATCACTGGTCGTCGCACAAGCTCTGGAATAATCTTAAGTGTTTGCGTGCTGTGCGCAATGTTAAGAAAACGGTCTACTACAAACGTGAAGCTTCTCGAACACTGAGGCGCGATCTGCGCCAAGCGTTGCTCACAGTCCTTGCGGGGTTAAACAAAGCACTTCAAACTAACACGCGTGGCAATATATATTTAAGCGAACTTAAAGGGGTCGCTGCGCAGGACATGCACCAATACAGCATGGCCCACTGCATGTTTGTTTATTTAAGGCTTGTTCCTACCGGCAACTAGCACAGGTCGCGCGGCCAGCTTCTCGCCGTTGGTCTCGAATTTTTTCGCAGTTTTCGTGGAGGTTTTCGTGGAGCCTATGTTTGCGTTTCTTTACTGTGTATATAGTCACGGAGTCGTGACGTGGACGAAGACAGCGGTCGGCGTGTCCAGCATGAAACTTTTTATTAGGCCCTAACTTTCGGCCGGGTAGCCAAACTGCAAGCAATCAATGCACTGATAGCGACGAACAGAGCGTCGGCCGTCGATAAAACTAAGCGGAAAGGCGCGTCGGCATTCGTACATGCGGTATCGTAGATTCTAGCGTTGTCGCTAGCACTTGCGAAATCTCTCGAAAGAACTTGACTATTCGCGTCCTGCGCGTAACCTTAACACAATGATCTCGGACAATCGTTAAGCGCGGTCAGTTCGGAGCGCTGATAACAGCTTTTGTGGGCCAATCTTGAAAAAAAAATCACAGCATATCCACGGAGTGAATGATGATGAGTGGGCGAAGCTTCGGAGGTTCATCGGTAAACCGTGAATCGTCCGTGAATTTTCGTCCGGTACATCACCAAAGACGTGACAAACACTGTATGCATATATTCAAGAAATTTTATTCATTCGTAACTGGTAGCTAGACGTGGCTTCCGGTCCCCCCTTCATTATAACGGCTCTATGGTCGGTGAAATGGAGGGATAGGCGTTCTTACATGGCTCCGTAGAGGATTCCTAGAGGGGAGAGAGGGGTGGTAGTAGGAGAGCAGACAGAGGAGGAGAGGACGCGCATGCGCTGTGGGGATGTGGAACGCGGACGCCGCTCCATAGAGTAGAGGATTCCTAGAGGAGAGAAAGGGGGGTGAGCGTTGGAGAGGAGAGAGGGGACGCGCGCGCCGCTCCGTAGAGTAGAGGATTTCTAGAGGAGAGAAAGGGGGGTGAGCGTTGGAGAGGAGAGAGAGGTGGAGGGGACGCGCATGCTCTGGAGGGCTGTAGGACGCGGGCGCCGCTCCGCACAGTAGACGATTGCTAGAGGAGAGAAAGGGGGTGAGCGTCGGAGAGGAGAGAGAGGGGACGCGCGCGCCGCTCCGTAGAGTAGAGGATTTCTAGAGGAAAGAAAGGGGGTGAGCGTTGGAGAGGAGAGAGAGGTGGAGGGAACGCGCATGCTCTGGAGGGGTGTAGGACGCGGGCGCCGCTCCGTAGATTAGAGGATTCCTCGAGGAGAGAAAGGGGGGTGAGCGTCGCAGAGGAGAGAGAGGGGACGCGCGCGCCGCTCCGTAGAGTAGAGGATTTTGAGAGGAGAGAAAGGGGGGTGAGCGTTGGAGAGGAGAGAGAAGGGGAGGGGACGCGCATGGTCTAGAGGGGTGTAGGACGCGGGCGCCGCTCCGTAGAGTAGAGGATTCCTCGAGGAGAGAAAGGGGGTGAGCGTCGGAGAGGAGAGAGAGGGGACGCGCGCGCCACTCCGTAGAGTAGAGGATTTCTAGAGTAGAGAAAGGGGGTGAGCGTTGGAGAGGAGAGAGAGGTGGAGGGAACGCGCATGCTCTGGAGGGGTGCAGGACGCGGGCTCCGCTCTGTACAGTAGAGCATTCCTAGAGGAGAGAAAGGGGGTTAGCGTCGGAGAGCAGAGAGGGGGGGGACGCGCGCGCCGCTCCATAAAGTAGAGGATTGTTAGAGGAAAGGGGATGAGCATTGCAGAGGTGGAGGCGACGCGCATGCTCTGGAGTGGCGTAGGACGCGGGCGCCGCTCCGTACAGTAGAGGATTCCTAGAGGAGAGAAAGGGGGTGAGCGTTGGAGAGGAGAGAGAGGTGGAGGGGACGCGCATGCACTGGAGGGGTGTAGGACGCGGGCGCCGCTCCGTACAGTAGAGGATTGCTAGAGGAGAGAAAGGAGGTGAGCGTTGGAGAGGAGAAAGAGGTGGAGGCGACGCGCATGCTTTGGAGGGGGCGTGCGCCACACCGTACAGTAGATGATTCCTAGAGGAGAGAAAGAGGGTGAGCGTTGGAGCGGAGAGAGAGGGAGGGGATGCGCGTGGCTGTGGGTTTGTGGGACGCGGGAAGGAGGGATGGACTAAGCCCCCCGCAAGCATATCCAAGCAAGATCAAGGATTTGAGTCAACCTGGACGACAGACACCAACCGCCTAGCCATTGCTAAGCTGCCCCGCTATGCTCTCGGCCATGACTATTGTGACTGTAGTGGTGGTTGACGGCCTTATTGCACTACTGTGTTCTGCTTGACATAGATGGCCCCACCGCCCGCGGGACGCTCTGCTTCCTCGGTGCACACGATGGGAACTAGAGGTGGTCTGGAACGCGCTTATTCTTCATCGTCATCAGCGTCATCGTCATCGTTATCACGTTGGCTACGACAGACGGCGCCGGACAAGCCTACGCCCTAAGGAGCTTCGCCCCTAAAAATCACAGCATAACCACGGAGTGAATGATGATGAGTGGGCGAAGCTCCGGAGGTTCATCGGTAAACCATGGATCTTCCGTGAATTTCGCCCAGTACATTATGAAAGACGTGACAAACTTTATAGTCTTATGGCTTTATGGCTTTATGGTCGTTGAAATGGAGGGAAAACGGTTCCTCGATGGGTCGTAGTGGAAAGTTTGCAAAGACGAGATCGATGCAGGTTCCTCGGATGGTGGTTGGTTGCATGTGGTCAAACGATATGCATGTGAGACCATATCGCGAAGCCATGTGTTGTATGGCATCGCGATCGTCATCGTCATCATCGTCATCAGCGTCATCGTTATGACGCATAGTGGGCACATTCCATGTGCTGTGCCGTGATGGCAGCGTCATCGTCATCGCACAGGGGTTGCTACTACGACGACGACAACGACGCAGGACGACGCCGGACTAGCCTACGCTCTAAGGAGCTTCGCCCCTAAAAACTTCCCCATCTCCCGCTAAAGGGAATTATGTGTGGATGCGAAGCAGCGGGGAAAAAATCACAGCATATCCACGGAGTGAATGATGATGAGTGGGCGAAGCTCTGGAGGTTCATCGGTAAACCGTGAATCTTCCGTGAATTTTCGTCCAGTACATCATCAAAGACGCGTGAAACACTGTGTGCATATATACAAGAAATTTTATTTATTCGTAAATGGTAGCTAGACGTGGCTTCCGGTCCCCCCTTCATTATAACGGCTTTATGGTCGGTGAAGTGGAGAGATAGGGGTTCTTATATGGCTCATTGGAGGATTCCTGAGGGGAGAGAGGGGGGTGAGTGTAGGAGAGGAGAGAGAGAGGAGGAGAGCATGCGCATGCGCTGTGGGGATGTGGAAGGCTGACGCCGCTCCGTGGAGTAGAGGATTCCTAGAGGAGAGAAAGGGGTGAGCGTAGGAGAAGAGAGAGAGGGGACGCGCGCCGCTCCGTACAGTAGAGGATTCCTAGAGGAGAGAAAGGGGGTGAGCGTTGGAGAGGAGAGAGAGGGGGGAGGGGACACGCATGCTCTGGAGGGGTGTAGGACGTGGGCGCCGCTCCGTACAGTAGAGGATTGCTAGAGGAGAGAAAGGTGGTGAGCGTTGGAGAGGAGAGAGAGGTGGAGGGGACGCGCATGCTCTGGAGGGGTGTAGGACGCGGGAAGGAGGGATGGACTAAGCCCCCGCAAGCACATCCAAGCAAGAGCAAGGAATGGAGCCAACCTGGGCGACAGACACCACCTGCGTGGCCATTGCTAAGCTGCCTCTCTATGCTCTCGGCTATGACTCTAGTGACTGTAGTGGTGGTGGACGGCCTGATTGTACTAAAGTGTTCTGCTTGAGATAGATGGCCACACCGCCTGCGGGACGCTCTGCTTCCTCGGTGCACACGGTGAGTCTGGAACGCGCTTATTCTTCATGGTCATCAGCGTCATCGTCATCATTATCACGAGATACTGGCGGTTACGCCTGAAGCAGGACAAGGTTAGACTAAGAGGAGCTTCGCCCCTAAAAATGTGGTTGATCCCTCTGATATAGGAATGTGTGTAACACGAAAGTGAAACGTGTCTTCACAGAAGTAGCCCAATGTTTATTGCTCATTGATATATAAGTTCTATTGGTGTTCAGTGGCTACAACACCCTTAGATGTTGATGCACCCATGTTGACACCTGGTGGCACATCTCCACCACGACAACCAACGACTCACTACCAGGATACACTTTACGGAGACACTACATTGCACGCACCTGAGCATCGCGCAAATCACACTTGGACCTAAGGCGTTCGCGAACCGTGCAAGCGAAACCGAACGGGTTTTCACTCAATCGTTTTTCAACTGACGGTTCGCTGCAGCAAAGGAGCGTGATTGGCGGGTCGGCGACCATCCTCTGGATGTGCTTGCCATGCGGCGTCGCGTTGGCGAGCAGCGTCCTGCTGATAAGTCGCTTCGGCGAAGATACGAACATTTCGGTCCCGCATCGGCGTTTGTATGGCAGCCAGTTGGGTCACGATGAGCTCAACTTCGCAAACGCGGAAGACAGAGTTCTCAGCGTGAGTCGTGAACGGGCGAAGGCCTCCCGCTCCCCCCATGGCGTGTCCATCGCTGCACCAAACCAACGCCTACCAAACTCACTTGCGCGACATTCGCCCGTCGACGCCGTTTTCTTTCGGCGGCGCTTAATGCAGCAGTTGTCGTAGTCGGTACCATCGCACCTCGTATCAGTAGACGGCGGAAATATAGAAGCTGCACTACGCTGCGCACGCTGGCACAAAGCGAAGGAAGAAGCACGTAACTGCGTTGTCACCGAGTCAAATCAGAGCGTAGAGCACGTCGCAATTAAAGCTTCCGTTTGTGGTCTGCGAAATTATCTCCAGAAGCTTTCGGAGGTGATTGCGGAGGCAACGCTACACTTTGTTTCAAGTAGGGCCAACGCCACCTAGGCGGCGTTGGTAGGCCGCTCCGATGCGAGCGTCTGTTCAAATGATGGCATCGAGGCGCCGTAGTGCTGAGGCTACCGCAGCGTTCTCGGTCTGTGTTAGTTGGTGTCATAATGCAGTACTTCTCTTCTCCGCTCTTAGGCGGCGGCACGGCCCCGAGAAACGAAGAGCGCCGGTACAGTGCGAAGGAGTGTGAGATATATAAGGCGCCCCTGAAGCGTTCTTCGCGAATGCGCCGATGGCTCAATCGGTTAAGCGCTCGCTTTCTATCGCCGTTGATCGAGAGGTCGTGAGTTCGATTCGCGGCACTTCCAATTTCGCGTCACTTTTTCTTCTGATTTCTTTCTTCGTATTGTGTTCGTGTACCTTTTAACAACGTCATATCCGTGACGGATATGCGTCAGTGAAATCTTGGTGGACCCCGGCATAAAACACTTTCGTGTTAAAAAAGGTCTCCTCGATTTGGCTGCACTTTCTGGACGCAGTTCACCAAAGTGTCGTGCCAGTGCCGCGCCAGTTCCTGTAGTGTCAGTGCAGCCCGACACTAGCGGTTTCGGTGCAGCGGTCAAATCGAGGGCAAAAGTGCAGCCATACCGATACCTTGGCCACTTGCACGAGACGAGAACTGGCGGGGAACCTAGTGCTGAAGTGCCGATGAACTCGTGCCGCACGACGTCAAATCGAGTGCAGAAGTGCAGGTGGCGCGAGCTGCACTCGCCAAATCGAGCGCCGAAGTACAGCACTCTTAAAGTAGTGCAGAAAGTGCAGCCAAATCGAGGAGACCTAAAATAAGGCATGAAATGGGCGTGGCAATATGTGTTTAATATTAAATTGCACTGCGTGGGTTCAAAGCTACACGCGGTCTGCGCAGGCGACCTCCACCCACGTGACCAAGAAGGTGCACTGTAATCATAAATGCCTGTACTTTAGATTCGAGGTTCATCTTCTGTCCGCTGACTTGCTAAAATTCCGAAAAAGTTTAGAACAAGTGCCTCGCGACCTTGCCGTGTCTATGACGATGTTCACTGCAGGCGTTTTTCCGTCACTGGCATTCTACATCAGCGTTCTTACTGCAGTACTCGCATGCAGTGTCGCGTAGTAAACGGACGAACGATAGCGGTCAACATTGCATTGAATTGAATCTTCTTATAATTGCAGCTTTTGAAATAGCTGCATCAAGTGAATGGCAGCAATGATGACGCTTTTCTTCGCAGGGTTACCACAAGTCCAAGGCCTATATCTGCACTCAAGGTGAGGAACGCAAATTTCCAGATTTGTAGGAAATGCTAATGATGTGATCATCTCAGTAGTATTCAATCCGTTAAAACGTTTATTCTACTTCACGACGCCTAATCTGACGTCTAACCATGGTGTCGACAAACACATTAACAATTTTCCGAATCAGCCGTCAGCTTCTCCGAGGTCTTGAATTGTAATGAGGGGTGCACCTTCGATGTAGACGACACGGTGCCTTTACACAGCACATGCAGAGATGCTACGATAGCAGGCACCTGTCGTCGTCGCACACGAACGCGACGTCGAAGCGAAAATTTTTGGCGCAGCTAAAGTTGCCTTGCATGTGCTGGTTGAAGGAGTACGCCACGAATTTTAAATTTTTTCGGATTGTTGCTGTACATAAAAGTACTGGTGTCGAGAAACCTATAAAGAAAATCGTAGTGCTTGGGAATACATTGGATGTATTGTAAGCACAATTTTCACAGCATTTGTCCTTCATCTTCGTCACGTGTATATAATTGTCATCACTGTGAGCGTCTTTTTCGTTCGAAGGGTTGGGCAGGCGACTCTGTCAAATAAACGTCCTCGAGATCACAACGGTGCTGCTGTCTTGCAGAGTGGTGGAGGTTGCTTTCGATCCCCAGGTCCTGCACGACGTCGAGTTCCCCTGGAGCTTCGTTCGGGTCGCCGCTTGCTCTGCCTATCCGCTGTCCCTGTCATGGCCCAAGAAACGCTGCCCGGACCATCCGGCATCCCTGTCCAACCACTCGCCCCGCGTGGACCGTCACCGCTCGGCAGCGGGACCCACCAATCTTCACGGGTCTTCCACGCGGCGATGTTGAAGTCTGGCTGAAGGAGTACATGACAAGTGTGTACAACCAATGGGACGAACCTCAAAAAATTCGACACGTCGCTTTCCATCTGTCCGACGTCGCAAAAACGTGGTTTTTTAACCGCGAGAGCAGCTTCGCTGATTGGCCGATCTTCGCTCACCAAATCCGAAGAATTTGCGGGACACCAAACATCCATTCTGAAGGGTCGAAACGAAAGCTGGACGGGCGCGCCGAGCACCCAGGGGAGACGTACACTTCCTACATCGAAAACGTCTTTGCCCTCTGCCGCCGCGTGGACTCGGCGATGACAGAAGCTGATCGCATTCGGCACATCCATAGGCCAGGTCGCGTTCAACGCTCTGGCTGTCAAAAAAATTGCACCATTACCAGCTAAAGGGAACCATGTGTAGATGCGAAGCAGCGGGCGCTAACGCTTACACTGGCGGCGGCATTGACGCTGGCGCTCATCGCAGCGTTGCGCAGGAGAGAAATCTGGTAAGGTCAACTTATCGGCTAGTTGGTGGAACATACTGGAACGGTAAAAACAGCGCAGTAAAAACAACGACGGAGGAAGGAACGTACACCTCGTGTGTGTGTACGTTCCTTCCTCCGTCGTTGTTTTTACTGCGCTGTTTTTACCGTTCCAGAGAAATCTGGGAAGGCGTAAAGCACGCAGTGATGGACCGGTGTTTCCTACTGGAACATGCCGATCGCTGCTAATGGGCAATGAGAGACAGAAGACTCCGACTGGACACAGAGACCCGCAGTAACCTTGCAGGTCAAGATCCAGTGCCATATATACGGGGTGGCCAGTGAACGGTTGTGCAGCGCGAGCAGCCGGTTTTTTCAACCAAGAAACTCGCTAGCAGACGCTGCCTGCGGCGGCGTCGCGAGGCGAGAGGGGGGGGAGCGTAGGAGAGGGGAGAGAGGGGGGACGCGCATGTGTAGTGGGGGGTGTAGACGCCGCGGAGAGGGATGCCTAGAGGAGAGAGGGGGGAGCGTAGGAGGGTAGAGAAGAGGGAGGGGACGCGCATGCGCAGTGAGGTTGTGGTCGCCGCGCGGAGGGATGTGTAGAGAGAGAGGGGGAGAGGAGGTTTTTAGATTTATTGTTTTGAAAGGGTTTTCGCATGCGCAGTAAGGGTGGTCACGCCGCACACCACCACCACCGTCGGATTGAACTTCGCCTTAAGCTGCTTCGCATCTGAAACCCCACCACCTGTCGAGGACGTCATCACCACAAGTCCAGCCTACCTCGGATGCGGATTTCCGTCACTGATTCGCACTCGGATTCGTGAGGAGCTTCAAGTGCAAGGGCTGTCATGTGCGCCCGCTCTGCAAGATAGCAGCACCGTTGTGATCTCGACGACGTTTATTCGACAGCGTCGCCTCACCAACACTTCGAACGAGGAAGATGCTCACAGTGATGATGATTATATACAGGTGACGAAGATGGAGTACAAATGCTGTATTGTGCTTACAATATTTTTAATACTGCTGCCATCAAACAGCCATTTCGGTTTCGGTATCGAGGGGACGGCTTCTCAGTGACGTGGCAAATCTGCCATCTGCTCATCTGCTCGTGGTGCACGTAAACAATGATGAGTGAATTGTCCAGTGACCCCGACAGTGATTTTTGCGATTTAGGCTGCATGCAGGACGCAGAGCTCGCAAACTCAGGAACTGTCTTGACTCGTCGGGATAATCTCCATTGCAGTGGAGCTGGCTTGCAGATGCTCAGCGACGACAACTTTAAAATCATAATAAAACATTGCATACGGATTGTGTGGCTCCGGTGTGTGGAGAGCGCTGACACTGCATACCAAGAAGAGGAAAAATGTCCCTTTTGCGATGCTTCAAAATCGTCTCAGTACTCCTTTAAGAAGGCTGGCTAACTAACTTGACTACTGTTGTTTATGTGGGAAAGTTGTCACAAGTTTGGTGTACCCACTTCTTGTAAAAGAAAAAAAAACATTGCAGGTAATACGAAATTGTCATCAACTTCAATTTCGTTGCACGCTTCGAACCCATTACAAAGGACTTGGCCATAATTATTCATCGTCATCAGCCACTGCATCGACAAAGTGCACATAACGCCTTGCAGATGTGTCGCGGGTACCTCGCTTCTCCACAGAGTGCGGAATAATGACGTAGTGGGTGCATCACAGCTTGGCGAAAATTATGATTTATGGCGAGGTGGGTACTCTGCAAGCGTACTTGTAAAGTAGAAATACGATGCATAAGACGATCCAGCAGTGTTTGCGTCTGCCTCTTTCTTGTGTGCCGTGCTTTTGCTGGCTTTTTATTCAAGTATTGTAAAGTAGCCCCACGAGAGATGACAACGGGCTCTAGAAATGCCGCTCTTCCAGCTTTCATAGTTACTGCACTGCGCTCTCCGTGCAGGCCTGGTGTTCTTAGATGCAAAGCAGCTTAAGGCGAAGTTCAGTCCGGTGGTGGTGGTGGTGGTGTGTGGCGTAACCACCCCTACTGCGCATGCGCAAACCCTTTAAAAAAAATCACAGCATATTCGTGGAGTGAATGATGATGCGTGGGCGAAGCTCCGGAGGTACATCATCGAAGACGTGATGGTGGTTGGTTGCATGTGGTCAAACGATATGCATGTGAGACCATATCGCGATGCCATGTGTTGTATGGCATCGCGATCGTCATCGTCATCAGCGTCATCGTTATGACGCATAGTGGGTACATTCCATGTACCCACTATGCGATTGCGATCGCATAGTGGGGATGACGATCGCTATCGCGATCGTCATCGTCATCAGCAGGTGGCTACGACATACAAGGGACGCACGACCGACAGGCTAAGGAGCTTCGCCCCTAAAAAATAAAAAAAAATCACAGCATATCCACGGAGTGAATGATGATGAGTGGGCGAAGCTCTGGAGGTTCATCGGTAAACCTTGAATCTTCCGTGAATTTTCGTCCAGTACATCATCAAAGACGTGACAAACACTGTGTGTATATATACAAGACATTTTATTTATTCGTATATGGTAGCTAGACGTGGCTTCCGGGCCCCATTCATTATAACGGCTTTATGGTCGGTGAAGTGGAGGGATAGGGGTTCTTATATGGCTCCGTACAGGATTCCTAGAGGGGAGAGAGGGGTGAGCGTAGAGGAGAGAGAGGACGCACATCCGCTGTAGGGATGTGGAACGCGGACGCCGCTCAGTAGAGTACAGGATTCCTAGAGGGGAGAGAGGGGTGAGCGTAGAGGAGAGAGAGGAGGAGAGGACGCACATCCGCTGTGGGGATGTGGAACGCGGACGCCGCTCAGTAGAGTAGAGGATTCCTAGAGGAGAGAAAGGGGGTTAGCGTAAGAGAGAAGAGAGAGGGGACGCGCGCGCCGCTCCGTACAGTAGAGGGTTCCTAGAGGAGAGAAAGGGGTGAGCGTTGGAGAGGAGAGAGAGGGGCTCCCAGACACAGCCTCAGCCACAGCTTCCTGCGTAATGCCAGCACTTGGTAGGATGGCCTCCTGTCGTCTCCCCTTTGCGGCCTGCTCTACTGCCGCTGAATCGGCCGGTCTCCACCTGGCAGTTGACCTCCTGGCGGCAGACCCCCCAATGTGCCCCGTGGCTCTCGTGTGCGACTCAAGAGCCGCGTTGCTGGCCATGGCGAAACCAGAACGGGCAGGCTTCGGGACGCAACTGCTCGTCACCAAGCTGCATGCCCTCCTTGCCAGTGGCGTCGATGTTTCTCTGCACTGGGTGCCATCTCATGCGGGAATTCAGGGCAATGAGCAGGCATACGCACTGGCGAAAGAAGCGCATCACTCCACCGTCTCTGTGTGTCGTGCCGTGGTCGCCTCCGACTTTTCGAGGCTCACATTGAGACGGCTACTACTACGCTGCCACCCCGACGACCGTGTGGCCAGGATGGAACCACCGACCCGGCTGCCTGACCGGGGTCTCACCAGGAGGGAGATGTCCCTGCTACTGCGTCTACGCATTGGCTGCTCCTGGCCTGCGGCCCGGAGTCATCGGCTTGGCATAGCCTCGTCCCCTGCGTGCACTGCGTGCGGCGCGGACGAAACCATTGAGCACCTGTTGTGTGCATGCCCCGCGCTTCAACCACAACGAGCCATCTTGCTCGCCACACTCCGTCGCCAGGAACTACCCGGGGATACACAGAGGAACCTCCTCTTCCCTGCACGGCACCACACCCAGGTCTTCAAGGCGGTTCTTCGCTTCGTTGAGGACGCTGGACTGGACAACCGGCTATAATAGCCGCCGGCCGCGTCCTCGGTCATGGACGCCATTTCTGTCTTTTTAGAGGCGAAGCTCCTCTTAGTCTAACCTTGTCCTGCGTCAGGCGTAACCGGCAGTATCTCGTGATAATGATGACGATGACGCTGATCACCATGAAGAATAAGCGCGTTCAAGACTCACCGTGTGCACCGAGGAAGCAGAGCGTCCCGCAGGCGGTGTGGCCATCTATGTCAAGCAGAACACTGTAGTACAATCAGGCCGTCCACAACCACTACAGTCACTAGAGTCATGGCCGAGAGCATAGAGGGGCAGCTTAGCAATGGCCAGGCAGGTGGTGTCTGTCGCCCAGGTTGGCTCCATTCCTTGCTCTTGCTTGGATGTGCTTGCGGGGGGCTTAGTCCATCCCTCCTTCCCGCGTCCTACGCCCCTCCAGAGCATGCGCGTCCCCTCCACCTCTCTCTCCTCTCCAACGCTCACCCCCTTTCTCTCCTCTAGCAATCCTCTACTGTACGGAGCGGCGCCCGCGTCCTACACCCCTCCAGAGCATGCGTGTCCCCTCCCCCCCTCTCTCTCTCTCTTCTCCTACGCTCACCCCTTTCTCTCCTCTAGGAATCCACTACTCCACGGAGCGGCGTCAGCCTCCACATCCCCACAGCGCATGCGCATGCTCTCCTCCTCTCTCTCTCTCTCCTTTCCTACGCTCACCCCCCTCTCTCCCCTCTAGGAATCCTCCACGGAGCCATATAAGAACCCCTATCTCTCCACTTCACCGACCATAAAGCCGTTATAATGAAGGGGGGACCGGAAGCCACGTCTAGCTACCATTTACGAATAAATAAAATTTCTTGTATATATGCACACAGTGTTTCACGCGTCTTTGATGATGTACTGGACGAAAATTCACGGAAGATTCACGGTTTACCGATGAACCTCCAGAGCTTCGCCCACTCATCATCATTCACTCCGTGGATATGCTGTGATTTTTTCCCCGCTGCTTCGCATCCACACATAGTTCCCTTTAGCGGGAGATGGGGAAGTTTTTAGGGGCGAAGCTTTAGAGCGTAGGCTAGTCCGGCGTCGTCCTGCGTCGTTGTCGTCGTCGTAGTAGCAACCCCTGTGCGATGACGATGACGCTGCCATCACGGCACAGCACATGGAATGTGCCCACTATGCGTCATAACGATGACGCTGATGACGATGACGATCGCGATGCCATACAACACATGGCTTCGCGATATGGTCTCACATGCATATCGTTTGACCACATGCAACCAACCACCATCCGAGGAACCTACATGGATCTCCTCTTTGGAAACTTTCCACTACGACCCATCGAGGAGCCGCTCTTCCTCCATTTCACCGACCATAAAGCCATAAGACCATAAAGTTTGTCACGTCTTTGGTGATGTACTGGACGAAAATACACGGAAGATTCACGGTTTACCGATGAACCTCCGAAGCTTCGCCCACTCATCATCATTCGCTCCGTGGATATGCTGTGATTTTTTTCTTTTTCTCTTCTTCCCCTCTCTTTCCCACGTCTTTAATGCTCTCTCCCCATTCCCCTACAGGCGCTGAGCCGTGCTCCCAACTAGGGCTGCAGAAATTGCGTCTCTTCCTTTCCCGCTCTCTCCTCCTCCTCCTGGAGCCAACCTGGGCGACAGACACCACCTGCCTAGCCATTGCTAAGCTGCACCTCTATGCTCTCGGCCATGACTCTAGTGACTGTAGTGGTGGTGGACGGCCTTATTGTACTACAGTGTTCTGCTTGACATAGATGGCCACACCGCCTGCGCGACGCTCTGCTTCCTCGGTGCACACGATGGGAACTAGAGGTGGTCTGGAACGCGCTTATTCTTCATGACTTAGTAACGTGAAGCTTTGGGCTAGTTGGTTTTGCATTATGAAGTAGTAACAGAATATTGCGCTGTTACTAATTCATATTCTTCATGGTCATCATCGTCATCATCATCACGAGATACTGCCGGTTACGCCGGACGCAGGACAAGGTTAGACTAAGAGGAGCTTCGCCCCTAAAATAAGAAACCTCCTCTCCCCCCTCTCTCTCCTTTAGGCATCCCTTCCCAAGGCGACCACACCCTCACTGCGCATGCGCCTCCCCTCCGTCTCTACCCTCCTACACTCCCCCCCTCTCTCCTATAGGCATCCCTCTCCGCGGCGTCCGCACCCCCCACTGCGCATGCGCGTCCCTCCCTTTCTCTCCTCTCCTACGCTCCCCCCCTCTCTCGCCTCGCGACGCCGTGAAGGCAGCGTCTGCTTGCGAGTTTCTTGGTTGAAAAAAACCGGTGGTGGTGGTGGTGATAAACGTTTTATTCAGAAATATTCCGCAGAGTTACTGTGCGCCTGAGTGGCATTCCCCAGTCTGGGATGCCATTGGAGATGACCGCTGCCCGGGCGCGCGCCACCAAGGAGCGTTGCGCATCCAAGGTAGAGCAGCCGAGCAGGTACTCCTCCCAAGCCTCTCTAGTTGGGATGGGGAAGGGGGGATGAGAAAAGGAGTGGAGTGGCTGGACACGAAGCCACAACGTGAAAGATGTCGGCTAACACCTGAAAAGTCGGACACGTGCCAGAGATTTCCGGTATGAAGTGCCGGGCGACCGTCGGACTAAGAAAAGTATTAGTCTGAAGGCGGCGTAGCAGTCGTTCGTCCGCTTTCGCCAGACCGCGTGCGGGGCCAGGGTAAAGTCGGCGCGAAGTGCGATAATAATCCAGGATATCACAGTAGCGTGTGAGACTCAAGTTTCCAGGATCCGACTCAGGACATGGAAGGGCAGCGGCCCGGAGGAGACAAGCGCGGGCAGCGGCATTCGCCGCCTCGTTGCCGGGGGAGACCTGTGTGGCCTGGAGTCCATACAACTCTCACGGAGTGAGGGATAAAGCGCCAGGAGGCGGCTTGAAGGAGATGAGCAGCCAATGGGGGTGATGGAACGCTGGATTTATCGAGAACAGGCTGAGCGCGAGTCTGTCAAAATAGTGTGTGCGGTGGGGTGGGAAGCGGCCAAAGCGATTGCAACCTCCTCTGCATGAGTTGGACTGTCGGCTCTAAAGGAGAGGCTGCTCGCGCTGCACAACCGTTCACTGGCCACCCCGTAAATATGACACTGGATCTTGACCTGCAAGGTAGTGCCGGTGGGAGATTTTTCCTGTGCGTTGTTGAAAAATAAAAATTCGCAGAGTGCGCGTTAACTAAAAGTAGACTGCGGGTCTCTGTGTCCAGTCGGAGTCTTCTGTCTCTCATTGCCCATTAGCAGCTATTGGCATGTTCCAGTAGGAAACGCCGGTCCATCACTGCGTGCTTTGCGCCTCCCCAGGTTTCTCTCCTGCGCAACGCCGCGATGAGCGCGAGCGTCAACGCGGCCGCCAGTGTAAGCGTTAGCGCCCGCTGCTTCGCACCTACACGTGGTTCCCTTTAGCGGGAGATGGTGTAATTTTTTTTCCTGTGTGCTCCTTTCCTTCCTTGTTCGTGAGTATTTCGCAGAGCGAGGCGCCCAGAAAAAGATTAGCCCTTTGTTTTAAGTACGCAGCCTTTTAGCAGCCTAGCTTATTGTCCATCCACTGTCTCATGTCGCAGGGTCATGCGGTGGTCAATAAAGGCCTAAAAACAAGGCTGACAATGGTCGAAACTAGAGCAAAATAAACTAGCAAGGTCTAAAATACAGAACCGACTACGAATTAATTGCAACAATTTGCCTAGAATCGCGAAAAACGCTTCTGAATCATCTGGCTGATACCGCGTCACGAAAGAAGGGCGCCACCGCCTCGGAAAGCGCGCCGTTACGCTTTCCTAGGTTTCACGGTAGCGGAGCTTCATTAGGCGCACGACTGCACCAAGACCTGCACGATTGCTGCGTAAGTGCTGCACTAATCGCCTAATTAGCGCTGGATTAGCGCATATTTAGTGCTGCACTAAACAATTAATATTGAGGGGTCTTTTTCTTTGCCATTTACAACACTCTTCACTGCTCCTTCCAAGGGCTTATCCAGATTTTAGATGCGAAGCGTCTTATGGCGAAGTTAAATCCGGTGGTGGTGTGCTTCCTGACCACCCTAACTGCGCATGCGCGAACACTCTCCACACACCTCCTCTCCCCTCTAGGCATCCCTCCCCGCAGAAAACCACATGCAAGCCAGATCGAGGAATGGAGTCAACCTGGGCGACACACACCACCTGCCTAGCCATTGCTAAGCAGCCTCTCTGTGCTCTCGGCCATGACCCTGGTGACTATAGTGGTCGTTGACGGCCTTATATTGTACCACAGTGTTCTGGTTCGCATAGTGGGTGCTTCCTTACTTCATGAAAGTGGCCGGACACGGGACGCGGGAGGGACGGACAGCCCCGAGCATAAGATGCTTCGCATCTAAAAAACCGACTGCTCGCGCTGCACAACCGTTCACTGGCCACCCCGTATATATAGGCACTGGATCTTGACCTGCAAGGTAGTGCCGGTGGGAGATTTCTCCTGTGCGTTGTCGAAGAATAAAAATCCGCAGCGTGCGCGTTAACTAAAAGCGGACTGCGGGTACTGTGTCCAATCGGAGTCTTCTGTCTCTCTTTGCCCATTAGCAGTGATTGGCATGTTCCAGCAGGAAACACCAGTCCATCAATGCGTGATTGCGCCTCCCCAGGTTTCACTCCTGCGCAACGCCGCGATGAGCGCCAGCGTCAACGCCGCCGCCAGTGTAAGCGTTAGCGCCCGCTGCTTCGCATCTACACATGGTTCCCTTTAGCGGGAGATGTGTAATTTTTTCTAAAACATCACAGGGATAAAATCTTGTGTTTAATGGGCGATTAGTGCGCTTTCTAGTGCATTCGCACAATTAAACTTCACTGTCTGTGGTTTCGACGCAGGTCCTGTGGAGAAAACAGTGGCGGACTTCTGGCGCATGGTGTGGCAAGAAGAGATCTGCAAATTCATCATGGCTGCCAACCTGGTGGAAGACGGAAAGGTAAGTCCTGGACTTGCTGGGGAATTTCCGGTCCTCCTGCCGATTTGTCTAGTTCTTCCTTAGTGATTTTTAGTCAAAATAGCCGTTCGTGCGCTTTGCTTAATAAGATCATGTACGACTAGCAGCTTGGTTAAGATTCTTCTCTTGAACAGTACCATTCTGCCTGATGTCTCTCCTTTTCGCGCTAGGCCACTTTGTTGCACTGCATCCGAAGGCGAATATTTCAAAGCAATGAAAGCCACTGCACTCTTGAAGAACGTTAAGGCGCAACCGCATGCACGTGACTTTCGAGCGACGACGATGAGCGACAGGATTTGCTGTCGCGGAGGCCCATCCATCGCTGTCGCTTGTCGCGTCGTGCGTTTCTGGAAAACTTGAAAAAGATCGCTTGTCACCCGGAACGTGACGATTTCCGGCAATAATGGCGGCACCCCTGATCGTCGCTTCGGTTGCAATTTGCTCTTGATGATCCTTATCCGCGCGTACTTGAAGGACCGCAAGGTATAGACCACCTTCCTTACAGCCACATCTCACGCGGAGAGTGAGGCAGCGGCCGTATTTTGTCGTTCATCTTGTTATCGACGGTTTGTTTTGATGTTTCAGTGGTACCTTGCTGCAATAGTGGTAGCTTGCTGCAATGTTAAATTGTCATGCAAAGTGCGTTCTAGCCGTCGTAGCGTACGCTTCTGGGCACCCTGTCGCGGTTAAACAAAATATTGCGAAAAAAGAAAGTCGCGAAACGCTTTTGTGGTTTCTTTATGCCACACAAGACAGTAATAAATTTGGCATGTTGCAATCGATCTACTTTTAAACTTCTTTTCGCAATTTATCATCATACACGCGATAGTTTTGAATCTGGCAACAATGGCACTTTGCCGCGCACAACGCCTCCTAGAGTCGCGAACATGTGGTTGCAGCCGTCGCGACGCGAAAGCGCGACGGAGCTCGTTTGTCGCTGTCGCTCGTCGCCGTCGCTCGAAAATCGCGTGCATGTGGTTGGGCCTTTAGTGACCGCCTCGTGCGTGATAGCTGATTTCGCCGAAGTAAGCAAAAGCGTTACGAATAGTGTGTTGGAACCTGTCACCGGGGTTCTTTAGGAAAAAAACAGAAATATAATTTAACCCTCCTTTATTACGGCTTGGCGCAGTACGATTGAAGCGAATGCGATAACTCCGTTACCGTTTTTCCCCTGCCTTCTTCATATACGAGCGCGTCCGAGACCAATGATGGCAGCGGGTAGGCCAAGTGGCTTATAATCGTCATCTAAATCTCTCAAAACTACGCAACTGCCTTCACGTTTTTCTGTATGCGCCCACTAAATTCATTTTTCAAGTAACCACATTGACCTGAATTGCCAGTTCCACTTATAATTAGCGGATTTGGGCTTCTTTTTTCATCATGTCGCTTGTTGCAGTTGCTGGTCGCGTTTTTGGGTTTATTTGGATTTTCACTTTTTCAGCAAATATAGTCATTTTACTGTACGTCATGTTCATCAATGGCTTTGAGTGTTCAAATCAAAAACATACGTTGGAAGTATCAAAAAGTGACGTCAATCATGCACTGGCAAACACGCATTCAACAAAAGGAGACAGTGTTTAAAAATAAATATGTGCTTTCGTTCGTAGTCGCGCATATTTCTGCTGTACAATGTAATTAAAGTGGCTTTTTGAACTGCCATTCATGTTTCGGTAGCATTTGTTATTATAATAAAATATTTTCATGAGTGGAAAAAATTGATTAAGACGCTTCTTTCGGGCTTCATTTGCGAAGCAAGCTCGGTAGCATCTGGCAACTCTGACATGAACGTATCAACTAAGCAAGGTCGAGAAGAATAGTCCGTGGGCGACCATTTTTCTACGGTGGGGTTATCTTACAAAATGTCTCAGGTATAGTTGAGTACGAGCTCTAGCCGCGTCAGCAAGAGGTTGTCTGTGCTGGTACATTTCTTCTGAATGGTTTTTTCGGCCTAAAAGTCGTGCTCCTTTATTCCTGTGCTCTCTTGATGGACGGAATCGCCGCAGCCGATCCGGATAACCACAGGAATCTCCGTGAGTTGTAATCCTTTATTTTGCACCCATGTCAGTGTTAAGCAGCACTCGTTTCGCGCAAGGACTTTCTCTGATTTGTCCTGAACAGTGCTAGCCGCCATGCGCGCACTTTTCGCGAGTGACTGTGTGACTTGCTGCCTTATTCGGCACTGATTTCGCAATTCGAAAAAGAACATCAGAAAGTCCAGAAAAGTAATACAAAATGTATGCTTAAGTATGCTAGTGCTTTTAATGCTACATGACGTAAATTACCGCTTGGGTGGACAAAGTCACTTACTCGCTCGCACGAAGCTAAATCGGAAGTGGGCGGACTGTGGTCTTCAGTTCAAGTGTAGGCTCTTTCTTCCTCAACTTTACAATAGCGAATGAGCTCTAGATTCATCACCTCTAACTAGTCAGGCCTGCCTGACATCACCAACGGAGTGCACTAACGTCATATTCTGCACGCACTGGCTCTTCGAAGCTTTGCGACTGTCATACATGTATAAAATGGTGTCATTGAACCGTGGAACGACACTGCGAATCAGCATTATGGCATCATACATGGCTGCTGTTCGTTCGTACATTGCTCATCGAAACAACATAATTGCACACAAATTGATGTTGCTTCTTCTTTTTTCTTTCTTCATTACTGTTATGTTTTCATATGTATATCCTGTCCCCTGCGTGCGAAAGTAAAAACAGCCTTTGAGCGCGCCCGTCCACGAGTTTCGCGCGTTCGGCGTAAACAATTTCAACACAGCAGAATGAAGGAGAGCGAATGCGGAGTGCAGCGGAGGATGAATGGCCGCAGTGGCAAGAGAGGAGGGTTGCGACCAAGGCAGCGTAACGCTGCTTGACCGCAGAAAAAAGCGAGCAGATCCCACGTACTGTTGGAATCCATGTAATGCGAAACAGCCAGGAAGGAGCAAATCATGCTTTACATAATTTGCATGTCATGTTTTACACGTTAGGACCTGTCATTTGTGTTCTTCATACAGTCACGTCGCGCAATACCAATTTTGGTGCGTATCAAGCTAGCGAACTGAACGCAGAGAGAGAGAGAGAGAAGAAATATAGGAAAGGTAGGGAGCTTAACTAGACTATGTCCAGTTTGCTACCCTACACTTGGGGGAGGGGGGATAAGGGAGTAAGAGAGAGAAGGGAAGAGAGAGAGAGAGAAAGAGGGACACATTGTACACCACACACACAGTGCAGGGTTAAGCGCACCATGAGCGTGGCATGTGAATGGCGTTGTAGATGACATGCATGCCAAGATTTTCATGTTACCACCTGCCACTTATGTTTGTTATACAGTCATGTCACTTAATACAAAATTTGGTGTATATCAAGCTAACAAAACGGCCGCGAACGCGCCATGAGCGTGGCATGCAAGTCATGTCGCACATGACAAGTCTTAGTTTCCATATTACCACTTGCCATTTATCATTTATGTTCGTCATGCAGTCACGTCACTCAATACGAAGTTTGTTGTATATCAAGGATCAAGGTAACGAAATGGCCGTGAGTGCGCCATAAGTGTCGCATGCAAGTCATGTCGCACATGAGAAGTCATGATTTCCATATTACACTTGTCATTTATGTTCGTCATACAGTCATGTCACTCAATACCAAGTTTGTTGTATATCAAGGTAACGAAATGGCCGTGAGTGCGCCATAAGTGTCGCATGCAAGTCATGTCGCACATGACAGGTCATGATTTCCATATTACCACTTGTCATTTATGTTCGTCATACAGTCATGTCACTCAATACCAAGTTTGTTGTATATCAAGGTAACGAAATGGCCGTGAGTGCGCCATAAGTGTCGCATGCAAGTCATGTCGCACATGAGAAGTCATGATTTCCATATTACACTTGTCATTTATGTTCGTCATACAGTCATGTCACTCAATACCAAGTTTGTTGTATATCAAGGTAACGAAATGGCCGTGAGTGCGCCATAAGTGTCGCATGCAAGTCATGTCGCACATGACAGGTCATGATTTCCATATTACCACTTGTCATTTATGTTCGTCATACAGTCATGTCACTCAATACCAAGTTTGTTGTATATCAAGGTAACGAAATGGCCGTGAGTGCGCCATAAGTGTCGCATGCAAGTCATGTCGCACATGAGAAGTCATGATTTCCATATTACACTTGTCATTTATGTTCGTCATACAGTCATGTCACTCAATACCAAGTTTGTTGTATATCAAGGTAACGAAATGGCCGTGAGTGCGCCATAAGTGTCGCATGCAAGTCATGTCGCACATGACAGGTCATGATTTCCATATTACCACTTGTCATTTATGTTCGTCATACAGTCATGTCACTCAATACCAAGTTTGTTGTATATCAAGGTAACGAAATGGCCGTGAGTGCGCCATGACCGTGGCATGCAAGTCATGTCGCACATGACGTCATGATTTCCATATTACCACTGTTCATTTATGTTCGTCATACAGTCACGTCACTCAATACCAAGTTTGTTGTATATCAAGGTAACGAAATGGCCGTGAGTGCGCCATGAGCGTGGCATGCAAGTCATGTCGCACATGAGAAGTCATGATTTCCATATTACACTTGTCATTTATGTTCGTCATACAGTCATGTCACTCAATACCAAGTTTGTTGTATATCAAGGTAACGAAATGGCCGTGAGTGCGCCATGAGCGTGGCATGCAAGTCATGTCGCACATGACAAGTCATGATTTCCATATTACCACTTGTCATTTATGTTCGTCATATAGTCATGTCACTCAATACCAAGTTTGTTGTATATCAAGGTAACGAAATGGCCGTGAGTGCGCCATGAGCGTGGCATGCAAGTCATGTCGCACATGACAAGTCATGATTTCCATATTACCACTTGTCATTTATGTTCATCATACAGTCATGTCACTCAATACCAAGTTTGGTGTATATCAAGCTAACGAAATGGCCGCGAGCGCGCCATGTGCGTGGCATGTAAATCATGTTCTTCATGACATGCACGTCATTATTTGCATATTACCACATGTCATTTATGTTCGTCATACAGTCACGTCACTGAATCTCAAATTTGGTGTATATCAAGCTAACGAAACGGGCGCGAGCATTCCATGTGCGTGGCATGTAAATCATGTTCTTCATGACATGCACGTCATTATTTGCATATTACCACATGTCATTTATGTTCGTCATACAGTCACGTCACTGAATCCCAAATTTGGTGTATATCAAGCTAACGAAACGGGCGCGAGCATGCCATGAGCGTGGCATGTAAATAATACTTTTCTTGACAAGTTAGTCATGATTTTCATGATATGACCAACCATTTATGTTCGTCATATAGTCATGTTATGCCATACCAAATTTGGTATAAATCCCATTAACGATACGGCCAGGAGAGCACAAAGTCGTAGGCGGCTAGATAGATAGCTAGATACGCTCAAAGTCGCCGAAGTTCGCTAAGAAATGCTTCGCATTTAATAGTGCACCGATCGAAGCGGTGCAGTAATGCAATGTGCCGCCACACAAATTGTCCGCGCCATGCATGTTACTCACAGCGTTCTGTGAACTCAAAATAGTCTCAGCCGAATGAGCGACGCCACCGGTTCTCTGACTGCGGCTGCTGATAAACAGCCTGCCGCTGAACAGACGGTCATTGCTCCCGAGTCCATGTTTGCTGCTTCTACTTTGTGCATAACCAATTTTCTTTGCAAGCTCTTTCACATTATTTGCCTCCACAGAATAGCTCCTAAACGGCTGCGCTAAAATTTTCAGTTACGTTGTATCGGATTAGACGGCAAACATTTAGTTTGTAAGTTATTTCCCGTGTGCTAGACCAGAAAGTTCTGGTGTGCCGAATCTCAGTTTTAGAACTATGGTATCCTTGCTACTTAGTTCCACCAGGCCCTCAGACTGGTGGAACTAAGTAACCTCCTGGGCCGCCGCGCCTCTGCGCAGCGCGCCTTTCCAACTCGCAGATCCCGGTAGAAGCTGGACAGCAAAATTCTCTGCTCTTGTATGGGCGCTTTTAACACTGCTGGTTGGCCCGAGCGTGATACGGGTCGAAGCGCCATCCCTATGGTCCACTTGGGTATGCCATTGAGCTTACGCGTATAGCAACTCTATGAGGTGCCACCCCATTCAGGAAATTGGGCCAGGTGCGAGCTAGTGGTGCAGCTGGTGGCCTTTCCCACCTCTTTTTCCTCCTCACCTTCATTTCTCTTTCCCATTCCCTCGCTATGCTGTAGTGTGCCTGGGCATGCTATGCCTCTTTCCACCTCTCGCTCCTCCTCACCATCACTTCCCTTTCGCGCCCCCCTTACTATACCATGGCTGTGCTCTTCCTTTCTATTTCTTAGTTTCTCTCTCTCTCTCTCTCGATTTCTAGTTCTTTCCGTTTTCATTCTTTCTACCTTTGTTTCTCTCCCTCGTTCTCCCGCCCATAGCAACGCAATCGTATGGTTGACACAAGTTTTTTGTTTTTTTTCGTGCTACTGTGCCTGGATAGCCAAGTGGTTACGACGCTCGCCTTCGCATCGTGGGGGGCCCGGCTTCGAATCCCAGCTCGGCAAGAATTTTTTTTACCCGTTCTCTCCACATGGCCGACCGAGGTGATCGCTTAACGCTTGCCTCCCTCCTCATTCGCGGCTCGTCGTTCCTCGTTTCACTAGCCTTTACTATCTCCCGCCTCCTTCTCCACCGCTCTCCTATCTGCCCCTCTGATGGCTTCCCTCACATTTGCTGTACTCGCTAGTGGGGCTTGCTCAATTCCTGTGGGGCGTATCCGCCCGAGTTTTTGCGAACACCTCGGCGCCGAACCCACAGCTTAAACAGCTCGGCTGTTAAAAGCTAAGAACAGTCGCTCTTCAGCAAGATACCACAGTCGCCTCCCGAGGAATGTAGTGAGCGCGTTTTGAAACAAGCTGTTGTAGTATGGGAAAGATATGTATTCTTGGAGTGCTCTCACCTACGTCCACGACACTACCCCGTCGTAGCAGGTGACAAACTACTCGTTCTTAAGTATACCTGATACTTATGTTTTAGAAGAAGAAATAAAAACGCATAAATCAACCACTGATCGGCGTTGAGGTCTATCAGTTGGATGCACCTGGCGAGTGCAGGCTTCGTGATGCCGCTGCTTGTTTCTTTCAATTTTCTCGAGCAGCGAAAGGTCGAGCGGTACTGGCCCGAGACTTGCAGCAAATACGGAGACATCATGGTGACACTAGTGTCGGAGGAGGTGTTCGTCGACTACACCATCCGGACGTTTAAAATCCACAAGGTTCGTAACCTGCATTTCGTTTTTCTGTTCTTTATTCTTCATTCCTAGGCTACTAGCCGTAGCCTTGAACATACTTTTCTCACAAGCGGACAACCGACATTTTCGGAACCTGATGTTTGCGGTAGCCCACCGGATCCGGCTACGGTTAGCCGACCTGCCTCTTCACTGTTTGAACTGTCAATGCTTGTGGGTCTAGAAAAACGTGAATTCAGCGACCAAGAAACCATTAATATGGTCCTCGAAATACGCAAGCTTCCCTGAACAAGTGCGGCAAGTTGGGCAAGTTGGTAAAGATGCACGACTTCGAACTTGTAGCGCATAAAAACGGAGGTAAAAGAAAGAGACATGGCTGTGGTCGTGAACGGGACAGGCGCTAAACATCAAACTATGTTTATTTGGGAACGCACATGAAATATGCATTGAAAGGATGTAAGAATGGGCTTGTTGGTGGTGATGCATGGTGAAACTTAACGAGGGATGCGATGCGGGCTTGTTGGTAGCACATCTTCAAAAGGTTGGTAGCGCCCAGTGTGTCTATATGTGTCTTCCTTTTGTCCTGTCGTCTATGTGCGCTACAAAGAAACCTTTTGAAGATGTGAAACTTGAGGCGCACGAAAAAACACGGACGAAGAAAAGAGACGACAGGACGATGCGCTCGTCTCTTTTCTTCGTGTTTTTTCGTGCGCCTTAAGTTTCACCGTGCGAAATATATACAGACTCAAATCAGAAAGATTTCACGTATCACGCTCGTACACTCACAATATAACCCTCTGCCCCAGTGGTTCTCAGCCATGGATGTGTGGTGACCGTCAAAACCGCAAGCCCAACTTGTCAAGAAAGGGAAAATTGACAACCACCCGTTTGTAGCACGAAGCCACAAGGAAATCCGTACGGATTTCCTTGTGGCTTCGTGCTACAAACTGGTGGTTGTCAATTTTCCCTTTCTTAACCCTTCTGCCACCTTGCGGGTTTCCGCAGAACTCATTTGCATTACAAGCCCAACTTTTGTTTAGACTGTCGCGCCTCCGCACCACCACGTAACATAAACTCTTTGCCGTGAACATTACTTGTGCGTTGTCTAGGGGCGTGCGAATAGTGAAATTTTATCTCAAATTGAATTCGAATCGGTAGTGCCGAATAGTGGCCAATAATGTCCAATATCGAATACGAAAGATTTTGTTGAAAATTGAAAGAACAAAGAAATGCATCTACTCATGTCCTCGAGCACATAACACGGTGAGTGACGGCCACCGAAAGACTACACATTGTCATGCACAAACACAAACTGTTCCACGTGACCTGGCTTCAAACTTTCTCGCCGTAATGTTACGGTGTTCAATTGAAACATGCGCTCACTGAGCGCCTCAGTAGCAGGGAAGGGAAGGTATCGCGAAGCAACTTTGACAATACCGGGATGAAGCGCTTTCCGCTATTTCAAAATATCGTTCCTTCTTTGGGCTAGGAGCTCATTTGAGTATTTTTTTAACCTCTTGACTATAAGTTCTGAACTCGGTGCTGGTAATTTTTTTTTCTTTTTTTTGACGATTGCAGTTTGAGTCTCCCAGATTGTTCTCTGGCTTTTTCTGCTGGAGCCATGACGTGTGGAAATGACTTCTCTCCTTGAAAACAAATATGCGCTCACTTCTTAACCAGTTTATCGAGGAAAGTTTTAACGGAAGGCTTTCTGTAACGACGTTACCGTTAGTTTTAGCCACCTCACTCTAACAAAGTTGCACCATTAGCCTTTCTCGCGCTTTAGATATTCGTCGAGTCGAATCATTCGAAACTTCGAATACTAGCTATCTGAAATTCGAATGAAATTATTCCATGAAGTTTCATTCGATTCGAATGCGTAAATCGAATATTCGCGCACCCCTAGTGTTATCTCTTACATTGTGCTTTTGTATATGGTGGTGGTGGTTGTGGTTCGAAGAAGAAAAGGCGCCTAATTTCTGCAGCCCGGTCGGGAGCACGGCGCAGCGCCTGCGGGATAGGGGGGATGAGATGACAGTGGATAGAAGAGAAAAGGTTAGAGGTGTAGTGGCGCAGAGGTCTTCAGCACGAACAGCAGCAGGCCGGCAGCAAGGATAGGGGTGGCAAGGGTCCCGGTCTCAGCGGTAGGCCGCGATTACCGTGCCGTCCAGGAACTCCGCCAGGCTCCGCAGCGCTGGTAGATGGGGACGACATGGGAAGAGGAGGTGCTCCAGGGTGGTGGCAGGAAGGACCTGTCTCCGGTAGGCCGTGGTGACCCTCGAGCGTTCCTGTGCCAATCCGGGGCAGGCAGAAAGGACGTGCTCGAGGGTCTCGGGGTCGCCGCAGGGGTAAAACAACCTACCTTGTACGCTTTCCTCCTCCTCACTTTCCTTTCCCCTCTGGCGGCGGCGGCCCGCGCTCGCGTCAGAGTGTACTAGAAGTGTTGAGTGCCGTGACCGCGCCTCGCCGCCTGATGCCTTCCGTGTCGACAGTAGCGGCGGCGCTGCAGTCGCTCGGTACTTAAGGCGCGCTGCGCCGCGCGCAAGAACGGCTGGGCGCGTCGGCGGCACTCGGCTAACGCGGCACTATTACTGATGTGGCTTTCGTTGCGTGTCTGTAATTATTAAGCCTAGGACTGGTCGTCGTAAGCCTTGATCGACGAAACTTCAATGCTTTTAATCGATGCTTGTTTCATAAATGCGTTTCAGAGATGCTGAAAATTAGTTCTTGTTTCCGAAGCGACTGCTGGAAGGTACGCAATAATATAAAATTTAAAACGGGCTTATTGCATCAGTGAAAATTCGAGATTTCGGCGTAATGAGCCGAATTTATTGCTGTGCTAGTTAGTACATCACTCTCAATTAATAAGACGCCGAATGACAGCCAGAAGAAAGATTCAGAGGAAACACAAAGGTAGTGCCTTATTCTGATGTCTTCTGTCTTAATCCTGTCTTCTGGAGGCGTTTATTCAGAGTAACTGTGCTCCTTCACTAGAAATTAGCAGTGCTGAGAAAGCTGTGTGCATATATATTATCCTCCCGAAAGCACGCTGGACATTTGCCGCAGGCGAACCTGCGTGTACGGCGCGTTTCTTTACAAATGCGCTGTGTAAATATGTTTTTTTCGGCATTTTGAAGACTCAAAGGTATCGGAAGTCAAACGTAACTCGACGGCGTACAAATAACGGTCGTCCTCAAGGGTGTTGCACGAATATTGTTAATCGGGCCGGGCGGGGAGGTGTGACTTTATTGTCCGTATTTTGCGTGAAATATGTAAACCTAATACTCCAAGCAAAGTGTAGAGCACCACCACCCCTCCTAGCTTAAGTCTTGGCACTTTACAGATACAATAATTAAATTAGAATACAAAACACTGTCGCAAACAAGTTCTTCCAATGGCATCAGTAGAAGATCTGGAAAACAGCACAATATAAGCTCTCCATAAAAAAGCCGGCAGATCCCACGCTCTGTGGGAATCGATGTAATGCGAAGCAGCCAGGAAGGAGCAAATCATGCTTTACATAATTTGCATGTCATGTTTAACATGTTAGGACCTGTCATTTATGTTCGTCATACAGTGACGTCGCGCAATACCAATTTTAGTGTATATCAAGTTTGCGAACTGGACGCAAGCGCACCACGAGCGTGGCATGCAAGTCATGTCGCTCATGACAAGTCATGATTTCCATATTACCACTGGTCATTTATGTTCGTCATACAGTCATGTCACTCAATACCAAATTTGGTGTATATCAAGCTAACGAAACGGCCGCGAGTGCACCATGAGCATGTCATGCAAGTCATGTCACACATGACAAGTCATGATTTCCATATTGCCACTTGTCATTTATGTTCGTCATACAGTCGCGTCACTCAATACCAAATTTGGTGTATATCAAGCTAACGAAACGCCCGCGTGCGCGCCATGAGCGTGCCATGCAAGTCATGTCGCACATGATATGTCGTGATTTCCATATTACCACTTGTAATTTATGTTCGTCCTACAGTCACGTCACTCAATACCAAATTTGGTGTATATCAAGCTAACGAAACGGCCACGAGCGCGCCGTGAGCGTGGCATGTAAATCATGTTGTTCATGACATGCACGTCATTATTTGCATATTACCAACTGTCATTTTTGTTCGTCATACAGCCACGTCACTCAATCCCAAATTTGGTGTATATCAAGCTAACGAAACGGCCGCGAGCGCGCCATGAGTGTGCCATGTAAGTCATACTTTTCATGATTTTCATGATATGACTAGCCATTCATGTTCGTCATACAGTCATGTTATGCCATACCGAATTTGGTATAAATCCCATTAACGATATGGCCAGGTGTTACGTTGTTATGGTGTTTTTAATAACGTGCAGGTTCTTAATCAATGGGTGTCTGAGACGTCGCCACAGACACCCACGAAAGGACGAGGCCGTTTGCACACAGCATTTAATGCACACACTGAAAACGAACACACATAGCCCCGACGGAAACCCAAATTAATAATACACAACTAAACCGTCAAATGAGTCCTAAGCTATAGCAGTTCCTATAAAGCGAACGTAGAAGCAAGGCACGAGCGCGCTGGTCTCACCAGGGTCAGTCGTTGGTGACCGGTTTCGGAGAGGATCTCGCAGACGGATGGCCGGAACAGTCTTCCAAGGCTGCTGTTTGAAGAGCAGGCACGACGCCGTAGCCGCGCCCCGGCCGGACACCTTCGCCAGAGCTCGGGTCCGAAACCCGACAGCTCCGCGTGTCCACGGGCTCAGGACGTCTCGAAGAAGGAACCTGTCACAGACGCGCCGTCATGGCCTGGCAGTACGTGGCAGGTTGCTCCGGGCTCGGCTGGACACCAAGGCGCGGGTCCGGAACCCGACCGCCGAGGAACGTGGCCCGTCTCCTTCGCAGCTTCTCTCGTGTCTCTCCTCTCTCCCCGCCACGCTTCGCCCTCTTCTCTCTCGTGCCTCCCGTGGCCTTTTCCTATTGGCTTTTTCTCTTTTGTCGTTTTGTTTTTCCAGCGCGTCGCTCGTGCCACCTTCGTCTTCTTCTTCGACACAATCTCTTCATGGCGCGCACTTTGAACACTCGCGCACGTCACTCACTACACCAGGAGAGCACAAAGTCGTAGGCGGCTAGATAGATAGATAGATAGATAGATAGATAGATAGATAGATAGATAGATAGATAGATAGATAGATAGATAGATAGATAGATAGATAGATAGATAGATAGATAGATAGATAGATAGATAGATAGATAGATAGATAGATAGATAGATAGATAGATAGATAGATAGATAGATAGATACGCTCAAAGTCGCCGAAGTTCGCTAAGAAATGCTTCGCATTTAAAAGGAAACTGGCTATTGTGAATTAAGCAGAATAACATACAGCCTATATTTATGTTGCACGATGTTGTACGCAAGCACGATGTTGAAACAAGATATCCTTTCGACTGGCATTAAACAAACAGCGCAAAACAGGCACAATACAACTCAGCCGTCCCAATTATAAATGTTGGCATAGAGTTATGTGTACTTAGGTTAGCCAAAAAACAATCGAACGCTTTGGAGCTCATAATATAAGGATCAATGCTCTAGATATCGTAGGTACCGCCGACAAAAGGATTGTAGGCTTTCGCCGCTCGTTTGTTACTTCTTCACTCCTCGTAGTGCGTTCGTAGTCACTTACGATGTAGCGCTTCTCGAAGTGTTGCTTGCAAACCGCACAACAATCAGTGAGCAGCTAGGTGCGTGTGTGCGAAATCTGATTGTCGCCTTCATTGGGCGTCGGCAGGCTCCTCAAGCAGGATATATCTCGGAGACAATTTGGCATGCTTGCATATTTACTCGTGCACCATGGCGCTTAGCAGCCGTTGAGCCACCGATTTAAGCTCAGTAATGCATTAAACGGGCTCAAAACGCGCAATTACACGCTTTCGAAGGCTACGACGCGCGCGCGCCAAATGCAGACGCTCCCCACAGCTTCAGTACAAAGCGACTACAGCGCCGCCGCTACTGTCGCCCGCCGGAGCATCACCCGAGTTGCGGCGCGGCCGCTTCGTTCGTTCCACTGCCTCTTCTAGTACACTGTACTCGCGTGCCGCCGCAGCCCAGCAGGCGGAGAATAAACAACGCTGCCGCACGGGCGTCTCGTCCCGCAGTCAGTCCGTCCGGCGCATGCCCTCTGCAGATGTTGTTTCGGGAACCCCTTGAGGACCGGCGGAAGTGATGAGAAAGCCCTTTCAGTGACAGAGAAGTGTGTGTGTTTGTGTATGGGGGGGGGGGGGGGGGGGGTCATAAGTGATCACATTATTCAGCATAAAACAGCTGCCCTATATTTCTCACTGGCAAAGAATGGTCAAACTCCAAAACCACACCAATTCGATCTCAACAGCTTGTCAATAAGAAGTATACGTTGCTGGTCTAGTCGGTTCATGTTCAAGTAGAAGCCACAGTTGTGGCTGTTTCGCGCAAAAAAAATAACAGAGGGAAGGGGTCAAGGGGAGCGCAAGCTTTCGACTCTTTATTCCAAAGTTGCTGCAGCGCAATGTATTGGCAAAAGGTATGCGCGGAAAGCAATGCACACATCGATCACACAACGCTTAGTGCAGCTTAATACATAGATATAGACATGCGCAGAAGGAAAGGCACACATCGATCGGATAACATCGTAGTCGCAACCTGCGATCCAAGAACATGCTCTCAGCCTGCGAAAGGAACAATCAAGTATCACTCATGAACCTCTTGCTTTTATGTGAAATGCTTCCAACAGTTCTCGAGCAGTGGTGTCCCTGCTTCTCCCCAGAATCTGAATCTTATTCAGGTACGGCTCACACTTGTGCGAATTGCAGAGGGCCGGCAAATGTGCCCCTTTTAGTGAAAGCTCGTGTTCCCGCGCACGCTCATTCACGCACCTTCCTGTCTGGCCGACATACGTCTTGCCGCAGGATAGCGGAAATTCGTAGACAACACCGGTGGCACATTTTGTGTATGAGTTCGCGGCACAAGTTCGGCCAAATAAACACTTTCTTCTTTGACACGCTGACTGTTGCCTTTGTCGACGTCACGACCACGTGACATCTGGTGAAGGTGCTTCCCGGTCCACGTACCGAACGCCCCCCCTCCAGCCGTGAGCCAAGCCCACACCACCAAGGGGACACCGACGTCAACGCTGAGCAGCGAGCCAGCCGCAGGCAGCAAGGTCTCCCGCCAGATTACGGACCCCTACCCGACAAGATCCGGGTCACGGCGACGAAGACAACAAGCATGATGACGACCGCAGTACCCCCCGCGGCAATCGTGATGCAGCCACCCAGAGAGCCGCCGACGTTTCACGGATCTCCAAGTGAAGACCCTGAAACCTGGCTTGAGACATTCGAAAGGGTCTCCACATTCAACAACAGGGGCGCCGACGATAAGCTGCGCCACGTGTACTTTTACCTAGACGACGCAGCTAGGACCTGGTTCGAGAATCGGGAGTCCACTCTGCGAACCTGGGACATATTTTGCGGCACTTTTTTGGAAACGTTCACGAGTGTCGTCCGAAAGGAAAGGGCTGCAACCTTGCGGAGACACGGGTGCAACTTGCTAACGAAAGCGTCACTATTTTCGCGGAGGAAATGACCCGACTCTTCTGCCACGCTGACCCCGCCATGTCCGAGGAAAAGAAGGTTCGCTTCTTGATGCGGGGGTTAAGCAAGACCTGTTTGCCGGCCTTCTACGCAACCCACCGAAGACGGTCACGGAATTTGTCTCGGAGACCACGACGATCGAGGAGGCCCTGGATATGCGTACTAGCCAGTACAACCGCCGCATTCTCTCGACGACCTACGGGCAGGTTCAAGCGCTGTATCCCGACGACCTGCGCGACACCATCAGAGCAATCGTTCGGGAGGAGCTGCGCAAATTCTTGCCAACTTCGCAGCCTCAGATGGAGCCGATCACCGACGTCGTGCGCCAGAAAATCCGGCAAGTTCTTGGGGCACCTGAACCAGCGCAGCGTGAGCCACAAGCGATGAGCTACGCTGCCGCAACGCGTCGTAACGCTGCTCCGCCGCGCCCACTTGAAGACTTCGCAACACCGCAGTTCCGCCGCCAGACGCCGCCGCCGCCGCCACTGATGCCATACCGTCCACCCACCGGCCAGCGTTCTGCTCCGAGGAAGACCGACGTTTGGCGCGCCCCTGACCACCGCCCCCCTGTGCTACCACTGCGGAGAAGCTGGCCACACCTACCGCCGTTGCCAGTACCGCCAGATGGGACTGCGTGGTTTCGCCATCGACGCGCCGCGTCCACAGCCGGGTGAACGACCACGCGACATCGCCGACTACCTCGCAGGAGCGCAGTGGACGCCCCGAAGATCTTCCCGATTGCCTTCGCCAGGGCGCTACATCTCACCGCACCGCAGGCAGTACGCCGCCCCTGCTCGGGGCCGCTCTCCGAGCCCTTATCCGGAAAACTAAGGGCAGCAACCGATGGAGGTGCGGTTCCTGTACGTCGAACTACCCAAGATCCTTCGCCGACGCCGACGACGCCACCGCGACGAAACCTGCTGAACACGACGCGAGGCAGAGAGAACCCTGCCGACGAAACCTCGTGGATCGAGGAAGACCTGACGACGTAGCATGGAAGTAGCACAACAAATCCACGCAGCCGTGATCCGACGCCGCGACCTAACCGGAACGCAAGGCGACGGACTAGCGACCTCGACGTTCTCATGGACGGCCACAAAGTCACCGCTCTCGTCGACACTGGGGCCGACTATTCCGTCGTCAGTGGCCCATTCGCCGCCAAGCTGAAGAAAGTAAAGACCGCGTGGAGTGGACCCGAACTCCGGACAGCTGGAGGCCACCTGATAACACCATTTGGAGTCTGCACGGCGAGGGTCACCATCAATAACCGGACTTATTCTGCGCGCTTTATAATCCTACAACACTCCTCCAGGGATGTGATACTTGGAATGGACTTCCTAAGTGACCACGGCGCCGTCATCGACCTGAGGTCTTAGTCGATAACACTAACCTCAGAAAAAGCGCTCCCACCCCACGCGACGCCAGGGAACCATGCGTTGAATGTAACACAAGAGCAGGTGACCGTCCCTCCGCTCTCCAGCATCATTATTTTCGTCGGCACCGAAAAACCCGTGAACCTTGAAGGCGTCATCGAGGGCGATCAGCACCTACTCTTGAACCGTCAAATTTGCGTCGCAAGAGGTATAGCTGAGCTACGTGACGGTAAAGCAGAGGCGGTGCTGACAAACTTCAGCCAGGATTATAGGCACCTCAACATTGGTACGACGGTCGCCTACATCGACGAATGCGTGGCCTCCAGCAATGCTTTCGCCCTCTTCGATGCTGCCGGACCTGCTTCGACGAATCGTGGTCCCGCACCAAATTTCGACGTCAACCCGAGCCTTCCGAAGGCCAAACAAGACGAGCTCAAAGGATTGCTCCTGCAATTCAAGGACTGCTTCTCGGCGTCGTCAAGAATTCGACAGACCCCAGTCGCGAAACATCCCATCATAACAGAAGAAAGTGCCCGACCAGTTCGACAGAGCCCGTACCGAGTTTCGACGCGCGAACGCGAGGCCGTGAAGAAACAAGTCGACGAAATGCTACACGACGACATTATTCAGCCGTCCAACAGTCCGTGGGCGTCACCCGTGGTTTTAGTGAAGAAGGACGGAACTCTACGCTTCTGCGTCGATTATCGCCGCTTAAACAAAATCACGAAGAAGGACGTGTATCCTCTCCCACGGATACACGACGCCCTGGACCGACTACACAACGCGAAGTATTTTTCGTCGATGGACCTCAAGACCGGCTATTGGCAAATCGAAGTCGACGAGAGAGACCGAGAGAAGACTGCCTTTACAACACCGGACGGCCTCGTCGAGTTCAAGGTCATGCCGTTTGGCCTTTGCTCGGCACCTGCGACGTTCCAACGTGTTATGTACACTGTACTGGCCGGCTTGAAGTGGCAGACTTGCCTTGCGTACTTGGACGACGTCGTTGTGTTTTCTTCAAACTTCGACGAACATCTCCGGCGCCTTGAAGCTGTACTACAAGAGGCCTCCTGACTCACCCTGAAGCCGGAAAAGTGCCGCTTCGCATACGAGAAACTTCTGTTCTTGGGTCACGTCATCAGCAAGTCTGGAGTGCGCCCCGACCCACGCAAAACAGCGGCTATCGCTTCCTTCCCGCCGCCAACTGACAAAAAAGCCGTACGCCGATTTCTCGGCTTGTGCGCCTACTACAGGCGCTTCATCAAGGCATTTCCACGGATCGCCGAGCCGCTAACCCATCTCACGAAAACCGACGTGGACCTTAAGTGGAAAACGGCACAAGTAGAAGCATTTCAAAAACTCAAACGACGCCTGCAGACGCCGCCGATACTTCGACACTTCGACGAATACGCCGACACGGAAATCCACACCGACGCAAGCAGCGTGGGGCTCGGAGCCGTCCTAGTGCAGAGTACTGACGGACTTGAAAGGGTTATCAGTTATGCTAGCCGGTCGCTTTCCAAGGCGGAAGCCAACTACTCTACAACAGAAAAGGAGTGCCTTGCCATCATCTGGGCAACATCCAAGTTTCGCCCCTACCTCTACAGCAGGCCTTTCAAGGTTGTGAGCGACCACCACGCCTTGTGTTGGCTAGCTAACCTGAAGGACCCTTCAGGTCGCCTCGCGCGGTGGAGCCTAAGACTTCAAGAATTCGACATTACCGTCGTGTACAAGTCCGGAAGGAAACACTCCGACGCCGACTGCCTGTCTCGTGCCCCCCGTCGACCCACCACCGCCCTACGACCAGGATGATGACAGCTTCTTGGGAGCCATAAGTGCTGATGACTTCGCCGGACGACAGCGAGCCGACCCTGAACTGAGGGGTCTTGTGGAATACCTGGAGGGCAGGACCATCGTTGTCCTAAAACTAAAAGTATTCAGGCGAGGATTGGCATCATTTTTCTTGAAAAACAACATCCTCGTAAAGAATAACTTCTCTCCTGCCCGAGCCAGCTACCTTACCGTTGTACCTTCGGCACTGCGACCAGAAATTCTGCAAGCCCTGCACGACGACCCGACGGCCGACCACCTCGGTTTTTCCCGCACGCTCACGAGGATACAAGAAAAGTACTTCTGGCCCCGCCTTACCGCCGACGTCACTCGTTACGTGAGGACATGCCGAGACTGTCAGCGACGCAAGACACCGCCGACAAGGCCAGCGGGACTTTTGCAGCCCATCGAACCACCTCGCCGACCGTTCCAGCAAATCGGCATGGACTTGCTGGGGCCGTTCCCGAAGTCTGCTGTCGGAAACAAGTGGATCGTCATAGCTACCGACTACCTCACCCGCTGCGCCGAAAGAAGGGCCCTACCCAAAGGCAGCGCCGCCGAAGTAGCAAAGTTCTTCGTTGAGGGCATCGTCCTGTGTCATGGCGCCCCAGGGGTCCTCATTACCGATAGAGGCACGGCATTTACAGCGGAGTTAACTCAGGCGATCTTGAGGTACAGCCACACAAGCCACCGCCGGACCACCGCCTACCACCCACAGACCAATGGCCTCACCGAGCGTCTCAAAGACCATCGCCGACATGCTGGTCATGTACGTCGACGTCGAGCACAAGACGTGTGATGCAATCCTGCCGTACGTGACCTCCGCACACAATACGGCCGTCCAAGAAACGACGCAGATGACGCCATACAAGTTGGTCTACGGAAGGAGCCCGGCAACGACACTCGATGCCATGTTACCCAAAGTCACCGATGAGGAAAACATCGACTTCGCCGTGTACCTCCAGCGCACCGAAGAAGCCTGACAACTAGCCCGTCTACGCATCCGGTGCCAACAAAAGAACGACAGCCATCGCTACAACCTTCGACGACGACATGCAGAATACCAGCCCGGTGACCGTGTCTGGGTCTGGACACCGATACGACGACGTGGACTGAGTGAAAAAAATTACACCATCTCCCGCTAAAGGGGACCATGTGTAGATGTGAAGCAGCGGGCGCTAACGCTTACACTGGCGGCGGCGTTGACGCTGGCGCTCATCGAAGCGTTGCGCAGGAGAGAACACTGGGGAGGCGCAAAGCACGCAGTGATGGAGCGGTGTTTCCTACTGGAACATGTCAATCGCTGCTAATGGGCAATGAGAGACGGAATACTCCGACTGGACACAGAGACCCGCAGTCCGCTTTTAGTTAACGCGCACGCTGCGAATTTTTATTGTTCAGCAACGCACAGGAGAAATCTCCCACCGGCACCACCTTGGAGGTCAAGATCCATTGCCATATATACGGGGTGGCCAGTGAACGGTTGTGCAGCGCGAGCAGTCGGTTTTTTCAACCAAGAAACTCGGTAGCAGACGCTGCCTGCGTCGGCGTCGCGAGGCGAGAGAGGGGGGGAGCGTAGGAGAGGAGAGAGAGGGGGGTGACACGCATGCGCAGTGGGAGTATGAACGCCGTGGGCAGGGATGCGTAGAGGAGAGAGGGGGGAGCGTAGGAGATGAGAGAGAGGGGGGACGCGCATGCGCAGTGGGAGTGTAGACGCCGCGGGCAGGGATGCCTAGAGGAGAGAGGGGGGGGAGTGTAAGAGGGAGAGAGGAGGGGAGGCGCATGCGCAGTGAGGGTGTAGTTGCCGCGGGGAGGGATGCCTAGAGGAGAGAGAGGGAAAGAAGAGGTTTTTTTTATTTTTATTTTTTTTAAAGGGTTCGCGCATGCGCAGTTAAGGTGGGCACGCGGCACACCACCACCACCACCGGATTAAGCTTCGCCATAAGATGCTTCACATCTGAAAACTTCTGTGACGATACTTCGGACCGTATAGCGTGCTTCGACGTCTCGGCGCACTCGACTACGAGGTTGTCCCGGATGGCATCTCGAACTCTCAGCGACGCCGGGCACGTCCCGAAGTCGTGCATGTGGTGCGCCTTAAACCGTTCCATGCGCGTTAAGGGACCTGTGGACTCAAGCTTTTACTTGCTTTATTGTTGTTATTTGTTACATGCATTTTTGTTCCACGTTCTGTTTTAAGCATCGGGCCGATGCTTTTTCAGAGGGGGGGTATTGCCACGCGTGTTATTTTGATGTGTTCTGTTTAAACCGACAAAGATTGTGAGCAATGCTCGGCGCAGATCGCGCCTCAGTGTTCGAGAAGCTTCACGTTCGTAGTAGATCATTCTGTTAACATTTCGCACAGCGCGCGAACACTCAAGATTACTCCAGAGCTCTCGCGACGACCAGTGATAAGGCTAGAATGTTCGACGCGTGATGTATAAAAGCCGGCGCGTTGCAACGATGATGAGTTGATCGACGGCCGACGCTCCGTTCGCCGCTATCTGTGCCAGTGTGTATAGCTGTAATCTGACTTTACGTTTCGCGGCCACAAGTTCGGCCAAATAAACAGTTTCTTCTTTGACACGCCGACTGTTGCCTTCGTCGACGTCACGACCACATGACAATACATTAATCCTGTCATCGAGAAAGCCAATAAAATCAAAATCAAATCTCATGCAGGCATTACTATTGCAAAGCACAATATTAGGTCGGCCTTGAACACCAAATGTGCGTTAAATTACCGTAGAAATCAATTTCACAAAAGTTGCTTTCGTATTCAGGTGTAACGGGCAAAACTGTCACGTTTATGCTTTCCTTGATGACGATAGACCTTTTTCAAGCAATCCCAAAACACCCCGCGGGCGCGCGGAGCATTATGGGAAAAGTGTGTACGCCGAGCGAGCCGGCTGGCCAGCTGTGCCGTCGTTCGCTGCTCTTTGCGCCGTGGGAGCACGAAACAAAATGAATACGTTGCCGCTCATTGCCTGTTATACTGTTATTAAATCCTAAATACTACACATGTCCGAACGCTCCTGCATGTATCTCTACGCATGAAATGATGAAATGTGAAAGGAATAACTGGTCAGTCAGCGTAGGTATTTACGAAGTGGATGTATGTCGGATGGAACTGTTAAGCGGCATTCAAGTTATTGCGTGCCAATACATGTAGTGGAACAAAGATATGTATACAGATTATTATTTGATTTAAATTGGGAAGTCACGCGCTGTGCAAAGAAGTGAACGCATTCTATACGTGTTTAATGAAGAAGGGATGGGTCTAAAATTCACTTGTCCAGTTCCTTGCTCTAACAATCTGCTGTTTCTTGGTACATGCTTTTTTAAGTTTCACCGCGAAGCATGTTTGCAGGTAGTATTCATCGAAACCGGTGTTTCATTTCGCGTCGGCGCATTCGAATATTGTTTAACGAGGACATGGGATGTCATTCTTACGTGCACGGGCCAGTCAATAAAACTTGCGCACATAAGCTGAGCAGTATATTCTCCAGCTGCAAATTTATCACTTCAAGGAAGCGGTGTATCCTGTGTATCATCGCATCGGTTGGCCAAAAGCTCATTCGCATTGCAAAGAAAGATAAATGAGGACGTCCTCCACCCGTGAATAATGAAGAAACTATAATTATTGCAGTTACTGCATGTATTCATCAGAAGCCGCACGGCCTCCAAAATGCAGGGAAGCAATATGGGGAGAGGGTTGTGTTTTCCGTAACACGTGCACTTGCTCTTTAGTGCACAAAAGGTCGCAGGAGTCTGCAGTGGGCAAAGAAAAATGGGGCCAGATGCTTCCAAATTGTTTCAATTTTTTTTTTCAATTTGTGTGTAGGAGTTGTTAACCGAATTCCTGTTTCATATGCTCACTTGTACGTTGGCCAGGCGTACTGGTCAATGTATTAACACGTGCCTCAGAGCGCATCAAAATTCATTGATGGGAGCCGTATTTTCATCTCGCCTCGCATTGCCAGTGATGCAAATCTAATACAGCCTTCGAAAGAACAGTAATTTTGTATCGTCATCCTAATCAGACCACGCGAGCAATCTCAGCAACCTATCACATCATTTGTGTAAATCAACCTTCTCTATTGTTGTAAGACAAGGAATTCATCTTTATTAATCGACTGCTGACACGCTGTTTGGTTGTTTCACTTTTTTTATGTGTGTCTCTGTGACATGCGCGATGCACATCCATGTTTATATATGTTTTTTCACACGTGCAATAAACTCTATGTCGTGAGTGAGCGCTTGAGGTCGGTCTATTGTGTTCCTTGCTCTGCTTCTTTCTTTCTGCGGTCTAAGTTTTATTCGAAGTTGTAGTTGTGATGCCAACGAATGTTGCTGGCGCTTGTCGTTGTGTACAGTGAATTGATTTTATTTCACTAAACGCCGACTATACTTTCAAGCGTATATACTCTTTAAATATCAGAGCCCCACATTGTACTCGTCGACAGCTCGATGGACGTTGGTAACAACCGCATTCGCGGATTATAGACTGCTCCTGCACTCCATAGGCAACCGAGGTATATCTTTTTTTTCATTCATTCATGCCGTAAGGCGTACCGGTGCCAAAAAATAATAAAAGGTGACGCTTCTGAGCCGCCCAGCTGATGCAACAGTGGGAGAGATGGAAATCGCAGAGAAGAGAAGCCGTCGCAGCTTTTCCTTGTTTAATTAGGCTGCAATAAGTTAAACCTTGCCAAATACGCTCTATCTGAGAAGCACATTAGCACATTTGCACGGCGAAGCAGTGAACCCCGCGCGCTCGTCGCGGCGGCTGCTGCGGCGTACACACTTTTCCCATGAGCGCTTGCGTGCCCATTGGGGACGCTCGTTTGCTTGAAAAAGGTCTTTGCACTCCACTCCTCGGGTTGATCTATTACATCTCAGGAGTTAGATGGAGGAAATATTTCGTCATCAATCACTCCAGCGTGCAACTGTTCGTCAGCAGCGTAACGTGTGGGCCGAGTCCACGAAGCAGCGCTTCAGATTCAGCTGTTTTAAGGCGAAAGCCTTTAATGTCTCATGCTCACGTCCGTCCGTCCGTCCGCCGCCCGAGCCCAGGCACGGTGCCAAGTGGCCGCCGGGGCGCGCAAATGGACGCCGGTCGCGTCGGACTCTACAGAGCTCGCGCTTTGCTTGCGCAGCGTCGCTGTGCCCAGTCTTTCCAATCATGCAAGGAGGGAGACGCGCGCATCGCGTTCCATTCCGAAGGACCCCGTCTCAATGGAAACAGGCGTTCGCGGAACGCGCACTGGAGTTTACAAAGTGTCCGTCAATTTAAGTGCTGGAACGCGGATGGCGTATGCACGATGCGCAAAGCGCGAGAAAATACGAATGCATGTGAATGGAGGCAGATTAGTCTCGCGTCTCGCTGTGATTCGCGCTAAAAAATTAAAAAGAAAACACGCACACAATCCGTTTGTGTTGGGCCATCCCAATGAGAGTGTAAAAGAAAAAGACATGGCATATGTAGACGCTAAGAGGTGAGCGGGTACGGAACAACTCAGCCAGGAGCCATCGTAACGCCATGTTCGAACGTTTTCTACTTCTTCTTCTCTGCCTTATCTAGCTGGCTGCGTTTATTTACACTTGGTCTTTTTTTGCATCCTGCCCCGCCCCAGAAGTAGTGGGCATTTCCAGTTGATGCAGAGCTTGAGCGGGTCTCTTAGACACTTTTCCGTCTTGAGTCTTGATGGTATAAGCCCGCACCAGTCCATCACGACCAGGGTTTACTTCCAATATTCGACCTAGCGGCCAAAAACAGCGGTTCTTTTTGTCGTCTTGCAGTAGTACGGCACCGTCTACCATTAAACTTTGGTTAGACGCTTGCGGATACCGATGCAGAGACCGCAGTTCCAGGAGATACTCATTTCTCCACCTTTGCCACAGATGATTCAGTAGCCTCTGACGATACTCCAGCTTCTGGATAACATCCCTCCTAGTATTCATATTGAAAACTTTTCAGCGCGCACGGGACGAGAAGAGGACACTACACAGGACTAGCGCTGTCTAACAACTGAAGTTTTATTGAAAGAAAATCAACCACCATGAAAACCAACAACGCAATATGAATCAGTTCAATATGAATCAGTTCCAACTCGCCCACCTATCTACTTTACTCCTAGTATTCTGTGGCCAGATGGAGGTTTCGCGTGGGCTGGGATCCGGATGTGCCAGGAGTGAACTCCCGACGAGAAATGGAGCCGGGCACACCGGAGACGGTTCTCCTGCTTGCGTGTAAGTGTATGTCACAGGACGGGAATTGATCACTGCTTCGACTTCTAGAAGTAATTTCTTCAACTCCTCGCTTCCTAGACTGCTTTTCCCGAGAACTATTCGAAGAGCTGACTTGATCGACCGGATGAGCCTTTCCCACCAGCCACCCCACCACGGGGCGTTAGGCGCAAGAAATTTCCACGATATTCTATAATTTGCGAGAAATGTAGCAACCGGGGATCCACTGATAAGCTTCCCTATGTCACGTAGCTCTTTGCTTGGCTTCTTGAACCGAGTACACAGTGAGAGGCGCTCCTGTGTGAGCAAAAAAACTCCTGAAGGCAAGAATAAAATTGTCGGATGAGAGAAAATCTGCCAGTTCTACCGCTCTTGTTGTTGCGCAGCTAAATAGCACAATGTAAACCTTGGTACATTGGGCTTCTCTCTCGTTGAATTTCATATTTCATATTGGGCCTGCAATATCGATTCCGACAACTTCAAACGGGCGAGATATAGTAGCTCGATCTTCCGGCAGTGGGGCATGTACCACATTCATGTGCTTTGTTCGGAATCGTTTGCAAAGGTAACAATTGTTGATGCACTTTTTTGTCTCCTGGCGTGCATGAACAATCCAGAACCACTCACGAATTACTGTCAATGTGGCTGATTCTCCAGCGTGTAAAACACGGCAGTGGGCTTCCATGATCACTAGTATAGTGAAGTCGTGATTCTGAGGCAATATCAGTGGATGTTTTTCTTGAATTGAAAGTTGCGCTCTCTGTAGGCGTCCGTGAAGATGAAGTTGTCCTTTTGTATCCAAAAATGGATGCAGGTCATGAAGAAGAGACCGCCTTGAGACCGCGCGTCCGTAGGACAGTTGGTGCATTTCTTGAGAGAAAGCTTCTCGCTGAGCTCTTATTATCCAAAACTTCTCGGCCATATTCAGCTCTTCTGCGGTGATAGTATGCGCTGCTAGTGCGCGCCGTGCCCTTTCCAAAAATCTGTAAACTAACGCTGTAACGCGAAGAAGTTTGGTCAAGCTACTGTACTTTTTGACGTTTATGATATCTTCAAGTGGTTCTTGTGTCTGTAGAAGTTCTGTCTCCAGCATTTCTTGTTCGTAGCTATTTTTTTGGGCGGCAACCGAAGTGGGTTCAACGGGCCAAGCGGTTTCAGGTTGAAGGAACCATTCCGGGCCGTTGCACCAGTTGACGCTTTCCCGAAGCGCTGCTGCTGATAATCCCCGTGTCAGATGATCAGATGCATTCTTCTCTCCAGGACAATAACGCCATTGCCCTCTGTCGGTACAGTCGGCTATCTCAGCCACTCTGTTTGTCACAAAGGGGCTCCGTTTATCTTGCTGAGCCCGAATCCAGCTCAAAACGATTGTCGAGTCCGACCACATTATATGTGAGAACTGCACTGTGTCCCATGATTTCGTGAAGTATTTCAGTAGTCTCCGTCCAACAACTGCACCCATGAGTTCCACCTTTGGCATGGTCAGGGCTTTTATGGGTGCCACGCGAGACTTGGCCGCGATGGTCTTCGTACCACAACGGCCATTGAGGTCCACCGTTCTAAGGTACGCGCATGCTCCAAAAGCCCTTGGACTAGCGTCAACGAAGATATGGACTTGCGTCATTGTGATTTCTTCTTTAGGATGACTCATGACCACGGAGTAAGATAGACAGGAGCGCCGACTCCGCTCGTCCAGAAGGGACACATTTTGCAACGCCGTTTCATGCTTCGAGGCGTGTTCGCCAGATGGCGCTACGAATCGAGAAAAGCGGCGGAGGAGAGACGCCGTCGTCGAGGAGAGCCGCGGGCGCGGGATCCGTCTGTCGTTGCTATGGCAACGGCGCGGTCGCGCTTTGCCGCGTTCGTGGGTCTGCTTACCCATTGGCTTTGTCGTCTGCTCCGCGCATTCCGTACGCATAGCTATTGCAGTTCGCAGGTTGACGTTGTGAGAAGAAAAAAAGCGTTTGTATCGTTTTATTTCATTTATTCAAAAGAGGCCAAATGTCCGACACCTTTAATATCGACCACATAGAAGTATACAATGCTACTACGACGTACATAAACATAACATAATTAAACTTAGTACACAAGGTAACGTGGCAGGAACATGGTACGTAAAGTAACGTAGCAAAAATTTTAGTGCATTGACAAACATGGCTTGTTAATATATGAACTAACATGGCAAGAAAAACTAGGAAAAGGGACCGGAATGTAATTACCGTGAAAAGAAACTTTTAATGAAAAGGTGGCATGGAGTGCGAAGATGCTTCGATTGCTTTTCTTTTCTCTCGATGCTTTCCGCGCCGCTCGGCTCTCTTGTGAGGAACGTTGCCGCATTCTTAATAGAACGTAGTATTGCAGAATTCCTGCTAGAATTTCTTCCTTGTGAGCTTCACAACGGAAGCTGACACTGTGTGTCCCCAACACATGGTCAATCATTACCTCGTAGACATTAATCGACTTTGCATTACAAGAAAAGTTGCTCTCGGCCGCGTGCAACAGTCTGCACAGATGCATGTTTAGATACATTAATCGGCGGCGGGTTTTGGTGGCAAAGACTGGAAATGTCTTCTTTAACGGGCTGCAGAGTTGGACCAAGTGAGTCCCTGCACGTCTCATAATCAAGCTTTTGGCGAACTTTTCGCGCCACATATCCAGTGACGAATTATATTATGCAGTCGATTATGGTGGGATCGTCCTCTGTCTGTGGAAAAATATTCTCCCAATCCCAAAGTGAAATCGAGGAGCGTGTGTTCGGGGGGCTAGTTGGTAAAACATATTTTTGTAAACTTAAACTGCGCTAGGGACGAGACACCTATGAAAAATAAGGTGATTCTCGAAGTACCGTTCGAAAATGGGGTGCTTCTACCGTTCAAAAATAGCGTCGCCTACCCACAGGTACTTCTTGACGCCACTTATCCGGTAGCTTCGCATCAGATGGGGCCGCGAAGAGCAGAATCTTCTCCCGCCCTTTGCCATATCCACATTTACAGCAGGGAACAAAACGCTACAGTGCCTCCTGTCCGGTTGCTCCGTGTCTTCACACACAAGTACCAATACACATTGTCCCTTCGTGTATGAAGAAGCACACTGCAGACATGCTAAACAAAGGGTGTAACCCGAAAATGTCCAACCAGCACTACCGCGCAGACGTCCAGACGTGGAAAACAAGTGTACTTCTGCTCTGCCGTTTTTGTTCAGCATAATTTTTCGTCTGCTTTCACTGAAGATATGTTACAATGTTTCGCATATGTGTATAAAAAGCGGTACGATGTTTTTATTTCATATTTTAGTATTAGTACGCATATACGCGTGTTTTTTTTTTTGTCATACTGAGAATGCCGAGCGAACGGGTTTCTAGCAGACGACACGCTCCGCGCACGCCGCTCCCCGCCGCCGCCGCAGTCCTCCTCCAGTTGGCGCATGCGCTCATGAGCGCAGGTGTTGAATGATTTCCATGCGCCTCGACAGATGGCGCTACGCGTTGCGATCAGCGCCGGGAGAGGAGAAAACATGTGCGAAGCTTGAAGAGGAGCGGAGGGGGAGAGCAAAGGAATGAGTTAGACCGCCGCGTCCGCGTTGCACGGTTTGTCCCGAGTTGATGCGTGGGGCGGTGGCGGAGTCGGCGCTCCTCTCTTATCTTACTCCGTGCTCATGACGTAGCGCGGTATCTTAATAAGCCGTAACTGAGCAACTTCAGAACACCATTCTTTCCACGCCTTCTCGATTTCTGTGGGTAACTTGGAATCCCATGGCATCCGTAGCAGCCATTGCTTCTGAAATAGGATTTTCGCAGTTATCGTGAAAGGCGAAAGAATACCGAGAGGGTCGAATATCCTGGAAGCTGTTCTTAAGATGGTCCGCTTCGAGTCCTCCTTGATCGAAAGCAGGAACTGCGTGACACAATTTCAAGATCGACTTTGCCTCGCTGTACACGTCTAAGCCTTCGTCAAAACTGTCGGCTCCTACCAGCAAGTCGTCCATGTAGAAACTCTGCTTCAGTGTGCGGGCCTATTTTCTTTGCTCACCGTTTACGTTGTCCAGATGGTGGTGTATTGTTGCCATTAGCAGGTGTATCGAGCAACGCTTGTAAGCCATGCGTGCGCATGCGCCACGGCCAGTGAAACGAACCATGGATAATGACCACACGTTGTTATCATACAGCTTGCTAAATATATATATGTACGCATTCGTCGTCTGAATAAACTCTCTTTTTGTTACTGGCTTCCACTCGTCACTTACATGGTGTCAGAAGTGGGCGCGTCACTGACGGAAAGGGCTTGATGTCGATCCGAATGGTACACGTGTCATTCGCCATTCGAATATGCTGTCGTTTTCCCCGCGAGGTACGTTCTCAAACCACAGAAGCCGAAACACATATCGATCCGATTCCTGTATTTCGGTCTGCAGGAAAGCTTTCTCGTTGTCGGCGCTAATGGCCATCGGGTAGCATCGGAAACGAAGCAGCACTTGAAGCAGATCCGGATTCAGGTTTGTTCCTTTGTCCGAACAGTCGTTGAGTGACATCAGTTTCAGTTTCAGTTTATTTCAGTTATTAGTACAGAAAGAGGATCATACAAGGTAAATATACAGGAGGAGGTCCGAAAGCACAAGGCTGCAGGGGGGACCTCCTGTTTAAAATTGTATAACAAATTACTTAATTAGCAGTATCAGTGAGAAAACAGGAAAACGACTGAATTGAAAAAACAAACAATAACTCAGGTACAGGCAAAGAAAAAAGTGGCATAAAAATTATTACTGGAAGAAAGATATATATCTAGTAGTTAACCAAATACGAATACAATTGTTTTTTGAATAAACCAATCGTAGAACATTGTTTGATGTGAGATGGCAATGAATTCCATAATGACAATGCTGTGAAGTAGGCAGTGTGACGACCAAAATTAGTACGGATAGCAGGTAGTAAAAAATTTCCATTTGAAGCAAATCTAGTTCGGTTAAAGTTACACAGAGCATCAGGACGAAACACACTTGATGGTACAAGATGGTTCAGTGACTTGAATAGCATGATGATAAGGTGATATTTAAATAAACTAGCAGTAGGAACGTATCTCAAAGGTGTAAAGCAATGATGACGCACTAGTGCGATATGAACTGAAAGTTATTAATCTAATGGCTTCGTTTTGAATGTGCTGAATGGGAGATAAGTGGGTTAGGTATGTGTTTCCCCATGTAGTGATGCAATAATTAATATGACTATGAATAAAAGCGTAATATAACCTGATTAGAGTTGAAGTGTTAAAATAGTTACGCGCTCTGATTAAAATTCGAATACCAAACGCTAGTTTTTTTCGTAAGTGCATGACATGGTTAGTGTATTTTAGGTTAAAGTCGAGAATGACTCCTAAGAAAGAGCATTCAGTGTCAGGAGTAATGAGTATGTTATTTAGTTTAATAGTAACTTGGGAAGGAAGAACTTTGTTAGTTGAGTGGAATATCATGAACTTAGTTTTCGTAGGGTTAATACTGAGGGCGTTAATACTACACCAGTTTAGAATGCTTTTTAAATCATGTTGTAACTTTAGCGTCAAAGAGTGAATGGATTTATCAGTGGCTAGTATGGTAGTGTCGTCGGCATAAAGAAAAGGTTCAGAGTTAGTCACTGAATGGGGAAGGTCATTCATGTAAATCAAAAATAAAAGGGGGCCAAGAAAGGACCCTTGAGGGACACCTTGATTAGTTGTAAGAAAATTTGATAATGTAGAGCGAACATAAACAGCCTGTTGTCTATTATAAAGGTAACTTTTAATGAGTGTTAGGGCAGGTCCAACAATACCAACAGACATGAGTTTGGTTTCCAGGATGCTGTGGTTAAGGGAGTCAAAAGCTTTGGTTAGGTCAATGAACAATGCTCCAGCCAATGCACCAGAATCAATAGCTTTTTTAATCTTATCTGTAAAAGTTAGCAATGCAAGATTGGTCGAAAAAGCTGGTCGGAAACCAAACTGATGAGAAGTTAAAATGGAAAATTTAGATAAGTAATTAGTGATGCGTTTTTCGATACACTTCTCTATTATTTTACTAAAAGCCGATAGGATAGCTATAGGGCGATAATTAGATATACAAGTTCTGTCGCCTTTCTTGAACACTGGTATGATTTTGGCTTTTTTTAATTGTAATGGGAATGACCCAGTCTTGAAAATTATATTTATAACGCGGGATAGAGGGATGGCAATATGGTTGGCAATTAACTTAATGTTCGATGAGTGGATTCCGTCAAGTCATGCAGAAGTGACTTTAAGTTTACTAATAATGCTGAGCATTTCGTTAGGACATGTAGGAAAAAGGTAAAATGATTGTGAAGAGCGGACCTGAGATTGATTCGGAGTTGGTGGTGGACTAGAAGCTTGATTACAATAAAATGAGTTGAATTCATTTGCAATGTTGATTGGCTGATCTAAGACACGGTCAGCAGTTTGAAGCTCAGTGATAGTTAATTCGGACGTGTTCAAGTTTAAGAAGGAGTTAACTATTTGCCATTGTTCTTTAGAGTTGGTGCCAGCGCGCGTTATTTTTTCTTCGTAATAACTTTTTTTGGCTATTTTTAAGAGTCTATTAAGGGTATTGGAATAGAGAGTAACGATTTTTTAATTTCATATTGAAAGGACGGCGTTTGACTTTGTTGTAAAGGTTTTCTTTTTTTGCGCATGCATGTCAAAAGACTGTTTGTTATCCACGGATTGTGGGGAGCTGAGTAGATTCTTTTGCATTTAACCACCGTGATGCTATCATGAATACACTTACTTATGCGAGACGACAGATAATCAAATGCTATGTTGGCGTCCGTGCACGTTTCAATGAACGACCAGTCGACATTTGTTATGCGTTTCACAAACTCTTCTTTGTTTAGAATTGTTTTAGAAAATCTTAAATCACGATTATGGATGAAACTGTCACATGAAAAGAAAACAGGGTAATGATCAGTAATATTTACCTTAAGAACACCACAGTTTTCAGGTGAAAGGAAGTTAGAAAGAACATGATCAATGAGTGTGCTACTGCGCCCAGGAATACATCTAGTTGGAAGTGTGATTAAGGACTCGTACCCGAAACCCTGGTAACAATTTGCGTACCCAGTTCGATTGGTAGCATCATCAAGTAAATCAATGTTTAAATCACCCAAAATAATGACATTCTTACGTTCACAAGATAAAGTTTCAAGGACAGCGTTGAGACATGAACAAAACTCTGAAATTGACGATGAAGGCGAACGATAGATAGTTCCAAGAACAAGTTTATCAGCGGATGAAGGCTTGTCTAGTTCTATCCAAACAGATTCGCAGTTATCGACGACAATGTGAAGGTCATATCTGCGCTTATAATGCAAAGTAGGGGAAATAAAGATGGCTGCGCCACCGTGACTACTCGATGTGCGATTGCAATATTCTGACAAGTAGCCTGGCAAGCCGAACAAGTTTTTATCTTCAAGTGAAAGCCATGTTTCTGACATGCAGACGAGGGAAAAGGAATTTTTGAAAGAATGTAGAAGAGCGTTTATTTCATCATGATTTCTTCTTAGGCTACGCGCGTTAATATGAAGTGCTGATAAGCTAGAGTTGTTCAGGAAGGAATCTAATTTATTGATACTAAAATAAGACGACATGATGAAGCGCGCTTTCACTTGATAGATAGGTTACTATAGGTGAACAGATCTACCGAAAGACTGAAAGGTCAGCTTCGGTGCGAATGCGATACACCCTACTTTCGTTAGATTGCCTCGCCTTAATCTGGCAGTTGTCAGTCCAAAGGTACGCCCAACCCTTTTCTTTTTTTAGGGCAAGAGCTTTCGCGAACAACCTTTTGTTTTCAGGGGTGAGGTGGTCATTTACGAACACAGGATAATGACGAGGGCCTGGGAATCCGAGATCATTCGTGTGCAATTTGGCCTTGCGAGCCTTGCTTAGAAATTCCTGCTTTTTATCGCGAGAACAAAAGCGCGCGATAATGTTTTTGTTTGAGTCATTCTTAGTGGGGACGCGATGAATGACGTCGATGTCTGAAGCACTGATAGTGCAGTTGATTTTAGTAGCCACAGCCTTTACGATGGCTGTGCAATCTTCCCCTTGCGAACACGGGATTCCTTTTAGTTCTACATTGTTAAGTCTCGAGTATTGTTCCAGTTCAGACACACGGTTAGTCAACGTTTCATTTTGTTTCTTTAGCGACTTGTTAGAGGCAACTAATGTGGCGTTCTCCGAACGTAACTCTTCAACAAGCGCATTGAGACCACTGAGGCCCAACACAAGGCTTTCAACTTCAGCCTTCAGTTTTGATATCTCTGGCTGAGGTGCCAGAAGTTTGGGTTTGCATTGCGCAATGAGCTTAGAAGCTATTTCTTCCAGTTTACCCTCGGTCCAAGCCTCAAGCTGCTCAATGCGCTTCGCCAACTCGACATTTGAGGGCATGTTTGCAGGCAATCAAAAATAACGAGCAAGGTTATACAGTGTGGTATTAAATGACAGAACTAACTCACTCACAGCAGCAGTCACGGCAACACACGACGCCTAAAACAACAGTGAAAAGACACTGACCTGCGGAAGCGTCGAAAAGCCTTTAGTAAAAGCGTCGATACGGAGAGCCGTAACTGCTGCTGCAAAGTGACGTTGGGTGAGACGGGCCACCGCTTTATGCCGGAACAGGAGCAGGTGATCAGCGCAGTAGATCTACGCAGATGATTCCTTATCCACCAAGGATAGCCGGCACTGGTTTTCGTGTAGGAGGCACGAATACAGATGGCTCAGTCAGGCGGTGTAGCCGGCGTAGAAAAGCTGAAACGGTCGGGAGTACAGGACCACCGAAACCGTGGCGACCGCCGTCCAACAGCAAACTGGATTTCTGCGGAGTCGTCCAAAAGCCTGCGGAAGCGTCGAAAAGCCTTTAGTAAGAGCGTCGATACGGAGAGCCGTAACTGCTGCTGCAAAGCCGTAACTGCTGCATGCTTCCATGTATCCTTTAACATGTGATGAGGCGTCGAACACTACTCGCAGTTTCGTGGTCAGCAAATCTTGTCGCACAACCTCACGATGCGGCTTATAGTACATGGCATTATCAGAGTTTCGTTCCGATACTAATTCAGCATGTCCCATTTGCCAGTATTGACGTATTGTCGCGTCGTATTTCTTCATTAGGCCATCATGCTGCGAGAATCTTTTGACGAGCTTGTTCAGCTGGTAGAGTGCTGTGTCTCGATTGTCGCCTAGAAGATGCTTGCGATCTTCTTACCATGGTAGAGCCACAGAGTACCGGCCGCCTGACTTCCTAACGGTCGCCTTAAACTGTAGAAGGTTCCAGTCGGAGAGACATTCGTTGGAGTTAGTAATGCCCATAGACTCGAGTCGTCACAAAGACTGTAGGATTTCTGCGGTCGATTCCTCTTCTGCGGCATCGACACGCAAGACGCTGACGAGGAGATGAGTTCCACAGTCCAAAAGGGTCTTCTTACTAATAGGTCCTTCTACTGTCCAACCAAATATTGTCTCCATTGCCACTTGAGCTGGCACGTCTGTACATCGGACCCCTTCACCGGTGATTATTTGCCACATATAGTCCCAACCTACTAGCAAACCAATGCCGGTGTCTAGTGCGTCTTTAGGCCGGTAGCCATTCGCAAGCATCTTGCCTTGTCTCCTTAATACTTGAACGAATGCGTTGTTGACTGACGGCACAGTCACATCGTGGCAAATGGCAGGGACGACTACAGCTTCTATGCTAATGTCAACCTTTTTGTCTCTGCTTCGAAGCTGTATTTCAACGACGTTCTGCTTTTCTGTAGCTGAAGAGCAAGTGCTTCCAAAGGTATTCAATGCTAAGCGTGTCTGCCTGACCACCTTCAGGTTAAGCTTACGAGCCACTCTTCCCTAATGAGCTTTTCTGGCTTCCACCATCCAGAATACCTCGAATGCATTGCTAGCTGTCGTTGTTGACCAACTCAGTGCGGAATGTCTGGAGATAGACCGCGTTGTCCTTAGATGGTTGGCCAGAGGACGGTACGTCTTCGAAGGACAATAGAGCGTTCGATGAAACGCACACTGTGGCACTTCCTGAGGTTGCTGCGGTGGTTGAAGCCCTCCGGTAATTGGGGTCGCACATGCTTGAAGCGTGTCTTCCACGGCAGGAGCTGCAGGTAAGCTTGACTGGCAATCCTTCGCTTGGTGGCCTTTTGAAGTGCAGCGGAAGCAACGGTTGTCTTTTGTCAACTGCTCCTTCTTGACAGCCAGAGGGATATCGGCGCTGCAACTTCGCTTCCATCCTGATCGGTACGGCAGAAGAAGCATTTGAACCTTGCGATAGACGTGGCGTTCAAAACTGATGCCGCTGGGATGCCCCCGTTTGCTCGGTCCGAGCGATCGTTCAGAGCAGGTCTCTGATGTGGCAGTGCGTGCTGTTCCCTGCTTTCGAGCTCCACCCGCACGAACAGAAGCAAATTGTTCAGCTCAGCGTCCGACGTAGTTGACGCCTCTGCTGGTGCACCCGACGAGGAGGCTTGAGCAGCATGTACGTCAGAGGAACTTGTAAAGGCGCGGTGTCGTTTCTCTCGAGTGAAGCAGAGACCGATGTCACGCGGCAGAGCCTGTTCCAATATGTCGACGAGCATAGCCGAATATGTCATAGACGGCACGTTCAGGGCTCCAAGGCAGCGAATATGCAGTTGCGTGGCATCGTACAGTCTTCGCAAACCACGGATGTCGTGGGCTGATGTCACGTTCGGTAGATTTCTCAGTGCCGTGAGATGGTGCTTAATAATTATCGTCTTATCACCGAATCTTTCTTTCAGCATAGCAACGGCGTCGGCGTAGCAAGATTCGGTCGTGGGCGAACCCACAATAGCTGTTGCTGCGTCACCAGACAGAAAACTGTTGAGGTAGTAGAACTTAGTGGATGGCGTCAGGTTGTTGTTCAGATGAATGAGCTGTTCGAATCGCTTCCCAGAAGCCTGTCCACTGAGAGATGTCACCTTTGAACGTGGGGATGTGCAGCTGCGGCAACCTGGGCGCCATAAACCTTGCGGGAGCATCGTGTATGGAAGCCGTTGCCTCCGTGTTTCCACTCATGGAAGCTTGCTCATGGCCGGTCTCTGCTCGTTCCAACTGCGAGATTCGGCAACTTAGCTCGGCAAGCAGGATCACCGCTTCGTCTTGATATTCAGTGGTTGCAGTGTAGTCCTGTTCGATATTTTCCTTTCGAATGTACTGCTCGTACTGCTCGTTGGTCTGCGAGAGCTCGTCATTACTAGCGGTGAGTCGCTGCTTTACAGCAGCGAGCTTCGCGATGTCGACGTTAGCGGAGTCGAGCAAGATTCGCGCTTCCTGAATAATCTTCGTGTTCTGCGCGCGTCGTGCAGATCGCTTGCCTTTGAGTCGATCAATCGGGAGAACACAGCAGCTGGCTGACGTTGTCGTACCAACCTGGATCCTCGCATCTACGATGCGTCGAGTCCTCCCCGCCCGCGACGCGAAGCGAGAGTAGAGTGATGTTCGCCATGCGTAGAAGGAAGGCTTGTCCGCACGTGGGTTTTCGGCACCAAAATGTACACGCTAGGACGTTAGCGGGTACGGAAGGACTCAGCCAGGAGCCATCGTAACGCCATGTTCGTTTGGTTTGGTTTGGTTGTCCTATTGGTCTATGGCACGTACCCACTCTGGGGGGATGGGCCAAGAATGCGTTGTTGAAATTTAAAAGGTTATTCGAAAAATGTTAAAAGGTTAAATAATATTATAAGAAAAAAAAGAGAGAAGAAATAGTAATAATAAGTAATACATCAAATTTATACTTAAAAAATTCTGCTGTTGAGCTCGTATTCCAGACTGCCGTATTAACCTGATCGTAGCACTTTTGATTTGATGAGATTAGTTTGATTTTACCGCAATTTAATAACGAATATTTTTGAAGGCAAGATTAAAATGGTACACGTTTAGAGGTTTGCATGAAATTACACATGCCATGTTCGAACGTGTTCTCTACTTCGTCTTCTTCTCTGCCTTATCTGGCTGGCTGCGTTTATTTACACTTCGTCTTTTTTACAGCATAGTCAGTCGAATGGCCACAAGCCTTCGCCGAACACACTTTGGAATGTACGAAGTGTCCTTCGATGTTTTATTCATAACACTTTGCACATTTAGACAGAGTAGCTGCAAATGACACGTGTCGTTTCTTTGTCATTTGGATGCCCCATTTGCTGTCTTTTGTTGCACCTTTTTTAGCCCCGTGTGTGGTTTCTTTGCATTCATTCGCCTCCCCTTTGCCGTCGTTCGGGTGATCATTTGGTCATTCCAAGGTGCATCATTGTTTTCATTGTCTTGTGTAATGCCACCGTCTGAGTCCGTAGTGGGGTCAGAAAGCTTGCATCTTCCTTTCATTTCCTCATCCCACACGTACGTCACTTTAGTCCGACTAGCTTATATCATACTTCAGATAGATTTGATCCGTACGACTGTCTTTAACGGTGTACCACAGCTGCTTTCTAATTTTCTGAATTATGAGTGAATAGTCCTCAGACAATGAGTTCACAGCATTCTTTAGTTTCCTCGCATTTTTTAGCAACTGCGTTCTTGCATTGGAATGAAAACTTGCGCATTATAAGTGGGTGTGGTTTCTTTGCTCTTTTTCTGCCCAACCTGCGAATAAGTTTAGGCTGCTTGCTTGGATTTCTTGTCTATTTTCAAGGATGATTCTCAAAACAGCTCCTTTCGGCGAATTCACCGTTTGTTTCACACTCATCAGTTCCGTGAATAATGACATTGTTGCGTTCATTTATATTATTAAAGTCATCTATCTCTTTTAGGAGAAATTCACCCTTCTTATTCAACCTTGGAACAAGGTCGCACTCTTGGTAGATCTTGGTAGATTTCGAAATACTCTTCAGTAGGAGCGCCTATCCACGCCGGCGCGTGTGCTGCTCACGTTGCTAAGATCTGTGTTTGTTTTTTTAAGTGCGAAGCGCTTTAGGGGGCCGGTGTGTCGTATGCTCTGATCGTATGGTGTCGTCGTCGCGTGGCTTATTCCTCTTGTTCTTCGAGCGTCTTGATGATAGTAAGTGCGGAGCACTTCAGGGGCCCAGGCTGCCGTGGCATGGCGTAGCGCAGGAAAAACCACGTATAAAAATTGAAAAAGAGGTTTGTGAATGAATGTTCTGCGTCCTCGTCCTGAGATTCGCTGGTTTTTTTCGCATCTACACATAAACCAACCGGCCCAGCTTTTCAAGCTTGTCAAAAGAGGAAGCAAGCGAGGAAATAGAGAGAGAGAAAGGAAACTAGGCAGAAAAGTAGAAATAAAAAGAAATGAAGGGAAAGAAACCAGAGAAAACTGGGCGAGAGAGAAGGAGAGAAAGGGGAAACCCAATAGAACGAACAAAGAAAGCTTCCTTCAGGCTTGGCTCCAGTAGTGCGAAGCTGCCTTAATTTTCTTTTTTTTAATTTTGAGTTGATGCTACGACGTTGTAGAAGGACGGGACTAGCGGCTTTTCGAAGGACGCCCGATGCGGCCGCGTCATCCCCTCTTTCTTCAGGTCGACCTATAGAAAGCGAACAGCATCGGCGTGTACTATTCCAATTCAAATGCGTGCCTTTCGAATGTCAAGACTGTAGGATTCATCCTGTATTGTACATACATCAAGTTACAACAGCTCAGAACCGAGTTTCAGCCTCTGTCTAATATATCACTCAAGAAAAATGTTTATAAAGAGAAGCGTTCCACATGCGGGCATCGAGACGTCGTCGGAATGACGCGTAATAGAAATGCAATAAACAAGACGCTAGAGAGGTGCCATCTTTACGGGGTTGCTTGAAGTGGCCACTAGCAGTGCGCTCCTAGTCCATCCCTGTTGTCCCTCAAAGCACTCAAGCTGCCGTCCGAGCCGGTTCGGGTTCATCTCCCTTCATCATCTCCGTGAGCAGGTTTCTCATTCGCTACCGCGCCTCATACACGCAGTTCTCCTAATCGCAATCAATTTTGTAAGTTTCTAAGCGTACTCGCTTCACGAGTCGGCGTATCCCTCGTTTTCTTGATCACTGAACACTGCCCGAAAAGCAGTTCACAGGCGCAACTTCTACAACGTAAAGAGAAAAGGCCTGAATCAAGTATTTACAACAAGATTCATTATTAAAGACACCGGGAGCTATTTCTTCTTCCTGAACAAGATTCTTGTTCTCCCTGAGCTTCTTCAGGCGCCTACCCGGCTGTCCGACATACCTTTGCCCGCAGGTCAAGGGGAGAGAGTAAATTGCGCCTGCTTCACAATTACTAACAAGCAGCTCCAGGTGTTCATTCGGGGCATCGTGTTTTATTTCTGGCATTACAGTGGACAGCTGAGAAATGTTTAGACACTTCGTTTGCGGCGGCAAACATGACGTCTACGTTGAACTTGAACTGATGGCGCAAATCTTAGACAGGGACGAAAAAGACACGTAAGACACGGAAAAGCGCACACTCGCAACTCAATTTTATTCTTCCGAAAGCTTAGCTTAAGAACCCTCAAGCACGCGCACACCACCGAATGAAAAATAACAATCTCCGAGAAACCGCTCGATCAAAACCTATCTACCAAAAAACTATACTCATTTTGATAAAGAGTTACAGACGGAACGCTGACACAAAGATCGCCAGATTTCTGTATGTACAGGCGTGAGCAAAAGTGTGCAGACCACGGGATCGCGTGGCCGAATGCATCGACGCGCCATCTAGCGACGTGACGCCTGCTGCGGTGCGCGTGCGCGACCCATCGTATCAGTTGGCCTCTCATGTCGCTCTGTCTGACGCTGTGACGGCGCTCGCAGCCAAAACGACAACTGGGTGTCGCTTTCTTTGCTCCACAGAATCTGTGCCGTTCCTTTACGTAGCGGCTGTGACGGGGCCGGTTCAAGCGCCAGGCTCGCGTCGTTTCTTACACCAGTTGATTAGCCGAACTAAGCATAGCTAGCATGGCACAAGCTGCAGCCAAGCACACAAAATTAAGTTTTCTCAGCCCAGCTAGCCTTTGTCGCGTTAACCCAAGTTAAACTAAATGAGCCTAGTTAAGTCAAAGTAAGTATAGCCGAAACTAATACTTGAGCACGGTATCACCTAATGAACTCAGGCGTAAGTAGGTTTAATTAAGCCTAGTCCAGCTTGCTGTTCTCATGTTACGCGAAGTTAAGCTTAGATGAGCCCAGATGAGTCGAGGTAAGTATAGCCAGATCTAATTAAGCATAATTGATCATATTATCTCTTAATTTAGCTGAGCGAAATTAGCCTAAATAAGGCAAACATAACCGTGGCCAATTAATCTAAGTCGACTTTCTCATGAGCCCAGAGACGCCAAGCCCAAGAAGATACTAATTACTCCTTATCGACTCCAAACTAATTAAGCACATTCACGTCTAATTAATATTAGTTATGGCGAATATGAATTATGCTTGATTAATTAGCCTGAGATCCAACCAAAGACACCCTAGCTACTGGAGTTTCACGTGACATAATTACGCTAATTATGCATAACTAACCTAATTAGGCAGGGTCAAGGTAAGTATAGATAAATCTGATTAAATGTGGTTGATCATGGTGTCATCAAACTAATCGTATCGTAATTAGGTCTAATTAAGCAATATTTCATTAAACCCAATTAAAGTAATTAAAGTCGAATTCTCATTAGCTCAGTGAGTCCGAGCTCAGGAATGTACTAATTACTCCTGACCGAGTAGAGTCTCATTAAGCTTAATTAGATACACTAATTACAATTATTAGGGATTAATGTGTGTGACATCGAAGCCTACCCGAGGTATACTCTATTTTGTGTGCTTGGCTTCATCAGGTTATGCGATACCAGCTATGCTTACTTCGGCTAATCAACCGGTGTAGAAAACGACGCGAGCCCGGCGCTTGAACCGGCCACGTCGCAGCCGCTGCGTAAATGAACGACACAGATTCCAGTGCAGATTCTATGGAGCAAGGAAAGCGACACACAGTTGTCGTTTTGGCTACGAGCGCGGTAACCGCGTCAGACAGAGCGGCATGAGAGGCCAACTGATAGGACTGGACGCGCATGCGCCGATGCATGCGCCCGCAGCACGCTTCACGTCGCTAGATGGCGCGTCGATGCATTCGGCCACGCGATCCCGTGGTCTGCACACTTTTGCTCACGCCTGTACATAGCCTCAGCCAGTTCCCGTGCCACCTTGTCCTTGCTCTTCCGCAAAATGCATGCGTTGCCCAGCAGTGGTTTACACGTGCAAACCTTGCAGTGATGTGGCAAGTGAGATCCCGTCCCGTTCTTCAGAGACAAGGCGTGCTCTGCTAGTCGGTCAGTAATACACCGGCCAGTCTGGCCGATGTACATGCGGCCGCAGCTCAACGGAATCTGATAAACAACACCAGTTGAACACTTCATGAAACGCGTTTTGTTTGTGTGTTTTTTCTCACAGTCAGGACTCTTAGCAGACGACACTCGAGCGCAAATACGAGAGAGTTTTCGCGGAGCCGGAAACACTACGGTGTATTACGTGTCTTTTTCGTCCCTGTCTAACATTTGCGCCATCAGTTCAAGTTTAGCTATGCACCAACTAGCCCGACAGCAAACGTTACTAAGCTACATGACGTCTACGCTATCGGGCACGCTTTTTTCGTCAGATTGTGTGCTACTTTTTGTACGTTAGGCAGCACAACACAACTTTCCCTCCTCCGTGGGCACGATGCCGCTGGGAGGTGGGAGCGACGAGCTGGCCGACTAGCCTTCCGGCAAGCCGAAGATTCCGCCCGGGTCCAAGGACTTCCGCCGGCGTCCTGAGGCTCTGCCAGCATCATCGACGGAGGGTGGGAGGGGATGGTTTATCCCGGCCTCGCCCGAAGGAACACTGCCGGACGAGTTTTAAATAAATTTTATTCAGTCATTCATTCATCCTGACTGTGCTGATCACCGCGTTTTATTTCCTTTGGCAAGGCACGAGTCAGTCGCATGAGCAGATCACTCGGGTAACCAGCTGAAACCTGGCGGGAGGCTTGAGCAGTGAAACTGATCTGTAAAAACGAAACTGAATTTCGTGAATAACTTTTTTTTAAAACGAAACGCGATAGCAGCCCTTCTTACAAGCTTTGTGTGATGGGACGAGTAGGGGAGCAACGGTCTACTGGCCCCTATAGATGATACATCCAGCAAACATGTCCTTCAGTGAAGTGAAGCTTAAGAGAGTTCTTGCGAGGGTTATCCTCCGGAACTCCTTGCATTAGCAACTGCAGTGGCTTAAGACCGTCTGGAATCACTCAGTACCCGTGCTCTTTATCCGAGAGCTTGAGTATCTCAAAACTGTCGTTTACACCTGCATACACGATGCAGTGCGTGCAACCAGATGCGCATAGGATCTGTCATCTTTGTTTCTGCGCATGCTACCTCAGGCGGTCATTCAAGCATCTCTCGGATTGCGTGACGTACACTTTTCCGAGAGTACGCCACCCCTGTAGAATACTTAGTGAAGGATCGCTTAACGAATCTTGATACGCATCAAGCGAAAAATGCGTGGTGCATTCAGTCATACCTCTCACGCAGGAAACTAGAGGACCCGAATTTATCCTCATAGTGGTCCCTGAGCGTGCTCTTGCGTGCTGCGCAGTCTGGTGCGGCATCCAAGCGCGTGGTGAAGCAGTTTCACTTCACTGCGTGGCCGGACCACGGTGTACCGGCCCACCCACTCTCGCTGGTCCAAATGATCGAACTCGCCAAGGCGCACGCGCCGTCCAGCAAGGCGCCGCTGCTGCTACACTGCAGGTGAGCATCGTTACGAATAGTTAGTGTTTTTCTAGCTAATTCAGCGTTGTATTTTGTTTAATATAAAATTGATTGATACAGTCGGCGCACTTTTAATGAAGGCTCATGTGACTATTGGCACTGAAAGGGAGACGATTGAAGCGTTTCTGATAAATAACAGCAGGCAGTGAGTGCATTGGCGTGCCATCACTACATTTTAGTGAGGAAGAAGCGATTCATTTTTAAATATAGCTTGTAGACGCGTCAAGCTCAGGTTGTGCGCTACCTCGTTTGCCGGTCACTCGGTAATGATCCTGTAATGGACGCATGTTTCTGTGTGCCGGCATTATTGGACAGCTCACGTCAATGGAATCTGCAAGATCACTGGCTCACGGTGATTTGTTAGTTCACCAATGTTACTATATCTGTAACGAGATTAATCGTTCGGCATCCCATATAAATCCTCGTGGTTTCAGTTAATAAGCATTCGCAAGCTGGCACCCGTGCTTGGCTTCGTCTTTTTACCGCCATACCAATTTTCCTTCTTAAGTCATTTTCCCAAGTGCGGCTGACAGCCGGTTATTCGGCATATCGCTACCGTAGTGTCCGGAAAAGCCGACGTAAGCTACTGATTTCGGCTGTGTAAACACTGATGAATGGAACCGCTTGCACGTGTCCATATAAGACAGTGGTTTGGCTCTAGTGTTGGCGATGAAGTGCACTTGCCCTTGCAGTTCCAGTACATATACAAGTAAATAAAACGAACGGCAAAGTGTAACAACTGCCTGGTTCCTATTATGTGAATGTCATGGCACGCAGGCGTCATGACCACCAAAAATTAGCAGAAACTGCATAAAAGAACCTTGGGGCTATAGTAAAGGCTCAGACAACCGGAAGGCGTCCTATTGTTGCGGTGCCAGCCATCTTGAATGCTGACCTCCCCTCGACAGCGCCGGCGTCGGTCGCACGGGCACCATCGTCCTGATGGAACTGGCACTCGACATGGCCCGGGCCGAGAAACGTGTCGACGTCATGGGCCTGCTGTACAAGCTGCGCCAGCAGAGGGTCAACCTCGTAGAGACAGTGGTACGTATACGTCCACAGCGTGGGCGCTTCGAGCATTGCGGGATGCCGTCTCTCCCTGAGAACCGTCCTGAGCGGCAGGGATGTTCACAGTAGCCGTACAGTGACATGCTCAGTGTGGCTCTCTTCAGAAACACTTGGGCATCCTTTGAACTGTTAGCCACGCGGGAGGTCACTAAGGGCTCTAGTTGGGTTAACCTTCAGCTTGAACCTTTGCTTAAGCTTAAGGCACGATGTGGCAATTCAATTTAAAACAGAGGTAACTGCGTAATCGGTTTTTAAGTCATCTCTCACCGAACCGTGCGTCCACGATATGAGTGCCAGCTTTTAATGTCATGTCATCACGTGGTCATGACGTTGACGAAGGCAGTAGTCGGTAGGTTCAAGACGAAACTTTTTATTTGGGAGAACCCGGGAAACGAACATTCGAGCTACTGCAATACACGCTGTACACCGATAGCGGCGAGCAGAGCGTCGGCGGTGAGGTGCGTCGGCATTTATACAAGGGGTGTTCAAATGAAAAGGTGCGAAACGTCGTCACAATACGACCGTTAACAAAGATGCCTATGCCGCTATGGGAGAACGTAGCCAGGAATTCAAACATGCGATTGCAGTCTCCGCCGTGGATCGAAGAAGGCGGGGGTGCCCGCATGCGCAGGAGGGCTCTTATAAAGAGCTCCGTTCAATTGACGTGGCAGTGCGGCACTCGCATTGCAAAATTCGACGATTGAGGAGTAGCGAGGCGTTATCCGGTTTCTGACAGCGCCACCATTCATTGCCTGCGATTTCCATGTGTCCGATTTCCTGAACAAACATCTGGAAGGCAAGCGCTTCCACTCGGCGGACGACGAACCAAAATGACGCTGTGAAGGACTAAGTCTCGTCGCGGCCACGGGAATTCTGGGAAACCTTCGGCTCGTTCATGAATGGGATCGTTGTGATCGGCCGCATACTTTGAATAAAGTCTTCATTTATACTCGCCGCGCCGTGTCGTACCTTTTCATTTGAACACCCCTTGTACATGCGGCATCGAATATTGGAGCCTTATCGCTGGCACTCGCGTGAGCTCTCAAACTTGACTATTCGCGTCGACTTTGACGAAGCGTCCGTAACGGGCACACGAGCCGAGAAATGGGCGTATGGCCTTCTCGTCGGCGCTTCACTTATGGCAACCCATTGCTACTCACCTCATCCTCGTCAGCTTCCATTTTAGGGCGACAATGAAAACATCCACGGGCTGGGTGGATGCTCCCCTTTATAACGGGGTGTCTGCCACCAGGCTCGATAAAAATAGGGAAATTTCTTTTTATGATGGCCTAATGGATTATCTACATTGATTAAATCTATGTTATTATACCAAAGAAAATATAAATTCACGGTCCATCTCTCTGCCTCTTAAGGCAGAATGACCTTATTTTTCCCCGTTATTTATTTTTGTCCTTTATCTCTACTTTTCTGCCACCAAATCTCTAACCGTCTCTTACTTATTTCTATCGCGGACGTGTTCGGCTTTCCATTGATGTCCCTAAAACCCAAGGCTTCATGTAGACTCGTGCCCACACGTATACCTGGGTGGATATCGCCACATTCAATCAGTACATGTTCCATCGTCTCCTTAGTTCCCTCACAGCATGTACATTGTTTATTTATTTATTTATTTCAAAAGTACTGCCAGCCTCTCACATGAGGCCTTTGGCAGGGGTGGGTGATACATAAAAGGAAACATGAAAATACAACAAAAAAAGAAAACATGATTCAGAGATACATCATCGGGAACTAGTGCATCAGAATGAAACGCCAGTGCTTCCACAATTAGAGAGATATGTGCATACACGCGTAGGAAAAAATTTGAAAAAATAAAGCAACACAAAAACAATGACAACATCAGGTCATACAAAACCACGGAGGCAACCATCATATAACAGGGCAAAAATCAGCAACGTTTCAGAATACAACGCATTCATGACAAGCATACTATGATAATATTATGAGTATATGAAAAAGTGTTAGAGAGTGAAACATAAATTGAAGCCTGTTCCGGATGCGTGGCGGAATAATAGACGGCCAAGCGAAAAGAAAGAGGAAAGTCATGTGGGTTGCTGGTGTTTTAAGTTGGTCATGAACGATTGCACGGTATCGCAGTTTATCAGATCCGCGGACAGAGCATTCCAATTAGTGACAGTGCGCGGGAAAAATGAGTTTTTAAAGGCTTTTGTTTTACAGGAATACTCCCTCAGTTTTTTTGGGTGCTCGGAACGAGTTGATCGGCGGTGAACCGTTTCTATGTACGCATCCTTGTTTATCCGCAGCTTGTCGTGGTAAAGTAGAAACATATACTTCAATCGATCGTGTTGCCGTCTTGCCTGCAATGTATCTAGGTCAGCTTTTTTTAACAGCTCAATGGGTGACGTAAAATAACTGTAGCGGTTGTAAAGAAACCGGATTGCTTTTCTTTGAATCATTTCAAGTGTTTTAATATTTACTTGGCTGTGAGGATCCCAAACCACAGATGAGTACTCGAGGATCGGACGGATAAAAGTTTTATACGCAATTAATTTCAATTTTGGGGTAGATTTGCTCTTCGATTGTTCTTCTTCGTTACTGAATCTCGCTTTATAACTACGCGTTCTAAGGCAACCCGATCTTGCTTCAAACGGTAAAGCGCTTCCCTTGAATTATCATAAAACCTCTCCCTCCTTATTTCGTTTTTTCCCTTTCGGTCGTTACTGAGAGCCGGCTTCTTTTCTATCGCTGTCATCCAATAAGTCCTCTCCGCCTCTCTGACTTTTCGCTTAATGCTCCTTGTTGCCTTGTCGCCCACACTGCTAGCCGTATATTTACTGGTGAGCCTCCTAGTTCTTTTTCTCCACTGCGTGTCAACGCTTTTTCTATACAACTACCTGAAAACCTTCTCTGCCCATCTACCCTCCTTCATTTTCCTCAGCCTCTCTTCAAATCTCATTTTGCTCTGAGCTTCCCTCACTTCGAAGCCTGTCCATCCCATATCACCCTTTGCAGCCTCATTTGTCGTCTTCCCGTGAGCGCCAAACGCGAGGCGTCCCACAGTCCTTTGATTTACATCCATTCCAAAGCGACATCTCTCGCAGGCTGTGAGCCTCAGGTAACCGAAAAAACGGCATTCTTCTGGAGAAACTACCTTGTTCGATCTCTGAGGCAACCTACGACAATAGGCACTGTATGCTCCCAGAAAGTCCAATTGGTTCTTTGCACGTAGCTTAACAAGCATTTGTCTACACTAAATATGAAACATTCATTTTTAGTTCCAAACTCGGACAAAATCATTAATTACCTATTGAATGACAACCCAGGAACCTGTTCCGGTTCAGCGTTGACGTTGAAGATCTCTTTTTTTCTATTCCGCACCGTACACTCCTGCAGTATGTTCGAGAATGCATTGAAAATGACAATGACGAGCGCCTTTTTCAGAATGATTGCGGTATCTCGACTGGGTTATTTTTGGAACTCCGGTCTTTCTACCTTAACAACACGCACATTGTCTCGGAAGGCCAAACATTCATGCAGAAGAAAGGTGTTATATATGTGCGAAGGTGTCTACCGTGCTGAGCAACATTTTTCTGAGCAAGGTTGACAAGAGAGTAGAGGACGATTTGGCTGGGGACTGCATCCGCATTTTTCGGTACGTTGATGATTTTCTTGTCACTGCCAAATCCCTTGAGCCGTTCAAGCAGTGCAAAACGTTCTTGATGTGTTCAGTAAAAATGGGTCCAGACTTAATTTTACGGATTAGTATGTGGAACATCGTAGATTGCGCTATTTAGATTTAGAACTAACTTTTCAAAAAGACCACTTGTGCTGGCAATATGCTCCCAGGAGCGAGAAGCCACTGCTAAACTACAAGTCTTGTCACTCGAAACTCGTAAAGAACGGCGTGGTCACCGGCTGCCTGGGAATGGCAGTAAAGAAGTTTTGTACTCGCCAGAAAAGCACTAGTCTAGAAGCCCAGGTGCATCATTGCAGGAAAGCCGGTTTCAAGGACTCGGTCCTTGTAGAATGTGCGGGTAGATTACTGAAAACATTGAAACCCTCAAAACGCAACCTAGAGCAAAGAAGCAACACGGATGATCGTAATCGGAAGGTAGCGGTAATGCCCTGCGCGCATTCTCTTTTCCACAAGTTTCGGAAAGTAGGGGCTAGGTATGGCCTCGATGCACTGTTTTCTGCGCCTAATGAAGTCAGCAAGGTAGGAGCCACAATTCAAAGGAAGCTAGAGGCATTGGGATGAAGCACAGGATGCCTAATAAGACATGTGAACAAGTTCATCCCGTGTAAAATTGCTGTTGTGTACCAGATACCTTTGTCCTGTGGCCCTACATATATAGGGCAGACAGGCCGGTGCATTAATGTGAGGCTTCTTGAGCACAAGAATTCATTATACAAGAAATCAAGAAACTTGTCCAAGCACTGTTTTGAGTGTGCCGTTTTTTGTTGACACAGAAATCTTGTTTGTGCATAATGACAGCTACACAAGAGAAGTGGCTGAGGCATTCCACATATCTAGAAAAGGGAGTCATTGCGTCGCCCAACTTTCCCTGGCGTTATCATCAAAAGAAATCTGCCTCTTAAACGGGGGTGACTAGGAAGCTCACACGAGGCTGTGCCATACGGTTTGACAGGTCTGTCATCTTTGACACTGAGCATGCGCGCTCGCCATGTTGTTTTTCATTAACACGTACATGTTGCTTTTCAGTAAACAAGTCCAATTGAACTGTGCAAAGTACATGAACTCTTGATTACTCCTCAGAGAAAAACTGTGCAGTCTATATGCTTCTTGCACTTTGCAGCGATTATATTGTTCTTGCTGATTACTTTTTTTCAACGTATATAGTGGAAAACTTCAAATTAAATTAGAAAAAGTAGTACTCACCGCGTGCGTTCGAGGAGCTCTCGTTTTGGTTAAGTTGAATGACTCGTAGAACGGAAAAAATTCACCCGAGTCAATATGTCAGATGAGTGGTTTGTTAGGCGAGTTGGTTAAGCATCATAGTAGAACATAGCGCAAACATCACAGCATATCCACGGAGTGAATGATGATGAGTGGGCGAAGCTCCGGAGGTTCATCGGTAAACCGTGAATCTTCCGTGAAATTCGCCCAGTACATCATTAAAGACGTGACAAACACTGGGTGTATATATACAAGAAATTTATATTTTATTCGCGAGCCGTGGTTTTCCGTTTTCTTTTCGTTTCTTTGTTGGTGGGGGTTACCGTTTACATAAGCCGTGGCTTCCGTTCCCCCCTTCATTATAACGGCTTTATGGTCGGTGAAATCGAGGGAGAGCGGTTCCTGGATGGGTCGTAGTCGAAAGTTTGCAAAGACGAGATCGATGGAGGTTCCTCGGATGGTGGTTGGTTGCATGTGGTCAAACGATATGCATGTGAGAACATATCGCGATGCCATGTGTTGTATGAGCCAACTGTTTTCAGTGATGTCAACGTTAAAGTCACCCACCAGTAGGGTAACGGGACACGCTTATTCTTCATGGCCCTCAACGACATCATTATCACGCATAGTGGGAACATTCCATGTGCTGTGCCGTGTGGCAGCGTCATCGTCATCGCACAGGAGTGGCTGCGACAACGACGCAGGACGCCGGACTAGCTATGCCCTAAGGAGTTTCGCCCCTAAAACGGACAAAGAATGAACCACACGAACACAGCGCAAACTATCAACTGATTTTAGATGCGAAGCATCTTATGCTCGGGGCTATGTCCGTCCCTCCCGCGTCCCCCCATCCCGCGTCCGGCCACTTTCATGAAGTAGGGAAGCACCCATTATGCGAACCAAAACACTGTAGTAATATGAAGGCCGTCAACCCTACCACAGTCATCAGAGTCATGGCCGAGAGCACAGAGAGGCTGCTTAGAAATGGCTAGGCAGGTGGTGGCTGTCGCCCAGGTTGACCCCATTCCTTGAGTCATGGCCGAGAGCACAGAGAGGCTGCTTAGCAATGGCTAGGCAGGTGGTGTCTGTCGTCCAGGTTGACCCCATTCCATAACCCTTTACTCCTGGGTGTCGCGAATTCGCGACATACCGAAAAACTCCGAGCCAACAAGTCACGAGACGCGTGCCGCCTTTAATGTCGGCTGTCAAGTACTCACGGAGAATGTAGCTTTCAGAATTAAATACTCTTGCGCCGTCTTGAGTAAGGTATTCAATGCTAGAACCAATTGTTTTATAGCTGATGGCGGAGAGCGCGAAGCACGTGCGACAGCTCTCACTTCTTCGTTCTTTCTCGCCGAAGTTACATAACTTCAATGTTCGATAATTTGGTTTATTTGGTGTGTACACATTCAGGAGGTGCAACACAACATGTTTTATAGTTTTGAAGTGCATTTTTAGATGCGAAGCATCTAATGCTCGGGGCTATGTCCGTCCCTCCCGGGTCCGTCCCGCGTCCCGCGTCCGGCCACTTTCATGAAGTAGGGAAGCACCCATTATGCGAACCAGAACACTGTAGTACAATATAAGGCCGTCGACCACCACTACAGTCACCAGAGTCATGGCCGAGAGCCCAGAGAGGCTGCTTAGCAACGGCTAGGCAGGTGGTGTGTGTGTCTCCCAGGTTAACTCCATTCCTTGATCTTGCTTGCATGTGTTTTAAGGGGGCTTAGTCCGTCCCTCCTTCACGCGTCCCACACCACCACAGCCCACTCGCGTCCCTTCCCCCCTCTCTCTCTCTCTCCTCTCCTACGCACACCCCCCTTTCTCTCCTCTAGGAATACTCTACGCAGCGGCGCCCGCGTCCCGCGTCCTACACCCCCCACAGCACAAGCGCTCCCCTCCCCCCTCTCTCTCCTCTCCTAAGCTCACCCCCCTTTTTCTCCTCTAAGAATCCTCTACTCTACGGAGCGTCCCACACCCCGACAGTGGATGCGCGTCCCCTATCTCCTCTCCAACGCTCACCTCCTTTCTCTACTCTAGGAGTCGTCTACTCTACGGAGCGGCACCCGCGTCCTCTCCGGCTCTCTCCTACGCTCACCCCCCTTTCTCTGCTGTAGGAATCCTCTGCTCTACGGAGCGGCGCCCGCGCCCGACATCCCCACAGCGCATCCGCGTCTCCTCTCCTACGCTCACCCCCCTTTCTCTACTCTAGGAATCCTCTACTATACGGAGCGGCTGTCGCGTCCCACACCCCCCACAACGCATGCGTGTCCCCTCTCTCTCCTCTCCTACGGTTGCCCCCCGTTCTCTCCTCTAGGAATCCTCTACGGAGTGGGGCGCGACAGCTGCATAGGCACCGCGGTATAAAAATGACGCAGCGCGTCTCATTCTCCTGTGCAGCGCCGCGATGAGCGCCCGGGCCGCTGCCGCGAAACGAGAGCGGCGACGTTTCTGCCGCTCAAGCTAACCATCTTTACGCTGCTTCGCATCCACACATGGTTCCCTTTAGCGGGAGATGGGGCAGTTTTTTTTTGTTGCCAGATCCTCATTTCTGTGGCATATCGCGAATTCGCGATATACCTAAAAGTATGCTTTAAGCGCCCGTCCATGTTTTAGCCGTGTGTTGTGTCGTTTTAGCGCTGCGTATTCTTATGTATGCTTTAAGGTTGCATTTCAAATAATTTAACTGCAGAATCAATTATAGATTGCTATTTAAAGCTGGAAAATGAAAACAGTTTTAATTTTGTTTGGCAGTTTCATAATTCAGGCATTAAAGGGATAATCTTGCTAGCATGTTTGGAGGGGGCTTAGTTCGTCTCTCCTTCCGGCGTCCCACACCACCACAACGCATGCGCGTCCCCTCCCCTTCTCTCTCCTATGCTCACCCCCCTTTCTCTACTCTAGGAATCCTCTACTCTACGGAGCGGCCCCCCGCGTCCCACACCCCCCCCACAGCGCATGCGCATCCCCTCTCCTATGCTTTCCTACACTTACCCCCCTTCCTCTACTCTAGGAATCATCTACTCTACGGAGCGGCGCCCCCCCATCCCACATCCCCACATCGCATGCGCGTCCTCTCCCCCCTCTCTCTTCTAGGAATCCTCTACTCTACGGAGCGGCTCCCGCGTCCCACACCCCCCACAGCGCTCCACATGTCTTGAAAAGCTGTCGTCCATGCGATGTGGGCAAGACTTCTTGAGCGACACCTTCAAGCAGGACATCGCAATACCATCCTTCGCTATTTTGGAGACCCGAACGGAAGTCGATAGTCGATAATAGGCTTGACGCTGCGGGCGCGTACATCCAGCAAACATGGCTTTCAGCAAATACTAGACACAGATCTAAAATCTGTATACAAGCGCCTTCAGGCACCTTACAGGTAAACTTCAGCCCGGATCCCATTTCCCTGAACACTTTCAACACATCGACCCTAGTGCTAACACATCGGCACTCATCAACGAAAACCATGTAATCATCCACGTACCTGAAAGTTTTCACCACAACAGTTTCTAACGCACTCGCCAAGCCACGGTCAATGGCGCTCAGGAAAATGTCGCTTAATACTGGTGCAGCACTGGATCCTACACGCCCGATCTTTGAGTATATGCACACCCCTTCCACCCAATAACAGTCGACTTTAAATATACAGACAGGAGTTCAAGGAAGCCACATGTCGAAACACTACACTTTTGTTGGAACTCTTGCTCGTCATTGTCTTCTTGAATGCACTTCCTCACACACACCAAAAGTCCGTCATGCGGCAATGAATTGAACAGGTCTTCAACATCCACACTGAACCCTTACAATACCTTCGCCGATCCTTCCATCAAAAATTGGGCTACCTCTTCAGAATTCCTCGTGGTTTAAAAAGCAGCGCAAAAAGACGGTACACAAGATGAAGGAGGACACAGGACAAGCGCTGACCTGTGTCCTTCTTTCAGCGCTTGTCCTGTCTCCTCCTTCATCTTGTGTACCGTCTTTTTGCGCTGCTTTTTAAACCATGAAGTTCAACCAACTCGCCCAGTTTTCATAACTAGGAACGTTCAGCGCAATAATACGGGGGGCACAAGAAAGAGATGCAGACAACACCCCTGTGCCCCCCGTATTATTGCGCTGAACGTTCCTAGTTATGCATCTTTACCAACCCGCCCAACTCGCCGCACCTGTCGCCCAGTTTTGTACGCTGTTGCAGAATTCCTCACTCGGAACGGGTCCACCACACACAGAGACGACAGGTGTTTCTGAAGAAATCGGGAAGCCTCGCGATACCAAGTCACATGCTTTGTCCCTGTTTTTTGCGCTATATTCTACTACGATCAATATGTCAGATTAGAATTATCTTACTGGAACCTCTGGCATCCAAAAGCCTAATGAGCAAGAAAAGAATATGGAATAGTCTATTTTCTATTCCCAGAAATTAAGTGCACATTTTGTAGTACACTGAGTCCAAACAGAAAAAGCGCAAACATGAAAATTGCGGGTTTACATAATTTATGCAAAAAAGAAAAATAATTAAATGATGATCACTCTACGCCAACACAAACATACACAGCTGCGTCACAAATGTCATATGTATTGTGAAAACGAGAAAAACAGAAAGCACAATGATAATAGTTAGTCACAATGGGAAGAATAATTGCAACAAAACACGGCAGTGGTTGATGGCACAGTACAAGATGCAAAGGAAGCGTTAAAAGAAAACAACATCGTTTGCAATTTGGATACGGTACAGATCATGGTGATTGCGACGACACGCGATGGCGCTCTGATGCAGTGTGTATCCAGATGCCTTTCGAATGATTTGTTCATTGTGTTCAGTGTTTGCTTAAGCTCTCTGTTTTCCCCTTCGTTTCTCGCTCCCTCTGGACACAGTCACCGAATAAGCACGGCATAAGGGATTATTCAGTCTTTAAATGCTCAAATAAGTTGCCCTCATATTTTAGAGCGACCCTAGCGCTACCAATTTTTGTTGCCCGCGGCAACATTTTTTTACATTTAGCCTGTAGTAGTGCATCACCATCATTTTGTTTTTCGGTAGAGCGATTTCTGGCTGTGTGCGTTCAATAAAGATCCGTACGCCATTTTCTTTTTTGCAGGCCGTTAACATTCGCTTCACAAAATTTTCAGGAGCAGTACGAGTTCGTGCATGAGGCGCTTGTGGAGCGGCTGTTTGGCGAACCAACAAGACAGCCTTCTGACAAACTGGCTGCTTACTTCAACCGCCTGAAGTTGGAGAGAGCCGGCGGGAAGAGCACTGATCTTGAGCTGCAGTACGAGGTAGGACCGCTGCTCTGCAACGTTCACGCGTGATACGTAGCCTAGCCTATTTACTACACCACCGTATTGAACGTGTGGATGCAAGTCCTCTGTCTTGAGAACGTCGCCTGTGAGTGGCAGATCGACCTCGTTTACGGTGCGTTAAGGAAACGGACAGTGCAGCCGTATCCCATTTGTCAAGATAATCGGCAAATCGTTTTTCTGCTATCAAAGGATGCACCTACGTCAGGATTTTGACGCGTACGACCAGCGTTTTACGAGTACCACCCAGGTTTTAACGTCTACCATCATAACGTGTACTTGCACGGTTTTAACGCGTACCATCATTTGGCGAGTTACTGGGAAACACCCATATTTCCGTAGTTAAAAAAAATGAAGCCTAAGCCCGGAGCTAGCACAATACTCGATCTTCTCACGGCGAAGGCAAATCGGGCAATGTTGAAATTTGGGTGAAGTCGCTATATTTATCGAAACAAACCGCTCTAGATGGTAGCAGGACACGCAGTGCTATAGGATGTCCTGCTCGTGTAACGCATCGTGCACCCTGCGCCTCCTCTTCGTCAGTATTGTCTAGAGCAAGTGTTTTTGTAAGCAGGCTTCGTATAGGTCCACACAGCGCCTACCCACATCCGCGGGTGTTGACTTGCCTTTTTTTTATTTCGAACATTTGCCCAACGGCATGCATAGTTAAATAAACAGATAGAGGCCGGTTTCCGCTATATACATCAACAGTGCTCTAAGGTAGGGCCCATAGAGCCGCAAATGATAATCCGGTGGTCTCGTCGGATGAAGGTCCATTATTCTCAGGTAGCGCCGTCATATCTGGTTCAGGCCAGGGCATCTCCACAAGGGCTTGATTGTAGCCGCGGACGCTTCAGTGGTACAGAATGGGCAAGGATTCCCAAATGGACCATGCAGATGTTGTGGCCAGGCATATGTGACCGACGGAGTAAGTGCCGCCCTCACATGAAGTCTCCGCAACACCACCTCCTCCTGGCGGGTAAGGCTGCCTGGGAAGTTTGAACCACGCGGTGAAATTAAATCTCGTATGGTGCGTCTGAGAATTTCCTCGCGGTGGAGGAAATCACCCCAAGGATCACTAGAGAAAGGCGCTTCTACGTGGCAGCTCACTGTGGGTGGCGGTGTCATCTTCTGAAGGAAAAAATGGTAGCGCAAAGCAACACACGGACAGCCAAAGAGCACGGGACTGGCGCTAACCATTCCTGGCTTGTTGCAACAAAAAAGCCCAGTGTAGGAGGAATATGGCTTATCAAAAAGTTTTCTTGGGCTAGTTGGTTCATGACTTCCGAATCAAAAATCGTAGCGCAAAGCAACACACGGACATACAAAGAACACGGGACTGGCGCTAACCATTCCTGGCTTGTTGCAACAAAAAAGAGCCCAGTGTAGGAGAAATATGGCTTATCAAAAAGTTTTCTTGGGCTAGGTTCATGACTTCCGAATCAAAAATCGTAGCGCAAAGCAACACACGGACAGCCAAAGAGCACGGGACTGGCGCTAACCATTCCTGGCTTGTTGCAACAAAAAAGAGCCCAGTATAGGAGAAATATGGCTTATCAAAGTTTTCTTGGGCTAGTTGGTTCATGACTTCCGATGCAAAAATCGTAGCGCAAAGCAACACACGGACACCCAAAGAGCACGGGACTGGCGCTAACCATTCCTGGCTTGTTGCAACAAAAAAGAGCCCAGTATAGGAGAAATATGGCTTATCAAAAAGTTTTCTTGGGCTAGTTGGTTCATGACTTCCGAATCAAAAATCGTAGCGCAAAGCAACACACGGATATACAAGGAACACGGGACTGGCGCTAACCATTCCTGGCTTGTTGCAACAAAAAAGAGCCCACTATAGGAGAAATATGGCTTATCAAAAAGTTTTCTTGGGCTAGTTGGTTCATGACTTCCGATGCAAAAATCGTAGCGCAAAGCAACACACGGACACCCAAAGAGCACGGGACTGGCGCTAACCATTCCTGGCTTGTTGCAACAAAAAAGAGCCCAGTATAGGAGAAATATGGCTTATCAAAAAGTTTTCTTGGGCTAGTTGGTTCATGACTTCCGAATCAAAAATCGTAGCGCAAAGCAACACACGGACATACAAAGAACACGGGACTGGCGCTAACCATTCCTGGCTTGTTGCAACAAAAAAGAGCCCAGTATAGGAGAAATATGGCTTATCAAAAAGTTTTCTTGGGCTAGTTGGGTCATGACTTCCGATGCAAAAATCGTAGCGCAAAGCAACACACGGACACCCAAAGAGCACGGGACTGGCGCTAACCATTCCTGGCTTGTTGCAACAAAAAAGAGCCCAGTATAGGAGAAATATGGCTTATCAAAAAGTTTTCTTGGGCTAGTTGGTTCATGACTTCCGATGCAAAAATCGTAGCGCAAAGCAACACACGGACACCCAAAGAGCACGGGACTGGCGCTAACCATTCCTGGCTTGTTGCAACAAAAAAGAGCCCAGTATAGGAGAAATATGGCTTATCAAAAAGTTTTCTTGGGCTAGTTGGTTCATGACTTCCGAATCAAAAATCGTAGCGCAAAGCAACACACGGATATACAAAGAACACGGGACTGGCGCTAACCATTCCTGGCTTGTTGCAACAAAAAAGAGCCCACTATAGGAGAAATATGGCTTATCAAAAAGTTTTCTTGGGCTAGTTGGTTCATGACTTCCGATGCAAAAATCGTAGCGCAAAGCAACACACGGACACCAAAAGGGCACGGGACTGGCGCTAACCATTCCTGGCTTGTTGCAACAAAAAAGAGCCCAGTATAGGAGAAATATGGCTTATCAAAAAGTTTTCTTAGGCTAGTTGGTTCATGACTTCCGAATCAAAAATCGTAGCGCAAAGCAACACACGGACATACAAAGAACACGGGACTGGCGCTAACCATTCCTGGCTTGTTGCAACAAAAAAGAGCCCAGTATAGGAGAAATATGGCTTATCAAAAAGTTTTCTTGGGCTAGTTGGGTCATGACTTCCGATGCAAAAATCGTAGCGCAAAGCAACACACGGACACCCAAAGAGCACGGGACTGGCGCTAACCATTCCTGGCTTGTTGCAACAAAAAAGAGCCCAGTATAGGAGAAATATGGCTTATCAAAAAAGTTTTCTTGGGCTAGTTGGGTCATGACTTCCGAATCAAAAATCGTAGCGCAAAGCAACACACGGACAGCCAAAGAGCACGGGACTGGCGCTAACCATTCCTGGCTTGTTGCAACAAAAAAGAGCCCAGTGTAGGAGAAATATGGCTTATCAAAAAGTTTTCTTGGGCTAGTTGGTTCATGACTTCCGAATCAAAAATCGTAGCGCAAAGCAACACACGGACAGCCAAAGAGCACGGGACTGGCCCTAACCATTCCTGGCTTGTTGCAACAAAAAAGAGCCCAGTATAGGAGAAATATGGCTTATCAAAAAGTTTTCTTGGGCTAATTGGTTCATGACTTCCGAATCAAAAATCGTAGCGCAAAGCAACACACGGATATACAAAGAACACGGGACTGGCGCTGACCATTCCTGGCTTGTTGCAACAAAAAAGAGCCCACTATAGGAGAAATATGGCTTATCAAAAAGTTTTCTTGGGCTAGTTGGTTCATGACTTCCGATGCAAAAATCGTAGCGCAAAGCAACACACGGACACCCAAAGAGCACGGGACTGGCGCTAACCATTCCTGGCTTGTTGCAACAAAAAAGAGCCCAGTATAGGAGAAATATGGCTTATCAAAAAGTTTTCTTGGGCTAGTTGGTTCATGACTTCCGAATCAAAAATCGTAGCGCAAAGCAACACACGGACATACAAAGAACACGGGACTGGCGCTAACCATTCCTGGCTTGTTGCAACAAAAAAGAGCCCAGTATAGGAGAAATATGGCGTATCAAAAAGTTTTCTTGGGCTAGTTGGGTCATGACTTCCGATGCAAAAATCGTAGCGCAAAGCAACACACGGACACCCAAAGAGCACGGGACTGGCGCTAACCATTCCTGGCTTGTTGCAACAAAAAAGAGCCCAGTATAGGAGAAATATGGCTTATCAAAAAGTTTTCTTGGGCTAGTTGGGTCATGACTTCCGAATCAAAAATCGTAGCGCAAAGCAACACACGGACAGCCAAAGAGCACGGGACTGGCGCTAACCATTCCTGGGTTGTTGCAACAAAAAAGAGCCCAGTGTAGGAGAAATATGGCTTATCAAAAAGATTGCTTGGGCTAGTTGGTTCATGACTTCCGAATCAAAAATCGTAGCGCAAAACAACACACGGACAGCCAAAGAGCACGGGACTGGCGCTAACCATTCCTGGCTTGTTGCAACAAAAAAGACCCCAGTGTAGGAGAAATATGGCTTATCAAAAAGTTTTCTTGGGCTAGTTGGTTCATGACTTCCGAATCAAAAATCGTAGCGCAAAGCAACACACGGACAGCCAAAGAGCACGGGACTGGCGCTAACCATTCCTGGCTTGTTGCAACAAAAAAGACCCCAGTGTAGGAGAAATATGGCTTATCAAAAAGTTTTCTTGGGCTAGTTGGTTCATGACTTCCGATGCAAAAATCGTAGCGCAAAGCAACACACGGACAGCCAAAGAGCACGGGACTGGCGCTAACCATTCCTGGCTTGTTGCAACAAAAAAGAGCCCAGTGTAGGAGAAATATGGCTTATCAAAAAGTTTTCTTGGGCTAGTTGGTTCATGACTTCCGATGCAAAAATCGTAGCGCAAAGCAACACACGGACAGCCAAAGAGCACGGGACTGGCGCTAACCATTCCTGGCTTGTTGCAACAAAAAAGACCCCAGTGTAGGAGAAATATGGCTTATCAAAAAGTTTTCTTGGGCTAGTTGGTTCATGACTTCCGATGCAAAAATCGTAGCGCAAAGCAACACACGGACATACAAAGAACACGGGACTGGCGCTAACCATTCCTGGTTTGTTGCAACAAAAAAGAGCCCAGCGTAGGAGGAATATGGCTTATCAAAAAGTTTTCTTGGGCTAGTTGGTTCATGACTTCCGATGCAAAAATCGTAGCGCAAAGCAACACACGGACATACAAAGAACACGGGACTGGCGCTAACCATTCCTGGTTTGTTGCAACAAAAAAGAGCCCAGTGTAGGAGAAATATGGCTTATCAAAAAGTTTTCTTGGGCTAGGTTCATGACTTCCGAATCAAAAATCGTAGCGCAAAGCAACACACGGACAGCCAAAGAGCACGGGACTGGCGCTAACCATTCCTGGCTTGTTGCAACAAAAAAAGAGCCCACTATAGGAGAAATATGGCTTATCAAAAAGTTTTCTTGGGCTAGTTGGTTCATGACTTCCGATGCAAAAATCGTAGCGCAAAGCAACACACGGACACCAAAAGGGCACGGGACTGGCGCTAACCATTCCTGGCTTGTTGAAACAAAAAAGAGCCCAGTATAGGAGAAATATGGCTTATCAAAAAGTTTTCTTAGGCTAGTTGGTTCATGACTTCCGAATCAAAAATCGTAGCGCAAAGCAACACACGGACATACAAAGAACACGGGACTGGCGCTAACCATTCCTGGCTTGTTGCAACAAAAAAGAGCCCAGTATAGGAGAAATATGGCTTATCAAAAAGTTTTCTTGGGCTAGTTGGGTCATGACTTCCGATGCAAAAATCGTAGCGCAAAGCAACACACGGACACCCAAAGAGCACGGGACTGGCGCTAACCATTCCTGGCTTGTTGCAACAAAAAAGAGCCCAGTATAGGAGAAATATGGCTTATCAAAAAAGTTTTCTTGGGCTAGTTGGGTCATGACTTCCGAATCAAAAATCGTAGCGCAAAGCAACACACGGACAGCCAAAGAGCACGGCACTGGCGCTAACCATTCCTGGCTTGTTGCAACAAAAAAGAGCCCAGTGTAGGAGAAATATGGCTTATCAAAAAGTTTTCTTGGGCTAGTTGGTTCATGACTTCCGAATCAAAAATCGTAGCGCAAAGCAACACACGGACAGCCAAAGAGCACGGGACTGGCGCTAACCATTCCTGGCTTGTTGCAACAAAAAAGAGCCCAGTATAGGAGAAATATGGCTTATCAAAAAGTTTTCTTGGGCTAATTGGTTCATGACTTCCGAATCAAAAATCGTAGCGCAAAGCAACACACGGATATACAAAGAACACGGGACTGGCGCTAACCATTCCTGGCTTGTTGCAACAAAAAAGAGCCCACTATAGGAGAAATATGGCTTATCAAAAAGTTTTCTTGGGCTAGTTGGTTCATGACTTCCGATGCAAAAATCGTAGCGCAAAGCAACACACGGACACCCAAAGAGCACGGGACTGGCGCTAACCATTCCTGGCTTGTTGCAACAAAAAAGAGCCCAGTATAGGAGAAATATGGCTTATCAAAATGTTTTCTTGGGCTAGTTGGTTCATGACTTCCGAATCAAAAATCGTAGCGCAAAGCAACACACGGACATACAAAGAACACGGGACTGGCGCTAACCATTCCTGGCTTGTTGCAACAAAAAAGAGCCCAGTATAGGAGAAATATGGCGTATCAAAAAGTTTTCTTGGGCTAGTTGGGTCATGACTTCCGATGCAAAAATCGTAGCGCAAAGCAACACACGGACACCCAAAGAGCACGGGACTGGCGCTAACCATTCCTGGCTTGTTGCAACAAAAAAGAGCCCAGTATAGGAGAAATATGGCTTATCAAAAAGTTTTCTTGGGCTAGTTGGGTCATGACTTCCGAATCAAAAATCGTAGCGCAAAGCAACACACGGACAGCCAAAGAGCACGGGACTGGCGCTAACCATTCCTGGGTTGTTGCAACAAAAAAGAGCCCAGTGTAGGAGAAATATGGCTTATCAAAAAGATTTCTTGGGCTAGTTGGTTCATGACTTCCGAATCAAAAATCGTAGCGCAAAGCAACACACAGACAGCCAAAGAGCACGGGACTGGCGCTAACCATTCCTGGCTTGTTGCAACAAAAAAAGAGCCCAGTGTAGGAGAAATATGGCTTATCAAAAAGTTTTCTTGGGCTAGTTGGTTCATGACTTCCGAATCAAAAATCGTAGCGCAAAGCAACACACGGACAGCCAAAGAGCACGGGACTGGCGCTAACCATTCCTGGCTTGTTGCAACAAAAAAGACCCCAGTGTAGGAGAAATATGGCTTATCAAAAAGTTTTCTTGGGCTAGTTGGTTCATGACTTCCGAATCAAAAATCGTAGCGCAAAGCAACACACGGACAGCCAAAGAGCACGGGACTGGCGCTAACCATTCCTGGCTTGTTGCAACAAAAAAGACCCCAGTGTAGGAGAAATATGGCTTATCAAAAAGTTTTCTTGGGCTAGTTGGTTCATGACTTCCGATGCAAAAATCGTAGCGCAAAGCAACACACGGACAGCCAAAGAGCACGGGACTGGCGCTAACCATTCCTGGCTTGTTGCAACAAAAAAGAGCCCAGTGTAGGAGAAATATGGCTTATCAAAAAGTTTTCTTGGGCTAGTTGGTTCATGACTTCCGATGCAAAAATCGTAGCGCAAAGCAACACACGGACAGCCAAAGAGCACGGGACTGGCGCTAACCATTCCTGGCTTGTTGCAACAAAAAAGACCCCAGTGTAGGAGAAATATGGCTTATCAAAAAGTTTTCTTGGGCTAGTTGGTTCATGACTTCCGATGCAAAAATCGTAGCGCAAAGCAACACACGGACATACAAAGAACACGGGACTGGCGCTAACCATTCCTGGTTTGTTGCAACAAAAAAGAGCCCAGCGTAGGAGGAATATGGCTTATCAAAAAGTTTTCTTGGGCTAGTTGGTTCATGACTTCCGATGCAAAAATCGTAGCGCAAAGCAACACACGGACATACAAAGAACACGGGACTGGCGCTAACCATTCCTGGTTTGTTGCAACAAAAAAGAGCCCAGTGTAGGAGAAATATGGCTTATCAAAAAGTTTTCTTGGGCTAGGTTCATGACTTCCGAATCAAAAATCGTAGCGCAAAGCAACACACGGACAGCCAAAGAGCACGGGACTGGCGCTAACCATTCCTGGCTTGTTGCAACAAAAAAAGAGCCCACTATAGGAGAAATATGGCTTATCAAAAAGTTTTCTTGGGCTAGTTGGTTCATGACTTCCGATGCAAAAATCGTAGCGCAAAGCAACACACGGACATACAAAGAACACGGGACTGGCGCTAACCATTCCTGGCTTTTTGCAACTAAAAAGAGCCCAGTGTAGGAGAAATATGGCTTATCAAAAAGTTTTCTTAGGCTAGTTGGTTCATGACTTCCGAATCAAAAATCGTAGCGCAAAGCAACACACGGACATACAAAGAACACGGGACTGGCGCTAACCATTCCTGGCTTGTTGCAACAAAAAAGAGCCCAGTATAGGAGAAATATGGCTTATCAAAAAGTTTTCTTGGGCTAGTTGGGTCATGACTTCCGATGCAAAAATCGTAGCGCAAAGCAACACACGGACACCCAAAGAGCACGGGACTGGCGCTAACCATTCCTGGCCCTTTGCAACAAAAAAGAGCCCAGTATAGGAGAAATATGGCTTATCAAAAAAGTTTTCTTGGGCTAGTTGGGTCATGACTTCCGAATCAAAAATCGTAGCGCAAAGCAACACACGGACAGCCAAAGAGCACGGGACTGGCGCTAACCATTCCTGGCTTGTTGCAACAAAAAAGAGCCCAGTGTAGGAGAAATATGGCTTATCAAAAAGTTTTCTTGGGCTAGTTGGTTCATGACTTCCGAATCAAAAATCGTAGCGCAAAGCAACACACGGACAGCCAAAGAGCACGGGACTGGCGCTAACCATTCCTGGCTTGTTGCAACAAAAAAGAGCCCAGTATAGGAGAAATATGGCTTATCAAAAAGTTTTCTTGGGCTAATTGGTTCATGACTTCCGAATCAAAAATCGTAGCGCAAAGCAACACACGGATATACAAAGAACACGGGACTGGCGCTAACCATTCCTGGCTTGTTGCAACAAAAAAGAGCCCACTATAGGAGAAATATGGCTTATCAAAAAGTTTTCTTGGGCTAGTTGGTTCATGACTTCCGATGCAAAAATCGTAGCGCAAAGCAACACACGGACACCCAAAGAGCACGGGACTGGCGCTAACCATTCCTGGCTTGTTGCAACAAAAAAGAGCCCAGTATAGGAGAAATATGGCTTATCAAAAAGTTTTCTTGGGCTAGTTGGTTCATGACTTCCGAATCAAAAATCGTAGCGCAAAGCAACACACGGACATACAAAGAACACGGGACTGGCGCTAACCATTCCTGGCTTGTTGCAACAAAAAAGAGCCCAGTATAGGAGAAATATGGCGTATCAAAAAGTTTTCTTGGGCTAGTTGGGTCATGACTTCCGATGCAAAAATCGTAGCGCAAAGCAACACACGGACACCCAAAGAGCACGGGACTGGCGCTAACCATTCCTGGCTTGTTGCAACAAAAAAGAGCCCAGTATAGGAGAAATATGGCTTATCAAAAAGTTTTCTTGGGCTAGTTGGGTCATGACTTCCGAATCAAAAATCGTAGCGCAAAGCAACACACGGACAGCCAAAGAGCACGGGACTGGCGCTAACCATTCCTGGGTTGTTGCAACAAAAAAGAGCCCAGTGTAGGAGAAATATGGCTTATCAAAAAGATTTCTTGGGCTAGTTGGTTCATGACTTCCGAATCAAAAATCGTAGCGCAAAGCAACACACAGACAGCCAAAGAGCACGGGACTGGCGCTAACCATTCCTGGCTTGTTGCAACAAAAAAGAGCCCAGTGTAGGAGAAATATGGCTTATCAAAAAGTTTTCTTGGGCTAGTTGGTTCATGACTTCCGATGCAAAAATCGTAGCGCAAAGCAACACACGGACATACAAAGAACACGGGACTGGCGCTAACCATTCCTGGTTTGTTGCAACAAAAAAGAGCCCAGCGTAGGAGGAATATGGCTTATCAAAAAGTTTTCTTGGGCTAGTTGGTTCATGACTTCCGATGCAAAAATCGTAGCGCAAAGCAACACACGGACATACAAAGAACACGGGACTGGCGCTAACCATTCCTGGTTTGTTGCAACAAAAAAGAGCCCAGTGTAGGAGAAATATGGCTTATCAAAAAGTTTTCTTGGGCTAGGTTCATGACTTCCGAATCAAAAATCGTAGCGCAAAGCAACACACGGACAGCCAAAGAGCACGGGACTGGCGCTAACCATTCCTGGCTTGTTGCAACAAAAAAAGAGCCCACTATAGGAGAAATATGGCTTATCAAAAAGTTTTCTTGGGCTAGTTGGTTCATGACTTCCGATGCAAAAATCGTAGCGCAAAGCAACACACGGACACCAAAAGGGCACGGGACTGGCGCTAACCATTCCTGGCTTGTTGAAACAAAAAAGAGCCCAGTATAGGAGAAATATGGCTTATCAAAAAGTTTTCTTAGGCTAGTTGGTTCATGACTTCCGAATCAAAAATCGTAGCGCAAAGCAACACACGGACATACAAAGAACACGGGACTGGCGCTAACCATTCCTGGCTTCTTGCAACAAAAAAGAGCCCAGTATAGGAGAAATATGGCTTATCAAAAAGTTTTCTTGGGCTAGTTGGGTCATGACTTCCGATGCAAAAATCGTAGCGCAAAGCAACACACGGACACCCAAAGAGCACGGGACTGGCGCTAACCATTCCTGGCTTGTTGCAACAAAAAAGAGCCCAGTATAGGAGAAATATGGCTTATCAAAAAAGTTTTCTTGGGCTAGTTGGGTCATGACTTCCGAATCAAAAATCGTAGCGCAAAGCAACACACGGACAGCCAAAGAGCACGGGACTGGCGCTAACCATTCCTGGCTTGTTGCAACAAAAAAGAGCCCAGTGTAGGAGAAATATGGCTTATCAAAAAGTTTTCTTGGGCTAGTTGGTTCATGACTTCCGAATCAAAAATCGTAGCGCAAAGCAACACACGGACAGCCAAAGAGCACGGGACTGGCGCTAACCATTCCTGGCTTGTTGCAACAAAAAAGAGCCCAGTATAGGAGAAATATGGCTTATCAAAAAGTTTTCTTGGGCTAATTGGTTCATGACTTCCGAATCAAAAATCGTAGCGCAAAGCAACACACGGATATACAAAGAACACGGGACTGGCGCTAACCATTCCTGGCTTGTTGCAACAAAAAAGAGCCCACTATAGGAGAAATATGGCTTATCAAAAAGTTTTCTTGGGCTAGTTGGTTCATGACTTCCGATGCAAAAATCGTAGCGCAAAGCAACACACGGACACCCAAAGAGCACGGGACTGGCGCTAACCATTCCTGGCTTGTTGCAACAAAAAAGAGCCCAGTATAGGAGAAATATGGCTTATCAAAAAGTTTTCTTGGGCTAGTTGGTTCATGACTTCCGAATCAAAAATCGTAGCGCAAAACAACACACGGACATACAAAGAACACGGGACTGGCGCTAACCATTCCTGGCTTGTTGCAACAAAAAAGAGCCCAGTATAGGAGAAATATGGCGTATCAAAAAGTTTTCTTGGGCTAGTTGGGTCATGACTTCCGATGCAAAAATCGTAGCGCAAAGCAACACACGGACACCCAAAGAGCACGGGACTGGCGCTAACCATTCCTGGCTTGTTGCAACAAAAAAGAGCCCAGTATAGGAGAAATATGGCTTATCAAAAAGTTTTCTTGGGCTAGTTGGGTCATGACTTCCGAATCAAAAATCGTAGCGCAAAGCAACACACGGACAGCCAAAGAGCACGGGACTGGCGCTAACCATTCCTGGGTTGTTGCAACAAAAAAGAGCCCAGTGTAGGAGAAATATGGCTTATCAAAAAGATTTCTTGGGCTAGTTGGTTCATGACTTCCGAATCAAAAATCGTAGCGCAAAGCAACACACAGACAGCCAAAGAGCACGGGACTGGCGCTAACCATTCCTGGCTTGTTGCAACAAAAAAGAGCCCAGTGTAGGAGAAATATGGCTTATCAAAAAGTTTTCTTGGGCTAGTTGGTTCATGACTTCCGAATCAAAAATCGTAGCGCAAAGCAACACACGGACAGCCAAAGAGCACGGGACTGGCGCTAACCATTCCTGGCTTGTTGCAACAAAAAAGACCCCAGTGTAGGAGAAATATGGCTTATCAAAAAGTTTTCTTGGGCTAGTTGGTTCATGACTTCCGAATCAAAAATCGTAGCGCAAAGCAACACACGGACAGCCAAAGAGCACGGGACTGGCGCTAACCATTCCTGGCTTGTTGCAACAAAAAAGACCCCAGTGTAGGAGAAATATGGCTTATCAAAAAGTTTTCTTGGGCTAGTTGGTTCATGACTTCCGATGCAAAAATCGTAGCGCAAAGCAACACACGGACAGCCAAAGAGCACGGGACTGGCGCTAACCATTCCTGGCTTGTTGCAACAAAAAAGAGCCCAGTGTAGGAGAAATATGGCTTATCAAAAAGTTTTCTTGGGCTAGTTGGTTCATGACTTCCGATGCAAAAATCGTAGCGCAAAGCAACACACGGACAGCCAAAGAGCACGGGACTGGCGCTAACCATTCCTGGCTTGTTGCAACAAAAAAGACCCCAGTGTAGGAGAAATATGGCTTATCAAAAAGTTTTCTTGGGCTAGTTGGTTCATGACTTCCGATGCAAAAATCGTAGCGCAAAGCAACACACGGACATACAAAGAACACGGGACTGGCGCTAACCATTCCTGGTTTGTTGCAACAAAAAAGAGCCCAGCGTAGGAGGAATATGGCTTATCAAAAAGTTTTCTTGGGCTAGTTGGTTCATGACTTCCGATGCAAAAATCGTAGCGCAAAGCAACACACGGACATACAAAGAACACGGGACTGGCGCTAACCATTCCTGGTTTGTTGCAACAAAAAAGAGCCCAGTGTAGGAGAAATATGGCTTATCAAAAAGTTTTCTTGGGCTAGGTTCATGACTTCCGAATCAAAAATCGTAGCGCAAAGCAACACACGGACAGCCAAAGAGCACGGGACTGGCGCTAACCATTCCTGGCTTGTTGCAACAAAAAAAGAGCCCACTATAGGAGAAATATGGCTTATCAAAAAGTTTTCTTGGGCTAGTTGGTTCATGACTTCCGATGCAAAAATCGTAGCGCAAAGCAACACACGGACATACAAAGAACACGGGACTGGCGCTAACCATTCCTGGCTTTTTGCAACTAAAAAAGAGCCCAGTGTAGGAGAAATATGGCTTATCAAAAAGTTTTCTTGGGCTAGTTGGTTCATGACTTCCGATGCAAAAATCGTAGCGCAAAGCAACACACGGACACCCAAAGAGCACGGGACTGGCGCTAACCATTCCTGGCTTGTTGCAACAAAAAAGAGCCCAGTATAGGAGAAATATGGCTTATCAAAAAGTTTTCTTGGGCTAGTTGGTTCATGACTTCCGAATCAAAAATCGTAGCGCAAAGCAACACACGGATATACAAACACGGGACTGGCGCTAACCATTCCTGGTTTGTTGCAACAAAAAAGAGCCCAGTGTAGGAGAAATATGGCTTATCAAAAAGTTTTCTTGGGCTAGGTTCATGACTTCCGAATCAAAAATCGTAGCGCAAAGCAACACACGGACAGCCAAAGAGCACGGGACTGGCGCTAACCATTCCTGGCTTTTTGCAACTAAAAAAGAGCCCAGTGTAGGAGAAATATGGCTTATCAAAAAGTTTTCTTGGGCTAGTTGGTTCATGACTTCCGATGCAAAAATCGTAGCGCAAAGCAACACACGGACACCCAAAGAGCACGGGACTGGCGCTAACCATTCCTGGCTTGTTGCAACAAAAAAGAGCCCAGTATAGGAGAAATATGGCTTATCAAAAAGTTTTCTTGGGCTAGTTGGTTCATGACTTCCGAATCAAAAATCGTAGCGCAAAGCAACACACGGATATACAAAGAACACGGGACTGGCGCTAACCATTCCTGGCTTGTTGCAACAAAAAAGAGCCCAGTATAGGAGAAATATGGCTTATGAAAAAGTTTTTCTGGGCTAGTTGGTTCATGACTTCCGAATCAAAAATCGTAGCGCAAAGCAACACACGGACATACAAAGAACACGGGACTGGCGCTAACCATTCCTGGTTTGTTGCAACAAAAAAGAGGCCAGTGTAGGAGAAATATGGCTTATCAAAAAGTTTTCTTGGGCTAGTTGGTTCATGACTTCCGATGCAAAAATCGTAGCGCAAAGCAACACACGGACAGCCAAAGAGCACGGGACTGGCGCTAACCATTCCTGGCTTTTTGCAACAAAAAAGAGCCCAGTGTAGGAGAAATATGGCTTATCAAAAAGTTTTCTTGGGCTAGTTGGTTCATGACTTCCGAATCAAAAATCGTAGCGCAAAGCAACACACGGACATACAAAGAACACGGGACTGGCGCTAACCATTCCTGGCTTGTTGCAACAAAAAAGAGCCCAGTGTAGGAGAAATGTGGCTTATCAAAAAGTTTTCTTGGGCTAGTTGGTTCATGACTTCCGATGAAAAAATTGTAGCGCAATGCAACACTCGGGCTACAAAGAACACGGGACCGGCGCTAACCATTCCTGGCTTGTCCGCAAAAAAAGAGCCCAGTGTAGGAGAAATATGGCTATCAAAACCTTTTCCTGCGCTGGTTGGTTCATGACTTCTAAGGGAAAAATTGTAGCGCAAAACAACACACGGACAAAGAGCACGGGGCTGAACCAGTCCTGGCTTGTTGCAACAAAAAAGAGCCTAGTGTAGGAGAAATATGGCTGTCAAAACGTTTTCCTGCGCTAGTTGGTTCATGACTTCTGGAGGCAAAATTGTAGCGCAAAGCAACACACGGACAAAGAGCACGGGACTGGCACTAACCATTCCTGGCTTGTTGCAACAAAAAAGAGCCCGATGTAGGAGAAATATGGCCTAGGAAAAAATTTTCTTGGGCTAGTTGGTTCATGACTTCTAAGGAAAAGTTGTAGCGCAAAGCAACACACGGACAGACGAAGAGCACGGACTGGCGCTAACTATTCCTGGCTTGTTGCAACAAAAAGAGCCCTGTGTAGGAGAAATATGGCTATCAAAACGTTTTCTTCAGCTAGTTGGTTCATGACTTCTGAAGGAAAAATTGTAGCGCAAAGCGACACACGGACATACAAAGAGCATGGGACTGGCTCTAACCATTCCTGGCTTGTTGCAACAAAAAAAAAAAGCCCGGTGTAGGAGAAATATGGCTATCAAAACGTTTTCTTCGGCTAGTTGGTTCATGACTTCTGAAGAAAAAATTGAAGCGCAAAGCAACACACGGACAAAGAGCACGGGGCTGGCGCTAACCAGTCCTGGCTTGTTGCAACAAAAAGAGCCCTGTGTAGGAGAAATATGGCTATCAAAACGTTTTCTTCAGCTAGTTGGTTCATGACTTCTGAAGGAAAAATTGTAGCGCAAAGCGACACACGGACATACAAAGAGCATGGGACTGGCTCTAACCATTCCTGGCTTGTTGCAACAAAAAAAAAGCCCGGTGTAGGAGAAATATGGCTATCAAAACGTTTTCTTCGGCTAGTTGGTTCGTGACTTCTGAAGAAAAAATTGAAGCGCAAAGCAACACACGGACAAAGAGCACGGGGCTGGCGCTAACCAGTCCTGGCTTGTTGCAACAAAAAAGAGCCCAGTGTAGGAGAAATATGGCTATCAAAACGTTTTCTTGGGCTAGTTGGTTCATGACTTCTAAGGAAAAGTTGTAGCGCAAAGCAACACACGGACAGACGAAGAGCACGGGACTGGCGCTAACTATTCCTGGCTTGTTGTTTTTGACCAGGAATGGTTAGCGCCAGTCCCGTGGTCTTTGTCTGTCCGTCTTTTGCTTTGCGCTACAAAGGTTTTGCTATGGTGTCAGCTTGTACGTGAGCAGAAATTGTCTCACGTGGTATCAACTGTATCCTTAGCTGGCCAGGCATTTGTGCAGTAATGCGGTGCATGTCATCTGCGAAAGTGTGTGCGTTATGTACCTTGCGAAGCTCCTTTATGGCTGATGTAGAGTCTGTGCGTATTATAGTAGAGGATGACGGCGATGCGGAAGCCCGCCCTCACCAACTTTGTTGCGTCTCGTATTGCCAGTTCATCACTGACCGATGGAACCGGAGCTCTCAGGAGGTACAATCGATTGGCACCCAAGTTTTGGGGCCCCGGCACCACGATTGACCTAACCACCTGCGTGTCCGTGCAGTTCGCAGCAGTATACGCCTCCAGTGAGCCTGTCGAGAGTGCGGCATCTGCTTCTTCAATGTGGCGCTGGAAGGTAGTCGTTGGACGAGGGACTGGATTTCGGAGGCGGCCGATAGATTTATCCGTGAGTTGCCGGTGATCCCAGGCTGGAAGGCTTACTATTGAAGGTGGCGAGAGAGACACCGGATTGCCCATATGTGCTGCTAATTCAACAGCAGGTGGTAAAAATGATGACTTGAGGTCCCTTGCTTGCCGGCGTTGATAAATCAACTCGTTGATGGTGTTTAGTTGCGCCTTTTCCTGAAGTATCGGGATAAGTGCGCATCGTGGCAGCCCGCAAACGACGCGCATCGCTTCTCTGTTGATGCATTCTAAACGGGCCCAATCTCTAACTGTAAGGTTCTGGAATTAAGCCGAATAAATAAGACGAGGCAGCAGCACTGCTCGAACAAGTAAACGGGCAATCTTCGTGTGGGCACCTCCAGCCTTGGAGCTGATTCGTCGTATAAGATGGAGGACCTGGTGCGCTTGTCGCTTAATTTCGCGAATCCAAGCTTCTGCAGAGCCATTTGCCTAATGACAACGCCTAATATACGTAGCTGGGGAGCTGGCGTAAGAGGACGTCCAGATAATTTCGGCTGAATAGGCGTGTTTCTTTCCAATGTTAGGAAGTTGAAATAGCTCCAGCCACAGTTTAAAGAGAGCCCACCGTTCCGGGGTCAATTCGGTCCCTTCCTGAAGGGGCAATGGTCATGGAAGCTTCGCCGCGTCTTGTTCTCCGTTCCCCCCCCCCCCCCCCCGGGGCTCCGGCTTTCCCTCACGTTTCGGAGGCCGTGAACGTATGCTGGGATGCTTCTTAGATGTGGGCGCTAAGATAAGAACGTACACACACTGGCGCCAGTCTGTGTGTGCTTTCTTCCCTTCGTCCTCATCTTTTCGCGCCCACATCTAAGAAGCGTGACAGACCAACAAGCCCGCATCGCTACCCTCGTATACTGGGGGCACTGATCCTAACGAGCGGTTCACGTTTGCAGGTGTGTGCTGAATGCGCCACACAGTTGGTGAGCCTCCAGCGTGCGCGCGAGGCTCACCGACGCGCTGCGCTCCGAGGCAGCTTTGCAGCTGCTGAGCCAGTTTTCACATCATCATAGAGGGCGGTGGCGAGCTTTGGGCTGGAGGAAGGGTAGGCGAAGCTCTTGGGCTAGGATTTAGTCTAACAAAATGTGGATTGATGGTATCAATCCACATTCCTTTGCTCCCTCGGCAGCAAAGGGAAAGACGAATGCTGTAATATGAAGCAGAGAGCGTTATGGGGATCCAATAGGTAAGAGGTGCTTCGAGGTTTGTGGAAAGGTGTAATGGTGGCGTGACTTACCCTTGAGAACCCAGTGGTGTCCATGAGCACTAATAGCGAAAGTTGGGCTAGTTGGTGGTTCTCAGCGCCGTGTCGTCTTTTCTTCAGCCCTTGTCTATATTTTGCGCTGTTTTTACATCCCAAGGGTGTCCATGAGGTCAGAGGTGCAATCAGGAATGGATGTAAATCAAAGGACTGTAGGACATGATTTCTTGTTGCGCTGAAGATGACGAGACGAGGACATTGTTCCTAGGGACCGGTTCACATTTCCAGGTGTGTTCTGTATGTGCCAGGACTCTAACAACAGCCTCCTTCCCAGATTTCTTTCTGTTTCTAGAGCAGAAGTGCCGTCGAAGTCGATCTTATGGTCGTGCTTCTCACAGCGCTCTGCAAGAGCGCTACGTTGCACTTCCATCTTCCTGCACTTCCATCTTCCGTTGCACTTCCATCTTGGTCAAGCTGCACCAAGACAGGGAAATACAGAACGCTTTCTTTTTTTTGGGTGGGGGCGGGCGAACTTGGGCACAGCAAATGAAAAGTAAATGTATAAGCGATTCACGCTGTACTCTGATATCGGCCACCGAGTAATATGACCAGCCGTAAGGGTCGTGGGCGTTTATACACGCATATTTTCGCTAAATTTTTCTGACAACTTCGTAAACCTTATAATCGCTGCTTCCACTACAACGACACACGACGGAAACGGAAATGAACTTTGGTTGAAAATAGCTGAATACAAGTCTCGCTTACGAGTGCAGTCACTTGAGCGGTGATGTTCGGATTGTTTTAGCCTATCAAGTCTAATTCCTTTGCTCTGCGCGACGAGCTGAAAGCAAAGCTTACTGTGCCGAACAAGCCAATTGACGGGTTCAGTGTTACGAACCAATTCGTGCACCGTTACACCTTTATTTCTCTTAGAGGAATCAATGAGCTCTTTCTTTCAGACAAGTGTATGTCTCGGATACAAGGGCAGAAGGCAGATGTGCTCTGCCTTACGGGACCCCAGCACCCGAATGCACCCACTCAGAGCATGGACAAACAGATACAATATCATGCATCATTATTACATGCGAAACGCAATTTTTATGCAAGGTGAACGAAATGCATACTTGTACAGTAATAAACAAAGAGTCATAACACTACAAATAACGAAACCAGAGGACCATACGACTACTACATACACAACTTATCAGTCTTGAGGACGGGAGAGAAGGTAAGCTTTGACATTTTAGATGCGAAGCAGCTGTTTGACTAGCCTGTGTAACGCTGTCCCTCCGTGCGTCCGTACGAACGCGCCACAACGCGCTCCCCTCGCCGCAGGTGTTGGAGCGGTGCCAAGTAAGTCACGCCGCAGCTGCGCGCTGACGCCACTCTCTCCCTCGCCTGCAGCGCGCTCGCCGCAGCGCCCGCAGCTGCCGCCTGACGCGCGCCTAACGTACGCGTTGAAACATGTCTGTACGTGTCACCTCTCTCTTTCCTGCGCAACGCCGCGATGAGCGCCAGCGTCAACGCCGCCGCCAGTGTAAGCGTTAGCGCCCGCTGCTTCGCATCTACACATGGTTCCCTTTAGCGGGAGATGGTGTAATTTTTCTTTTGTAAAATTTCAGGGACAAAGATTTCTGCGCGATTTCTATGACCTGTGTATGTCTGTTGCGAAGACTGAAAATTAAATATGTTAGCATTTGCGTTCCATAGGTGGTTCAGACAAGTGGAATTCTGCAATGGTCGTGTCTTAATTCATAAGGCACATCTAGAAGGATTAAGCTTATTTTCGTTAACAACATGAGAGAGCAAATGCAACTCATATAATTGATTCACCTTTTGAACAGAGTGTTCTGAAAAGTACAAGCCTGTGTGGTTTTGTATGAAAGGTTTTCAGCATATCTTCTGCAATCTTATCAGCCTAAGAAGATTAGTTTTGGTTGTAGACCCCCAAATCATTCTACAGTAGTCAAGATGTGAATGAATTAGGGTGTAATATAACTGCCACTTTAAAGATTTTCGAACAAGGTCTCCAAGTTTGTGGAATACAGCAAGCGACCTTGATATGTTGGCAGGAACTTTATTAATAGGCTGGGACCAACCCAAAAGTTTTTCAAAAAACACACCTGAATACTTGTAGGAGGAAACACGTTCAATTACATTGTTTTCAAATGCAAGCTATAGTTCAGAATCATCTGGTTTGTTACGTGCTTTAAATACAATAACCTTTGTTTTACTAACATTCAAGTTTAGTTTATTTATATCAACCATAATGCTAACTCTTCTAACCATGTATTAGCTTGAACGTGTATCTTATCGAGATGCATGCCAGAGAGAAACACACTAGTGTCATCTCCATACAGAATGATTGCAGGAGTTCTTGGGATGGCGATGATATCATTGATATAGATAATAAAAAATATTGGACCGAGAATAGATCCTTGCGGTACGCCATATAATAATTGTTTTAACTGCGATAGGTAGCCATTAAAACACGTGTACTGCAATCTATGGAAAAAATAACTGCGAATTCATTTTAAGGCTACTCCCCGAATGCTGCGCAGCTTATAAAATAAAGTATCGTGTTGAATGGAATCAAATGCATTTTTGTAGTCTAAAAAAAAGTCACAGTTTCGCCACAAGGCGAAGCAATGCATGCGATAGCAACAAATTGGAATGTCAAGCGACGAATGGCAAGCAGGTCGAAACGTGCAGCGAGCTGCTCATGCACACAAGACGCACGAAAACAACACGCACAGGACGAGAGAGAACTAGCAACGTTCACAGCTCGACACTTAACGCGCTGCTCAAACAAAAACGACGCACGAACCGTATTCACAGATACAGACGGGCGCGAACTAACAAGTGTCACAGTTGTTACTTCGCTGTTTGAAAAGCGTGTTCTTTTTGCAAACGGGGGGGGACTGCCGCGAGCGAAGTGACCTTCGTGCGCTCGGGAACTACAACGTAATCGTTCCGGCGAAAGCCCGATTCTCCCCCACCGCGAACGGGCGTCTACCCCCCCCCCCCCCCGCCCCAGTGCGCTCAATGAAACTTGCTGCTGGGCGAGTTTTTCATACTTGGAAGGAAAAAATATTGATGCGCATACACGTGTGGCGCATATATTGACACGACGAAAAATAAAGTTAGTTGAAAGTCTGCGCTAGTCCGTGTTTTCCTAAGTCAGTGTGTTTTTTGTGTATGCGCATCAATATTTTTTCCTTCCAAGTAAAGTGCGCGACCGCATCACCGCGGGCGCCGCGACGAGAGGGGCGCCGAGCCCCGCAAAGCGCGCCCTTTGCGCCATCTCGCTGGTAATGCTGAAAACACGCTGAAAGCTCGCTGTATATAAATAGCTCGCCGTTTAAACGTTGAAGGACGCGCGCTTACGTGGCACAATGGTTAGCGCCGCGCGCTGCAGAGCGAGAGGTCCCTAGTTCGATGCCGCGCGTCGGAAACATTTTTCTGAATCATTTTTCTTTGTGGCTTTTGTAAATATATAGATACATATACATATACGGTACATGAAGGCGGCGGCGCCGGCGACGGCAACGTCGACGGAAAAACCAGCCGAGGGTGTCCATATAATTGCTATCGCAATAAAAAAAAGTCCAACAGTGAATCGCTTTTCATGTATATTAGAAAGTATATTTTCCTTTACGCTAAGTAGTGCCATCTCCGTTGACTTCCCCTCGCGAAATCCGAACTGTTCTTTCACAAGGACCTGTCTACGGTCAAAAAATTTACATAGTCTATCTTTTATCAAATATTCCAGTAGTTCAGAAAACAAATGTAGGACAGATATAAGTCTGTAATTGTTAATGTTATCATAGGGGCCACCTTTGTGCAAAATAACCACTCTTGCAATTTTCATACTGTCTGGAAAAATGCCTTGGTCTAAAGCATCATTACATATGTGCTGTAGTGGAGCACTGATTAGATAGGCAATAGCGATAATTCGTTCGGCCTTGATTTCATCTGCTCCTGCGGCAGTAGCTTTATCTAAATTACTCAGGAACGTGAACACTTCATGCTCACTGCACGGCTTTAAGAATGTAGTACTGACAACTGGAGAGGACATGTACCGATTAATTTCATGCTTTCTATCTTCTTTGCGTGAAGATTCTCCAGAAGATAGGAAGTGCTCATTAAATTTCTCTGCCATAGCAGCGCCACTGTATTCAACAATATCGAGTGCTAATTCACTAGGTATATGACAAGTAGCCTTTCCCATTAGATCATGGAAATAATTGCAGATTTTCTTTGGTCAGTTTGAATGCGGCAAATTTATTCTTGTAATATTCTTTCCGTGCTTTGTTAATGTCAGAGCCTAACTTATTTCTGAATTTTTTACATTCCTTAAGTAAAACTAGGTCTTTTAATCTAATAAATTTGTCAAATAGTTTATCCCGTGCTTGAATTCATTTATATAACTTCCTTGTTACCCATGGCTTTCGAGACATTTTGTCAGTTTTCTTTACCAGCAAAGGAAACGCGCAATCATATTTGTCTTTTATTAACTCAATGAAGATATCGTACGCAATACTAGGATTTTTTTCTCATTATAAACGTCGCTCCACGACATGCTTTCGACCATAGATCGAAACGTAGCGAGATTATCTTGGTTAAAACTGCGGTATACTATTTGTTGAACTGGTGGTTTTTTTTCGTTTTCTTATTAATATAGGAAAGAAGCAAAATATGGGTAGGTGGTCGCTTAAAACAAATGTGAGCACACCAGATAAAACACTAGCCAACTCATGATTTGTGACACACAGATCTAGTAACGTATCACTCTCCATAGTTATTCTCGCTGGTGACTGGATTACATTAGTGCAGTCAAATGTATCAATGACCTCAAAAAATAAACGTCGTGGCAAGCTGTTTTTCGAAAGATCAATATTAAAATCTCCAACTAAAATAACAGGCATATTGAGGATACATGCATATTCAAGAAGGTGACGCACAAACTTAACAAATTCGGCAGTTTCACTTGATGGGGGCGATAAGTACAAGCAACCAGGGTTCCAGAATATTTCACGGCGATCGATTCATAATGAGTACAAACAAGAGAAAAGTCTGACAAAACCTCGTATTGAAGATTTTCTTTAAAGTACAATGCAACGCCACCGCCTCTACGACTTTCTCTAAATACCCCCTCAAATTTGTACCCAGGAAACGACACAACATCAGTTTCACTTGTGAACCATGTTTCCGTCTATTTCAAACTCCTTATTTTTCAGGTTTCTAATATTGACGTGAAAAACTGATATCTCGTCAGTTTCACGAACCAGAGAACTGCGCACAGCTAAATTAAAAGATGAAGCATCGTAGTAAGACGGCGCGTTTTGTGACGCCATGAAAAAAAAGGATGGTAAAGCAGATAAGCAAGACGATGGAACAGCGACGCCCTTTTAAATTATCCTTTCCAGGCCGGCGTCACATGTAATCTGTATTGCCGGTTCACCGCTGCACTTGCGCACAAACAGCTTCCCATTGCTGTGCCACGCAAAGTCACACTGCTTTTCTGTAGCCTTTGCCCTCATCATCGACATGAGCTTTTTGTTCTGCGCTGTTAAATTATCAAGAAAGTAGACCGTCTACTCAGACTGCCGCATACCCTGCCTCTTTGCCATCCACTGATCTTTCATTACACGCGAAGAAAAACGGACCAGTACTGCTGGGGTTTCGCCACGTTTAGTTGGCAGTCTATGAAGGCCTTCCAAGTCCTTTTTAGTCAACTGAGGCAGCTCCAAGTCCTGTGCCATCGCATTGATCTTTTGGAACAGATTTCCAATTTCAACTTGCACAAGACCATGTACTTCCAAGTTATTCTTTCGACTATATTGCTCGAGGCTATTTATTTGTTGTCGTAATTCCACGACTTCCCGGTCTGAGTTAGTCGTCTCAATCTTTTCAACTCTTTTCTCTAAAGCAAAAATCTCAGTTTACTGAAGCTTCATTTCTGCTAGTACTTTATCGTACTGATCTGAAAGGTACAGGACATACTTTTTCATACTTTCCACAGTGTCTTTGACCTAGAAAAGGACATCCAGCTTTTGTTTGATTTCGAGCAGTTCAGTAAGCTTTTTGTTGATTTCTATGAGCATCTTTTGAGTGAGCGACTGCTCGTTTTGTGCCTGCTTCGTTACTTTTGGAGGGCCTCGAGCGGTTGAGACTACGCATGTCTGACATTTCCAGCTTTTTTTAGCAGCGTCTGCCATTGCTTTGTAGTTTGTCTTACTCGTATCAGAACAGGCGCCCAAATGATAACCATAACCGCATTCTGAACAGATAAGGCACGAGCCATCTGTTGGAAGTGGCTGATTACACACCAGACATATATCAAAAGCACAATTAGTCATTGCACTCCGAAAGGAATAAGAAAGATGTGGTACGAAAGCAACAGTACGGGCTCAAGCGCAGGCACACGCACCTATGCTTGTACACTCAAGGTAAACCGGTAGTGGTATAACTGCAATCACTAAGCAGCATTGGCATCCAACGTATATATTGTCACGTGGTCGTGACGTCGACGAAGGCAACAGTCAGCGGGTCAAAGAAGAAACTGTTTATTTGGCCGAACTTGTGGCCGTGAAACGTAAAGTCAGATCACAGCTATGCACACTGGCACAGATAGCGGCGAACGGAGCGTCGGCCGTCGAACAACTGAACCTCGTTGGAACGCGCCGGCTTTTATAATGCACGCGTCGAACATTCTAGCCTTATCACTAGTCGTCGCGCAAGCTCTGGAATAATCTTGAGTGTAAGCGTCTTGCGTGCAATCTTAACAGAACGATCTACTACAAGCGAGAAGCTTCTGGAACATTAAGGCGCGGTCTGCGCCGAGTACTGCTGATAGTATTTGTGGGTGGAAACCGAATACAGTGAAAGAAACGCGCGTGGCAATGCCCCCCCTCTGAAAAAGCATCGTCCCGATGCTTAAAACAGAACACGGGGGGGAAAATGCATGCAACAATAAATAAATCAAGAAAGCGCAATAAACAATAAGCACAAGCAAGAAAGTCCAATGAAAAAAAAGTAGAGTCCTCAGGTTCACTAACGCGCGTAAAACGGCTTGAGGCGCACGACATGGACGACTTCAGGTCGCGCACGGCGCCGTTGAGAGTTCGTAATGCCGTCGGGGACAACCTCGTAGTCGAGTGTGCCGAGACGTCTAAGTACCCTGTACGGTCCGAAGTACCGTCGCAGAAGTTTTTCACTTAGTCCGCGTCGGCGTATCGGCGTCCACACCCAAACACGATCGCCGGGCTGGTATTCCACGAAGCGTCGTCGAAGATTGTAGCGGCGGCTATCGGTCGTCTGTTGATTCTTGATGCGGAGGCGGGCTAGTTGTCGGGCTTCTTCGGCGCGCTGTAGGTAGGCGGTGACGTCGATGTTTGCTTCGTCGGTGACGTTTGGCAACATGGCGTCGAGCGTCGTTGCCGGGCTCCGTCCGTATACCAACTTGTATGGCGCCATCTGCGTCGTTTCTTGCATGGCCGTGTTGTACGCGAAGGTCACGTACGGGAGGATGGCGTCCCACGTCTTGTGTTCGACATCGACGTACATGGCCAGCATGTCGGCAATGGTCTTGTTAAGACGCTCGGTGAGGCCGTTGGTCTGTGGGTGGTACGCGGTGGTCCGGCGGTGGCTTGTGTGGCTGTATCCCAAGATCGCCTGAGTTAGGTCAGCCGTAAACGCCGTACCTCTGTCGGTGATGAGAACCTCTGGGGCGCCGTGTCGAAGGACGATGTTCTCAACGAAGAACTTGGCTACCTCGGCGGCACTGCCTTTAGGCAGGGCCTTTGTTTCGGCGTAGCGGGTGAGGTAGTCGGTAGCTACGACGATCCATTTATTTCCGCAAGTCGACGTTGGGAACGGCCCCAGGAGGTCCATCCCGATCTGCTGGAACGGTCGCCGAGGAGGCTCGATCGGCTGAAGGAAGCCTGCTGGTCTTGTGGGCGGTGTTTTCCGTCGCTGACAGTCTCGGCACGTCCTTACGTGGCGGGCGACGTCGGCGGCAAGACGCGGCCAGAAGTACTTTTCCTGTACTCTGGCGAGCGTGCGGGAAAGTCCGAGGTGTCCAGCCGTCGGGTCGTCGTGTAGAGCCTGCAGGACTTCTGGTCGCAAGGCTGAGGGCACTACGAGAAGGTAGTTGGCTCGAAGTGGCGAGAAATTCTTCTTTAGGAGAATGCCGTTTCGCAAGAAAAACGACGAGAGTCCTCGCTTGAATGCCTTTGGAGCAATGGCGGTCTTGCCTTCGAGGTAGTCCACAAGGCCCCTGAGTTCCGGGTCGGCTCGCTGTCGTTCGGCGAAGTCGTCGGCACTTATGGTTCCCAAGAAGAAGTCATCCTCCTGGTCATCCTGCGGCGGCGGGTCGACGGGGGCGCGAGACAAGCAGTCGGCGTCAGAGTGTTTTCGTCCGGACTTGTAAACGACGGTAACGTCGAATTCTTGAAGTCTCAGACTCCATCTGGCGAGACGACCTGAAGGGTCCTTCAGGTTAGCTAGCCAACACAAGGCGTGGTGGTCGCTCACAACTTTGAAGGGCCTGCCGTAGAGGTAGGGGCGAAACTTTGACGTTGCCCAGATGATGGCAAGGCACTCCTTTTCTGTTGTGGAATAGTTGGCTTCTGCCCTGGATAGCGACCGGCTAGCATAACTGATAACCCTTTCCACGCCGGCATTTCTCTGGACAAGAACGGCGCCGAGTCCTACGCTGCTTGCGTCGGTGTGGATTTCTGTGTCGGCGTGTTCGTCGAAATGCGCAAGTATTGGAGGCGTCTGCAGGCGTCGTTTCAATTCTTGAAATGCTTCGACTTGCGCCGTTTCCCACTTGAATTCCACGTCGTTCTTCGTGAGCTGAGTTAGTGGCTCGGCGATGCGTGAAAATTCCTTGACGAAGCGTCTATAATAGGCGCACAAGCCGAGAAATCGGCGTACGGCCTTCTTGTCGGTGGGCGGCGGGAAGGCAGCGATGGCAGCTGTTTTCCGTGGGTCGGGGCGAACTCCAGACTTGCTGATGACGTGACCCAAGAAAAGAAGTTCCTCATATGCGAAGCGGCACTTTTCTGGCTTCAGGGTGAGTCCGGAGGCCTTGATTGCTTGAAGTACAGCTTCAAGGCGCCGGAGATGTTCGTCGAAGTTCGAAGAAAACACAACGACGTCGTCCAAGTACACAAGGCAGGTCTGCCACTTCAAGCCGGCGAGTACAGTGTCCATAACACGTTGGAACGTCGCAGGTGCCGAGCAAAGACCGAAGGGCATGACCTTGAATTCGAAGAGGCCGTCTGGTGTGATAAAGGCAGTCTTCTCTCGGTCTCTCTCGTCGACTTCGATTTGCCAATACCCGGTCTTGAGGTCCATCGACGAAAAGTACATCGCGTTGTGGAGTCGATCCAGGGCGTCGTCTATGCGTGGGAGAGGATACACGTCCTTCTTCGTGATTTTGTTCAGGCGACGATAATCGACGCAGAAGCGTAGGGTTCCGTCCTTCTTCTTCACTAAGACCACGGGTGACGCCCATGGACTCTTGGACGGCTGAATGATGTCGTCGCGTAGCATTTCGTCGACCTGTTTCTTAACGGCTTCACGTTCACGTGTCGAAACTCGATACGGGCTTTGGCGGATTGGGCGGGCGCTTTCTTCTGTTATAATCCGATGTTTAGCGAGTGGAGTCTGTCGGATCCTTGACGACGACGAGAAGCAGTCTCTGAATCGCAGGAGCAGGGCTTCGAGCTGGCATTGCTTGTTCTTCAGAAGGCTCGGATTCACGTCGAAAACTGGTTGGGGACCTCGATTCGTCGAAGCAGGTTCCGTGGCGTCGCTGAGGGTGAAAGCGTTGCTGGCGTCTACGAATTCATTCATGAAGGCGACCGTCGTACCAATGTTGAGGTGCCTGTATTCGTGGCTGAAATTTGTAAGCATAACTTTAGCTTTGCCATCATGCAGCTCGGCGATGCCTCTTGCGACGCAAATCTGACGGTTAAGAAGCAGGTGCTGGTCGCCCTCGATGACGCCTTCCAAGTCTATCGGTTCTTCGCTGCCGACCGAAATGATGACGCTGGAGAAAGGCGGAACGGTGACGTGCTCATCTATCAAATTTAAAGCATGGGTCGCTGGCGTCGTGTGGGGCGGCAGTGCGTTTTCTGAGGTTAGGGTTATTGACTCAGACCTCAGGTCGATCACGGCGCCATGTTCACTTAGGAAGTCCATCCCGAGTATCACATCCCTGGAGCAGTGTTGTAGGATTAGGAAACTGGCGGGATAAGTCCGGTTATTGATGGTGACTCTTGCTGTGCAAACACCGGCCGGCGTTATTAGATGACCGCCAGCGGTCCGGATTTCAGGGCCTTGCCAAGCAGTCTTCACTTTCTTCAGCTTCGTCGCGAAAGGCCCACTGACGACGGAATAGTCGGCTCCAGTGTCGACGAGAGCGGTGACGTTGTGGCCGTCGAATATTACGTCGAGGTCGCTGGTTCGTCGTCGTGCGTTGCGGTTGGGTCGCGGCGTCGGGTCACGGCTGCGTCGATTTGTTGCGCTGCCTCGTTGTTGCGTCGTCACGTCTTCGTCGGTCCGCGACGTTTCGCCGGCAGGGCTTCGTCTGCTTCGCGTCGTGTTCTGCAGGTCTCGTCGCGTTGTCGTCATCGGCGGCCGCGGAGGATCTTCGGCATTTCGTCGTACAGCAACCGCACCTCCATCGGTTGCTGCCCTTAGTTTCCCGGATACGGACTAGGCGACCGGCCCCGGTTTGGGCCAGTGTACTGCCCGCGGTGCGGTGACATGTAGCGGCCGGGCGACGGCGAGCGGGAAGGTCGTCGGGGTGTCCACTGTGTTCCGGTGATGTAGTCGTCGATGTCGCGAGGCCGTTCGCCTGGCTGCGGACGCGGCGCGTTGACGGCGAATCCGCGCAGCCCCATCTGTCGGTACTGGCAGCGGCGGTACGTGTGGCCGGCCTCCCCGCAATGGTAGCAGAGCGGGCGGTTGTCAGGGGCGCGCCAAACGTCGGTCTTCCTCGGAGCGTAGTGCTGGCCGGCGGGTGGACGGTATGGCGTCGGTGGTGGTGGCGGCGCTGTCTGGCGGCGGAAATGCGGCGGTGCGACCTCTTGACGTGGGCGTGGAGCGGGAGCGTAGCGTCGGGCTGCAGCTGCGTAGCTCATGGCTTGCGGCTGGGGCCGTGGCGGTTCAGAGGTGCCCATCGACTGCTGGATTTCCTCTCGAACGATCTCTGCGATGGAGTCCACTTGCGGCTGCGGTGAGGGTAACAGCTTGCGCAGTTCCTCCCGCACGATCGCTCGGATCGTTTCGCGCAAGTCGTCGAGAGCATAAACGGCTGGGCTGTCTTGACTCGTTGGGCGATTGTACTGGCGGGTTCGCATCTCCAGCGTCTTCTCGATCGCTGTTGCTTCCGACAGAAATTCCTGGACGGTCGTCGGTGGGTTCCGCATCAGCCCAGCGAATAGTTCTTGCTTGACCCCTCGCATGAGCAAACGGAGCTTCTTCTCCTCGGGCATGTTGGGGTCAGCGTGCCGGAACAGCCGCGTCATTTCTTCCACGAAGATCGCCACTTTCTCATTTGGTAGTTGCACCCGTGTCTCCAGCGAAGAAGCGGCCCTTTCCTTGCGGGCGACGCTCGTGAACGTGCCCAGGAATGCGCCGCGGAAGAGATCCCAGGTTTGAAGTGCTGACTCGCGGTTCTCAAACCAGGTTCTTGCCGCGTCTTCCAAGTAGAAGTAGACGCGACGTAGCTTCTCTTCCGTGTCCCAGTGGTTGAGGCTAGCCACTCGGTCGTACGTCTCCATCCACGTCTCTGGGTCTTCAAAAGATGATCCACGGAAAGTCGGTGGCTCCCTTGGCTGCTGCATCACGACCGTTCCGGGAGTTGGTGCAGTGGCTGTCATAGTTGTCGCAGTAGTGGTCGTGGCCTTGGACTTTCGAGTCTTATCCGGTAGGGGCCCGAACTCTGGAGGTAGCCCTTGTTGCCTGCGGCTGGTTCGCTGCTCAGCGTCGGCGTCGATGTCCTTTTCACGGAGTGGGCTCGGCTCACGGCTGGAGGGGGGCGTTCGGTACATGGACCGGGAAGCACCTCCACCAGATGTCACGTGGTCGTGACGTCGACGAAGGCAACAGTCAGCGGGTCAAAGAAGAAACTGTTTATTTGGCCGAACTTGTGGCCGTGAAACGTAAAGTCAGATCACAGCTATGCACACTGGCACAGATAGCGGCGAACGGAGCGTCGGCCGTCGAACAACTGAACCTCGTTGGAACGCGCCGGCTTTTATAATGCACGCGTCGAACATTCTAGCCTTATCACTAGTCGTCGCGCAAGCTCTGGAATAATCTTGAGTGTAAGCGTCTTGCGTGCAATCTTAACAGAACGATCTACTACAAGCGAGAAGCTTCTGGAACAATAAGGCGCGGTCTGCGCCGAGTACTGCTGATAGTATTTGTGGGTGGAAACCGAATACAGTGAAAGAAACGCGCGTGGCAATATATATAATAAGCAAAGGTGGAAAGGGAAAGAAAACCAACCTTCGTAGTTACTAAGAAATTTCTTAGTCGCTTGAAAAGGATCTCGTTGGTGCCACTGCCGCCGAGTGTGTGTAGATCCTTCGTCCTAACAGCAGCCTTTTAGGTCTTCTTGTCTATGACGTAGGGACCGTGCTGGCTTGAGGGCCAATGACTGTCCACCTTTGCGCTGAAGCGTGATGGTGGCAGTTTGCAGTGATGGTAGAAGTTTCCAAACGTTTCCAAGATTCCTGCGTAGTAACAGATTTCTTAGTCGCTTGAAAAGAATCTCGTTGGTGCCACTGCCGCTGAGTGTGTGTAGATCCTTCGTCGGTACAGCAGCCTTTTATGTCTTGTGTGTGACGTAGGGACCGTGCTGGCTTCAGCGCCAAGACTGTCCACCTTTGCGCTGGGGCGTGATGATGACAGTTTGCAGTGATGGTGGAAGTTTCCAAACGTTTCCAAGATCCCTGCGTAGTAACAGATTTCTTAGTCGCTTGAAAAGGATCTCGTTGGTGCCACTGCCGCTGAGTGTGTTGCAAGCGGACATGCAAAGAAATTGAGTCGAACGCAAGCCAAAAATTTGACACTCTTGCATGAACACACGCTTACACAAAAACCTGTTCATTCTCCAGTTCATCAAACGGTCTCATAAATCGGTGTATCTCAAGTAGCGCATCAACACTCCTTACCATTGCACATTGCAAATACACGAGGACGTGGTGTTAAGATCTTTATCAGAGGCAGTTCATGTGTATTCCACGACAACAGTGACTTGCAGCATTGTCAATGCTGCGAGACGCGAGCAGGCCGCATGCTTGCGCTGCGGAACATAATTCCATTTGCGATTGCTTTTAGCGATAGATACGCTGTAACCACCAGACGATGTCTTCCATACGAAATGGTGGAGAGTCGCTATCGTCACGAGCCCAGACACTCTGTCCGGTACGTTGCGACGGTCACCTAATTGAGCTCATGGTGACGACAACTTCAACGTCATTCAAATCAAGTCAAAACAAGTTTATTAAGACGTGTGCACAAAAGATGCGCACATAATATTTGGACCAATAGCCTACGTGGCTAGTAGCTGGTCCAATAGAGAAAATGCATAAAAGTTAGCAACGCACATGATTGGTCATGAAAATGATTGGTTTTATACATATGGAAGTTTCAGCGATGTACAATCTACGTATGGAAAGGTGATTACAATTCACTAGACAAGAAAAAGCGTTTACAAGAAAGGTTGAAGTTACGCATAGTTTTTATTTCTAGAGGCACAGTGTTCCAGGTTACAGCTCCGAAGATTTCTAAAAATCGTTCGCCATAAACATTGTTACGGGGAGGAAGGTTTAAGTTTAACTGACTTGTTTGCCTGGTGTTTGCACGCGGAAAGTGGAATATGATGTTGGCTAGTGGAAAGTTTGTGTACAGTATTTTGTGAACTACGCAAGTTACCTTCTTAGCGCCGTGAATGAGAGAATATGAACATCATTGAATAGGATGCTACTGGGGTAATGAACGGGGAAGAATGTTATTATTCTTAAAGCACGTTTTTGTAACTGCAGTATAGGTCTTAAATAAGTATTGTATGTTAGGTCCCAAGCCTCACAGTAATAGCTGAGGTGTGAATGAAACAGAGAAAAGTATATGCAACGAAGTAGAGAACCAGGCAAATATTGGCGGGAACGGACCAGTGCATAACAGCTAAAAGCTAGTTTTCTACACACAGCATTGATCTGGTCTCTTCAGTGCAAGTGATGGTGAAAAAGAACTCCTAAGTGTTTCAAGTGTCAAGTTTATTTCGCATTTTCCCTTTACAGCGAAGAAAAAATGCCAGGGCAAGGAACAAAAAGCTGCACAGCAGCAGCTTGACGGGGTTCCTGCCCCCCTTGGTTCGACAACAAGAATACAGCATGTATGCAAAATACAGACAAAAACACAATACATATTTCATACTTTCACATCTATGCATATACATCTGTACATATTCGAGACTATATATGTACACGTCCATATACACATATATTCACATACAACATTTGCACATATTTATATATCCGTACATATGCATCTGTTTAAAGCAAAAAAAAAGTTATGTACACGCAGAGTACTTTATTGATTCAAAAAGATAACAACGACCACATACATAAGTTACGCGTAATGATATGGTTATATTACGAACTACTGGCATTGATTAGCTGAACAAAAAAGAGAGAAAAAAAAATAAATAAATAAAGGAAGGAGTACGAAAGGGAGAGAAGAAAAAGAACTAGGAAAAGAGAGAGGAAACATGACTGAAAGAACGGCACACCTGATTCATAAAAGTGTACCTTTATTTATTAAATTAGATTTCAATGTAATTTTTGCAGTAGTGTTCAAGTCAGTATCGGAAGCATATAACACATTCAATACCCTAGGCACTTGGTATTGCAATTGGTTTAAGCCGTAATTAGTTCTTGAGAAAGGTAGAACCCATTGGTTTCGTTTTCTGAATTCGTATAGTAGTTCCTTTAATTCAACTAGGTTGCACAGGTTTATGAAAGTCGCATTGTTACACCGGAAATACTTTTTGCTTTCAAGACAAGGTTATATTGATAAAAGTGTTCAATAGGCAGTACGTTGAGAGTGCGAAATATTTCGTTTGTATGTGCATTAAACGGGCCGGTGACAATGTGTCGGATAGTTTTCTTTTGTAGAGTTTGTAAACTATGAATGTTTGTTTTTGATGTCGTTCCCCACACTAGATTGCAATAGCTAACATGTGAAAGGAACAGGGCGTTATACAACATCAGTTTTTTTAGTAGGCAGCATGTATCGTAATCGGCAGATTATACCACATGCTCTAGCTAATTTAGACGCAATAAGATTAACGTGTGCGTCCCAAATTAAATGTTTGTTAAAGATAACTCCTAACGTTTTTACGTTGTCGACTAATTCTATCCTTTCTTTACCGAGGTAAAGCGCAGTGCTGCAGTTTACATACTTTTGTGGTGGCGTAAACAATACAGCCTTAGTTTTATTTGTATTAATAGGTAATGAGTTCAAGTTGCTCCACTTTTGTAGTATGCTTAAAGACATGTTTGCGGCGTTTATAAGTTGCACAACGTCAAGGGATTGAAAAAATAGGCTAGTATCGTCTGCGTAAACTACAAATTGAGCAAGTTTAGTTGTATTTGTTATGTCATTAATGTAAAGATTAAATAAAACAGGCCCAAGTACACTCCCTTGGGGAACACCTTCTATTAATGATCTTGCTGATGAAAGTTTTGACTCAATAGCGACGCACTGCTTTCGGTGTTGAAGATATGATTTTAGAAGTCTCAGCGGAATGCCGCGAAAACCATAATGATCTAATTTTACAAATAGGGCTTTATAGTTAATGGAATCAAAAGCTTTAGAGAAGTCAATAAAAATGCCTAGAGTTAACATTTTACTCTCAAAATTATTCAAAATTAATTCTTTTTTGGGTTAACAGAGCAAGCTCCGTAGACTTTCCACAACTAAAGCCATACTGCGTATCTGATAAGATAGCATGTTTATCACAAAATGACGTAATTCTCTTACATATGATCTTTTCGAGGCCCTTAGAAATTACCGGAAGTACAGAAACTGGCCTATAATTTGTTAACGCATTTTTGTTCCCGGACTTAAATAAAACGATCACTTTGGCGTGCTGCATTTTCTCGGGAAAGAATGCCATTAGATAAACAAATGTTAAAGATGTGAGCAAGCACTTCTACCAAAAGGTCAAGCACATATTTAATTGGCCTAATCTGAAGTGCGTTTATATCGCGCGATTTGCTATTCTTTAATGACATGAACGTCATGTATACTTCATTTGGCGTTGCAGGTTCGAAAAACGCTGTGTGTCTGTTAGGGCTTTGCAGAAAAGAAGTTGCATTTATATCATGCGTACTTCAGTTCAGTGACGTAAAATGCTTGTTATAAGTGTCAGCTAATTCTTCACCGCTAATAACTTTATTATCAATTGTCAGCTCCAGCTCCTGCTGCCTGTGAGGTTCAGGCTCAAGAAGTTTATTTACTTCGTGCCACACGACATCACTCCTAGTTCCAGCTCTAATAAAGACGTTTTCAAAGTGTCTGTTCCTAGCATTTCTCAGAAATTTATTTAATGAGTTTCGGTATTTCTTAAAACGCGACAGATCTACGGGTTCACGAGTCTTTACAAACTTTGCATACAACAAATTCTTTTCGCGGATCATTCTGAGGCATTCATCAGTTAGCCACGGTTTTCGAATTTTTATTGATCTTTTTATTCTCTTATATGGAAAACAGCCGTCATAAACGCTTACAAGTGCATGTATGAACATATTGTAAGCTTCTTCTGCGTCTGTGCAATCAAGCACAGTGCTGAAATAAATTTTTCCGATCTCTGTGCGAAAATTTTCAAGAGCTTTTTGATCAATTGATTGAACAAGAAATGGCTCAGAATGATGCGATTTCCACGATGAACGATTCACTTTACATAGCATGTACACGGGAGAATGATCTCCTATTTTTCCTGCAATTACACCAGATTGTACACGAACATCAGAGTTATTTGTAACAAAGAGGTCAAGCAAGCTTTCAGAGTTAGCACAAATCCGTGTAGGTGAGGTAATTACGTTTCTGCAGCCGAATGATTCAAGAAGAATCTGCAGTTTTCGTGACCTAGGTGTACTTGGCAAAAGGTCAATAATAAAATCACCACCGATGACAAGATGCAAGTTATTTGTGCAGACAAACCCCAACAATGCTTCCAGATATGCGAAAAAACTCGCAACGTCCCCACTGGGTGGACGATATACAACACTAAAAACACACTTGTGGGATTCTAAACTGAGTACTTCATAATCTGCTGTCATTGCACAGAACGTTGGAAGCATGTTGCATGAAATTTTTTCAGATACGAGCTGTAATACACCCCCGCCACACCTATCAGATCGATTCAAAAAGAACGTTTGGAAACCAGGCATGCGCAACACTTCCTCTTCTGTTCTGTACCACGTTTCCGTAATCATCACATTGTCAAATTGAAAAGGGAAGTCACCAAGTAGCGCAAACAACTCATCGTGTTTGTGCCTAGCAGACTGCGCGTTGCAGTGAAAAAAGGAAAGATAATCGTGTGAATGTGGTCTCATGACGTCGCTTGCTGAAATCATTTCCATGGTTGAAATAAAAACAAGTCAGATGAAACGATCTTTACACACACGTGCCTAGTCGCGCATTTTCTGAACGTCTGCCTCGCAGCCGATGCGAATTACGTTCGATGTTTCAGTTTTCCGTGCAAAGATTTTACCGCCCTTCACCCAAACGAAACGCCAGTTTAGTTCCCTCTTCTTAGCAATGGCTAAGCCAAGAAGTTTCTTTAGCTGCGGACAGAGATGCTCATTAAGAAATATGGCTTGACGCTTGTCAAAGCCCAAATCACTAGAATTTATTCTCGCCTTGCGTGCCTTTTCAAGCACCTGTTCACGCTTTGCTCGTTTGTTGAAAACAACCACAATGCTTTGCTCCGTGGCGGATTTTCGTGAGGTGACGCGATGGCAAACCTCGTTGTCTTGCTCCTTAATTGGTTCCCCCCAGTGCATCGCCAACTTTGCCCAGCACATCAACTAGCTTTTCAGTTTTCTCATGAGGAATTCCCTTGATTTCGATGTTTCTATTTCTAGAATACTGGTCTTGAGAAGTGATTTTAGAGCTGTTTCGTGCAACTGCTTTTTGAGTGTGTCTACTTCTTCCGTAAGCATGTGTTGCGATGCTTTCAGAGCTACGTTCTCCGTTTTCACGTCAGCGCAGTCCTGTTTCAGGGTTTCGTATTGCTTATTGATGAACTCAAGACTACTTTTTTAGCTCCCTTATTTCCTTGCGCAGCTCACGCGCCAAGTTAGACACTTCAGTTGACATAGCCAGAATTAGTCAAGGTCTCAGAAACATAAAAATAAAAAAGACACTTGTTTGGCAACAGAGGCTATAGCAAACAATTCAGAGAGAAAAAAAAATTCACAGTAAGGTAAAGTATCCAACCTGAGAAATCAAGCGGGAAAATGTCAGACGTCTGTTCCGTATGCTGCCTCTGTTGCCAAGAAAGTGTGCTTTCGATGCCAGCCGTCTTTAATCCCAAGCCCGGTGATGACGACAAGGTCCACGTGATCCAGCAAGATCCAGCAGGAGCAGCTGATAACCGAACGGCGTGGCTACACCCACTTGCGTTGTGGTCACGCAGCGGAAAATGTCAGACGTCTGTTCCGTATGCTGCCTCTGTTGCCTCTGTTGAATGTGTCGACCCTACTCAGAGTTTGGTTGGCCAGAGAAATAAATATTAAGGCTGCTGTAGTTCACTATTTTCCTGCCTGAGTGAAATACGACATATTGAGTTTTCTCAGTATTTATGGCTAGCCTGTTTTGTGTAAACCACTTATTTATTATTGCCTTTCTTTCGATATGACGTCTTGCAGTGAAGGACGTGAGTTACTTGAGTAAAGTAACGTGGTGTCATCAGCATACATTAACACTTTTGTGAACTTAAGAGCTTGCGGTCACGTATAAAGAGAAGAGAATGGGACCCGATCCCTGTGGTACTCCGCATGTGACATCAGCAAAAGTAGAGCAATATTTGTTAATTACTACTTGCTGTTTACGTGCGTGGAAATAGCTCTGGATGAATGGACCTTTCCAGAAATCGCAGCGCCGCGCCTTCCCCTGGTGGATCGGCGCTGGGGCATTATGGGAGAGCGGAGCGCCGGGCGGGCAGAGCACATGCGTTCTCGCTTTCGCCTGCTTGTTTCGCGCGCCGTGAATGGTTTTGTATGGTGTAAGGTGCTGCTGTTGTGAAGAGACGGCTACTTCTGAGAGCTCCGACTTTAATGCACGCAAAAAAGACTGCGTTGTTCGTTCCAAATAGCCATATTCATCACTGAACATGCCGAAGGAGAAGGAAAGCGGCGGACAAATCTGCTCTGTTCTTGGATGAGATAACAGGCGAAAGACACTGGACGTTTCGTTTCATTGCTCGGTGCTGCAGTTAAGTTTGACCTTTGTTAAGATGTTTGTGTTCTCATTCGCTGTGATTACGCGGTTGGGATTTTACACTTGAAGCATGCCGTGTAACTACGCGAATTTATTAAGGCCTCATTAAAAACTCACAGGGTCCCCTATGCATTCAGCTAAGACGACTCGAAGGCTAAAGCCATCTTATGATTCTTCTCAGTCGATGTGCTCATCCTACCCCGCCAGTCCGTGAGTGTCAGCAGGATTTTCTTGGGTGGAAACACGTCTGGCATCGCGGCTCGGGGAGGGGGGCGAGCACTAGTGTAGCTTGGGTGTGGGCAAGTGCTGGTGTGGCTTGAAGGGGGGCCCCTTCTGCACTCCCCTGACGTCGCCCATGCCCGCCTCCATTCCCACCACCCTTCGTTAGGTGCTTACTACCTAACGAGGTTTTGCACTACCTCGAAGATCGGAGGCACCTCATCTGATTTTGCATTGCCTCCGTGATCAGAAAACCTTTGACCAAGCTAGGATGTCATGCGATGACGTGATCATGTCAAGTCACGGGGCGTCTTAATGACGTCACATTTTTTGGCGATCTTTGACGCCATATATGGTAACCTCATCACGTGATGACGAATTTTCGCATCACTCGACGCCGCTGACGCAGGACGCCAATGGTGAAATTTCACCTTCGATGAGGCATCTAAGGTTTTCGCCTAAAAACACAAAAAGTGACCATCGGTGGCTTTGGAGTCTCGCGGCAGCGGCGTCAACAGGAGTGATGCAAAGATAGTCACGTGATAGTGTCACGATATGACGTCGTCGTGACACAGATCACCAGAATGTGTGAGGTGGTCATGACGTCGCGCGATGACGCGATCACGCGATATCGTCGCTTTGCACTGCCTCCGTGATCGGTGGGCCGATCACGGAGGCCGAGCAAAACCAGGTGAGGTGCTGAAAGTATGGAATGCCTCCGGTCATAGAACCGGTGCAAAACCACGTTACGTGCAGAAAGCTTTTGGAGGGGGCGGGAAGGTCCAATACATCGAATGAAGAAAAAGAAGGCGGCTTCCACCTCTAAGTCGTCTTGCGCGAATGCATAAGAAACCCTCCGAGTTTTTAATGGCACTCTTACGTAGTGTTTATTTTGTTATTTACTGCTTGGTTATGTTCAATCGAATCTGCTTCTTATTCACAATAAACCCATAGTCGGTGACAACCTAAGAATAAATATAAGCTCCGCCCTCGAGGCCGCATTGCTCATATTTTGCATGCCTCCGCGCTACAAACGAAGTAGTTCCTAAACAATGGCATTAATTTTCACGCATATAAACCTTATTTTCCAATACTGCACTGATATTGGAATAAAGAAACGAAAGCTAGATAAAAAAATTGTGAACGCATGGCGTTCTGCGTCAGCTTAACAATAGATCTGTTGTTTAAATCGCACCCTCCGCCGCGTTCATCTCAGAGTCTACGAAAAAAGTAATGTGCGTCTCAAAGGCGACGTTTCTGTGCAGCGCCTATTATGGTATTAAAACAAAGAATGCCACATTTTAAGTATAAATTAATATAAAGGAACCATTTCTTTACGGTTTCTCAAAACGACACAGGGACATTATTAAATTTTAATAAGGTCGCTCGCAATTTTTTTTTCTTTTTACGAAAATTTCGCCGCCAGTTTTCTTCATTGTCTGCAGTAACTATGGCAACAACGACTCAAAGCGAAGAATAGCGAAGTGTTCTGAGATTGCCTTCGCGAATTTCGATTCTTGTGTTGCCGTGAATACAATATTTGCGTCTGGAGTTGCCGTGGTTGTCGTCGTGTTTGAGGTGAACGACAAGGCTTCATTTGACGTCGCTTCAGCGAAATAAAAGCGCGTGGCGCTCATGGTGCTTAACTGTGCGGGTCATTGGATACGTTGCCGTTCAGTTCACGCCAAGGTGATGTACACGGCAGAAGTGGCAGTGACTAAAAGCTTTACGTGAGATTGTTTCTGGCCTCGACAACTTGTACTGGCGCTGCCACGACTCCTTAAGCCCTTGAACGTTCAACTTTTTCATTTATTTATTATTTATTTATTACATCCCTGCATCGCCCCAGAGGGCATTACAGCAGGGGGGCCCAGTTTTACCTTCTATGTATATGTGTCTCTGCGCAAAGGTGTGTATATATATATATATGTATTGCGAAGAGGTTGTCTTCGATTGCCGTGAGACAAACAGGAAAAGGAGATACGCTTCTAAAAGATACCGTTTATTTTTTATTTGCCAACGTGTCAATCGGAGACCTTTCTTTATCGAGGCAAAATTTACGAAGCTTCGATGCCCTTTTATAGTAGAGTCCTCCAAGCAGGGAGAGAGAGAAAGAAGGAGAACACAGAAAATAAAAATATAAAATGCACAAATGAAAAATTGAGTAGCCAAAAGACCATACAAAAAAACACGTCCATCACAAGAAGGGCAAGCATTTAAAAGAAACTACGGACTATAATCTTCACGAGAGTCCACTGCAGTTTAAGATAAGCAAATTATCACTGATTAATATATGCACACAATACACACAAAATACAGAAAACGCAAGCTAGACAAAAGCAGAATTCTAATGCGATATCGTGAGGTATGATGCAACGCCATCATAAACAAAAGCTGTTTTTTTTTACTCAATGATAGTTTTAGTGGCGTCACTTCAGTTGCGATCGCGATCTATGCAATCGAAAGTTCCTGCGTCCCAGCGATATAATGTAACGCGCAGCATTTCGCTCTTCGTAGACAATGATTACCTCGCACGGCGTTTTGCATGCAAGGCGTTCGTGCAACGAGCGTGAAAAGACTTACGCGACGGGCACTTCAACCTAGCACATCATTCTGGGCTGGGGGGCACACGTCACATATTCACACATGCACCGGATGACCACAAGTATCTCCTTATAATGCACACACCACAGCATGTTCTCCACACCTGGTTTGTTTACTTTCGCACTGTGTTGCGCTAACGGGTTATGATGGTCGCTCTTTCTCATTCGCTTCGTCCGCACATACTCCATGCATAGAGACGCACAGCACCGCGTATTGCGCAATAGATCCCCAAGATTCCCACGTTGCGAGCTCGAAGTAACACACGCACGCGCATATCGCAACGCTAATGCTATGGCTTTCGCAGAGGGTAATCGAGCACAGACGCGCACATTCCGACTCACAGCACACGAGTGAACGCGACAATCGCCATTATGGTGACACTCAGGCGATATGCTTGGTGCATCCGAGCGATGGAAGGAACACACGCCGTGATGCAACTTGACACTGCCGAAACGACGGAACGCGATAGAGCGTCCGAGCTGCTAGCTGCCGCTTCGGTGCACTTCAAACGCGGCACAGTCACACGCTTCTACTGCGTCGAATGATGACCGGCGACGATGATGCTGCGTACGAGCGGATAACACTAGGAAAGAGCTTCTTCTGGAAGAAAAACACCACAAAAAATGCGAATCAACGGCTCCCGGTCTCGGTGCTGCGGTACCTCGCCTCTCGTCGCGGACGGCGCCATGTTGCACTTTTCATTGGTTCGCCTTAACCGTTACGCCATCATAAAGAGCGGCCGTGGTTGGACGCGCATGATACAAGTGGACAGCGGTACAGTTTACTTTTTATTCTTAGCTTGTCACCGACTATAGAGGCTTCACCTATATTGGCTTCGCGCATCTCTCTTTTTTTTTCCTGCGTGAAGACAAAGAATACAAGTTGTTCGGTTATTATCGATACAAAATCGACAATCGAAGCCAGCTTCTTTCACATTGCCAGCCGATGTAAGCTGACCATTACTTTTAAAACCACGGTCTCACCATTAACAGCCTTGCACAGCAGTACTCCGTGAACTTTTTCTGACTTAACCATTCTGTACACAGATACTGACTGCTTATTAACACCACGGGAAGGCTCATGCTGCAGAATTTACCGTTCTGAATACGCCCGTGGCAAGTCCTTCGGATTTTTTGTTCATGGCTCTTTTGGCAGAGGTGACAGGAACGGCTGTATGTTTTCGGCAGCTTGAAGGGGAATCTGCATACAAACGATAAATCACTATATTAGCATAATCCTAAACTGTAATGAAACACGGGAACTCAAAGATTAAATTGGAATATTGTATAAATTATGCACACGGAGGCTCATTCTGTAATATATTCTTTCCCTTAGAAGGACTGATAACTGGGCAAGTTGGTATGAATTCATACTTCTTAAACGGCGCCACAAGGGAAGACGAATGCGCACGAAAAACAGAGGACACGAAACACAAGCGCCGACTCTCAACTGAACTTTTATTCACATGCGCAGACCATAAATATATACCCACGCATGGCTTCACACAGATAACAAACCCGTACATAAACGATGAAAACCGGTATGAACAAAAAAAAATACAAAAACCAAAAAAAACTACAAAAAAATCTCTACCCATTCAAGTATAAGATTTCTGTGTTCTGCAAAGCTACAGACGGGAAGCTGATGCATGATTCTTTTTCCTTTTGTATGTGCCAAGCCTCGATAATCTCTCGAGTTGTCTGGTTATGATGCCGTGAGATTACGCCAGTTTCACTGAACAGGGGTTTACATCCACACTGCTGACAATGCGCAGCCATATGCGATAGGCTATCGCTTCGTACACCAGAATCATGTTCTCTTATGCGAACATTTACACACCTTCCTGTCTGGCCTATGTATGAGGCGCCGCATGACAGGGGAATTCGGTAAACAACACCCGTGGCCCACTCAATTGCTTGAGACCGGTGCTTCACACCACAGCCTATACTATTCTTTGCTTTTTTCATTTCTGCTTTTTTGTTTACACGACGGCAAATTCCTCCTAATTTGTTGGGCACCGAAAAAAAGCACACCCACGCCGTACCTGCCAGCTACGTTCTTCAGTCCATGCGATAGCGCGTGAATATAAGGCACGACCGCGATATTCTTTGCTTTTTCAACATGTACTTCTTGACCTGCTCGGCCTGTTAGAGACTTGATCCCCCGGATCACTTTTTCGCATGCCCTAGTCACCACATGATCAGGAAAACCCGCGCTTTTTATTCTGCCTACTTGTCGCTTTCTTTCATGCTATGAGGACACGTCTTCTTCACAGCTGAGCGTAGACATGACACTGCTATACCATCCTTAACTACTTTTGAATGTCCTGAAGAGTAACTTAGAATTTCTTTTTTCGCGCGTGGCAAAAATTCCCAGCAAATATGATCAGAAGTTACGAACAACATCAGGTCCAGATGTCGGGTATATATTTATGGTCTGCGCATGTGAATAAAAGTTCAGTTGAGAGTCGGCGCTTGTGTTTCGTGTGCATTCGTCTTCCCTTGTGGCGCCGTTTAAGAAGTATGAATATTCTTTCCCATTGTTAACTCGCGAGTCACGACATTTTGCACAATCAGGTCCAAAATTCTTGAGTTAATTTCCAAGTCATGGTCAAGGAAACAGGCGCGACACAGAGACAGCATGTTTTACGTTGTTTGAAAACAAATGCAGAGAAGTCCAATGGGCAGAATATTCTCGCTTCATGTAGCGCGACGCTGTGCCTTGATTACGCGATCTCCGCAACCGACATCACTCACTTGATGTCAGCTCAATGAGCGTGTTAGTAGCTGGTTTTTACTACTCTCACCGTCCCGAGTGCAAGTTTCTAACACGCAGCATTTGAAACAGGCAATTAGTATCCCAATCTACACAGCGTAGTTGGGCTCGAACCCAAGTATAAGGGTGCGATTTTGACATCGATTATCATGCGCAAAGTGCCACGGTCCTGCGTATCGTGCGGAAGCTATCACAAGCCTCGGGACCGCGCGACGAGCGATAGTGCCCATCACAAAGTACTAATAATGAAGCTGTACGGTCATGCTGATAATAAAACAAACGAGGAAAGCTTCCGCCACTTGTAAATACGATCAACGAAGCGCAGGGGACTCTCCGCGAAAGCAGTATAATGTTTTCAATTCAATGGGCCTTTTAGCGGGTACGTGAGCATTTGCCCGGGTCATTAATAAGTTAAGGATACTTACTGTTTGCTGGCTATTATCCTGTTTCTCTTGCTTACGCCTCTTATGTGAGTGCAGATTGAAGCAGGGTTATCACGCGCGATATTCCTGCAACGACGCGCTAGTACGCAAGCACTCTGGAAACGAGGTGAGCCAGCGCTTCCGCGAGCAGACGACACTCCGCCGGCGCTCCGGCTTCCCACAACGCTTTGCGGCCGCCGTAGGTGGCGCGCGGGAAATTCTGGAAAGGTCCATTGAAGCGCGTTTCCAACAACTCCATAAGACTCTAACTTTTCAAATAGTCTAGCGTGACAGATTGTGTGGAACGCCTTTCTTACATCGAGAAATATATACACTGCAATGTCCAGCTTGTTTAGAGCGGTGTTAAGGAATTGTTAAAGTGTTGAAACGGCGGTTGCAGTAGATCTACATGCAATGAAACCATGCTGCTGCGAGCAGATAATGTTATTGTTTTCAAAAAGTGCATTTAGTTGTAATGCAACATCTCGATGGCGTAGCGCAAGAAAACGAGGACGGGAAGGAACACAGTGTGTCCTCTTTTTTTTTTTTGCGCCGCCATTTGGCACGTTGAGCAAGTTACAGCTCGGCCAAATGTTGATTCTTGTGCTCTTGTGAAAGCGTGTGATTTACTGCGTTATCCCGAGGAAAACTTTCATTGACATAAAGAATGAATTGAAATGAGTGTTTGAATGCGTTGACCTTGTCGTGTTGCACTGCCTGTTATGAGAGAAATTGAAATGCATCTCTGCGACTGGTTACTCATACACTGGTAAAAAAAAGACATTGCATATTGCCACCTGCAGTAGTGGGTGACATGCGTACGCAGAGGCACAGGCCACGAAAGAAGTGCACGCGCTTCTGCCTCTCCATAGCACGACCAAGCGACGCGTCTGGCAAGAGCCCTGCTGCTCTACCTCTACGTCCAATAAACCCCACCTGGACCTCTAAAGCGATGTGACAAGTTGGAGGTGCGGGGTAGCCCTCACGGATGCTGCAGATCCCTCCAGGGAGTCGCCCTACAAGCCCAGTGCCTATCAACACACCTGTGCAGCGGCCAGCCGCAGGATCAGGGGATTACCTCCGGAGGTCGAACCGGTATGACGAGCACTTCCGTTCAGATCACCGGTGTGGCAAGCACCACTGCGAACAGCTACACACTTGAGAGCTCACGTGTTCCGAAGCCGTTCCACGGCACCGAGCTCGAAGACGTCGAAGACTGGTTGGTCGACTTCGAGCGCGTGGCTGCCTTGAACAAAGGGGACGACGCGGCCAAACTACGACGGGTGTACTTCTATTTGGAGGACGGAGCACGCACATGGTACCAGAACCGTGAGGAACAACTGACGTCGTGGCGCGAATTCTGCCGTCGCCTGCTGGACACTTACACCAGTGCTGATCGCCACGAACGAGCGATCCACGCCCGCATCCAGATGCCTAAGGAAACCATGACGACCTACGTCGAATATATGACCCGCCTGTTCAGACGAGCTGATCCGAGAGTCGCGGAGGAGATGTTGCGTCACCAGATGCGAAGAGTCAAGGCGCAGCTTTTTGCTGGTCTTGTACGTAGCCCTCCGAAGATAGTCACCGAGTTCTTGTCCGAGGCGCTCACAATGGAGAAGATGCTCCAGCATCGATTCACCCTCTATGAGCGGCAAATCAACAGCACATCCGCTACTGGGGTTTTCACGGCTATCGGCAGCAACACCGAGTGTCTGCGAGAACTCATCTGATGTATAGTGCGTGAGGAGTTGCAAAAGGCCGCCACACTACGGTGAGGTCCACTGCAAGTATTATAAAGGACGAGTTACACCAGGCGCTCCGTGATCCCGTCACTCTTGCTAACACCATAGAAGCACCATCTGAATACGAGCGTGCGACCTACGCAGAAGCCTTGAAGCGCCCCGTTTCTTCTCCACCACCGTTCGTTCCTGCACATCCTGCGGTGTCACTTCAGTCGGCGCAGCCGCTACAGTATTATGAAGATACGCACCCGGCACCACCTTTCGTATATGCCGGTCCTGTGGCACATCGTTCGGGGCAACCTGTACGTTACCTCGATGATAGACGCCCGCCTTCTCGGAAATCCGATGTTTGGCGCGCTCCAGATCACCACCATTTGTGCTTCCACTGCGGTGAAGCAGATCATTTGTACCGCCAGTGCCCATACCGGCCCCTCGGGCTGCGGGGCTTCTCTGCATATTCGCCGCCTCCCCGGTTGCCAGCGACCCCGGGATATTGAGGAATACCTGGCTCAACAGCGCATGCCACCTGCTTCCGGGCGCCAGTCGCGCTCACCGTCGCCGAGGCGCTTTTGACCTCCGCCCCAGCGATATTGATACAGAACAGCCGCCACAACATGGCTGCATGAAAGTGAAGGAAGACGACGTTGCTTTTGGTTGTTGTTGGACTGACGCCATCTTGTCCACCTTGCGCTTTGCATCGTATACAGATTATTAAACGAGCTACTCGTAACATTATTGGTGGAGGTGGACGACTCCCGCACCTCGATGGAGACACGCAGCGGTCGCAACACCGGCGACCCCTCGCCGACTTCGGCTGCCGGTACATCATCACCGCCAACCTCTTCAGCTCAAGCCACAACTAGAGCTGTGCGCCGCCGCGCCGCGCCGCCGCCGCCGACTATTTTTGCTCACGCCGGTCGCGCTGCCGCCGAAGTTTCGAGAGTGACCGCGCCGCCGCCGCCGCCGAGCAATAATTGCGGCGCGCCGCCGTTAATCTTTCATTTTAACCCGAACGGGGAATCTGGACATAAAATACATCACTTCGCCGGAAATGCTTTTCTTGATGTCTCCATGTAATGGAGTCTCCATTTCAGCCTCCGCTGATTGGTTGGAGCTCGTCCAGCAACGCACCTTCGCTTTCGGGTTCTTCCTCTTCAACGTCATTTTGACGTCCCGAAGATTTCACAACTCTGGACTCAAATTAGAGGAACGGAATGCCCTTCAACCATAGAGGGGGAAAATATAGAAGAAAGTGCGCCTAGCATCTATAAGCCAACCTCCTCTTTCTGGGTGAGCTCATGGGAAGGAAAAAAAGAGCGAAAATTCACGAGCGTTTGCTAGAAACGTACATCCACGGCACAATACGGGAAGGCGAGTAGCGCGAGCTAAGGCGTTTTTAAAGAACACGACAGGTACTGAATCTTTTGTGGATGCTGCCCAGTATGGATGCACGGGTAAATTCACTGTTTCTGCAGTTAGCGACAGGGGCGAACTTCTCTCCGCAACTTCGGTAAGGACTAGCATGGTCGATGTGGCTGAACAGGTTGCCGTCGCAATCGCAATGCTAGATCCCCAACGAACGACTATCTATATGGACTCCCCAGCGGCGGTCAGGGCCTTCGCCTCGGGCCTCGTAGCTTAAGAAGCGGCAGCAATTCTAAAAAAGAAGTCAGTAGCCGAAACTGTGCAGCACATTACTTGGTTCCCTGCCCACATGGAAGATGACGTGCTGCTGGGCCGCCTGAACCCCAATGAGATTGCCCACCGCCGTGCGCGAGAACTCATGCATCGTGACGGAGGTGGGACCTCTACGGGTTCGGAGACTATTGTCCACAGTGACCCTCTCCTTAAGTTTAATGAAATTACGGCTCATTACAGAGGGGAGCGGCAAAGTTTTCCATCTGCCCATCCAAAACTGAGTAGATCACAATCTTGTACGCTCAGGATGCTTCAGACGTGTTTGTACCCATCGAGAGGTTTCCTTAGCAGGCTCCACACAGAGATAGATCCTCATTGCCCGGATTGCGGGGAAGATTTCAGTACTTTAGCCCACACGCTCTGGCGGTGCCCTATGTTACAGGACTTGAACAACAGCGAGGACTGGGAGAAAGCCATCACGAGCTCAACATTGTAAGACCAGTCAACGGCTGTCCAGAGGGCCCGTGAGAGAGCGGAGAGGCATGGCCTCCCGCCTCCAACATGGGATTAGCCGACAGCAAGCCAGGGGTCCTCTGTAGGACTGCACTGGCTGGATGCTCAGGACCTTAATAAATTTTCTTGTCTGTCTGTTTGTCACGAGCGTGCGCGCTCAGCGTCCACAAACGAACCTCCTCCGACGCCGCTCCCCCCCCTCATGCTCCATGCTCTGGTCACCGTTCACAGCATGCTCCTGTTTCATTTTTTTATGGTTGCGGAGTTCTTATCCATGTGTGGACTGTGCATTTCGTAAGCAGCTGATTCGCAGGAGTTCGGCAACCAGCGAGCCCCTTGTTTCCGGTTCTTCTTCCGCAATGTCATTTTGATATCACGAAGCTTTCACAACTCTCGACAATAATGAGAGGGACGGAATGTGCTTCAACGCAACGAACGCAGCGTCCAGACACCCGCTTTTGGGCGTACATATCGGAGGCCGTGCGTAAATTTTGATCGCGTAGGCCATCGAATTAGGTTTAATGCGGCCGCCCTTCTAACGCACCTGTGAAGATTGGTACGCATTCCCTGTTCTCAAACATCTGTGACACATTCATGCAAGTTAAGACTGGAACAGTTCCTGTTTCTGTACATTTCGTCCACTTTCTTCTTACACTGGGAATGTGCTGGCCGGTTCGGTACATCGACGTGGTCAAGAGCGAGCTAAGAGCTTTTTCGAGTAACTGCGCTGTGCCGAAATGGACTGTGGACATCTTTAGATGGACACATCGAGAATTGCTCCCCAGAAGTTGTCTCTTTCTCTCCTCGAGAAGTCTCAAGAGTATTGCCTGACCTCAACGCTGCGGCGTCGACCCAACTAGCTGGATAGCATATTCGTGCAGTTTTGGACTTTCTACATTTTACATAGATAACCAAAATAGATAAGTAATATATATGGATGGGTTAACGCACGTTTTTCCTTTCATTTTTACTCGAGTAAGTCGATAAATAAATAAATTAAGGCAAATAAAAGTTAGAATAATTGATCGCTGAGCTTTTTGGTAGGCATTCACGTTAAAACAACATGACGTGAAAACGCAGACACAAGAGTGAAGTCAAGAGAGTAACCAGTTATCTCTCACGTAGACCATCACGCGCAACTGACTGATAGGTATCGCCTCTTGCCTTGGAATGCGCAAACAAGTATTTTAAGTGCGGATCACTTTACGGATGCTTTAGGGGCCCGGAGTGCTGTATGCTGCCATCGTACGCTCTCATCGTATGCTGTCGTAGCTTGGCGAAACGCAGGCAAAACCACTTATTTCATAGCTATCTGTAGAATATTGAGAGCGCGTTCGCGCCTATAGGAGAAGTCTTCTTCCTCTTGGTCTTCGAACGCCTTGATAATATTCAGTGCGGAGCACGTTAGAGGCCCGCGCTGTCGTATGTTGTCATATGCTGTCATCGCTTCGCGTAACACAGGCAAAACCACGTATCAAGATAGGAAAAAAAGAGGAAGCAAGCAAAAAATAGAAACAGAGAGAAAGAAAGGAAAGAAATAGTAGAACAAATAAAAAAGAGCAAGCAAACGAAAAGAAATATATAAAGAAAGGGGAAGAAAACATAGAACAAAAGACAGAAAAAAAGAGAGGAGGAAAGAAAGAGAAAACCGAAGAGAAACAAAGAGGCCTGCCCAGTTCCGCACTTCCTTCAGGTTTGGCACCACTAGTGCGAAGCTGCCTTAATTTTTTTAACGCGATAGCCTTAAAGATTCAAAACGGGGCATAGCGCTAATACACACGGACGAGCAAGAGACAACAGGACAAGCGCTAACTTTCAACTGCAGTTGAAAGTTAGCGCTTGTCCTGTTGTCTCTTGCTCGTCCGTGTGTATTAGCGCTATGCCCCGTTTTGAATCGTATATCCAACTAGCCCAAAAAGCCACGTTGACAAGCCTTAAAGAGCTCGTTTTTGTCCGTGACCGAAAAATCGAGAAAGATGCAAATAAAATAAATAATAAAAATTTCCGGGTCCGAGTGAGGATCGAACCTGGGCCGTCTGCGTGGCAAGCAGGTGTTCTACCACACAGCCACCCCTCTGTCTTTTTTTTACATCATGGTATTTAATAGAATGCGTATTAAAACAGTACACAGTATCGCACACAGTTGCACAGTTGCAGTTCCGTACAGTGCTTGTACACAGCAACGCCTCTGCTTGGAAATACAGTGAAAATAACTTCCTCTGCTTGGAGATGCAGTGAAAATAACTTCCATGCTTCGCAAACGCAAGCGTCCTTTATATAGGCGTCGCCATATAACATGTAATATCCCAGGAATATTGCGTGATGCAAGCGTACATTGCAATCGGGCGTCAGAATGTGTGACTATCATAACGATTTCATTGTTTACAGCCGGGTTGAAGTACGCACTCGGGACAGGATATTGCTATCGCGTTCAACTCTTAAAGGCGAAGATTAAGGGTCCCCCCAATTTTTGTACCTTCTTTTCCGCCGCTGTACGATTTTTCAGTTTGCGGAGTTTGCGGTGTCTTGACTACTCTCTTGTGTCTGTGTTTGCACACCCGTTCTTTTTAAGGCCCATGACAGCCTCTGAAAATGCAACATCGAGCTCGTTATTCTCTTGTGGCGTTGCTTATTTTTTTTCATTGCGATAGCAATTATAAGGACACTCTCGGCTGATTTTTGCCGTCGCCCTCATGCCCCGGATATATATATATATATATATATATATATATATATATATATATATATATATATATATATATATATATATATATATACTTATATGCTGAAGGATAACTTCGGTTGCCGCAAGGTTATAAGTATAAAAATAGATGCGCCTTCACATGACAACTGTTTATTCTGCCGACGTTTCGACGGGAACCCCGTCTTTTTCAAGGCATGAAAATATATATATACATATACAAGGCACAAAGAAAAATAAATCTGAAGACGAATGCACCCGACTAGGGATTCGATCCAGCGACCCCTCGCTCCGCAGCGCTATGCGTTAGACCACTCAGCCACGCACCGTGCATGTGCCGGCATTGTAAGTTACAGTGCCGGCACGCTATTTATAGACACCATTTACCGCTGGCGGTATACAGGTCTCGGGGGAGCTTGAGGGTGCTTTCTATCACGCAACGCTCCTGCATTTTCTTTCAATTTGAAAACTGCCCTTGAGACGCGCACAAAAAGGGGCCCCTTTCTGTACCCACTCGTGATGTGGAACGAAGAAAAAAAGAACATCGCGCAAACCTTAAGTCAGACGCCACCGCGTGGCAGGAGACGCAGAGGGGTCATTTCGCGGGCCGCACTTTAAAACAAGAAATATGTAGGAGCGTCGGCTTCTGCGTTGTCGACACTTTCAGCGTGTTGCTGAAACACAAAGGCGTCACAACTTTTATAGGTGTTCACGTTTGTCCTGCATATACTTGCGCTTCCTTTTCGAGCGTCCTTCTTCGTGCTTCAGCGGGTAGCTGCAAGTATCGAGCTGCTTGTCGTTCTACGTGAGACATTCCAATTCCTTGCTATCGCATTCATTGCTTCGTCCTTGCGGCGAAACTGGGACTATTTTTTTGTGCTTTTCGTGACGTCAGAATGGTGATCCACGGGACAGAATTAGGGCACATACTTTCGACTGGTCTATAGAGAATTAGCAGTTGTAAATTGTATCCTATCCTGCTTTGCCATGCATTCGCTTACCTGTTCTTCCTCCCCTCGCAAGATTATCGTGCGCGATGAACTGAGTTCGCTCCATTTTGTGAGTTTCCGATAGCGCAAGCGCAAATAACAGCGTGTAGCCGAAAAATCGAAATCCTTATAGGCTCAACGCCCAGCGCTAACATTGTAACGTGCTTTATGAAGAAATAAGCGTCGAGGAGATATCGCCTGTCAGAATTGTAGTGAAAGCGAGAACGCAACCAATAAAGAGGTGCCGGATGATTTGATTCTTCCAACAGACGATCTCTTTACAGCGAAGACGATGCAGCTCTCGAAAAAAAAATGTGGTTGATCCCTCTGACATAGGAATCGGTATAACACACGAAAGTGAAACGTGTCTTCACAGAAGTAGTTGAATGTTCATTGCGCAATGATATTTATTATTGTCTAATGGTGTTCAGTGGCTACAGCACCCTTAGATGTTGATGCACCCATGTTTACAACTGGTGGCACATCTCCACCACGACAACCAACGACTCACGACTGGGATACACTTTCCGGAGACACTACATGGCACTACAACGCACCGGAGAATCGCGCAAATCACACTTTAACCACAGGCGTTCGCAAACCGTGGAAGCGAAACCGAACGGGTTTTCACGCAATCGTTTTTCAACTGACGGTCCGTTGCAGCGAAGAAGCGTGATTTGCGGGTCGGTGACCATCCTGTGGATGTGCTTGGCATGCTGCGTCGTGTCGGCGAGCAGCGTCCTGCTGATAGGTCGCTTCGGCGAAGACACGATCACTTGGGTCCTGCATCGGCGTCTGTACGGCAGCCAGTTGGGTCGCGATGCGCTCAACTTCACAAACGCGAAAGACAGAGTTCTCAGCTTGAGCCGTGAACGCGCCAAGGCCTCCCGCTCCCCCCCTGGCGTGTCCGTCGCTGCACCAAACCAACGCCTACCAAACTGACTTGCGCGACATTCGCCCGTCGACGCCGTTGTCTTTCGGCGGCGCTTAACGCAGAAGTTCTCGTAGTCGGTACCATCGCACTCGTATGAGTAGACGGCGGAGATACACCATTGTTGCATACGGAAGCTGCACTACGCTGCACACGCTAGCACAACGCGAAAGACGAAGCACGTAACTGCGTCGTCACCGAGTCAAATCAGCGTGTAGAGCGCGTCGCAATTAGAGCTTCCGTTTGTGGCCTGCGAAATTAGCTCCAGAAACCTTGTCGGAGCCGATTGCGGAGGCAACGCTACACTTTGTTTCAAGTAGGGCCAACGCCACCTTGGCGGCGTTGGTAGGCCGCTCTGATGCCAGCGTCCGTTCGAATGCTGGCATCGAGGCGTCGTAGTGCTGAGGCTACCGCAGCGTTCTCTGTCGGTGTTAGTTGGTGTCATAATGCACTACTTCTCTTCTCCGCGCTTAGGCGGTGGCACCGCCCCGACAAACGAAGAGCGCCGGTACAGAGCGAAGGAGTGTGAGATATATAAGGCGCGTCTGAAGCGCTCTTCGCAAATGCGCCGATGGCTCATTCGGTTAAACGCCCGCTTCCTATCGCCGCGGATTGAGAGGTCATGGGTTCGATTCCGGGGTCTTTCAATTTCGCATAACTTTTTCTTCTGATTTCTTTCTTTGTATTGTGTTCATGTACGTTTTAACAACGTCACATCCGTGACGGAAATACGTCAGTGAAGTATTGGTGAACCCCGGCATAAAACACTTTCGTGTAAAAAAAAAACGGGGCCAGCCTGCTTTCATGGTTTTTACATTTTTTTTTATCGCGATAACAATTGCACGGACACTCTGTACAGGATTTCATCGTCGCGGTCATGTTCCGTATTAAGTCCTAGTCCTTAACTTTTATGCACACATCGTGTGCTGTACCCGCCAGTAAAAGCACGCGAGCGCTAGCGAGGAACACGGCTGAAGCATAAATTAAAGAAGCTGCCTATCTCCGTCGCACGGAGGGTGCGTACGATAACATCACTCCGCGTACGAGGCCTGCCGTCTATTGCTCCTTAACCAGAAAGCAAGTGCCTTGTGCGTCTTTCGCTGGACGAAGTAGTATGAAGTAACGCCGGGGTAAAGGGGCTGCGTGGCTCGAGCCGCAAATGTGAACTTTGACTATTAGAGCGCGGTCATGAGCGCTGGCGAGCGCGCTAACTTGTCAGGGATCAGTAAACGGCTCGTATACTCTTCTATGCACTGTGACCTCACCGCTTCGTGCTGCGAGCACTGATACGACAAACTGCACTAAAACCACTACTCTCCCGTTAACAAGGCTACCATACGGTAGCCGAAACGACTTTTTTAGTGTTATAAACCTTTTCATTTTGGTCGGCGCTCATTCTTTTCGTTTCTTCACGTGAACCGGCCGCCTTCCCTAACTCTAGCATTTTGCAGTTTCGTGAGATCGGATGAAAAAGAGTAAGCTACTAGCCTTAGTTCGCTATAACATTACGACTATGTTGCTATCGCATTGACTGCTTCGCCCTTTCGGGGAAGCTTTTTTTTATTGCGATAGCAATTATATGGACACTCGCGGCTGGTTTTCGCCGTCGGCGTCATTTGCCGTATATGTATATGTATATATATAACCGGCCCCGCCCGTCGTTCGTGAGCGTGAAAAGACGCGAGGGGGGGGGGGGGGCCCTCGAGCGACCTTCGATTTTACGAGCGGGGGGCGCGCGCGCGTTATCTCCCCTTCTCGGCAGCCGACAGCGGGCGGGGGGGGGGGGGGGGGGGGCGACGTTCGATTTTACGAGCGCGGGCGCGGGCGCGCGCGTTATCTTCCCTTTTCGGCGGCCGACAGCGGGGGGGCCGGTGTACCCTTCTACGTGCTGCGCTCTCAACGCGAAGAGAATTCTCTTAAACAAGCGTTTTCTAGAGTTGCGTGAGATAGGATCCAAAAAGAGTTAGCTGGCAGCCTCACTTCGTATAACATTACAATTTTTTGCTATCGCATTCATTGCTTCACCCTTGCGGTGAAACTGTGACTTTTTTTAATTCAAGGGACAAATTTCTCACCCTACCAACTCTTGACTTGCCCCCCCCCCCCTCCCCCCCCTCCGCGCCGCGCCGCCGCCGATCCGATGAACCCCACGCCGGTGACGCGCCGCCGCCGCAGGTGCAAACACCGGCGCGCCGCCGCCGGCGATTATAGGACCGGCGCACAGGTCTAGCCACAACGTACGTCACTCTCCCACCCCTCCGGGATCCCGGCACTTTCTCCGGTGACGGTACCATCGACGTTGACGCCTGGCTGAACCGGTACGAGCGCGTCAGTGCTACTCACCGCTGGGATCGCACGCTCATGCTCGCTAACGTTCTTTTCTACCTTGACGGCACTCCGCGGACATGGTTTGAAGCCCACGAAGACGAAATAACGAGCTGGGGTCTCTTCAAAGAGAAGATCCGCGACCTGTTCGGAGATTCGTCTGGTCGTCAGCTCGCTGCAAAGAAGGCTCTTGCCACACGCGCCCAGACATCTACTGAATCGTACGTCTCCTACATCCTCGATGTCTGGGCTCTTTGTAGCAAGGCCGACCAGCGCATGTCGGAAGACGAGAAAGTCAACCACGTCCTAAAAGGGATTGCTGACAACGCCTTCAACCTGCTGGTTTTTAGCAACGTCACGAGCATCGACATGATCATTAAAGAATGCCGTCGTCTCGAACAAGCTAAAGCCCGCCGCGTAGCCCAAAGCATCGCGCGCCTTCCCAACACAGCGGCTACTTCTTCGTGTGACGACGTCTTCCACCAGACCCCTCGATGTGACAATCTCACCCGCATCATTCGCCGAGAGGTCGAGGCAGCACAACCGGTAGTCACCCCATTCCCAACGCCTGACCCTTCCCCGACCACGCTCTCCATGATCCAGGCCGTCGCCCGTCAAGAACTCTCGAACGCCGGTATACATTCTGTTCAGCCCGTGTACTCTGCTGAGCCTTTTTATCGTCGCCCGTCTGCTCCTCGACTTCCTTCTAACTATTCTCGCCAACGCAATCCGTCCGAATGGCGTACCCTTGACGACAAGCCCATATGCTTTAACTGCCGACGCGTCGGTCACATCGCTCGCTACTGCCGCAACCACTGGGCTCAACCGGCACACTATGGGTCTCCCCACCAGGCCACTTCTGTCCACCAGTCGTCCTCAGCACTTGCTTCATCTACACCGCCCACATTCTCTGCTCCTGCCGCACCTCTGACCAGACCTCGCTACGACCGGTCTCCGTCCCCTGCTCGCAGTCAATCTCTTTCGCCCCCACGACGCCGTGCTGCCTCTCCGAACTATGCGCAGTGCCTCCGACCGGAAAATTAGGCAGTGCAGCTTCTGGAGGTGGAGCTGCATTGACGACCTCAGCAAGAAATCCTCGTTTAACGTTAACGACGAACCGGAACCTTTTGGCCGTTATTGTGGACAATGTACCTGTGAGCGCCTTAATAGATACTGGGGCGCATGTGTCCATTATGAGCGCTGCTCTTCGTCGCCGCCTCAAGAAAGTTGTCACGCCCACCCTAAACCGAGCTGTACGAGTCGCCGACGGGGGAACTGCCGCAATTCTGGGCATGTGCTCTGCCCGAGTCTCTATTGGAGATAGAAGCACTGTCGTTCTTTTCGCCGTTATTGAGCATTGCCCTCATGAACTCATTCTCGGTATGGATTTTCTAGCCACTCACTCTGCCCTCATAGACTGTTCAGCTGGCTCTCTGCACCTCGATTTGCCTCTACTTTCCGATCCGACCGACCCACCTCAAAGCCGTCTCTGCCGCATCGATTTCGTACGCCTCCCGCCTAACTCTGTTACACATGTCGACTTATCATCGACACTACCTGTACCTGACGGAGATTACATGGTTGCACCGATTCCTGCCGTGATGCTTACGCGTGGTGTCGCTGTTCCGCACACGATTCTAACAATTATTGCAAACCGCACCGGCCTTCCTCTTGTAATTTTCGCGCTCACTGCCCAAGTTCTTCCCCAGGCTATCTCCCTGGCCCAAATTACCGCTCTCCAAGACCACCATGTCGATCCTTTCGGAGTGGATGATTGCTGCAGCTCAGCTCGTGGTTCAACTTCATCACGTTCCTCGGTCGTCGACATCGAACGGATGGTGTCATCGGACCTCGCGTCTGATCAAGCTGAAGCCCTCTACCACCTTCTTGAGTGCTATCGTGACATTTTTTACTTTGCCAGTACGTCCTTAAGCCAAACGACTGTCGTTACCCATCGCATCAATACTGGCGATGCGAATCCCATTCACCGACGTCCATACCGCGTTTCCGCATCCGAGTGTACAGTAATACGACAGGAAGTCGAGAAGATGCTTGCGAAAGACATTATCGAGCCCTCGTGCAGCCCCTGGGCTTCTCCCGTCGTCCTTGTCAAAAAGAAGGATGGAACATGGCACTTTTGTGTAGATTACCGGCATCTCAACAAGATTACGAAAAGAGATGTTTACCCTTTGCCCCGCATCGTCGACGCCCTGGACTGCCTATACGGTGCTACTTATTTTTCAACTATCGACCTTCGGTCCGGCTGCTGGCAGATTGCCGTCGACGAGATGGACCGCGAGAAGACCGCATTCGTCACCCCTGACGGTCTTTATCAGTTCAAGGTGATGCCCTTTGGTCTCTGCAATGCGCCGGCCACTTTCGAAAGAATGATGGACTCATTGCTCCAAGGGTTCAAATGGTCCACCTGCTTGTGTTACCTCGACGACGTTATTGTTTCTTCGCCCACGTTCGACTCGCATCTTGATCGTTTATCGGCAATTATTGACGTTTTTCGTAGAGCCGGACTTCAATTGAACTCCTCCAAGTGCCACTTCGCTCGACGTCAAATCACCGTGCTTGGTCACCTCGTCGATGCCAAAGGCGTGCGCCCAGACCCAGAAAAAATACGCGCCGTTACAAACTTTCCCGTTCCGAAGTCCACAAAGGATGTTCGCAGTTTTGTGGGGCTGTGCTCATATTTTAGACGCTTTGTTGAGGACTTTGCGACCATTGCACGCCCCCTCACAGACCTCTTGAAGAAAGACGCCCCATTTCACTGGGGCCCTGACCAAGCGTCATCTTTTTCTCAACTTACGGCCCTCCTTACAGCGCCACCAATCTTGGCCCACTGCGATCCATCAGCTTCAACCGAGGTTCGCACGGACGCCAGTGGACACGGCATAGGAGCAGTGCTATTGCAGCACCAACGTGGACACGACCGTGTTATAGCCTACGCAAGCCGACTGCTATCTCCCGCCGAGCGCAACTATTCAATCACGGAGCGCGAGTGCCTCGCTCTTGTGTGGGCAGTCGCCAAGTTCCGTCCATACTTATACGGGCGCCCATTCCGTGTCGTCACCGATCATCACGCCCTCTGCTGGCTAGCCTCACTCAAGGATCCCACAGGACGACTCGCTCGCTGGGCCCTATGCCTTCAAGAATACACGTTCTCTGTAATCTATAAAACAGGGCGACTGCATCAAGATACGGATTGTTTATCCCGCTACCCCGTGGAAGAAGCACCCGGTGCTGACACCATTGCGGACGTTTTTTCTGTGTCGCAGCTACTCAACATTGGCGAAGAGCAACGTCGCGATACTTCTTTACGAGCCATCATTGACAAACTGGAGTCAACGCCTGGCGACGCATCTCTACGAATGTTTCTGGTCAAAGACGGGGTCCTATACCGCCGTAACCTCGATCCTTCTGGCTCTGCCTTACTCCCCGTCATCCCAGCGCACCTGCGTTCGACTGTCCTCCACCAACTTCATGACGCTCCCATAGCGGGTCACTTGGGCGTTTCCCGCACGTACGACCGTGTACTACGTCGTTTTTCTTTTAAAGACGATAGTCTTTCTTGGGATACCTAAACGGAGAAATTTTGGTCTGTCTGTCTGTCTGTCCGTCTGTCTGTCTGTCTGTTTGTCTGTTTGTCGGCACGTAACACGATTGAGCTAGTTGGCCAAACTTTAACCCCCTGCCTTACGACCTCCAATCATGACCAAGAAGCATGTGTTCATACGGGTGAGCGTGGGCAATTAAAAATCAAATATTACGCATACCTGAGGCACAACATCAATACCTTAGTACTATTCACAGTGTTCCTTTAAAACAAAATCTATAGATACGTAATTATAAAGATCCTAGTGTTTATTACGCGGCGCTGCTGTGTACAAAACAAGTCTCCGCCCAGTGATTTAACTTCGACGCTGTGGCTGGCTGTGGTGCTGCCACCTGGCAGCAGCATTGTTCAACACAAGCCGATGTTCCCCGGTAGCGCTGTAGATGGCGTCCTCTTCTGTTTTATCAATGCCAGCCAGATGCGGCTGATTCATCGTAGAAGAGCGCTGTCTCAGGCAAGGCAAAACATATATGGCCGCTTGATGAAATACGACCCACTCTACAAGACATGATCAGAGAACGCAGAGAAAAGACCGACGACCAAATTTCAGCGGAGAAACGCCGGCGTCCGTCTAAGCGCGCCCGGAAAACGTCCGAAAAACGAGCCCAGCGGCTAGCCCGGCTATTAAATTGTGGTACTCATGCCGCTCATGCAGTGCAGTCGGCACAAGACTATCGTCTTTCGACGACATTTGCAGCGAAGCACGCAGATACGCGGCCAATTTTTTGGCCTGGACTCGCCCGTTCCGTTCGACGCTATGTCGCCGCTTGCGAGCCCTGCCAACGCCGCAAAAAGCCGTCTGCCCTTCCAGCTGGATACCTTCAGCCGATCGACTTCCCCGCTGAACCTTTCTTTCGAGTTGGTCTCGACCTGCTTGGCCCTTTCCCACTCTCCAGCTCCGGAAATAAATGGATTGCTGTCGCGACAGACTACGCGACGCGGTACGCTATTACACGAGCACTTCCGACGAGTTGCGCTACCGACGTTGCGGACTTTCTGTTGTACGACATAATTTTAATCCACGGAGCTCCACGTCAACTTCTCACTGACCGTGGCCGCACCTTCCTCTCAGCAGTCGTAGAAGAAATCCTGCGGTCTTGCAATACCAAGCACAAGTTTACAACTTCGTACCATCCCCAGACGAATGGCCTCACGGAACGCCTCAACAGGACCATAACCGATATGCTCGCCAAATACGTTGCAGCTGACCACCACGACTGGGACATTCATTTACCATATGTGACGTTTGCTCACAATTCCTCGCATCACGACACTGCCGGCTATTCGCCATTCTATCTACTATATGGCCGCGACCCCACACTACCCTTGGACACTTTGCTGCCCGCGGCCACTGAATATGCCGGGGAAGCCATCGCCCGAGCGGACCACGCGCGCCAACTCGCCCGTAACCGTCTACAGGCCTCACAAGAGCACCAACGACAGCTCTACGATTGTCATCATAGAGACGTGCAGTTTTCGCCGGGTTCTCTTGTGCTTCTCTGGTCGCCCACTCGCCGTGTGGGACTGTCTGAGAAACTGCTGTCACGCTACACTGGACCTTACCGTATCGTTCGCCAAGTCACTGACGTTACTTATGAGATCGTTCCAACCGATCCCGCAACGTCATCGTCAGCTTCGAGCGACACCGTTCACATGGCTCGACTCAAGCCCTATTACCCTTCCATATTTTACAGCGCGAGAAGACACCACAAGGAAGGCACACAAGACACACGGTGCCTTCCTTGCGGTGTCTTCTCGCGCTGTAAAATATGGAAGCTAAAAACCAACTCGCCCAACATATCGCCTTGTGGATCGCCTATTACCCTCCTTCGACCACATCTGCGTAGCTTAAGCACCGACAGGGTGCTTCTACCGCCGGGGGGTAATGATACAGAACAGCCGCCACAACATGGCTGCATGAAAGTGGAGGAAGACGACGTTGCTTTTGGTTGTTGTTGGACTGACGCCATCTTGTCCACCTTGCGCTGTGCATCGTATACAGACTAATAAACGAGCTACTCGTAACAATATGCTGGCGCACGGTCCCCCAGTCCCCGCCGGGAAAACTAACTCAAGCGACCTTTGCAGGCGAGGTCGCTCGCAGTCGACGTGCAGAAGACCTCCGATCTACGCAAGCAAGAAAGTGTGCAGACAACGATTTTCTCTCGATATAGCGGTGCTGATCGACGGTTACGCGGGTAGTGCTTTAGTGGATAACGGGACGGACTATTCGATATTAAGCGGAAAAATGGCCACCCTTTTGAAGAAGGTAATCACGCCCTGGAATAGCCCACAGATTCGAACAGCTGGTGGCCACGTAGTCGCTCCAATTGAAGCGACGTCGCTGTTAATTGCGGGGGTACGCCACGAAGCTTTGAACAGCCGAGCTGTTAAAGCTTTTAAATGCGAAGCATTTCTATAGCGAACTTCGGCGACTTTGAGCGTATCTATCTATCTATCTATCTATCTATCTATCTATCTATCTATCTATCTATCTATCTATCTATCTATCTATCTATCTATCTAGCCGCCTACGACTTCGGGCTCTCCTGGCCGTATCGTTAATGGGATTTATACCAAATTTGGTATGGCATAACATGTCTGTCTGACGAACATAAATGGCTGGTTATATCATGAAAATCATTAATAACTTGTCATGAAAAGTATGATTTACATGCCACGCTCATGGCGCGCTCGCGGCCGTTTCCTTAGCTTGATATACACCAAATTTGGGATTGAGTGACATGACTGTATGAAGAACATAAATCACAAGTGGTAATATGAAAATCATGACTTCATGAGCGACATGACTTGCATTCCACGGTCATAGCGCGCTCGCGGCCGTTTCGTTGGCTTTATATACACCAAATTTGGTATTGAGTAACATGACTGTATGGCGAACATGAATGACAAGTGGTAATATGAAAATCATGACTTGTCATGGGTGACATGACTTGCATGCCACGCTCATGGCGTCCTCGCGGCCGTTTCGTTAGCTTGATATACACCAAATTTGGTATTGAGTGACATGACTGTATGGCGAACATGAATGACAAGTGGTAATATGAAAATCATGACTTCATGAGCGACATGACTTGCATTCCACGGTCATAGCGCGCTCGCGGCCGTTTCGTTAGCTTTATATACACCAAATTTGGTATTGAGTGACATGACTGTATGGCGAACGTGAATGACAAGTGGTAATATAAAAATCATGACTTGGCATGGGTGACATGACTTGCATGCCACGCTCATGGCGTCCTCGCGGCCGTTTCGTTAGCTTGAGATACACCAAACTTGGTAATGAGTGGCGTGACTGTATGACAAACATAAATGACCAGTGGTAATATGAAAATCATGACTTCATGAGCGACATGACTTGCATTCCACGGTCATAGCGCGCTCGCGGCCGTTTCGTTAGCTTTATATACACCAAATTTGGTATTGAGTGACATGACTGCATGGCGAACATGAATGACAAGTGGTAATATGAAAATCATGAATGTCATGGGTGACATGACTTGCATGCCACGCTCATGGCGTCCTCGCGGCCGTTTCGTTACCTTGATATACACCAAATTTGGTATTGAGTGACATGACTGTATGGCGAACATGAATGACAAGTGGTAATATGAAAATCATGACTTCATGAGCGACATGACTTGCATTCCACGGTCATAGCGCGCTCGCGGCCGTTTCGTTAGCTTTATATACACCAAATTTGGTATTGAGTTACATGACTGTATGGCGAACATGAATGACAAGTGGTAATATGAAAATCATGACTTGTCATGGGTGACATGACTTGCATGCCACGCTCATGGCGTCCTCGCGGCCGTTTCGTTAGCTTGATATACACCAAATTTGGTATTGAGTGACATGACTGTATGGCGAACATGCATGACAAGTGGTAATATGAAAATCATGACTTTATGAGCGACATGACTTGCATTCCACGGTCATAGCGCGCTCGCGGCCGTTTCGTTAGCTTTATATACACCAAATTTGGTATTGAGTGACATGACTGTATGGCGAACATGAATGACAAGTGGTAATATAAAAATCATGACTTGTCATGGGTGACATGACTTGCATGCCACGCTCATGGCGTCCTCGCGGCCGTTTCGTTAGCTTGAGACACACCAAACTTGGTATTGAGTGGCGTGACTGTATGACAAACATAAATGACCAGTGGTAATATGAAAATCATGACTTCATGAGCGACATGACTTGCATTCCACGGTCATAGCGCGCTCGCGGCCGTTTCGTTAGCTTTATATACACCAAATTTGGTATTGAGTGACATGACTGTATGGCGAACATGAATGACAAGTGGTAATATGAAAATCATGACTTGTCATGGGTGACATGACTTGCATGCCACGCTCATGGCGTCCTCGCGGCCGTTTCGTTAGCTTGATATACACCAAATTTGGTATTGAGTGACATGACTGTATTGCGAACATAAATGACAAGTGGTAATATGGAAATCATGACTTGTCATGGGCAACATGACTTGCATGCCACGCTCATGGCGTGCTCGCCGCCGTTTTGTAAGCTTGAGATACACCAAATTTGGTATTCAGTAACATGACTGTATGACGAACATAAATGACATGTGGTAATATGAAACCCATGACATGTCATGAGCGACATGACTTGCATTCCACGCTCATGGCGCGCTCGCGGCCGTTTCGTTTGCTTGATATACACCAAATTTGGTATTGAGTGACATGACTGTATGGCGAACATGAATGACAAGTGGTAATATGAAAATCATGACTTGTCATGGGTGACATGACTTGCATGCCACGCTCATGGCGTCCTCGCGGCCGTTTCGTTAGCTTGATATACACCAAATTTGGTATTGAGTGACATGACTGTATGGCGAACATGAATAACAAGTGGTAATATGAAAATCATGACTTCATGAGCGACATGACTTGCATTCCACGGTCATAGCGCGCTCGCGGCAGTTTCGTTAGCTTTATATACACCAAATTTGGTATTGAGTGACATGACTGTATGGCGAACATGAAAGACAAGTGGTAATATAAAAATCATGACTTCTCATGGGTGACATGACTTGCATGCCACGCTCATGGCGTCCTCGCGGCCGTTTCGTTAGCTTGAGATACACCAAACTTGGTATTGAGTGGCGTGACTGTATGACAAACATAAATGACCAGTGGTAATATGAAAATCAAGACATGTCATGAGCGACATGACTTGCATTCCACGCTCATGGCGCGCTCGCGGCCGTTTCGTTAGCTTTATATACACCAAATTTGGTATTGAGTGACATGACTGTATGGCGAACATGAATGACAAGTGGTAATATGAAAATCATGACTTGTCATGGGTGACATGACTTGCATGCCACGCTCATGGCGTCCTCGCGGCCGTTTCGTTAGCTTGAGATACACCAAACTTGGTATTGAGTGGCGTGACTGCATGACAAACATAAATGACCAGTGGTAATATGAAAATCAAGACATGTCATGAGCGACATGACTTGCATTCCACGCTCATGGCGCGCTCGCGGCCGTTTCGTTAGCTTGATATACACCAAATTTGGGATTGAGTGACATGACTGTATGAAGAACATAAATCACAAGTGGTAATATGAAAATCATGACTTCATGAGCGACATGACTTGCATTCCACGGTCATAGCGCGCTCGCGGCCGTTTCGTTGGCTTTATATACACCAAATTTGGTATTGAGTAACATGACTGTATGGCGAACATGAATGACAAGTGGTAATATGAAAATCATGACTTGTCATGGGTGACATGACTTGCATGCCACGCTCATGGCGTCCTCGCGGCCGTTTCGTTAGCTTGATATACACCAAATTTGGTATTGAGTGACATGACTGTATGGCGAACATGAATGACAAGTGGTAATATGAAAATCATGACTTCATGAGCGACATGACTTGCATTCCACGGTCATAGCGCGCTCGCGGCCGTTTCGTTAGCTTTATATACACCAAATTTGGTATTGAGTGACATGACTGTATGGCGAACGTGAATGACAAGTGGTAATATAAAAATCATGACTTGGCATGGGTGACATGACTTGCATGCCACGCTCATGGCGTCCTCGCGGCCGTTTCGTTAGCTTGAGATACACCAAACTTGGTAATTGAGTGGCGTGACTGTATGACAAACATAAATGACCAGTGGTAATATGAAAATCATGACTTCATGAGCGACATGACTTGCATTCCACGGTCATAGCGCGCTCGCGGCCGTTTCGTTAGCTTTATATACACCAAATTTGGTATTGAGTGACATGACTGCATGGCGAACATGAATGACAAGTGGTAATATGAAAATCATGAATGTCATGGGTGACATGACTTGCATGCCACGCTCATGGCGTCCTCGCGGCCGTTTCGTTACCTTGATATACACCAAATTTGGTATTGAGTGACATGACTGTATGGCGAACATGAATGACAAGTGGTAATATGAAAATCATGACTTCATGAGCGACATGACTTGCATTCCACGGTCATAGCGCGCTCGCGGCCGTTTCGTTAGCTTTATATACACCAAATTTGGTATTGAGTTACATGACTGTATGGCGAACATGAATGACAAGTGGTAATATGAAAATCATGACTTGTCATGGGTGACATGACTTGCATGCCACGCTCATGGCGTCCTCGCGGCCGTTTCGTTAGCTTGATATACACCAAATTTGGTATTGAGTGACATGACTGTATGGCGAACATGAATGACAAGTGGTAATATGAAAATCATGACTTTATGAGCGACATGACTTGCATTCCACGGTCATAGCGCGCTCGCGGCCGTTTCGTTAGCTTTATATACACCAAATTTGGTATTGAGTGACATGACTGTATGGCGAACATGAATGACAAGTGGTAATATAAAAATCATGACTTGTCATGGGTGACATGACTTGCATGCCACGCTCATGGCGTCCTCGCGGCCGTTTCGTTAGCTTGAGACACACCAAACTTGGTATTGAGTGGCGTGACTGTATGACAAACATAAATGACCAGTGGTAATATGAAAATCATGACTTCATGAGCGACATGACTTGCATTCCACGGTCATAGCGCGCTCGCGGCCGTTTCGTTAGCTTTATATACACCAAATTTGGTATTGAGTGACATGACTGTATGGCGAACATGAATGACAAGTGGTAATATGAAAATCATGACTTGTCATGGGCAACATGACTTGCATGCCACGCTCATGGCGTGCTCGCCGCCGTTTTGTAAGCTTGAGATACACCAAATTTGGTATTCAGTAACATGACTGTATGACGAACATAAATGACATGTGGTAATATGAAACCCATGACATGTCATGAGCGACATGACTTGCATTCCACGCTCATGGCGCGCTCGCGGCCGTTTCGTTTGCTTGATATACACCAAATTTGGTATTGAGTGACATGACTGTATGGCGAACATGAATGACAAGTGGTAATATGAAAATCATGACTTGTCATGGGTGACATGACTTGCATGCCACGCTCATGGCGTCCTCGCGGCCGTTTCGTTAGCTTGATATACACCAAATTTGGTATTGAGTGACATGACTGTATGGCGAACATGAATAACAAGTGGTAATATGAAAATCATGACTTCATGAGCGACATGACTTGCATTCCACGGTCATAGCGCGCTCGCGGCAGTTTCGTTAGCTTTATATACACCAAATTTGGTATTGAGTGACATGACTGTATGGCGAACATGAAATGACAAGTGGTAATATAAAAATCATGACTTCTCATGGGTGACATGACTTGCATGCCACGCTCATGGCGTCCTCGCGGCCGTTTCGTTAGCTTGAGATACACCAAACTTGGTATTGAGTGGCGTGACTGTATGACAAACATAAATGACCAGTGGTAATATGAAAATCAAGACATGTCATGAGCGACATGACTTGCATTCCACGCTCATGGCGCGCTCGCGGCCGTTTCGTTAGCTTTATATACACCAAATTTGGTATTGAGTGACATGACTGTATGGCGAACATGAATGACAAGTGGTAATATGAAAATCATGACTTGTCATGGGTGACATGACTTGCATGCCACGCTCATGGCGTCCTCGCGGCCGTTTCGTTAGCTTGAGATACACCAAACTTGGTATTGAGTGGCGTGACTGCATGACAAACATAAATGACCAGTGGTAATATGAAAATCAAGACATGTCATGAGCGACATGACTTGCATTCCACGCTCATGGCGCGCTCGCGGCCGTTTCGTTAGCTTGATATACACCAAATTTGGTATTGAGTGACATGACTTTATGGCGAACATGAATGACAAGTGGTAATATGAAAATCATGACTTGTCATGGGTGACATGACTTGCATGCCACGCTCATGGCGTCCTCGCGGCCGTTTCGTTAGCTTGATATACACCAAATTTGGTATTGAGTGACATGACTGTATTGCGAACATAAATGACAAGTGGTAATATGGAAATCATGACTTGTCATGGGCAACATGACTTGCATGCCACGCTCATGGCGTGCTCGCCGCCGTTTTGTAAGCTTGAGATACACCAAATTTGGTATTGAGTAACATGACTGTATGACGAACATAAATGACATGTGGTAATATGAAAACCATGACATGTCATGAGCGACATGACTTGCATTCCACGCTCATGGCGCGCTCGCGGCCGTTTCGTTGCTTGATACACCAAATTTGGTATTAAGTGACATGACTGTATGGCGAACATGAATGACAAGTGGTAATATGAAAATCATGACTTGTCATGGGTGACATGACTTGCATGCCACGCTCATGGCGTCCTCGCGGCCGTTTCGTTAGCTTGATATACACCAAATTTGGTATTGAGTGACATGACTCTATTGCGAACATAAATGACAAGTGGTAATATGGAAAATCATGACTTATCATAAGCGACATGACTTGCATTCCACGGTCATAGCGCGCTCGCGGCCGTTTCGTTAGCTTATATACACCAAATTTGGTATTGAGTGACATGACTGCATGGCGAACATGAAATGACAAGTGGTAATATGAAAATCATGACTTGTCATGGGTGACATGACTTGCATGCCACGCTCATGGCGTCCTCGCGGCCGTTTCGTTAGCTTGATATACACCAAATTTGGTATTGAGTGACATGACTCTATGACGAACATAAATGACAAGTGGTAATATGGAAAATCATGACTTGTCATGGGTGACTTGCATTCCACGCTCATGGCGCGCTCGCGGCCGTTTCGTTAGCTTGATATACACCAAATTTGGTATTGAGTGACATGACTCTATGACGAACATAAATGACAAGTGGTAATATGGAAAATCATGACTTGTCATGGGTGACATGACTTGCATGCCACGCTCATGGCGTGCTCGCGGCCGTTTCGTTAGCTTGATATACACCAAATTTGGTATTGAGTGACAGGACTGTATGCGAACATGATACAAGTGGTAATATGAAATCATGACTTCATGAGCGACATGACTTGCATGCCACGCTCATGGCGTCCTCGCGGCCGTTTCGTTAGCTTGATATACACCAAATTTGGTATTGAGTGACATGACTGTATGGCGAACATGAAATGACAAGTGGTAATATGGAAAATCATGACTTGTCGTGGGCGACATAACTTGCATGCCACGCTCATGGCGTGCTCGCGGCCGTTTCGTTAGCTTGAGATACACCAAATTTGGTATTGAGTGACAGGAGTGTAGAACATAAATGACAGTGGTAATATGGAAATCATGACTTGTCATGTGCGACATGACTTGCATTGCCACGCTCATGGCGCGCTCGCGGCCGTTTCGTTAGCTCGATATACACCAAATTTGGTATTCAGTGACAGGACTGTATGAAGAACATAAATGACAAGTGGTAATATGGAAAATCATGACTTGTCATGTTGCGACGTGACTTGCATGCCACGCTCATGGCGCGCTCGCGGCCGTTTCGTTAGCTTGATATACACCAAATTTGGGATTGAGTGACATGACTGTATGACGAACATATATGACAAGTGGTAATATGAAAATCATGACTTCATGAGCGACATGACGCATTCCACGGTCATAGCGCGCTCGCGGCCGTTTCGTTAGCTTGATATACACCAAATTTGGTATTGAGTGACATGACTCTATGACGAACGTAAATGACTAGTGGTAATATGGAAATCGTGACATGTCATGAGCGACATGACTTGCATTCCACGTTCATGGCGCGCTCGCGGCCGTTTCGTTAGCTTGATATACACCAAATTTGGTATTGAGTGACAGGACTGTAGAACATAAATGACAAGTGGTAATATGGAAATCATGACTTGTCATGTGCGACATGACTTGCATGCCACGCTCATGCCGCGCCCGGAGCCGTGTCGTTAGCTTGAGATACACCAAATTTGGTATTGAGTGACATGACTGTATGACGAACATAAATGACAAGTGGTAATATGGAATAATAATATTATCTGGGGTTTTACGTCCCAAAACCACGATATCATTATGAGAGACACCGTAGTGGAGGGCTCCGGAAATTTTGACCATGTGGTGTTCTTTAACGTGCACTGACATCGCACAGTATATGTAAATCATGACTTGTCGTGGGTGACATGACTTGCATGCCACGCTCATGGCGTGCTCGCGGCCGTTTCGTTAGCTTGAGATACACCAAATTTGGTATTGAGTAACATGACTGTATGACGAACATAAATGACAAGTCGTAATATGAAAATCATGACTTGTCATGTGCGACATGACTTGCATGCCACGCTCATGGCGTGCTCGCGGCCGTTTCGTTGGCTTGAGATACACCAAATTTGGTATTGAGTGACATGACTGTATGACGAACATAAATGACATGTGGTAATATAGAAATCATGGCATGTCATGAGCGACATGACTTGCATTCCACGCTCATGGCGCGCTCGCGGCCGTTTCGTTGGCTTGATATACACCAAATTTGGTATTGAGTGACATGACTGTATAACGAACATAAGTGGCAGGTGGTAACATGAAAATCTTGACATGCATGTCATCTACGATGCCATTTACATGCCGCGCTCATGGTGCGCTTGCGTCCAGTTCGCTAGCATGACATACACCAAAATTGGTATATCGCGTCGTGACTGTATGGCGAACACAAATGACAGGTGGTAACATGTAAAACATGACATGCAAATTGTGTAAAGCATGATTTGCTCCTTCCTGGCTGCTTCGCATTACATCGATTCCCACAGTGCGTGGGATCTGCCGGCTTTTTTTGTGCCCCGGGTAGTGCGAACAGAAATGAGCGCTCTGTCACGATTATCTCGGGAGCGCTTGCAATTAGGATGGAATTGAGAGAGACGGGAGACGGACGTGGCACGGCACACAGACTTTTATAACACAGAAAATGGCAAGGAGGAAACACACTTGAAATTCACACGAAGTGAGATACTCAAAACCGAAAACATGCACTCAAAAAATACATCTGCTAGAAAATGGAACTAGCTACGATCCAAGTTAGGGTCAGTCCTAGCCCTAGCCAGTCTATAGCCAATGTGGCTTCTCTCGGTCTACCGTCGTCGTACGGTCGCACCCTAATCGAACGTTCGTGGTGCCCGCTCGATGTTACTAACTCACGGTCCCGTCGCAGCAGTACTTGGAGATGTGTCCCTGCCGTCGACGTCGGTCCGCATCCGTGCTCCTTGTGTCCCTCGCCCGTACTCCGGTCGCCGCCGAAGTCGTCGCCTCCGAACTTGCGAGGTTAGGCTTAGCTCCTTGTCACACGATCTGCCCGAACCAGGCTCTCGGGGGATTGTCGGTTGAAGGCCTGCCGTCGGGTCAAGAAGTGGAAGGGCTGCGGGTGCGTAGGAGTCTGCTGTGGCGAGGCGGCTGCAAGCCCGGGAAGCCTCGCTGGTCTCATACCCAGGTCGCCGGTCACTTGCCAAGCCTCTTCAGAAGCCGAACTCCCGCTGCTCGCCGCGAGTGCGACGCTGCCTTCCTGCGACCTCTTCTTACGGCGCCCCACCGAACAATGCCGTTCCTTTCCTCTCGGCTCTTCGACCACGGCTCGGGTCGCGTGCCACGCGCCCTTCGCCGACGAATCACGTGCGTGGACGTGGCAGCGGAGCACCCCATCGGGTACTTTTCCGTGGCTCCGCACACCATCGCCACTCGCACACCTTCGGCACGTGTCTCGTGCGCCCCTTACTCATCACAATGGCCCCCTTTTTAGGAGTTTTTTTCTCAAAAAACTGCTTGCTTCTTCCTTTTTGGGGTGTAGGCCTTTCGTCCTGTCATCACTCGGGCACGGGTTCACTCATCACTTTCCATCACCACACATTGTCATGACATTCACTCGTCACAACACCACACTGTCGTGCAATTAAGTGCACAAGTACATCAGAACTCTAGTCACTGTTTGATTAGTTATTGGTTTATATCCGATTCTCTCAACCGCGTACCTCAGGGTTCTGTCGCTCCTTTGTTCTCTAGCGAATTCCTCAGAGGTTACACCTATATGCTCGAGAATTGGCATCTCCCTCTCAGATTGTCTTTCCCTACTAACATTTCCCTTTCTATTTAAGAAGTTACCTTGACTTTTCTTTGTCTCATCATTTGTGATGTCCTGACTCTCTTGCTTGACATATATACCTGTCTGCGCTGGGTCATCGACCCTCCTCACTCCTGGCCTGTTTCCTAGAATGACGTCATAGATGGGATCCTCCATACACTTTGCATTGATCTCGCCTACGAAATAAGGAGTATCCAGCCTTATTTTCGCCTCTGGTAATCTCCTCTTCGATCCATCTACAAAGACCACCGTTCCTACTCTCCCCGTAAGGTCCTCTTCATTTACCAGACTCTTCTTCACTATCACCGTATCCGCCCCTGAATCTCTCAACACAGACACTTGTTTCCCATTCACCGTTCCCTCTACTACGGGCAGGGTCGGTCGCCCAGTCCGGTCGACAGTGCCGGTCGACATGTCTAGCACTATACTAACCACCTCTGGTTTTTCTTCCGATCTCAGCGCACATGCGGTATTTTCGCCTGATCTAGACCTACATTCATTGGCCTTGTGCCCCCTTTTTGGCATAACTGGCATGTGACTGGTGGTTCCGGTTGACTACTGTTAGCTCTGCAATTCCTCGCTATATGTCCGAATCTGTTGCACAAAAAACACTGCTGCTGTGCCCTTGGCTTGCTTATAGGAGCCTCACTGGTGGCCTCTCCTTCCTTCGGGTTATTGCTATCCCCCCTTCTCTAAATTGTTCCACCCTTGTGCTTCTAAAAACTGGCCCGAATGTGTGGCCATCTCCTCCACCGTGCACAGCTTTCTTTCTCTTAAAAATATGGCTAATTTGCTGCTACACCGGTTCAAGAACTGTTCAGCTACTATTCGATCGCGGACTCCCTCGTACGTCTTATCAGTCTCAGATAGTTCAATCCAGCGATCGAAATAGTTAGCCAGCCGGCACACAAACTGTTTCCCAGTCTCTGAATCCTCTGGTCTACACGTGCGAAACTTCTCGCGAAACCCTTCGGCGGTTAGCCGGAACCTCTCCAATAAAGTCTTTTTTACCAGTTCGTAGTCGAGAGACTCTTGTGCTGGCATGCGGCCAAACACACTCAACGCCTCTCCTACCCGACAAAGACTCAAGGCATTGGTCCACTCGCTTTTCTCCCAGCCTTGCCCGACCGCGATCCTCTCAAAACGATGCAAATATGCATCGAGGTCGTCCCTTCGTTCATCGAAGGGCGCCATGAGCTTTCGAGGGCAAATCTGTCTAGGTCTGGGAGTAGGTGAGTCGGCCGACGCCGTCGTGGGGGGTACTCGCGTTACTCGCAGCGTCGCGTGAGCACGCGTTTACTTGCGCGAGCCTCAACTTGAGCTCGAGGATTTCTTTCTCGCGCTCGTGCTGTTCACGCGCGAGTTCCCTTTCTCGCTCGAGCTGCCTCTCATACTCTTTTTGCGCGTTTTCAAAAAACTGTTTCGTCTCCTCCTTATCCATTCCTACGTCCTTAGCCACGGCCGCCAACTTCTCCCAATCCATCCCTGCAACCCCCCGACGATACGTGACTGGGCCGAAAGATGGAAAAATCCTGGCAGGCTCGCCACTTATTATGTCACGATTATCTCGGGAGCGCTTGCAATTAGGATGGAATTGAGAGAGACGGGAGACGGACGTGGCACGGCACACAGACTTTTATAACACAGAAAATGGCAAGGAGGAAACACACTTGAAATTCACACGAAGTGAGATACTCAAAACCGAAAACATGCACTCAAAAAATACATCTGCTAGAAAATGGAACTAGCTACGATCCAAGTTAGGGTCAGTCCTAGCCCTAGCCAGTCTATAGCCAATGTGGCTTCTCTCGGTCTACCGTCGTCGCACGGTCGCACCCTAATCGAAGGTTCGTGGTGCCCGCTCGATGTTACTAACTCACGGTCCCGTCGCAGCAGTACTTGGAGACGTGTCCCTGCCGTCGACGTCGGTCCGCATCCGTGCTCCTTGTGTCCCTCGCCCGTACTCCGGTCGCCGCCGAAGTCGTCGCCTCCGAACTTGCGAGGTTAGGCTTAGCTCCTTGTCACACGATCTGCCCGAACCAGGCTCTCGGGGGATTGTCGGTTGAAGGCCTGCCGTCGGGTCAAGAAGTGGAAGGGCTGCGGGTGCGTCGGAGTCTGCTGTGGCGAGGCGGCTGCAAGCCCGGGAAGCCTCGCTGGTCGCATACCCAGGTCGCCGGTCACTTGCCAAGCCTCTTAAGAAGCCGAACTCCCGCTGCTCGCCGCGAGTGCGACGCTGCCTTCCTGCGACCTCTTCTTACGGCGCCCCACCGAACAATGCCGTTCCTTTCCTCTCGGCTCTTCGACCACGGCTCGGGTCGCGTGCCACGCGCCCTTCGCCGACGAATCACGTGCGTGGACGTGGCAGCGGAGCACCCCATCGGGTACTTTTCCGTGGCTCCGCACACCATCGCCACTCGCACACCTTCGGCACGTGTCTCGTGCGCCCCTTACTCATCACACGCTCGCTTCGTCCTCTACTGCTTCTGTCCGATTCGCGAGGCTGTGGAATGCAATAACTATGATGGGGAGAATGTTGCGTGACAACATCACCCAACATCACGCAACAACTACTCACGTGAATAAAGTCGCGTCACATCACGAACTAGTCACCTGTCTAAAAATAATGTAACAGCCAGTAGAGAAACACTATAGCGCCGCTCTTGGTTCCAGCCCTCGCGCCACTAGCGCAAGCTGCTCCTTTTAGGGGCGAAGCTCCTTATGCCGTGGGTCGTGCGTCCCCTGAAGTTTGTAGTACGTAGTAGCCACCTCGATTTTCAAGGTCCTGTGTGATGACGATGACGCTGCCATCACGGCACACCACATGGAATGTACCCACTATGCGTCATAACGATGACGCTGATGACGATGACGATCGCGATGCCATACAACACATGGCATCGCGATATGGTCTCAGATGCATATCGTTTGACCACATGCAACCAACCACCATTCGCGGTTTACCGATGAACCTCCGGGAGCTGCGCCCACTCATGATCATTCACTCCGTAGATATGCTGTGATTTTTTTATTATTGCACTTGAGTACTTCGGATGACATGGCGTCGCAGACCTTAACTTTATTTTACCATCACGGGCGAAGATGAAAAAGCGCCTTCATGCCCTTGTCGAAGTAGAGGAGAAACTATAACATCTGTCTGTTTTCGAAGAAAAGCTACTTGGGGGAACAGACCACTGTAAAGATTTAGGCGAGACAAAAAAAAATCACCTCTCTGTTCGATTACTTGTGTGTTCAGAGACACTATGCCCCCTCTGTATTACCGCGTTCCATAAGATGCTCACAACAGCCTCACTTGAACATTAGGTGAAGGATTGTTCTGTGTTTTCTGCAGAAACTGAAGCAGCTGTCGCCTCCTTTACCACCCGAGAAATGCAAGTTCGCTCTCACGAACGAGAACCGGCTCAAGAACAGGTCGATCGAGATACTACCAGGTACGTACAATGCCGCGCGAATGCGGCGCCTTTTGCACGAGCCGAGGTAACAAGGACAAATGGAAGAGCACGTTATTGTGTCCTCGGAAGTTAGCATTTCTTGCGTGAGCCCAGGTCTCGCTGTCATCCTTTTCATTCAAGTTGGGTGGGCGGGGTGCCGTCAGTCCTGTAAAGTTAGTTGCCGCTGGTGCCGTGTTCGCGCGATGGTGCCCACAGCGCCGCCTGGCGGGATTACGCCTGGCGAGGTTACGCGTGCGCGTGAGGAGGAGCACTCGATCTCTTTGGGACTTGGCAGCGGACTCATGCGGTAAGTCGAGCGTCACCGACGCCGTATTCGCGGTACATTGTATGTGTTATGTTGTTTTATGCTATTTGTATGCTGTTTTGGATTACTTCTCGTGTTACTAGCTATTCATTAGCTTCGGCTGGCGCAGCGGCCGTTCTAAAAGCGGTTAATAGATGTACACGTGTTTTGTTGCCCGATGGCGTGACTGCACGCGTCCGTGTCTTCCGGAGCGCGCCTCCTTCTTACACCCTGCGAAGTCAACGCCTTCTCGCTATCAATCTGGTTTCGTTTTTTCTTTTAATTTTGGGTATCAACATAGCCCTAACGCCAGCTGAAAGGGTGACCTGATGCCAATTTCTGAGGCGGCATCAAATATCATAACGCATTGCAACTTCTACTGAGTTCACTGCTAACAGTGTCGCTCGTGATCGGTGCTTTGATGGCTCGATTTAGATAAACAGCGGAAAGCGTTGAACAATGGGTAAGAAAGGTGGTTTTCTAGCCCGTAAGAGGGTCCGTAGTGCAGGAAGTATGGAGAGAATGCAGTGATTGTCTACATTATGCCAGAATTTTTCAGCCGTACCGTAGAAGATAATTGGAATTTGTTTAAAAATAAAGCCACGTCACTTGTTGCTAAATATATTCCACAGCGCAGGCTTTCCGAAAAGGAACGTTCCCCTTGGTTTTCGACGACACTAAAAAGATTATCAAACAAGAAAGAACGCCTCTTTCGCCTTGCGAAACGTATTCAAACGTCTATCCGTTGGAATGCTTATTTTCACGCACTGGGTGCATATCGCATCGAGTTAAAAGAGGCAAAAGCCGTATTTTTTAATACATATCTACCATCACTTCTTTCTACTAATCCATCAAAATTTTGGAGCACTATTCAAATAAAAAAGAAAACTAGCATATCTCTTACAGCTCCTGATGGCTGCGCTATGAGCAATGAAGAATGTTGCATGGTACTCAATGACACCTTTGCGAAATCATTTTCTGATAGCTATATTGACACGGAGCCGCACTTGTACAAAAACGATTTTTGCCCCATGGATCCACTTGTAGTTGATTTTGCGGGTATTTTGAAATTAATTCATGGTTTAAAACTATCGTCTTCCTGTGGCGCTGATGAAATTAATTCCAAGTTCTTGAAAAATACTGCTGTGTACTCCTCTGTATTTCTTATGTACCTTTTCACCCAGTCTATTGAGTGCTCGACTGTGCATGCAGATTGGAAAGTGGGGAAGGTGGTGCCTCTGTTTGAATCAGGTGACTCGCATTCCCCTCTCAATTACAGACCCACCTCGCTGACTAGCGTTCCTTGCAAAATCCTCGAACATGTCATATTTACTAACCTTGTTTCATTTCTTGAATACAACGCATTTTTCACTTCATTTCAGCATGGGTTTCGCAAGAACTATTCCTGCGAAACACAACTTGTATCGTTTATGCATAACATTTCATCCTCCTTAGATAAAGGACAGGTTATTGACTGTATTTTTTTAGATTTTGCTAAGGCTTTTGACAAGGTGTCTCACCGCTTACTACTTCTTAAACTCAGTACTCTTAATATTGACCCTAAGATCTTGAAGTGGATAGAATTTTTTCTAACTAACCGTACTCAATATGTAACCGCTAATGATGCCGCATCCCCCCCCACTGTGACGTAAAGTCAGGCGTTCCTCGAGGCTTTGTTTTGGGCCCCTTGCTATTTCTAAGATATAATAATGACTTACCGACCGTTATTAATAGTTCCATTAAACTTTTCGCTGACGATTGTGTCGTATACCGTGAAATAACTAGTCTGCATGATAACCTCATTCCTCAGTCCGACCTAGATAACATATCAAAGTGGTGCTCACAATGGCTAATGTTATTAAATCCCACGAAATGCAAGATTATGTCTGTTTTACGTCGCTCTGATGCATCCATTCCTTTCAGCTATGCTATCAATAACATCAACCTTGAGTACGTAACCTCGTATAAGTATCTCGGAATTCACATAACGAATAACCTTTCTTGGCATACACACATTCAATACATCACTAACAATGCCAATAAATCACTCGGGTACATACGCAGAAATTTTTCTGATGCCCCATGCCATTTAAAATTGCAACTTTACAAAACACTCATCAGACCCAAACTCGAGTATGCGTCTTCTGTTTGGGACCCCGGTCTAAAAACATTAAAAACCATTATTGAGTCCGTTCAAAATCGATCAGCAGGTTTCATTATGTCAAACTATTCCCGCACAGCTAGCGTTTCATTAATGAAATCAGATCTCGGACTACTTGATTTGCAGCTTAGAAGAAAAATTTCTCGTCTATGCCTTTTCCAAAAAATTCTTCACCTGAACAATTCAATTAAACAGGAGCTCATATCACAACCGTCATACATATCGTCACGTCTTGATCATGAGCATAAAGTTTTCACTCCTCTCTGTCGCACTAATGTTTTCTCCGACTCCTTTTTGTCAAAAACCAGTGCCGAGTGGAACCGCCTTCCCTCCTCCATCGCCTGCATTGAAGACGCATCATCATTCAAAGCTGCACTTACAGATTATGTTATGTGCCTTAAATAACTTTTTCTTGTTAAAACATGTATTCTCACTGGCTTGTATTTTTATGTTCTATTTTTACTGCATTTTTTGTTGTATTACCCACCCCCCTCTGTAACGCCTTTATGTGCCCTGAGGGTAATTGAAATAAATAAATAAATTATGCGGATGCGTGAGAACGTGATCCCGGTCTCAGCGATGGGAAGCGACGTACATGGACAGCGTGTCCTGTCGACTGTCATGCAGTTTGTTTGGGGATGGTACGCAGTGGTTGTATCGGCATCCCTTGAGGAGCGATTCGAGTGCGTTCGACAGAAAACGCCCGACCTCGCTCGCTGAGCAGCTCACGAAGTGCACCATGACGTAGAATGATTCATGTGATGTAAAATAAGAGAACAGACGCCACTTACCCATGCGGATGGCAATGGTGAAGTTTCCGCGAGCAGAAACTTCAGCAAGGTCTAGCTCCACTCCACTTCAATGTGATCCATGGCGATGATTATCCAGCAATTCCCAGCAGGTGTGAATGGAAGAGGTCCAAACACGAACGCGGTCCAGTGGTGTGGTGGGACAAGGGAAGGGCCGTAATTCTTCCGGCGCAGGCTTCTGCGACCTGTTTTACAGCGAAAGCTGTTATGAAACGCTATAGATGTCCGCTGCCGGTGTCCGTAACCGCTGTCGCGTGAAACGACAACAAAAACGAACTAAATAATGGATGGAATGGGATTCCAACCTGGGCCCTCTCTGTGGCAGCCCAGTATTCGACCACCGAGCCATGCCGAAGCTTGAACCTCCTTCGCGAAAGAACCGTATAGAGGCGTTAAGTCGGGAAGGAACCGCGCGAACCTATTTAGGTAGAACAATAAAATAACAGCCAGGTGTTTACGCATTCTCAATTGTGTAACCAGACGTCACACAATGCGAACTGCGTAATTAGTGGGTCGCTTAAGGCTTTCAACTTTACAAATGGCTCAGCCACAATCCTTCATCGTCATCAGCCACAGCATCAACAAAGGGCACATAATGCCTTAAAAGTGTGTCGCAAGTACCGCACTTCAGAATAACGAATAATGACATATTGGATGCTCCCTTACTTCACAAAAATTATGATGATTTGTAGAGTAGTGGGCACCTCGCAAGTGCACTTGTATAAGTTGCCAGGAAAGCCGACAAGGCCGCCATGATCCTTTTGTGGGAAATCTATTCTGCAGCCATTATTGGCGCACTGCGCAATCCCGTCCCAACATGGCGTACTAAGAACAATCAAAAACTCTCCGAGCCCCTGCTCCACTACTCCTTCTTCTTCGTCTTTCCGTCCGTTTTGCGCGCAATTTTCTACACCCTCCGCCCCGACATATTGACTAAGCTTTCCCTAAAGTTCTGCTGAGGCAGCCTTTGAACAGTCCGTATCGTGCTTCCACAAAGGCCTCCCACAATGAATAAAGCTCAGCTACAATACTCAGCGTTATTTGGCTCATCGGCGAGTGTCACAGTTAGGAGGTGACAGGAGAAATGTGGTAAAAGAAGAGGAAGACGGCAGACATGGTATCAAGGATAGACGACGATGAAAACGAAGTCGGGGATATAAAACCGAAGGTGACGTGGACAGAGGGGCCCTGGGTGTTCCATCCTGAGCGCGTGAGCTGGACACGAGCGTCGCCGGCCTGTGTTCCGGGCGCTCCAGCTCTCGTTCTGCGGCAACGCACCGTAGACTCCGGCTGGCCAAACGACCGGAAGGCGAGCACGAGGACCCGCAGCGGCCTGGGAGCGCCATCGGCTTGTGCACCGAGCGTCCCATCCTACGGCACCGCACCGTAGGCCTCGCCTGAGCTTGTTGCTCTGCCAAGGAGACGCTGGCCAGCGCAAGCACCTGCGACGCGCAGGTCAGTCACCTCCAAGCCCTGCCTCTACAACAACGCCAGTTCGCGTTCCTCACCCGAGAAAGACGGCGACACAACTGGGACGCCGACGTTAACGCAAGTGCCCCCCCGCAATGCCTCGCCTCATCCTGAATCGGCGCACAACGCCGTGAGTTAAGCGACGAACGCTTCGTACTCTCTAGCTGCTTCTTTCGTTTACTTGTTTGTATGATAATGTTGTTTAGAGCTAGTTTTATTTAGTGTGCCAGTTTTTTATATGTTTGCAGTTATTCTAGGGTTAATGTGTGGTTTCCTTTTAGTGTGCAATTAAAAAAAATGTGTGTTCGTAACGCTCCCGCCTCGTCCATTCCTTCTCGTCGACCGGTGTCCGGAGATCCGTGACAGCGAGGAAGTTGTGAAATAGAATCTCTCGTAGAATCTGGTGCATGCACTTTCGTTCAAGACCACCAGCCCTAAACGTTAAAGCAATGTCGGAGTGCACGCTTATTGCTTCACGCCGCGCGACAAAACAAAAAGCCATCAGCAATGACCTACCAAACATGTCGCTCCATAGCTTTAAATGCACCGCTCTAAACTATAGTGCGCGCGCATGCAACAGCAACAATCTAAGCTTTCACGGTAGTCTCCCCCCGCAAACACAAGTACAACGCATTGCCGACGCTGTTGTCTCGAAGCAGCAGTTATCGGGGCACACCGTCTTGAAAGTGTTGTGGTTGTTGTTGAGGCAGCACTGAATCGAAATCCCGCGCACACATTTCCTGAACACCTTTTGAACACATTGGCGTCGTTCAAGTAGCGGAATGTCTCACGTAGCTCATCGAGAGTATGACGAACACCAGCATGAAGGATGGGCCGACGCACGTCGTTCACAAGGAGGGGTGAGCAGCGCTGGTCTAGGTGTAGCAGTGCGCTGCTTCCTTTCATGTCTTCCGAAGTCGTTGCGATGGGAGGTTTGACGCAAAGAGCGTCTCGGTCTTCCACTCCCTCTTGAAGTTGGTCGGTAAAAGCGGAACTCTCCTTCCCCGCCCGATGAGGCGTCAAGCACAGCTTTGATCCTTGTTGTGCATTTTCATGGATTACTTCTGACATATAATCCACGGTGGTCTTCTCGGCATGCTCGACTTCCTTGTGTTGCCTAATAGTTTTGTTGTAAGGTTCAGCTGCTTCCTTCTTCTGCGAAATGGCGACTACGGGATTATTAACAAAATCACACTGTGATTGCCTAGTTATCGGAACTTCGCCCCGACTATTTCGGAAGCTGATTGTTTCGTTGAACCTCTTTAGGGTGACGTCTTCTTGCTTTGAGCTCGTGTCTTCAACAATGCCCATGGTATCAAACTTCGGAAACCGTTGCCGTGGGTAAGAGAGGTCCTCCTTCTCGTGCACGTCTGTTCGTAGCGCGCAGATATTACTACTGGTATATTGTCTGTTTTGTCCCTCGACGGATGACGGTCCTTAGAGAGTCCACCCCAATGTCGTGTTAGTGGCGATTAACACTCTGTTATCCGAGTCCCACCGGACTTCGCTGTTATTGGGCATTAGCTTCCACAACTGATCAGATCTAATGAGAAGACTTACTCCGGATTCGCAGGTGACGCTTGGAAAAACAAAGGTATCCGCCAACATTTGCCTTCTGCAACGATGGCTTGTCGAAGTTGGTTCGTTTTTGGAGCTTCAGTTGTGTCGTCGCAGATAAAAGGAACGACGACAGCTTCTATCTGTACTGAAGTGTTGTCATGTTGGCTCCGAAGCGTAGCGCTGACAACCTTCGCGCGTTGAGTAAGTTGTGATCGCCGTCGTCCAAACGTACTGATGACCACATCAATCTCCCTAGTCGGAGTTAGCCTAAGCTTCTTGCAAACGTCTTCTCGTGAAAACGTTCTTTGGCTACCGTTGTCCAGAACTCCCCGTACGTAGCAGCAGTGTGTCGGTGTCGTCAGCCAAGCGCGGAAGGTCTGAAGAAGTACATCGGTGGCGAGTCCAGTAGCGGTGCTGTTCGTAGCTACATGCATGACAGCATCCGAAGTACTTTTGATTGCTGTACCGGCACCTTTAGTATCTCTTGAGGTACACATTGCTGAAGCATGCCGACGTTTACATAACTTGCACGGCACTTTGCGGCGGCAATATCGCACTAGATGTCCTTTCGCTGTACACTTGAAGCATCGACCTTGTGTGGAGAGCACACTGCGTTTCTATGCAATGCTCAGGTGGCTAGCGCATTCTTCGGTGTTGCGTTCAGTTGCGAAGCAGAAGACGCATGAAGTGGAAGAAATGGTTGTCTTGCTACGGAGTACACTGGCCGATGGAAGTGATGCGATCTTCCGGGGAGCTCTCTGGTGGTCATGGGTACGAGTCTCTACAAACACTGGCGTCGTGCTCTGTCGGCACTCCACTTCAATCCGAAGGGACTTGAGCAAACGCTGCATCTCCTGTTCCGAAGACTCAGGACTGCATGCGGCGGTCGAAAGTAACCCTGACTCCATGCTTTCTCGCTTATAGTAATCGACTAGGATGTCCGCCTGAATAACTTTCAGCAGTATCTCGCTTAGTATGGCTGCGTATGACGTAGCACTAACTCCAAGGTTCGCGAGTCCTCTCTGGTTCATTTGTACTTCATCGTACAGCTTCCGCAAGGCTGATTCGTCGCTCGACGACATGACGGGTTTTAGTGTGCGGAGCCTTTCTAGGTGTTTGTGCTCGATTAACTTCGCGTTTCCAAATCTTTGTTTTATTATTTCAAGTGCGTCGCGGTACGATGAATCAGTGACCTGGATTCCGGCAACGGCTTGAGCAGCGGCTCCGTCAAGTAGCGAAATAAGGTAGTGGAAGCGATCCGCGTTGGACAAGCTCGGGTTATCGTGCACGGAGTGCTAGAACGTGTCCCGGAACGGCTGCCATCGAGTTAAACTGCCGTCAAAGTGCAGAAGTTCTAACTTGGGCAATCGTGCCCCAAACTCACGTTGAGGTCGCGTCGGTTCCCTATCTGAGGTCGCTGGTGGGTCCCCATCAGTGGTTGCAGGCGGATGCGCCGTCGAAGCCGGTGAGGAGACCTTGAGCCTGTCCATGTGGTGTTCGAGCAGGGCCAAAGCGCTGGAAGCAGCGTCTTCATATTTCATGGCGGAATCGTAGTCTTCTGCCACTTGCTCGTCTGTGAGGAAGGTTTCCAGCTCGGCGCTCATCGCAGCTAACTCTGTCTTGACCGCCTTTAACCGGCTGTGGAGGACGTGAAGTGTCGAGAGCTCGAACTGTTCTTATTGGATAAGCTGGTTCACCTCGTTCACGATCCTCGTACTCTGGGAGCGACGAGATGCCCGCTTGTTCTTTGCACGCTCCACGACGGTCTGGTTCCAGAAAGACGGCCCAGATCGGAAGTGACAGCTCGTGAAATGAAGGCCGGCTTCCCGAGTCTTCGGCACCAAAAACGATGTGGGAAATCTATTCTGCAGCCTTTATTGGCGCACTGCGCAATCCCGTCCCAACATGGCGTACTAAAAAGTCCAAAACTCTCCGAGCCCCTGCTCCACAACTCCTTCTTCTTCGTCTTTCCGTCCGTTTTGCGCGCAATTTTCTACGTCTTTTACTCAAGAGCTCAATAAAGTTCTCTCTCACGCATCTTAATGCATGTGTGGGATGCCGTATCGATGAAAGGACGCATTCCAACATAAAGCATAACGACTGTTTATTTAGGGTAGTAGCAGCAGCAGGGCGAGCATACCCCCGCTGCGCTCGAACGGTTAGAGGAAGACTGAGCATCTTCCGAGCTTGGCAGCTTGGGTTTATAGCCCCCGTCGGTGACGTAAGCCTCCGGTGATGCTGCGGTGGCGCTGTCCCTTATCGGAGGCGTGTGTTGCAGCATGCGGACGTGTCACGCTGGGCCAGCTAGTGACGAGGCGGAGGCTGCGCCGGTTTGTGCGCAGTGTGTGTCGCCACATCACCCCCCCCCCCCCCCCCCCCGCGGAGTGCAGAGCCCTCAGGGTCTGTAGAAATCTGGGAGGCGTACCGGGCGGCCGGAGCGTGTCGTGAAATGAGCGGGCTGCGACGTCGGCGGCTGTGGATAGATGCCTGCGGATGGAGAGGCGCTGCCCGGTTCGTCCGCAGTGATGTATGCGGGCTTGAGCCGGTCAATCGAGAGGTGGACGTTGTTCCCGTTCAGGCGCAGAGTGAAGTTGTTGTCGTCGCGCTGGACGACCAGGTAGGGTCCGCTGTAGGGTGGCTGGAAAGGCCTGCGGACGATGTCTTCGCGGAGGAAAGCGTGCGTACACGATGCTAGCTCCTTGAACACAAAAGGTGTAGGCTTGCAGTGGTGGGCTGCAGGTGACGGGCGTAAGGCGGCGATGGAGCGTCGGAGCAAGGTTTTTGACCGGGCTAGTTGGTGAAGATCCATAATGGCTTACAGCGCACACTGACACAAGGACGAAGTAGACACACGAAGACAAGCGCTGACTAACAACTGAATTTTATTTCAATGGAACACACAAATATATATCGAAACAAAATTGCACATGCGCGAGTACATGCTGTCAGGAACATCCTTTGACGATGATAACCCGTAATGATTTGGCGTTAAGAAATGCGTGCGTTATAGTTCGCTCCCTGCAAGAATGACAACTCATTGGCGGATAACGGTATTGATTGCTTGCTTATCGCCTTTTTTATTTCGATAGCCGCAGCTTCAATAATGAGCCTTTTTCCTTCACATGACGTTTTAGCAATGACAGCAGTGTCACCAAAGCTAGGAGTGCAACCGCACTCAGAACAATGCTGCGCCAAAAAGCCATCTGTACCTTTTTCCGTTTTTTGATGGTGCTCTAGCAGACGCACGTTGAGACATCTTCCTGTTTGTCCCACGTACGCCGCACCGCATGAAAGGGGTATGTCATAAACCACGTGCTTAGTACACTCCGTGATCGGGTTCCTATGCTTGATATTGCAGCCGTCTTTCTTATTCACAGGACAGGTTTGCCTACATAGCTTCGACAGTTTATTTGGAGCAGAAAAAAGAACGGTCACCTCTGATTTCTCGCCGATTTTCTTTAAGCGGTGCGAGATCTGATGTACATATGGGATTACCACGACTTTCCGTTTTCGTGGCTCTTGTGCATCTACAGTGATTCCATGCTCAGCCTGACGAACCTCTAGCTTCTTCAACAAGCTTTCTGCTACAGAAACCAGCAGTTCCTTCGGAAAACCGGCCTCTTGAAGTCTTGAAACTTGCGCCGAAAAGCTACTCTGAATAGTGTGATGACATGACTTATTGACGGCATTCCAAAAACATGTGTGTGCGATGGCTCTTTTTATCACTTTACTGTGAGATGAACGGAAAGGTAGAAGTGGCTTCTTGGCACGTGGTGCATAACACCAGCAAACATGACTCGCTGATAACGTTAATTGTAAGTCTAAAAACTGGATCACACCTTCCAGTGGAAGCTCATGAGTTAGGGTCAAAGGGCAAAGGCTTTCATTGAAAATAGCCAGTGTCTCACGAACACACGGAGTGTGTTCACGATCACGGAGTGTACTAAGCACGTGGTTTATGACATACCCCTTTCATGCGGTGCGGCGTACGTGGGACAAACAGGAAGATGTCTCAACGTGCGTCTGCTAGAGCACCGTCAAGAAACGGAAAAAGGTACAGATGGCTTTTTGGCGCAGCATTGTTCTGAGTGCGGTTGCACTCCTAGCTTTGGTGACACTGCTGTCATTGCTAAAACGTCATGTGAAGGAAAAAGGGTCATTATTGAAGCTGCGGCTATCGAAAGAAAAAAGGCGATAAGCAAGCCCTCAATAGCGTTATCCGCCAATGAGTTGTCATTCTTGCAGGGAGCGAACTATAACGCAAGCATTTCTTAATTCCAAATCATTACGGGTTATCATCGTCAAAGGATGTTCCTGACAGCATGTACTCGCGCATGTGCAATTTTGTTTCGATATTGTCACGTGGTCGTGACGTCGACGAAGGCAGCAGGCGACGTGTCCAAGATGAAACTGTTTATTAGGCCGAACTTGTGGCCGGTAAACGGAAAGTAGGATTACAGCAATACACGCTGGCACTGATAGCGGCGAACAGAGCGTCGGCCGTCGATCAACTGTACATCGCTGGAACGCGCCGGCTTTTATAACGCACGCGTCGAACATTCTAGCCTTATCACTAGTCGTCGCGGAAGCTCTGGAATAATCTTGAGTGTTAGCGTCTTGCGTGCAATCTTAACAGAACGATCTACTACAAGCGAGAAGCTTCTGGAACAATAAGGTGCGGTCTGCGCCGAGTACTGCTGATAGTCTTTGTGGGCGGAAACCGAATACAGTGAAAGAAACGCGCGTGGCAATGCCCCCCCTCTGAAAAGGCATCGTCCCGATGCTTAGAACAGAACACGGGGGGGGGGGGAAATGCATGCAACAATAAATAAATCAAGAAAGCACAATAAGCAATAAGCACAAGAAAGAAAGCCCAATGAAAAAAGTAGAGTCCTCAGGTTCACTAACGCGCGTAAAACGGCTTGAGGCGCACGACATGGACGACTTCAGGTCGCGCACGGCGCCGTTGAGAGTTCGTAATGCCGTCGGGGACAACCTCGTAGTCGAGTGTGCCGAGACGTCGAAGTACCCTGTACGGTCCGAAGTACCGTCGCAGAAGTTTTTCACTTAGTCCGCGTCGGCGTATCGGCGTCCACACCCAAACACGATCGCCGGGCTGGTATTCCACGAAGCGTCGTCGAAGATTGTAGCGGCGGCTATCGGTCGTCTGTTGATTCTTGATGCGGAGGCGGGCTAGTTGTCGGGCTTCTTCGGCGCGCTGTAGGTAGGCGGTGACGTCGATGTTTGCTTCGTCGGTGACGTTTGGCAACATGGCGTCGAGCGTCGTTGCCGGGCTCCGTCCGTATACCAACTTGTATGGCGCCATCTGCGTCGTTTCTTGTATGGCCGTGTTGTACGCGAAGGTCACGTACGGGAGGATGGCGTCCCACGTCTTGTGTTCGACATCGACGTACATGGCCAGCATGTCGGCAATGGTCTTATTAAGACGCTCGGTGAGGCCGTTGGTCTGTGGGTGGTACGCGGTGGTCCGGCGGTGGCTTGTGTGGCTGTATCCCAAGATCGCCTGAGTTAGGTCAGCCGTAAACGCCGTACCTCTGTCGGTGATGAGAACCTCTGGGGCGCCGTGTCGAAGTACGATGTTCTCAACGAAGAACTTGGCTACCTCGGCGGCACTGCCTTTAGGCAGGGCCTTTGTTTCGGCGTAGCGGGTGAGGTAGTCGGTAGCTACGACGATCCATTTATTTCCGCAAGTCGACGTTGGGAACGGCCCCAGGAGGTCCATCCCGATCTGTTGGAACGGTCGCCGAGGAGGTTCGATCGGCTGAAGGAAGCCTGCTGGTCTTGTGGGCGGTGTCTTCCGTCGCTGACAGTCTCGGCACGTCCTTACGTAGCGGGCGACGTCGGCGGCAAGACGCGGCCAGAAGTACTTTTCCTGTACTCTGGCGAGCGTGCGGGAAAGTCCAAGGTGTCCAGCCGTCGGGTCGTCGTGTAGAGCCTGCAGGACTTCTGGTCGCAAGGCTGAGGGCACTACGAGAAGGTAGTTGGCTCGAAGTGGCGAGAAATTCTTCTTTAGGAGAATGCCGTTTCGCAAGAAAAACGACGCGAGTCCTCGCTTGAATGCCTTTGGAACAATGGCAGTCTTGCCTTCGAGGTAGTCCACAAGGCCCCTGAGTTCCGGGTCGGCTCGCTGTCGTTCGGCGAAGTCGTCGGCACTTATGGTTCCCAAGAAGAAGTCATCCTCCTGGTCATCCTGCGGCGGCGGGTCGACGGGGGGCACGAGACAAGCAGTCGGCGTCAAAGTGTTTTCGTCCGGACTTGTAAACGACGGTAACGTCGAATTCTTGAAGTCTCAGACTCCATCTGGCGAGACGACCTGAAGGGTCCTTCAGGTTAGCTAGCCAACACAAGGCGTGGTGGTCGCTCACAAATTTGAAGGGCCTGCCGTAGAGGTAGGGGCGAAACTTAGACGTTGCCCAGATGATGGCAAGGCACTCCTTTTCTGTTGTGGAATAGTTGGCTTCTGCCTTGGATAGCGACCGGCTAGCATAACTGATAACCCTTTCCACGCCGGCATTTCTCTGGACAAGAACGGCGCCGAGTCCTACGCTGCTTGCGTCGGTGTGGATTTCCGTGTCGGCGTGTTCGTCGAAATGCGCTAGTATTGGAGGCGTCTGCAGGCGTCGTTTCAATTCTTGAAATGCTTCGACTTGCGCCGTTTCCCACTTGAATTCCACGTCGTTTTTCGTGAGCTGAGTTAGTGGCTCGGCGATGCGTGAAAATTCCTTGACGAAGCGTCTATAATAGGCGCACAAGCCGAGAAATCGGCGTACGGCCTTCTTGTCGGTGGGCGGCGGGAAGGCAGCGATGGCAGCTGTTTTCCGTGGGTCGGGGCGAACTCCAGACTTGCTGATGACGTGACCCAAGAAAAGAAGTTCCTCGTATGCGAAGCGGCACTTTTCTGGCTTCAGGGTGAGTCCGGAGGCCTTGATTGTTTGAAGTACAGCTTCAAGGCGCCGGAGATGTTCGTCGAAGTTCGAAGAAAACACAACGACGTCGTCCAAGTACACAAGGCAGGTCTGCCACTTCAAGCCGGCGAGTACAGTGTCCATAACACGTTGGAACGTCGCAGGTGCCGAGCAAAGACCGAAGGGCATGACCTTGAATTCGAAGAGGCCGTCTGGTGTGATAAAGGCAGTCTTCTCTCGGTCTCTCTCGTCGACTTCGATTTGCCAATACCCGGTCTTGAGGTCCATCGACGAAAAGTACATCGCGTTGTGGAGTCGATCCAGGGCGTCGTCTATGCGTGGGAGAGGATACACGTCCTTCTTCGTGATTTTGTTCAGGCGACGATAATCGACGCAAAAGCGTAGGGTTCCGTCCTTCTTCTTCACTAAGACCACGGGTGACGCCCATGGACTCTTGGACGGCTGAATGATGTCGTCGCGTAGCATTTCGTCGACCTGTTTCTTAACGGCTTCACGTTCACGTGTCGAAACTCGATACGGGCTTTGGCGGATTGGGCGGGCGCTTTCTTCTGTTATAATGCGATGTTTAGCGAGTGGAGTCTGTCGGATCTTTGACGACGACGAGAAGCAGTCCCTGAATTGCAGGAACAGAGCTTCGAGCTGGCATTGCTTGTTCTTCGGAAGGCTCGGATTCACGTCGAAAACTGGTTGGGGACCTCGATTCGTCGAAGCAGGTTCCGTGGCGTCGCTGAGGGTGAAAGCGTTGCTGGCGTCTACGAATTCATTCATTCATTCATTTGTCTTCGTCGTACCAATGTTGAGGTGCCTGTATTCGTGGCTGAAATTTGTAAGCATTACTTTAGCTTTGCCATCATGCAGCTCGGCGATGCCTCTTGCGACGCAAATCTGACGGTTAAGAAGCAGGTGCTGGTCGCCCTCGATGACGCCTTCCAAGTCTATCGGTTCTTCGCTGCCGACCGAAATGATGACGCTGGAGAAAGGCGGAACGGTGACGTGCTCATCTATCAAATTTAAAGCATGGGTCGCTGGCGTCGTGTGGGGCGGCAGTGCGTTTTCTGAGGTTAGGGTTATTGACTCTGACCTCAGGTCGATGACGGCGCCGTGTTGGCTTAGGAAGTCCATCCCGAGTATCAAGTCCCTGGAGCACTGTTGCAGGATTACAAAGCTCGCAGGATAAGTCCGATTATTGATGGTGACTCTTGCTGTGCAGACCCCAGCGGGCGTTATTAAATGGCCTCCAGCGGTCCGAATTTCGGGGCCTTCCCACGCAGTCTTGACTTTCTTCAACTTCGCGGCGAACGGCCCACTGACGACTGAATAGTCGGCCCCGGTGTCGACGAGAGCTGTGACGCTGTGGCCGTCGATGAGAACGTCGAGGTCGCTAGTTCGTCGCCTGGCGTTGCGGTTGGGTCGAGTCGTCGGGTCGCGGCTACGACGGTTTGTTCCATTGCTTCGGCATTGCGTCGTCTGGTCTTCCGGTCGCGAAGTTTCGTCATCCAGGCTCCGTTCGGCTTGCGGCGCGTTCTTAAGACTTCGTTGAGGCGTCCTCGTCGTCGGCGGAGGATATTCGGCATTTCGTCGTTCAGCAACCGCACCTCCATCGGTTGCTGCCCTTAGTTTTCCGGGTAAGGGCTCGGAGATCGGCCCCGAGCCGGACTGGTGTACTGCCTGCGATGAGGTGAGGTGTAGCGGCCTGGCGACGGTGAACGGGAAGGTCGTCGGGGTGTCCACTGCGCTCCTGTGAGGTAGTCCGCGATGTCGCGTGGCCGTTCACCCCGCTGTGGACGCGGTGCGTCGATTGCGAAACCTCGAAGTCCCATCTGGCGGTACTGGCAGCGGCGGTAAGTGTGGCCAGCTTCTCCGCAGTGGTAGCAGAGTGGGCGGTGATCAGGGGCGCGCCAAATGTCGGTCTTCCTCTGCGTGTATCGCTGACCGGCTGGTGGGCGGTATGGCGTCTGTGGTGGCGGCGAAGGTGGCGCCTGGCGACGGAACTGTGGCGGAGGGGTGTCTTGACGAGTGCGGGGAGGAGGAACAGGGCGGCGGACAGCAGCAGCGTAGCTCATAGCCTGCGGCTGCGGGTGCGCTGACTCGGAAATGCCCATCGATTGTTGGATTTCTGCTCGGACGATATCTGCGATCGAGTCTACTTGAGGCTGCGATTCCGGAAACATCTTACGCAGCTCTTCACGCACGACTGCTCGGATGGTCTCGCGCAGGTCGTCAGTGCTGTGGGCTTGAACTTCGGCGTAGTCCATTGTCGGTGAGCGGCGGTTGTACTGCCTTGTCCTCATCTCAAGCGCCTTTTCTATAGTTGTAGCTTCGGTGAGGAATTCGGCGACCGTTGTGGGCGGGTTGCGGACAAGTCCTGCGAATAGTTCTTGTTTAACGCCCCGCATGAGCAGGCGAAGTTTTTTGTCTTCGGCCATCGCAGCGTCGGCAAGGCGGAATAGTCGAGTCATCTCTTCCGTGAAGATGGTGACGCTTTCATTTGGTAGCTGAACCCGGGTCTCCAGCAAAGAAGCAGCTCTTTCCTTGCGAACGACGCTCGTGAACGTCTGCAGGAATGCGCTGCGGAAATTATCCCAGGTTTGAAGGGATGATTCTCGATTTTCATACCAGGTTCTTGCCGAGTCTTCCAGGTAGAAGTAAACGTGTCGCTGCTTGTCGTCGGTGCTCCAGTTGTTAAAGGCGGCGACACGCTCGTATGTCTCAAGCCAGGTTTCCGGGTCTTCCAGTGATGAACCGCGGAAAGTTGGTGGCTCCTTCGGTTGCCGGAGCACAATCGGTGCAGGTGGCACAGGGGCTGTCATTGTCGCCGTGGTCGAGGTCAGGGTCTTGGTCTTGCGAGTCTTGTCGGGTAGAGGGCCGTACTCCGGTTGTAAACCTTGCTGCCTACGGCTAACTCGCTGGTCGTGGTTGGTGTCGGCGTCTCCTTCACGACTGGGGCTGGGTTCACGGCTTGACGGGGGCGTCCGGTACATGAACGAAGCAGCACCTCCACCAGATGTCACGTGGTCGTGACGTCGACGAAGGCAGCAGGCGACGTGTCCAAGATGAAACTGTTTATTAGGCCGAACTTGTGGCCGGTAAACGGAAAGTAGGATTACAGCAATACACGCTGGCACTGATAGCGGCGAACAGAGCGTCGGCCGTCGATCAACTGTACATCGCTGGAACGCGCCGGCTTTTATAACGCACGCGTCGAACATTCTAGCCTTATCACTAGTCGTCGCGGAAGCTCTGGAATAATCTTGAGTGTTAGCGTCTTGCGTGCAATCTTAACAGAACGATCTACTACAAGCGAGAAGCTTCTGGAACAATAAGGTGCGGTCTGCGCCGAGTACTGCTGATAGTCTTTGTGGGCGGAAACCGAATACAGTGAAAGAAACGCGCGTGGCAATATATATTTGTGTGTTCCATTGAAATAAAATTCAGTTGTTAGTCAGCGCTTGTCTTCGTGTGTCTACTTCGTCCTTGTGTCAGTGTGCGCTGTAAGCCATTATGGTGCGTCGGAGCCGGGCGACGAAGTCGGTGGGATCTGACGTCGTAGTGCTGGATGGCAGTGCAGAGAGAAATTCATCTGGGAGACGGAGTGGTTCCCCGTAGACGAGCTCGGCTGGTGTAGCGTGGATGTCCGGCTTGAAGGTGGCGCGAAGACCGAGGATGACGGCTTGGATGGCCTCGAGCCAGGTTGAGTCCGGGTGGCACATAATAGCTGCTTTGAACTGTCGGTGGAAACGCTCGATCATTTTGTTGGTGCAGGGGTGGTAACTGGTGGTCCTCAAGCGTTCAAAACCGATGGTCAGCCCGAGAAGCCTGAAGAGGTGCGACTCGAACTGTCGTCCTTGGTCGGTGGTTACGCGGCGGGGGGGCGCCGAAACGAGCAATCCAGCCGGTGAAGAACGCCCAGGCGACGTCTTCCGCGGTGATTCCCTCGAGGGGCCATGCCTCGGGCCATCGAGTGTACCGGTCAATGGCGGTGAGGCAGTAGCGATAGGGTCCAGCCGGGGGAAAGGGTCCTATGATGTCGATGTGGACGTGCTCAAACCGACCAGAGGGCTGAGGGAATGTTCTGAGTGGTGACGTGACGTGCCTGGTGACTTTAGCGCGTTGGCATTGAATGCAGGAGCGCGCCCAGGTGCGACAATCCCGCTGCATGGAGGGCCAGACATAGCGGTCAGCCACGAGGCGCGTAGAGGCGCGTATGCCGGGATGGCTGAGGTTGTGGAGCTGGTTGAAAAGACCACGGCGATGGCACAGGGGTACGGAGGGCCTGCTTCGTCCTGTCGACATGTCGCAACAGATTGTCGTTGTCGACCCTGGAATGGGGACTTGTTGAAGCTGTAGTGAGGACCTGCCCTTGAGAAGTTCCTGCATTTCGGCGTCCGTAGTCTGAGCCTCGGCGAGGACGTCCGCTGTTATCTGCACCGAGCTGATGGCTGCCACACGTGGAAGTGCGTCCGCGACCACATTGTCTTTCCCGCTAACGTGTTCGATGTCGGTGGTAAACTGGGCAATGAACGAGAGCTGGTTCAGTTGAACCGGCGGGAGTTTGTCCTGACGTTGAGAGAAGGCGTAGGTAAGAGGCTTGTGGTCGGTGTAAATAGTACAGTGCTGCGCTTCGAGAACGTGGCGGAAGTGTTGAACTGCTTCGTATATGGCCAGAAGTTCTCTGTAGTAAGCTGGCGAACTCGTCGGGGCAGCGGTCGTGGTTTCGTCGGTGGAACTGGCCTTTGAAGTCTTCCGAGCTGAGAGTTTCCTGGAAAAGAATGCCAAGGGGTGCCAGGTGTTGTCCAGGCGTTGCATGAGGGCGGCGCCGACGGCGAAACCAGAGGCGTCCGTGAAGAGTCCCAAGGGAGCGTCAGGAACGGGATGGGAGAGAAGCGTGGCGGTGCAGAGAGCAGCCTTGCATTCCTCGAAAATTTTCACCAAAGTCGGTGTCCACGTGACGGGTTGGTTGCCTCGTAGGCCAGCCAAGGCATCATGAAGGGGCGCCTGGTAGTCGGCGGCGTGCGGTAAGAAACGTCTATAAAAGTTCAGCATACCGAGGAAACGGCGAAGGTCTTGAGCGGTGGTGGGTTGAGGGTACTTCTGCAAGTCAGAGATGCGTTCAGGCAAAGGTCGAGTTCCCTCTGACGAAACTTCATGGCCGAGGAAATGGACGGTGGAAGCGCCGAGCGTGCTCTTCTGGACGTTGTCGAGTAGGCCGTGGTCGTCAAGGCGTTGGAGCAACAGACGAAGGTGCCCGTGATGTTCGTCGGCGTCACGTGAAAAGACCAATATGTCGTCAAGATAGACGAAGCAGAAGTCGAGGCCGCGGATGACTTCGTCGATGAAGCGCTGAAAGGTTTGTCCAGCGTTCCTCAGGCCGAAGCTCCTGAAGGGAAACTCGAACAAGCCAAAGGGAGTGATGATTGCCGTTTTCGGGACGTCATCCGGATTGACGGGTATCTGTGTGTAGGCCTTCACCAGGTCTAACATGGAGAACACGTGGCAGCCATGAACGCGATGGGCGAAGTCCTGTATGTGGTGCACGGGGTACCTGTCTGGGATGGTGTGCGCGTTGAGGGCACGGTAGACCCCACAGGGCCGCCAGCCTTCGGTCTTTTTCGGAACAAGGTGGAGTGGCTAGGCCCATGGACTGTCAGAGCGGCGGGCGATTCCTTCGCGGACCATGGCCTCGAACTCTGCTTTGGCTATGCGCATGCGGTCCGGGGCAAGGCGACGGGCGCGGCAGAAAACCGGCGGGCCTGATGTGGTCCGGATGTAGTGCACGGTGGTGTGCTGCACTTTGCGTGGAAGTCCGCTGGGGCTCGTCAATCCGGGAAACTCGGCGAGGATGGCGTGGTACGGCGAGTGATTGTCAACACTGCGTACCTTGATGCTTGGCTGTTGTGCGGTCGTTCGCTGGCCTGGGGTGGAATGTCCCGTTGTCGCGTCTATGAGACGATCGTGGCGGCAGTCCGGCAGGAGGTTATAATGTGCCAAAAAGTCCGAGCCGATTATTGGTTCAGCGACGTCGGCGATGACGAAATTCCAATGAAGGTCGCGGCGTAGGTTCCTGAGCTGGATGTGAAGGCGCAGCGAGCCGTACGTCTTGATTGTGGACTGGTTTGCCGCGCTGAGCTCGAAAGATGTCGGCGGGCGAGGACCTTGAAGATGGGATCGCGGGTAGCAGCAAATGTCGGAACCGCTGTCGACAAGGAAACGCTGCTTCGTGATTTGGTCATTGACGAAGATGCGACGGCCTCCGGGTTGGCAGCTTGCGGCCGTCTCTACGAGCTGCTGTTGGCGTTTCTTGTTGGCGGAGCAGGGTTGTCGACATTGCCGGGCTCTGTCACCGAATCACCGGTGGTAGTAACACGGGCCGTTGTTGTCAGGTTGCCGCGATGAAGTGGTGTTACGGTCGCGGCTTTGCAAGTGGCGGCGCTGTTGCATTGGACGACGTTCACCCAGGTGTTGTTGGATGGAGGTGAGCTGTCGATCGATGTCGTCGATACGGCGCGCAAGCTCTGTGGCGTTCAGCGGTGCGGCGACGGTGTGGATGGTGGACGACAATTGCGGCAAGAAGGCCTCGACGACGCGATCAGCATCTCCGCAAGTTCGTCGAGAGGTAGCCTAACCTGAGCCTGCAGAATTGCCTGGACGTGCGGCGGGAGTCGTTGGAGCCAAAGCGCTCGCAGGAAAGAATCCTGGACTTGCGCGTTGCCCGCGAGCGCACGCATGTGGCGCAGGAGCTGCGAAGGTTTGCGCTCAGCAAGCTCGGTGGACTGAAGTTGTCGTATCTTCTGTTCTTCCGAGAGCGACAGGCGGTGGATAAGTGCGGTCTTCAGGTGTTCATAGAGGTTGGCCGTTGGTGGGTTGGTAAGAATATCCCGGACCTCGTTGGCATAACGTGCTTCCAGGTGGGCGACGACGTAATCGTAGCGGGTCCGGTCTTGCGTGATGCGCGCCGAGGAGAACTGGGCCTCGACCTGGGCCTCGACCTGGGCAAACCAGACCTCGGGCGAGTCCACCCAAAACGGTGGAAGCTTGACAGCAAGCCGCCAGGAGGCAGCGTGCGGGATGCCTTCTGTAGGAGCTCCGACGTCCTCAGCGGAGCGGGCAGGCATGGCCTCGGTTGGGGAGGCGTTGCGAGAATGCTGCTGTTGCTGGGTCTGCAGTTCCTCTTGAAGTTGTTGCACTAGCTGGCGCAGAGCGGTGAGGGCTTCTTGGTCGGCCATGGCGGTGCGGTTAGTTCGGTTTTCGGATCACCAGATGTGGGATGCCGTGTCGATGAAAGGATGCATCCCAACATAAAACATAACGACTGTTTATTTAGCGTAGTAGCAGCAGCGAGGCGAGCATACCCCCGCTGCGCTCGAAAGGTTAGAGGAAGACTGAGCATCTCCCGAGCTTGGCAGCTTGGGTTTATAGCCCCCGTCGGTGACGTAAGCCTCCGGTGATGCTGCGGTGGCGCTGTCCCTTATCGGAGGCGTGTGTTGCAGCATGCGGCCGTGTCACGCTGGGCCAGCTAGTGACGAGGCGGAGGCTGCGCCGGTTTGTGCGCAGTGTGTGTCGCCACACATGTAATACAGCGTGGTAGGGGAGTAAGGCAACGGCCGCGCATCACACTATGCGAATTACGTGACTAGTGGGTCGTTTAGGGCTTTCATCATCATCATGATCATCATCAGCCTGACTACGCCCACTGCAGGGCAAAGGCCTCTCCCATGTTCTGCAAATCAACCCGGTCCTATGCTTCCTGCTGCCACGTTGTAGCTCATCGGCCCACCTAACTTTCTGTCTCCCCCCTCGCGCGTTTGCCTTCTCTTGGAATCCACTCAGTGACCCTTAATGACCTGTGGTTATCCTGCCTGTGTGACACGTGCCCGCACCATTTCTTCTTGTTGACTTCAACTATGATATCCTTAACCCCCCGGTTGTTCTCTGACCCACTCTCCTCTTTTCCTGTCTCTTAATGTTACACCTATCATTTTCCTTTCCATCGCTCGCTGCGTCGTCCTCAATTTGAGTTGAACCCTCTTTGTAAGTCTCCAGGTTCCTGCTCCGTAGGTAAGTACCGGTGAGATGCAGCTGTTATATACCTTCCTCTTCAGGGATAGTTGTACACTACCATTCATGATTTGAGAATGCTTGCCGAATAGGCTCCATCCCATCCTTATTCTTTTAACTATTTCACTCTCATGCTTCGGCTCCACGGTTACTACCTGTTTCAAGTAGACGTATTCTTTTACAACTTCCAGTGTCTCGCCACCTATCGCAAAGTGCTGTTCTGTGCGGAGACTGTTGCACATTGCTTTAATTACAAATTTGATAGCGCGGGACTTCTTACACAAGGGACAAAGAAACATGACAGGCACAGGCACTTACTTCCAACCAATGTTTAATATCAGAGCTCGTAAATATATACAAAGAAAGAGAAAGGAGGAACAACAGCCCCCTATCACCTGATCAAAAGAACACGTGTGCGTTATGCTAAACTGCAATGAACTGCAGCGATTACGAGTGTGTCAGCGCACCATCCCTTCTCTTATAACCGAGAGAAATGCGTTTTCTTGATGGCAGCTGGTAAAAAATTCAGTGTAACGCCCACGTGTTCTTTTGATGAGGTGATTGGGTGCAGTTCATTCCTTCTCTTTCTTTGTATATATTTCCGAGCCCTGATATTAAACATTACTTGGAAGTAAACGCCTGTGCCTGTCGTGTTTCTTTCTCTCTTGTGTAAGAAGTTCCGCTCTATAAAATTTCTAATTATGGATTACCAACTAGCCCGAACCAATGCCCTGCACATTACTTTGGTTTAATGCATATTAATTTTCAGACCTACTCTTCTGCTTGCTGTGTCCACTCAGTAATCATGAGTTGTAATCCATCCCCTGAGTTACTCATCAATGCAATGTCATCAGCGAATCACAGGTTATTAAGGTACTCTCTGCAGTGACTCCAGACAGAGAGACGTGCTCGTGGAACGTCTTTATTCCATCGGCTCCATACTCATAGTCACACACACAAAGCAAAAACCTCTCATACCAGTGTCCGTGAACGCACGCATCCAATCACGAGCCGGCACATACACAGCACAAACAAACACGTCCACCAATCACTATCGCGGCGCAGACTTTCACGCTTGCATGTTCAGATGCAAACGCACCGCGTGTTCGGTCGTTCGGTGCAACGCCACGGAGCGTTGGATACAACACTCCTTCCCTCCTATTTTGATGAGTGGCTATAACCCCAACGGTCCGGTGGTCTTCGCTTTCGGCCGCTGCTTCTAACGGTGATCGGTGGCGAAGAGTCAGAGCTGGGTGATGCTTGTGCTTGTTCCGGTACCAGTTGGGCATCCGGTGGCTCTGATGAATTTGGCACTGATGAAGTGGGCACAAGCACTTCCGCAGCATGCGGCAACTCAGTTTCGCTACGTTCACACTTGCCTTCTGTTTCCAGAAAAGACTTTCGCAAATGATCGGCATGCACGTATCGCACACGGCCTCCGACAAGGACCAAATACGTGCATGGTGATTTTACACGTCATTTTCCCGGGCAACCATTTAATAGCTTCACCTCGAACTGAGCGCACCAAAACAGCATCACCTATAGAAAAAGACCTCGTTACACCTCCTCGCTTGTCTGCAGACAATTTCACTCTCTCCGCTTTGTCTGACAGCCCACTCCTAACATTTGGTTGAATCAATGTTAGCCTAGTCCTCAGTTTGCGTCGCAGAGAGAGTTCGGCGGGTGTTTTACGCGTGAAGGTATGGGGCGTCGTACGGTAGGAGAACAAAAAGTTGTCGATTCTACGCTGCAGCGATGGCCTTTTCCCTTTCTCTTCATCATCTAGAAGCTGTTTTAGAAGTGGTTTCTTCGTAGTTTGCACTGCTCGCTCAGCCGCACCATTCGATTGTGGGTGGTACGGTGGCGTGAGCGTGTGTTTTACACCATTCGCTTTTAAGAAGACTTAAAATTCTGCAGCAGTGAACTGAGGGCCGTTATCGGTAACCACCTTAGTTGGAAGCCCATGCGACGCAAACAGAGCACGTACAGCTTCCACAGTTTTCTAAGCTGTTGTTGAATGCATAATTTTTACTTCAAGCCATTTCGAATATGCAGCCCAGCAATCAGGAACATATGCCTTTCCTTAGCTGCAAAATCCAAATGACCTCTTTCGCACGGGAAATCGCTCACTCGCCACTGACATAAAGGCGCTGGCTGCGTCGCCGGGAGTACCGACTGACATGTCTTACATTGGCGAACCACTTGTTCTAGAGCATTATTTATGCCTGGCCACCACACCATTGAACGTGCCACTGCTTCCATTTTGGTAATCCCCAAATGCTGCTCTTGCAAAAGAGCTAGAACCTCGGATTGCAAACTTTTAGGTACTACGACCCTGTTGTTCCAAACGATGCAGCCATTATCAACTGCAAGTTCCAACCAACGAACCCAAAATGGCTGTAGCTCATTTGGAACGCTTTTTCGCCAACCGTGCCAGATCATGTTTCGAACGCTCGTTAGGAGCCTGTCACGGTCCGTTGCGCGTTCAATATCTTTGGCTGTGAGTGGCAATCAGTTAGAGTAGAAAAGTAAAAAAAATTTCTTGAGCCAGCTCTTCCGTGTCAGATAGCGGCAGGCGGGACAACGTGTCGGCGTTACCAATCGCTGTTCCCCGTTTATGCACTATTTTGTAGCCATAGTTATCCAAAAAGGTCAACCATCTGTGCACTCTCGCGGTAGCCACAGCGCTTCCCTGCCTCTTTGGATCGAACAGCACCGTCAGGGGCTGGTGGTCTGTTACCACCTTAAAAGTTCTTCCATACAGGTATTTATGGAACTTTTTTACCCCAAAGACAATACTTCGGGCTTCTGTGCCCGCAATTGTGCTCTGGCGCAGTTACAGACCTTAAAGCAAATGCTATCGGTTTCTCGACGCCATTCTCGACGTTCGACAGTACCGCTCCAACGCCATAATCTCACGCATCACGTGTGATTTGAATGTGTTTGCGAACATCGTGCAACTGAAGAACACAGTCGTTGGTCAACGCTTTGCACTTATTAAATGCGTCGTCACATTGACGTCACCAGTGCTATTTGGTCTCTTTGCGTAGCAGCTCATGTAAAGGTTCCAAAACCATTGCCGAATTAGGCAGAAATCTTGAGTAAAAATATACCAACCCCAAAAAGGCTTTCAGGTGTGTCACATTGACTGGCTTGGGTGCGTTTTTTATGGCCATAACCTTACCCTTAGTAGGATGCAGACCATATTTATCAATTTATGACCCAAATAAGTTACTTTCTCTTGAAAGAACTTACACTTTCCGGCGTTGACCTTTATACCATGCTTGCTTAGGCGTCTGAGCACTTGCTCGACTCTCTCGCGGCACTGCTCGCATGTCTCGCCAGACATGACGACATCGTCCAAGTAGCAGGCGGTTCCCGCTAAGCCGCCGAGGATCTGATCCATTACTGCTTAGAATACGGCGGGCGTGCACGCGACGCCGTAAGGCGGACGCTGAAACCTAGAGAGACCAAGGTGTGTGTTCACCGTCACCAATTCCTGTGCTATCTCATCTGACACAAGCAGTAGATAAGCCTTTGATAGGTCAATGACCGAGAAGACGGTTCCGCCTTCCAATGTCGTGAAAATATCCTCTCGTAAGGGAAGAGGGTAGTGCTCAACTTCTATTGCCGGATTGATCGTGACATGAGAGTCACCACAGAGACGCAGTCCTTTGTCCTTCTTAGGTACAATAACAAGAGGGGTCGCCCAAGCACTATGTCTTACTCTGTACACGACTCCTGCTTTTTTCATGTTCAACAATTCCTGCTCAACCTGCTGACGAAGAGCATATGGCACTGGCCGCGCCTTACAAAAGACTGGCGTCACACCTTCTTTGAGCTTAATACTGGCATTGAAGCACTTGATAGCGCCATAACCCGGTTCGAACACTTCGCTGTACTTTTCCGTTGGAGGAACTGGATTTAACACACGCTTAATGCACATGACTTCATGCCAGTTGATTTTAATTTTTTCCAGCCAGTTTCGACCAAGCAATGTTGGCATCCTAGCTCTATCAGCATCTATTGCTATAACCAGCGACAGTGAATAGCGTTGATCGTAGTACCGAACATCAACATCTATTCTGCCTTTGATCTCGACAGGCGTGCCACTGTAGGCGACTAAGTTCACATTAGCTTCTCTGAACCTAGCTGAGGGGAAAAACTTAGCGCACTCAGATTGGAATATAACCGACACAGCAGCACCTGTATCGAACTCGATGCAAACTTCCTTTCCATTTATCTCTAACATAAGTGTAATAGCCGGCGTGCCAGAACTTTTATCGGTGTGACACAGCGTAAGTAACTCATTTCCGGCGACATCACTGTTACGAAATGAATGGCTCCCAAACAGTAAGAGAGAGGTCTTCTTTAATCTACAATCATGGCGAACTGTTCCCGCAATCCCTTCGCGAGCTCTGTCCACTTCGGCCTTCTCTTCTTCTCTTGGGTGCCGCACGTTCGTGTGGCTCCGTTCCGGCTCAATTTTCAACACCATCCGGGGCGGGCCAAGGTGAATCGGAGGCTTCGAGTAAGCAGAGACTTTGTACCGGGCGATTCACCACCGAACCGTTGGCGAGGCGGACGGAGCAAGCGCGCACTATGTAGTCTCTCCCTGGCAATAAGTCACGTACTCTGCCCAATTTCCATGACGTCGCTGGTGCCGTGTCCTCTTGTAATAGCACTACATCACCAACTCGGACTTTTGTTGTTGGGCACTTCGGGCGATTGTGTGCTGACCGCAGCAATAGCAGGTACGCTCGTTTCCATCTCTTCCAAAGTGCCGCTGTTAGACGCTGGCGATGACGAGCATTTCGTTGCAGATCAACTGATGTGTAAGGCTCTGATGTGTAGACCTGTTGCGGTAATGATGTGCAGCGTTTCCCCAGCCAGAAAAGTGATGGCGTTAAAGGCTGTAGCTCGTTCGGTTCACTTCCGAGATAGGTGAGTGTTCTGCTATTGATCGCAGCTTCAATCTCGCATAGCAACGTTGTGAGGCCTTCCACGTTAAGACTGGAGCGTCCCAGTGACTTCTTGAACGCGTTCTTTGACGTACGAATGAGGCGCTCCCGCCATCCACCCCACCACGGAGCTCGTTCTGCAATAAACTTCCATTGCATTCTGAGCTCCGCGGCGTGCTCACTAAGAGCTCGTAGAGCAGATGCAAACGAGCTACCACACCTCCGGAACGTCTGGGCGTTGTCAGAGTACACAATTAGGGTACCCCATGGCGTGCGACGAAACGACGGAAGGCGAGCAAAGTCGTGGCAGCGGTCATGTCCGACGTTAGCTCAAGGTGAACGGCGCGTGTGACTGCGCATGGAAACAAAAGTATGTAAGTCCTTTCTGAACCACTTGCTGGCTTCGCGTACAGCGGCCCACAGTAATCAAGCCCAGCGACTGTGAAGGGGCTGGTTTCCGTAATTCTTTCGCGTGGAAGCTGGGCCATCGGTGCTGTCTCTACTGTGTTTTTCCATCGCTTGCACATTCTACACTGGAAAATAATTCTCTTCACTGTTTGGCGCCCTCTCACTAACCAGAAGCGCTCTCAAAGCTCCGTGAGAGTTGCCTCAGCACCACCGTGGATTGTAGGCCGATGTGCTGCCGAAACAAGCAGGTTTGTGAGCTTATGGTTGCTTGACAGTAAAATGGGGGGGACGTATGTCCTCTTCAGCATGCAGCGCTTGCAATCGCCCACCGACGCGAATGAGGCCGTCCTCATCCATGAACGGGCACAAACGCAGCACTGGGGATGTTGACGGTAACGGTTGACTCTACTGCAGCGCATGGACTTCGATTGGGAACGAGTCTTGTTGCAATATATGCAGCCAGTAACGCTCTGCTTGCAGTAGTTCTTCAGCTGTCAGAGGTCCAGACGTTGATGGGAAACGTCTTGCATTGCGGCTGAAACGCTGGATCCATGCAGTTACTCTCAGTAGTCTTGTTAGAGAGCTGTAGTTTTCCAGGGGCACGACGGCTGGGCGAACACTAAACACTAACGGCGCATGAACAAACGGGTGTAGATCCTGCAGACAATCCTTGATCGTGCTTCGGTTGCTCCGGCACGTTGAATTGCATCCTTTCGTTTGATTCGTTGCTGTCTATACTTTCGAAAAACCTTGTGTTATCTGAAAGCCAGGTTGGGCCATGCCACCACTTGGATGATGTGGTAAGATCCGAGAGTGATAATCCTCGAGTTATAGCATCGGCGGGATTTTCCTTGCTGCTACAGTGAAACCATTGGGAAGGTTTGGTATGCTGCTGGATTTCGGTGACACGGTGTGCTACAAATGGTTCTAACTTGGTTGTGGAACTCTTTATCCAGTTTAGCGCCACAAGCGAGTCCGTCCAAAAGGAAACAGTGGCGTGCTAGAGAAAAGGGACCCTTTGCACGTAGCGAATAAGCCGCACCGCGATGGTGCATGCCAGGAGCTCCAGGCGTGGAAGCGATACCATTTTCAAGGGAGCAAGTCGGCCCTTGCGGATCAACAGTCTTGCAAAGCACATGTCGGGTGGAGAGTTCACTCGTACATAAATGCAAACACCGTATGCTCTGGGGCTGGCATCTGCGAAGATGTGCAGTTCAAATGAAAAATGCTCATTGTTGTCTCGTAAGAATATATACCGTGGAATAGTGACGGACCTGTCGGACAACTCGGAACACCAACTATTCCATTCGGCCTCTTCATCGTCCGGCATACGGGCATCCCAGGCAAGATTTTTCTTCCATAGATTCTGAAACACTATCTTAGCCTTCGTCGTGAATGGAGTGAGGTAACCCAGCGGGTCGTAAACTCTGGCCAAGGTTTTCAGTGCTGTACGTTTGGTAGCCGGCTTTCCGGCAGTGAAGATGGCTGCGTGCTGAGTGCTTAGAAGAAGGCTATTACCCGAACGTTCCCAGGGAACACCTAAGATTTTCTTCAGATGACTGTCTCCAGCTTCATTTTCGCTGGCGCAGCCGTCACGCAAGAATCTTTGTTTCATTGCGTCGCAATTTGAGGCCCACTTGCGAAGTTCCATGCTTGCCTCGTAGAATATCTTTTTTGCTTCCTCATATACCTTCATTGCCGCTTGCGCGCTGTGTAGCCCGATGATAAGGTCATTTGTAAGGTTTGGGGAAACCAGCTAGTCGGGGGGCGGCTGTTGGCGTCGGTGCGAACAAACAATATCACCACGACAGGACGGCAAGTTGTGAGTCCCCCCCCCTTCTCGGCTGAGACTTGCCCCCCGCGGGTGTAATGGCATGGAGACTAAGAATACGCGGACAAGGGCAAAACCAGGGACGACAGCCCGTCCTGCTAATTGAGCGAGAAGTTTGGCGGCGGAACCTTTTGATGCGCCCGGTCGTACGAGCGTGGGACCCGTCACCTTCTCACCGTTTAAGAGTGGTGGCCACGCCCCGGTCAAGGAAGTTGACCTGGGCGAGTATGGGCGGCACCGTCCGAAGTGGCGTGCGCCCTTTGTTTGGGCAAGGCAAGTTTGGGAGCCGTACCCCCATCGACGGATCGGGGATGAGAGAAAGGCTCAGTCTGGTTTGAGCGGCGACACTACTAGGCAGTGCTCGGGCCTCCCGAGGTGACGATGTCGTATGTAGCCGACCAGATTGTGTAAATACTTGTAAATAAGTTTTATTCTGTTTTGTAACCACTGCTGTACATTAAAAAGCTTTCGCAAATCTCCAAGCCTCTACTCCCAAGTCGTCGCAAAGACCGTCTCCGACGGGGCACTTCGAGTGCGGAATTCACCTGCTTGGTTGTCAGCCTCTGTCTGAATCGCGTTTCCTTAGACCGCGGGGAAAGAACACAACTTTACTGGTGGCAGCGGTGGGATCCCTTCAACCATCTCGTGAAGAAGAAGGGATCTGACAAGCGGTGAAGAAGCAGGCGACGCTTGGGCAGCGAGTCAAGACTGCGCGTCAAGTACTCGGCGTGGGCAGAGAGGAAGAAGCAGTACGGCAAGAAGATCGGGTTCCTGAGGACACCAGGAGACAGCCGCAGGAGTCGGCTGGCCAGCGCGTCAAGTCATCCACCGGGCGCCGGCGGCTCGACGCAGCGTGCAACAGCGAAACCCAGCGCGGAAGGAGGACGGCAGCTACGCAGCGGTCGTCTCGAAGGGGTGAGTGCTCTTCTTCTTCTGCCGGGGCTCGTGCACTGTGCTCGGTGGAGATTAGGGCGTAGGTCAAATGGAAACGCGGTTTGCCAACCTAAATCCAGATAGGCACACAGCGAGCGGGATGGGCGACTCTAATGACGGCGAGGGGGTCGGAAACGAGTCCGCCGTTCCGGAGGAGTCAGGGAGCCATTCGGAAGTCGAAATGCTCAAATTGAAAATTAGACTCAAGGAATTGGAACTGGAAATAGCCAGAGAACACCGTGGCTCCGGGCCGAGTTCTCGCGTTGACAGGGGGCTGGAGAGCCACAGTGAACTGCGACATTTCTCAAAGTTGATTGCCAGCGTGCTGCCAAAGTTTCCGACGGAAGCGGAGGTACCCGTGTGGTTTGGGGCTGTCGAGAGCGCGCTGGAGGGGTACTAAGTACCAAAAGCTTGGTGGGGCCAAATTATTTTTGCGCTGGTCGCTGAAAAGATCCCCTTCCTGTCAACGCGCTTGGCGCCACCTCAGCATAGGGACTATGAGGTAGTTAAGAGGGCAGTGCTCGAGGAAGTGAGGCTGTCTGCCGGCGAATACCTCCGCCGGTTCTGAGGGGCGAGGAAACGGGCGGCAGAAGGGTGGCGGGCGTTCGCTACGAGGCTTCAGAGCTACCTGCGTTTTTACGTTGAGGCGAGAGGCGTAGGTACTTTTGAGGAGCTGCTCGAACTCTTTGCCGCTGACCAGTTGAAAGACAGCTTGTCGGATGCCGCGCTTAAGTACGTGACGCTTCAGGAGGGAGGGCCCTGGCACAAGGCTCACAAAATTGCTGCGTTGCTCGTAACATACGAGGAGGCGGAAGGCCAAAACAGCGGCAGCAAAAAAGCAGAACGCAAAATTGCAGAGGCGCCGACCGCGGGCCCGCAGAGTCAGGTTAAGCCATCAGCGCGGGAGCCCACAAAGGCGCGAGGTTGCTTCCTATGTGGGGTGCATGGGCACTTGAAGGCGGACTGCCCGCGAGCGGAAAACTGCGATGCCGCGAAGCCCAGCTCCCAGGAAAGTATTGGTCTGTCCGCGCGCGTGTCCACTACGACGGTTATTGGCGGAGGGCGCAAACGCAGGCAGATCAGACTAGGTTGCCGGGACGTAGAGGTTCGCGCCATCATTGACACGGGTACTGACGTCACTGTCGTCTGCGAGAGTGTAGTCTCGCCGGAGCTCGTGCGGCCACATGGGTCAGTTAGGCTTGTGTCCGCGTTCGGGGAAGAAGTGCAGGCAAAGCTGACCATGTTGCCGTTGTCGCTCGCGTGTGTCACGGGACCCTTCGTGGACATTAAGGAAACAGTGCCGGTATTGTGCGCGCTGACAGACAAACTGAAGGCACGCGCTGACTGTTTCTTGTCCGAGGATGCGTGGAGGTTGCTTAATGTCGCGGTAGGCTTGAAGGAACAGAACGCGTGCGCTACGCCGTTTAATAGGCGGGCAGTGTCAAATAGCTTTCAGGTGGGCGAGCCGGTGCCCGAGGTTCACGATCCGTGCTCTGGGAAATTGTTTCCCAAGTCGAAGGGACCACGTAGATTCGGCGGTAAACACCGTAAGCGACGCCGCCGCGGCAAAAGTAACACTATGGGCGCTCGTGTTACAGCGCTAAGGGACAGTGTTCCCGCTAATGCGGACGCGCTATCGCGCGTTTCGAGTGCGTGTTCGTATCCGAATAACAGTGCCGGGCAGTCGGCGGGGGAGGGGGGAGCGCCCCCTTAGTGCACCAGCCGAGTGTCCGCGACGGAAACTCGCTCAGTGAACTCCGTGCCGCGGTTAACTTTTGGTGCACCCATGAATAGCCAGACCGTGTCAACCACAAACTGCAAGGTGAATGTGTGCGCACTGCGGACGGCTACTGGACGTACGTGCATGAACGTTATTTTTTTTTAGTTTTTTTTCTCTTCATTGGCCGAGTCTCGCTTGTAACTAGAGCTCCTGGCCAGTGTGTGTCACTGTCGCGTAACGCAACACAAGATATTGTTGCGTCGTCTGTGTTGTGGACAACCGATAGCGTGCTGGTGCAAGTGTCATGGTTAATGTATTAGCTCGGCGAAGAGACATTGGCCCGTAGACGAGCACCGAGTGCGTAACGTTTCCCAACCCCTTATTTTATTGTAATTATTCCCTTAAGACGCTTCCGCCTCTTATGTGAATCTTAAGAGGGGCGTGTAAGGTTTGGGGAAACCAGCTAGTCGGGGGGAGGCTGTTGGCGTCGGTGCGAACGAACAATACCACCACGACAGGACGGCAAGTTGTGAGTCCCCCCCCTTCTCGGCTGAGACTTGCCCCCCGCGGGTGTAATGGCATGGAGACTAAGAATACGCGGACAAGGGCAAAACCAGGGACGACAGCCCGTCCTGCTAATTGAGCGAGAATTTGGCGGCGGAACCTTTTGATGCGCCCGGTCGTACGAGCGTGGGACCCGTCACCTTCTCACCGTTTAAGAGTGGTGGCCACGCCCCGGTCGAGGAAGTTGACCTGGGCGAGTGTGGGCGGCACCGTCGGAAGTGGCGTGCGCCCTTTGTTTGGGCAAGGCAAGTTTGGGAGCCGTACCCCCCATCGACGGATCGGGGATGAGAGAAAGGCTCAGTCTGGTTTGAGCGGCAACACTGCTAGGCAGTGCTCGGGCCTCCCGAGGTGACGATGTCGTATGTAGCCGACCAGATTGTGTAAATACTTGTAAATAAGTTTTATTCTGTTTTGTAACCACTGCTGTACATTAAAAAGCTTTCGCAAATCTCCAAGCCTCTACTCCCAAGTCGTCGCAAAGACCGTCTCCGACGGGGCACTTCGAGTGCGGAATTCATCTGCTTGGTTGTCAGCCTCTGTCTGAATCGCGGTTCCTTAGACCGCGGGGAAAGAACACAACTTTACTCATCTACATAGAATGCGTGCTCCAATAAGGCTACGGTTTCTGGCTAGTTCTGTTGACAGGATAACAGGTGATGACGAATTGTGGCGGCCAAAAGAAACGGGCTTGATGCAGCTCCAAACGGGACTCTGGTCATCCTCCAAGTTGTATCAGGTGGCATGGGCTCTTCCTTAATTGGCCGTCGTTCCAGCCACAAAAACCGCAGAAGGTCGCGATCTTCAGGCCGAATCAAGAGCTGGAGGTATGCCTTCTTTATGTCAGCCGCGAGAACGATGGGGTGGCAGCGAAAGTTCAGTAGTAGTTGGACGATGTCGACGCCAACTTTTATGCCCTTCAATAGGACATCGTTGAGGCAGGGACGACCAGCTTCATGTGATGATGCATCGAACATCACTCGAAGCATTGTTGTTACGGCTCCCTGACGAACTACAGCGTGATGGGGCATGTAGTACACATTATCTCCGAGTGGTTGCTCTTCTTGTACCTTTTCAGCATGTCTGTCATTGAAATATGCTGTAATGGCCTGGTTGTACTTCTCTAGTAACGCTGACTGCTCTCGGAAATGGTTGATCTGAAGTTGTAGTCGACGTTCTGCCAGTTGGCGATTACTGTTTCCGGCTGGTAGCCCTGGCTCTTCGACCATGAGCGGCACCTGATAACGTCTGCCTTCCTTCCTTATGGAGCGCTCAAATGCGGAGAGGCGCGCGTCGATCTCCAACGGTTGTGCATAGCTTCCATAGATTCCAATGGCATCAAGACGCCACATCGAAGATATGTCTGTGTCCGTAACAGAGGAATCGCTGCTCGAGACGAACAGTGCGCTAGACGGGTACGGGATGTCAGACGATAAGGGTCCTTGCGCCATCCATCCAAACGTTGTTTCTATCGCTGTTAGCGTCTAGTTTATGCGGTCCATCTTGCCAGTGGTCACCTTCCAATAGGCGTCCGAACCTATGAGCACGGTAATGTCGCGTTCTTGCCACGTATCTGATTGACATGCGTCAGCTATATGGTACTCCTTTTCGAGGAGCGCTTGCAAAATATGTTCCTCTAGAGGTGGGCTTGTCACGGAGCATATCTCTGGAATAGTCAATGCTTTCGATTCCACTGAAGCATCGTTAAATTGGCTGCGCAGTTGCACAGAGACACGCTCGGCGCAGAGTCGCTTCTGCGATTTGCAGCTTCCAAAAGTGATCAGAGAAAGCTCTTCCCTTCCGACGACGGAGCATTGAAGGAGTCTGGCCCCGTCTGCGCGAATATAGCTACGCTGGCTACCGCTGTCTAAGAGAACCCGAACGAGAAGCCGTCTGTTTTCGGACTGTGCCTATATGCGACCTGTCTGCAACAACACAGCCGTGTATGCGACGTGCGTGGTTTGGGCGGTTGTCATGGTTGGATGCCCTGGTGAAGAGGGTCCTTCCAAGCGCACGGATTCAGCAGCAGCCTCTGAGCCCTGGACGACTGGTCTCGAGACGTCGCACAGAATAGTCAGGTGGCGGCGACGGCAGGTACCACACGTCATACTGATGGATTTTTTGCACATTCTTGCGATGTGGTTACGTGTACCTCAGCGCAAACAGCAGTTATTATTACGTATCCTGACTCGCTTTTCGTGCGCTGACAGATCGGCAGTGCAGGACGTTATGTTATGCTCTTGGCTGTTGCAAAGTGGGCATGCTTGGTTGAGCGATACAGTCGACCATGTAAGAGCTGCAGCCGATGGAATGAGTTCCGCGCCGTCCGTGCTTTCTGACGCCATGCTGTCTTCGCTTCGGTACGAGCGGTGACGTAGTTGCAGGTGACCTTCCTCCCGTAGTTCCACTTGGATGCGAAGAAAGGTCAAGAGGTCCTTCGCTCGACGCAGTCTGTCTTCGGAAGTCTCCGTCTCATTATTGGCGCGGTCATCTTCCTTTGTCTTTTGGCGGTACATGATGGCCAGATCGTCTGGCAAGCAGCGCATCATAACCTGATTGAGCACCACGATGCATTGATCCGGTGATACTCCGAGGCCTTCTAAAGCGCTCACTCGGAACTGCGCATTGTCGTGGAGTGTGCGAAGTTTGGCGACCTCTGTCGAGCTCTTCACGGGAATCAGGGCCAAAAGACGATCCACGTGTTCATTGATGAGGAGATCTCGCCGTCCGAACCGATTCGTGAGCGTTTTAATTGCGAGGTCGCAATTGTGCTCGGCTAAACGGATGCCTTCGATGGACCGCTTCGCGCTGCCGGTCAAGTACGTGAGTAAATATTTAAACTTTTCGATGCGTGGTAACTCGTTGTTTTGGTGGATCGTTGCATCGTAATGATCCCAAAAGGCTTGCCATTCCCGCAAGTTGCCGTTAAAGGTAGGTATCTGAAGTCTGGGGAGTACCACGGATCGGTGACGCTGCTCTCTCACCTGTTCCGGAGCATCGACGGAATTCCGGAGGTCGACGTTGCTCAATCCGGGCCCAGCACCTTCATCATGCGTCCTGGTAGCCTGCTGCCGGTCTAGCAACCAGTACTTGGCGCGCACGATAGCGTAGCTTATCTTGTCGCTGTATTCTTGCGCCGTTTCGACTTCGCGGTCATGGTTATATTCATCTGTTCGCGGAAGAATTGCGTCGTCGAATCTCGACAATGCAGACCCCTTGTCTTTGAGGTAGTCAAGGTGCACGTGAACTTCCGAAATCTCGGGATCCGTCTGCTGTAGCATATCCGCTAGCTGCGTTAGGGCTCGCGCGACACCAGCCCTAAGTGCACCAGGCTTCTTGCGTAGCTGGTCCGCGTTCGCCATGGCTCGGCGTGAAGGCGTCTCTCGATGGGCAGTCCCGGGTTTCGCGGCACCAATGTTACGAAATGACTGGCTCCCAAACAGTAAGAGAGAGGTCTTCCTTAATCTACAATCATGGCGAACTGTTCCAGCAGTCCTTTCGCGAGCTCTGTCCACTTCGGCCTTCTCTACTTCCCTTGGGTGCCGCACGTTCGTGTTGCTCCGTTCCGGCTCAGTTTTCAAAAATCACAGTCTAACTGCTTAACAACCTTGGTTTTACACATTTTAGCTATGTGCCCTTTTTTATGACATTTGTAACAATTACCGTTAACAAATGGGCAACTTACTGAAAAATGGTGACCCGCACAGCGATGACAAGAAGTTAGGCCCATGCTGCGTGGGACTAAAGCTGCCTGACCCACCCAGGGGAAATCAGCAGTCGCCTTTTCCTATCTCTCTCTCCCGACATCTTCGTCTTTATTTCTCACTTTTAATCTTTCCTCTCTCCTCCTCTCTTCTAGTTACTTCTAGTTTCTTGGCGGCAAGGGTAAACCTTGTGTGGTTACCCAACCTCGGGTAGTTATATTGAGTTATAGCGGCGGCGGATGGCTGGCCACTTCATGTGTTGTACCTTGTAGCGTCCCCTTGTTGGGCTCGGTGGTGGGTGGCCACCATCGCTGCCGAACTTCATATGCATCACATGGCAAACGCTTACCCCCGCTCAACGATCGGTCCCTGAAAAGGAACCGCACCGAAGGAAGCGTCAAAAGAACCCGAACTCATTGTGAGCACTATCCCCGATTTCTCATAATACACTCTCTCACAGATAATGACTCGGTTGCAGCACTGTCTGTTTTTCTCACCGCTAGAACTCTTGAGAACCAGATAGGAAAAAAGATTCCCCCCTCTCCATGTGTGGATGCGAAGGGAACCACACAAAGGGAATCATGTGTGGATGCGAAGCACCGGGGAGATGGTTAGCTTGAGTGGGAGAAACGTCGCCGCTCTCGTTTCGCGGCAGCGGCCCGGGCGCTCATCGCGGCGCTGCACAGGAGAGAGAATGAGGCGCGCGTGGTCCTTCATTTTCACACCGCGGAACTACCGTGGTGCCCCCCAGCGGAGTATGCAGCTGTCGCACCACCTGTCGCGCACCGCTCCGTAGACGATTCCTAGAGCAGAGAAAGGGGGTGAGCTTAGGAGAGAGAGGGGGGAGGGGACGCGCATGCACTGTGGGGGGTGTAGGACGCGGGCGCCGCTCCGTAGAGTAAAGTATTCGTAGAGGAGAGAAAGGGGGGTGAGCGTAGGAAAGGAGAGAGCGGGGGAGGAGACACGCATGCGCTGTGGTGGTGTGGGACGCGGGAAGGAGCACAGAGAGGTGATGGCCTTTCTGTGCTCTCGGCCATGACTCTGGTGACTGTAGTGGTGGTTGACGGCCTTACATTAGATGCGAAGCATCTTATGCTCGGGGCTTTGTCCGTCCCTCCCGCGTGCCCCGTCCCGCGTCCGGCCACTTTCATGAAGTAGGGAAGCGCCCATTATGCGAACCAGAACGCTGTAGTAATATTGTCACGTGGTCGTGACGTTGACCCAAGCAGCAGTCGGTAATCTTCAAGATGAAACTATTTATTAGGCCGAACTTGTGGCCGGTAAACGGAAAGTCAGATTACAGCAATAAGCACTGGCACTGATAGCGGCGAACGGAGCGTCGGCCGTCGATCAACTGTACATCGTTGGAGCGCGCCGGCTTTTATAACGCACGCGTCGAACATTCTAGCCTTATCACTATTCGTCGCGGAAGCTCTGGAATAATCTTGAGTGTCAGCGTCTTGCGTGCAATCTTAACAGAACGATCTACTACAAGCGAGAAGCTTCTGGAACAATAAGGCGCGGTCTGCGCCGAGTACTGCTGATAGTCTTTGTGGGCGGAAATCGAATACAGTGAAAGAAACGCGCGTGGCAATGCCCCCCTCTGAAAAGGCATCGTCCCGATGCTTAGAACAGAACACATGGTAAAAATACATGCAACAATAAATAACGACAATAAATCAAGAAAGTTCAATAAACAATACGCACAAGCAAGAAAGTCCAATGAAAGAAAAAAAGAAGTACACTCCTCAGGTTCACTACCGCGCGTAAAACGGCTTGAGGCGCACGACATGGACGACTTCAGGTCGCGCACGGCGCCGTTGAGAGTTCGAAATGCCGTCGGGGACAACCTCGTAATCGAGTGTGCCGAGACGTCGAAGCACCCTATACGGTCCGAAGTATCGTCGCAGAAGTTTTTCACTGAGTCCACGTCGTCGTATCGGCGTCCACACCCAAACGCGGTCGCCGGGCTGGTATTCCACGAACCGTCGTCGAAGATTGTAGCGGCGGCTGTCAGTCGTCTGCTGATTTTTGATCCGCAGGCGGGCGAGCTGTCGTGCTTCTTCGGCGCGCTGTAGGTAGGCGGTTACGTCGATGTTTTCCTCGTCGGTCACGTTTGGTAACATGGCGTCGAGCGTCGTTGCAGGGCTCCGTCCGTAGACCAACGTGTATGGCGTCATCTGCGTCGTTTCTTGCACGGCCGTGTTGTATGCGAAGGTCACGTACGGAAGGATGGCGTCCCACGTCTTGTGTTCGACGTCGACGTACATGGCCAGCATGTCGGCGATGGTCTTATTTAGAGGCTCGGTCAGGCCGTTGGTCTGTGGGTGGTAGGCGGTGATCCGGCGGTGACTTGTTTGGCTGTACCTCAGGATCGCCTGAGTTAGGTCCGCAGTAAAGGCCGTACCTCTGTCGGTAATGAGGACCTCTGGGGCGCCATGACGCAGTACGATGTTCTCGACGAAGAACTTTGCTACCTCGGCGGCACTGCCCTTGGGGAGGGCCCTTGTCTCGGCGTAGCGGGTGAGGTAGTCAGTAGCTACGACGATCCATTTGTTTCCGGAATTCGACGTCGGAAACGGGCCCAGTAAGTCCATGCCGATTTGCTGGAACGGCCGGCGAGGTGGCTCGATGGGCTGCAGAAGTCCGGCTGGCCTAGTCGGTGGTGTCTTCCGTCGCTGACAATCTCGGCAAGTCCTCACGTAGTGGGTGACGTCGGCAGTGAGGCGAGGCCAGTAGTACTTTTCTTGTATCCTTGCCAGCGTACGGGAAAATCCAAGGTGTCCAGCCGTCGGGTCGTCATGCAAAGCATGCAGAACTTCTGGACGTAATGCCGAAGGTACTACGAGGAAGGAGTCGGCCCGAAGTGGCGAGAAGTTTTTCTTTAGAAGAACACCTTTGCGCATGAAAAACGACTCCAGTCCTCGTCTGAATACCTTTGGAGCCACAGTGGCTTTGCCCTCGAGGTATTCCATAAGGTCCTTGAGTTCCGGATCGGCGCGCTGTCGCTCGGCGAAGTCGTCGGCACTTATGGTTCCCAGGAAGCCGTCATCATCCTGGTCGTCCAGCGGCGGTGGGTCGACGGGGGGCACGAGACAGGCAGTCGGCGTCAGAGTGTTTTCTTCCGGACTTGTAAACGACGGTAATGTCGAATTCTTGAAGTCTCAGGCTCCACCGTGCGAGGCGACCAGAAGGGTCTTTCAAATTAGCTAGCCAACACAAGGCGTGGTGGTCGCTCACAACTTTGAAGGGCCTGCTGTAAAGGTAGGGGCGAAACTTTGATGTAGCCCAGATAATGGCAAGGCACTCCTTTTCTGTTGTGGAGTAGTTGGCCTCTGCCTTTGATAGCGACCGGCTAGCGTAACTGATAACCCTTTCCAGTCCGTCCGTCCTCTGCACAAGGACGGCGCCGAGTCCTACGCTGCTCGCGTCGGTGTGTACTACTGTTTCGGCGTATTCGTCGAAATGCGCAAGTAACGGAGACGTTTGCAGGCGTCGTTTTAGTTCCTGAAATGCTTCCTCCTGCGGCGTTTCCCACTTGAATTCCACGTCGTTTTTCGTGAGCTGAGTTAGTGGCTCGGCGATGCGCGAAAATCCCTTGACGAAGCGTCGATAATAGGCGCACAAGCCGAGAAATCGGCGTACGGCTTTCTTGTCGGTGGGCGGCGGGAAGGCAGCGATGGCAGCTGTTTTCCGTGGGTCGGGGCGAACTCCAGACTTGCTGATGACGTGACCCAAGAACAGAAGTTCCTCGTATGCGAAGCGGCACTTTTCTGGCTTCAGGGTGAGTCCGGAGGCCTTGATTGCTTGAAGTACAGCCTGAAGGCGCCGGAGATGTTCGTCGAAGTTTGATGAAAATACAACGACGTCGTCCAAGTACACAAGGCAGGTCTGCCACTTCAAGCCGGCGAGTACAGTGTCCATAACATGTTGGAACGTCGCAGGTGCCGAGCAAAGACCGAAGGGCATGACCTTGAACTCGAAGAGGCCGTCTGGTGTGATAAAGGCAGTCTTCTCTCGGTCTCTCTCGTCGACCTCTATTTGCCAATAGCCGGTCTTGAGGTCCATCGACGAAAAGTACTGCGCGCTGTGGAGTCGATCCAGGGCGTCGTCTATACGTGGGAGAGGATACACGTCCTTCTTCGTGATCTTGTTCAGGCGGCGATAATCGACGCAGAAACGCAGGGTTCCGTCCTTCTTCTTCACTAACACCACGGGTGACGCCCAAGGACTCTTGGAAGCCTGGATGATGTCGTCGCGTAGCATTTCGTCGACTTGTTGCTTTACGGCATCGCGTTCTCGCGTTGAAACTCGGTACGGGCTCTGGCGGAGTGGTCTCGCATTTTCCTCTGTTATGATGCGGTGTTTCGCGATTGGGGTCTGTCGAATTCTTGATGACGACGAGAAGCAGTCCTTGAATTGCAAGAGCAGACTTTTGAGCTGGTCTTGCTTGTGCTTCGGGAGACTCGGGTTGACGTCGAAATCTATTCCGGGACCTCGATTTGTCGAAGGAGTTTCGGTAGCATCGGATAGGGCGAAAGCATTGCTGGCGTCCACGAACTTCTCGATGTAGGCGACCGTCGTACCAATGTTAAGGTGCCTATATTCGTGGCTGAAGTTTGTCAGCAATAGCTTTGTTTTACCGTCACGCAGCTCGGCTATACCTCTTGCGACGCAAATTTGACGGTTCAGGAGTAGGTGCTGATCGCCCTCGATGACGCCTTCAAGGTTCGCAGGGTTTTCGGTGCCGACGGAAATAATGACGCTGGAGAGCGGCGGAACGGTCACTTGCTCTTCTATCACATTCAATGCATGATTTGCTGGCGTCGCGACGGGCGGCAGCGCTTTGTCTGAGGTTAGTGTTATGGACTCTGACCTTAGGTCGATGACGGCGCCGTGGTCACTTAGGAAGTCCATTCCAAGTATCACATCCCTGGAGCAGTTTTGTAGGATTACAAAGCTCGCAGGATAAGTCCGGTTATTGACAATGACTCTCGCCGTGCAGACTCCAATCGGCGTTATCAGGTGGCCTCCAGCTGTCCGAATTTCGGGTCCACTCCAAGCGGTCTTTACTTTCTTCAGCTTGGCGGCGAATGGCCCACTGACGACGGAATAGTTGGCACCAGTGTCGACGAGAGCGGTGACGTTGTGACCGTCGATGAGAACGTCGAGGTCGCTAGTCCGTCGCCTTGCGTTGCGGTTAGCTCGCGGCGTCGGATCACGGCTGCGTCGATTTGTTGCGCTGCTTCCATCGTGTTGAGTCGTCAGGTCTAGCTCGGTCCGCGAGGTTTCGTCGGCAGTGCTCTGTCTGCTTCGCGTCGTGTTCAGCAGGTTTCGTCGCGTCGTCGTCGTCGTCGGCGTCGGCGGAGGATCTTCGGTAGTTCGACGTACAGCAACCGCACCTCCATCGGTTGCTGCCCTTAGTTTTCCGGGTAAGTGCTAGGTGACCGGCCCCGGTTAGGGCCAGTGTACGGTAGGGCCGGCGGTGCGGTGACATGTAGCGGCCGGGCGACGGTGAGCGGGAAGGTCGTCGGGGCGTCCACTGAGCTCCTGCGAGGTAGTCGGCGATGTCTTGCGGTCGTTCACCCCGCTGTGGACGAGGCGCGTCGACGGCGAAACCGCGTAGGCCCATCTGTCGGTACTGGCAGCGGCGGTATGTGTGACCAGCTTCTCCGCAATGGTAGCAGAGTGGGCGGTGGTCGGGGGGCGCGCCAAACGTCGGTCTTCCTCGGCGTGTATCGCTGGCCGGCTGGCTGGCTGTATGACGTCGATGGTGGCGGCGGAGGTGTCTGGCGGCGGAACTGCGGCGGAGTGGCGTCTTGACGTGGGCGCGGCGGAGGAGCGGGACGGCGGGCCGCAGCAGCGTAGCTGATAGCCTGCGGCTGCGGCTGTACTGGCTGAGCAACGCCAAGTGACTGCTGGATCTCCTCGCGTACTACCTCAGCAATCGACGTCACCTCTGGCTGGGGAAAAGAGAGCTTCCGGAGCTCCTCTCGCACGATGGCGCGGATGGTTTCGCGCAGATCTTCAGCGCCGAGGGCTTGAACAGCTGCGCTGTCTGGAGTCAGGCGACGATTGTACTGTCGGGTGCGCATTTCTAGCGTCTTCTCAATCGTCGTCGCTTCCGAGACGAATTCTTCGACGCTGTTTGGTGGATTCCGCATCAGTCCTGCAAATAGCTCCTGTTTCACTCCTCGCAAGAGGAAGCGAACTTTCTTTTCTTCGGGCATGGCTGGATCTGCGTGGCGGAAGAGTTTGGTCATTTCTTCCGTGAATAATGTGACGTTCTCGTTCGGAAACTGGATGCGGGTTTGGAGCGTAGCCTCGGCCCTCTCCTTGCGGACGACGCTCGTGAATGTGGCCAAGAACCTGGTACGAAAAACGTCCCATGTTGTCAGGATGCGCTCTTGGTTTTCAAACCATGTCCTAGCCGCGTCTTCCAAGGCGAAGTACACATGCCGTAGCTTGTCTTCATTGCTCCAGTTGTTAAAAGCGGCGACACGGTCGTATTTTTCAAGCCAGGTCTCCGGGTCCTCGTGTGATGAACCGCGGAAAGTTGGCGGCTCCTTCGGCTGCCCGAGCAGGATGGGCGCAGGCTGCACAGGGGCTGTCATCGTCGCTGCGGTTGAGGTCGTAGTCTTGGTTTCCCTGGTGTTTTCCGGCAGGAGTCCGTGCTCTGGCTGCAAGCCTTTCAGCCTGCGGCTAGCTCGTTGCTGCACGGGGGGCTTCGGTGTCTTCTCCGCGCTGTGGGCTGGGTTCACGGCTTGACGGGGGCGTCCGGAACATGAAGGAACAGCACCTCCACCAGATGTCACGTGGTCGTGACGTTGACCCAAGCAGCAGTCGGTAATCTTCAAGATGAAACTGTTTATTAGGCCGAACTTGTGGCCGGTAAACGGAAAGTCAGATTACAGCAATAAGCACTGGCACTGATAGCGGCGAACGGAGCGTCGGCCGTCGATCAACTGTACATCGTTGGAGCGCGCCGGCTTTTATAACGCACGCGTCGAACATTCTAGCCTTATCACTATTCGTCGCGGAAGCGCTGGAATAATCTTGAGTGTCAGCGTCTTGCGTGCAATCTTAACAGAACGATCTACTACAAGCGAGAAGCTTCTGGAACAATAAGGCGCGGTCTGCGCCGAGTACTGCTGATAGTCTTTGTGGGCGGAAATCGAATACAGTGAAAGAAACGCGCGTGGCAATATGAAGGCCGTCAACCACTACTACAGTCATCAGAGTCATGGCCTAGAGCACAGAGAGGCTGCTTAGCAATGGCTGCCCTATTGCAAAACCCAGCGCCGCTGGGTACCAGCGTCCAGCGCCATGCCGGATTATGGGCCCAGTATCGCGCTGGATACTGGGGCGCTGGAGCGGCATTTTACTGGGAGGCGCTGGTACTCCCGCGCAATACGGCTCTACAGGGTTGAAATAGCGGTGCCTATGTGCCATAAATAAATATATTAGTGCAAGAAGTGATATAGAACGCATTAAAGGAGTACTGACACGATTTTGGAACATAGCAAAAGGGACATTTTTCGTTTCCTTGGTATGAATTGCCAACGCTCTCCACACAGCGGAGTCAGACAACACGTATAAAATATTTTATTTTGATTTTAAAGTTTTCGTCGCTGAGAATCTGCAAGCCAGCTCCACTGCAATGGACATTATCCCGACGAGTCAAGTCAGCTCTGAGTTCGGGAGCTCTGCGTCCACTTCACTTGTGCACCTATAATACTACCGAATCCAGGAAGACATATATATATATATATATATATATATATATATATATATATATATATATATATATATATATATATATATATATATATATATATATATATATATAGTATTTTGGGTTTGAAGATCGATGGTTCCGGCTCGGAATATGATTGAAGAAAGGATGCACGTACGAAATGTTTTATTAACGTAGGTTAATAAAACATTTCGTACGTGCATCCTTTTCTTCAATCATATATATAAATATATTGTACAGAACAGAGACGGAGACAGCAGCCGTTCCTGGGCCAGTTGTATATCCTCGTCTTTCTCTACTTCGGCCTCCCATCTCCTCGCGCTAGCAGAGCCCTAGCCCCAGCGCCGCTCTTCGTCATCACACTCGGCCACGCTGCAAGTATAGATGCCTGCGCTGGAATCGGCGCGTCTCCAGCGGGGGGTTGTGGTCATCGAACGTTTCACTGGTCTCTAGGTCTGGCCGTGGCTAGAAGCAGTGTGCAGGTTCTGTACCTGCGTCTTCTGTCGCAATGCCTCAGGAGGACGAAACTGGCTGTGTCTAGGCGGTCGGTCTTTACGACGCTGCAACTTGGTTTGGATATCGGCCAGAGGTGTTTCTGTTGAGCGACACTGGGTGTGACGCAGTGGTCGTCGCACGTCTAGGAGACACTTATGCCGAACCGGAAAATACCTGCGCAGCACAGCATGCGTTTGAGCCCAGAGTGACGAGGTGCCGCTGGTTTGAACGTAATGTTCACCGTTAAATTCAAAGTTGTTAAGTTCCAGGATCAGTGCTAAAATAATGGCTAAGGTGGAACCGTCAATAGGTTTGTCATCTACCGAGTCGTTATATGCATGGATGACAGACCGAATCCCGTCCGCATGGGGAATGTTCGTGTACAACGACGCCACGTCTAGTGTGACCAAAAGAGCATCACTTGGAACACGCATGTCAACTATATCACTCAGAAAGTGGTTAGTGTGCTTGATATATGAAGAGAAGTTAGGAGGAATAGAACTGATTAGGCTGTCTACATAGCGAGACAGGCTTTCAGTAATGGTTCATTCGTTTGACAAGATCATGGTGACGCTATTCCAATCAGGCTTCAAATCGCACCATGATCTCGAAATTAGAGAATCTTTTTTAATCCATAAATTCAACACTGTGTCGGCCGGCATCAATGAGAGCGTTGGAAAAGTGTCGTGTCTTTCTGTGATGCCCTGATAGCATTTTTGCTATATATTTAACGAAACGTGCCGAACGTTTTCATTATATAACAATCGCCATCATTTTTTGTTCATTCATGTACAGTCATCGTGACTACTTTGGTCAATGGCTCATCGTTGTAAATGCCTTTTCATGCCCGTGATCCAACCTGCTTTATTAAATTTATGAATTGTTTTTTTTCCTTTCTTTATTTATTTATTTTCCCCTTGTTTTGGTGTTGTTATCATGGTTGGTTTAATCCTTTTAAACATTCACGTGTTGATCCCACGTGTTTTGTACCCACGTGTTCATGCCCATAAAAGCGGCCACATGCTTGTAATTCTTTTCATTCTGACGAAGGCCGTGCCACGGCCGAAACGTTAACCAGTAAAAAATATTCAATTTTCGTAAGTGTGCTCCTTCATTTCTTGACTATATATATATATATATATATATATATATATATTTGTATCAGCAAATGGAACACTAGGGAGAATGCACGCCACGTGTAGTTGTTTGAATGTGTCTTGGGAGTGGGGAAACTACCTTCACAGCCAGAGACGTCTCTCGCAGGAAATCCGTGGGCATCATAGGTACCTGAAAAGCGTCGACCAGAAAACAGAATGAGCTCAAGTTTCATTGGAATCCGGAGTGTAATGTGAACGTCATCATTTTTGCGGTCACGGCGCACTGCCCGCAAGTTAGGGACCCAGTCTAGTATGCGTGTCCCGTCCTCTCGTTTTGTCCTGGCGTTTCATCAGAGCGCAGTAAAAGAACGAGGAAACGGGAGCAACGGAAGATGGCGTACTTGATTTAAAGATTATGCCACCCGGGCTTTCTGGGCACCTGCGATATTCCAACGCGTGTTGGACACAGCCTTTAGTTGGCGGACTTTTCTCGTCTCTCACTGTATGTTCGCGACCTTTAACCCTTTCGGCCCTGGCGGTGTCAATTGACACCACCACACAAGATTTCTCCTAGCACCTCGGAAATGAAACCAAAACTGCTTATTCTTGGGGGAATACTTCTTCAATCATCCCCACTGCGATTGACATCAATATTGGGGCATGTTTGCGAAGCTGGGGGGCCACAAAGAACAAGAAGCTTGACCGAAGTCTTGGGTGAAGCCAAGGCGCGGAAGCTCAGGCGGCTAAGCCCCATTTTCGGGACGACGTAGCGAAGCTGTTTTAATGAGTATCACACTGAAAAATATGACGTTAGTTCACGTTTTGCCTACTCTAGTCAGTAGCACGAATAAAGAAGCCATTTTTCTCAATTCACAAGCACTGAGCCCTGATGACCTAATTTGAACACATGTTAATTAATCCATTAATAATTGCACCACTGCCTCAATTTCTCGGTTGTGGTCTTCTGAGCTCCAAAATACTATGAAAACATGCACAAATTAAGTCTCCGATCAAAATAAAAAAATCCAGGGCTGAAAGGGTTAAATAGAAACAGTTCCCACGGGACCACATTTAACGTTGTTTGTGCTTTTGCACATGCTGCGATACCAGCACTGTCAGACACAAACTTGCCAAATATTTGTTCTAGCAACATTGGTCACCGAGCTGGTATTTGCTGAAAAAATGGTGCCTGTATGTCATTGTGTTACCATGCATCGGTTTTGTTATACCAACTGCAGACGCGGCTTTTTTATATCATCGGCTACCTGAAGTGTTTTAATGAGACTGCGTGTGCTATTCTTTTATCGAATAGTCTGCACCAAACGTTGCATGTACCGCCCATGTCGTCGTGCATCTGTCTTTCTATTTTCGTGTGCGCACCACTGGAAACGTGCCTCTTATTCGTCGCCAGTACTTCTGTACACAATAAGGCCCAAGACCAGGATAGCGTTTCTACTAGGACGCATTTATAGCTTACAATAGAGCAATTCATCACCTTCCTTTAGGATAGCCATAGCAAAACTTCACTGACGTTTCAAAGCTCATAAAGTCAGTGCTTTGCAAGTTGTGGCAACATAACTGTTCGCTTGTGGGTATCTGGAGTTGGTGTTTTCCTTTGTTTCTCAGACGAAGACGGCAGACCAGTTCTGGGGGCTGGAGCATCGTCCGTCTACATCAACGCCGTCTACACCAATGTAAGCACGAGCTTCCGCATCAACATCTCGCATAGACGACGCATTCGCCGGCTCACCGGTTCAGTAGATCGCCTTAGAGAAAGAGAACGAAGCTTCCATGCCGATTCTGTTAACTCGGCTAGCCATCTTATCAGCTTTGCAGAAATTGACACTGCCAGCCACACTAGGAAAGAACGGTTATACTGCAACATGTGAATTACCGCACATTTACTGCATTGTAAACGCGACGTTGAATTCTGGTTTCCTTGTTCATCTGGATTGCCAACATCAAAAGTTTCCTTACAAGTGGCTATGCAATCAAAATTGATTCTTATTAATTAAGCTAACGCACTTGTTAGCTTAAGGTTACCGCGCCCGAGCGCCGAATGATACCCTTGTGGGACGATTCCAACGCCGAAGGTCGTCGCCTCGCCCGGCGGAGAAGCCAAGCTGGCGCGCTTTTTCGACCGAGCGCGTACTGCCTATGCTCTCCAACCTAACCTTGCGGTTCCAGAAGCTTTGTACGCACCAGTCCTATGTCGAGCAGTTCCACGGCAGCCTTCAAAACGTATACTCAGCCTGTCAAACAACATATTCAAGGGAAATTCGCAGACACGCGGCTGCGTACGATGAGCGAAGTGGAAGTGCTTTAATTGCGAAGCATTTATTAGCAAACCAAAATCACTTTGTCCGTTTCTATCTGCCTGCCTTTTATATCCATATATTGCCACAGAAAACTGAGTTTATATTCGGGTGTTTTCGAATAGCGTACGCAAAGCTTGCGGGGCGTAGCGTTGAGGGCGTCACTTAACGGGAGCCCGCAAGAGGTGAGCGTACGACGAATGCGCCGCAACGGCCGCAAGCTTTGCGTACGTATTGACGCCGTTGCGACGGGTGGCCGCAGTGCACCGACCGCAGTGCAGTACTTGCGCGCGAGCTTCGACCGAGCGGCCAACACGCGTGAAGAAGAGAAATGAACTGCACATGGAGAGAAATTCGGCCTTGTTGGTTAAACATTAGGAAGTATTCAGCGCGAAGTGACACACGGACGAGAAGGGAGGACACAACACGTGCGCTAACTTTCAACAAATCGCTTTATTTCAACCGAAGCACGAATACATACAGTGGTGATGCTCAAACGCCACAACCAGATGTCATGTGCAGAGAAGAACTTTTTTGACGTTCTGATTTTTACAGGAGACGCGCAGAGAAGTGATATTTTTTTATCATAACCTTTTATACAAGATGTGCGCACTAACCACACATAACTAATGCACGTTCAAAAAATACAATTCTTTTTCTGACAGGGACGGCGTGCTTACACAATCGCTACCCAACATGCGGCTTCGACTATTATTCTGGTTAGTTCATTACGGTTAGTCCATAACACCTTGGTGTTCTGAAAAACCGGGGCGCACCCACAAGCTCTGCAATGCATCGCGAGCCAGCCATCGTTACCCTTCTTTTAAAAGGTTGAAGTGCTCTCGTAACCTGTCATTCAGACAGCGCCCCGTCTGTCCGACGTACTGCTTTCCGCAAGAGAGGGGAATCTGATACACCACCGCCTCTCTACAGTCCACGAAGTGTGTCCTATGTCTTATCTTGCAAGCAGAAGCGTTTTGCGGTGCTGGACTACGCAGTCTTCAGAGAGAATTAAGCTTGCACGGGGCGGAAAAAACTACCTGCACATTAGCACGTGACGCCACCCGTTTTATGTTATGCAAGATTTTGTGCATGTACGGCACAGCAGCTATCGTGTTTCGCGCGGCATCAGCGTTGGAACGACGACCTCGATTGAGGTGCCGGTATTTCTTAATCAAGGCGTCGCCGACTGACACATGCACGGGGTAGCCGACTTCCAAGAGGCGAGACGGCTGCTTCCAGAGACTGTCCTTTACACAGTGTTCACGTGATTTGCTGAGAGCGCTATCTAGGCAGTGTCTAACGATGCTTCTTTGGTGTAAGATGAGCTGAACGGCAAAAACTGCTTGTTGCCCCTTGGATCATACTGCCAGCCGGTCCGGTTATCAAGGAACGTGAACTTGATATCAAGGAATCTGCGCGTCCCATCATTAGTAGGCAGTGCATGCGTTAATGACAAAGGGTCTAGGCACTGTCGGAGCAAGTTCAGTACGTTAGCAATTGTAGGTGCAGAGGGAACTCGCTCGCGTTTAAATCGTCGACGTAATCGTCGACGTACCTAAAGATTCGCCACCTACCTACGTCAGACGACATGCTAAGTAGATTTTTGTCAAGCTAGGCTAAAAATAAGTCGCTGAGAAGCGGAGCGATACAAGACCCAATACAAACTCCTTGTTTTTGAATAAAAGGCTTATGGTCCCAGAGGATGAACCTTGAGTTCAGATAAAATGATAAAAGTTATAAGAAGCCTCTTGACGACACACCTGATGCTTCCTTTGAAGTCAATCCACCCAAAGCTTTTGATACTTTCACTAATACATGTCAGCAGTTGGTCATGAGGTAAGGAGTAGTATGCAGGTCCTTTATGTCAATGGAGAAGGCATACAGACCTTCGTAGGGCTGTAGCTTTGAGCACGTCATAGGAATTCTTCACTAAGAAAAGGGATGCCGAACGTGGGCCCCTGTGCTTCCACTGTGGAGAGGCTGGTCACCTGTACCGGTTTTGCCGATACCGTCAAGCTGGTCTAAGGGGATTCGGCATCAACGCACCGTGTCCGCGAAACGCCGAGAGACCGTCCGACATCGAAGAATGCTCGCGTCAGAACTTGGACCTGCCTCGTCGTCATCAACCGCGCTCAGAATCCTCTATACGACGCCGCTCGCCAAGCCCACGTACCTTCCCAAGCACGCCTAGGCATCGTTCGCCTAGCCTAAACCGGCAAACTGAAGAGAGCGACCTGTAGAGGCGAGGCCGCTGGTTATCACAGATGTGAAGATTCTCCGCTGCGATACCAGCGTGACGACGACGACTGTTTCCACGTAAAGAAGTGCAGTAGTGAGAAAATAACTTCAGACTTGCCGTTGGTTATTGGCGGACTAGAGCTATATGCTTTAATCGATACCGGTACGACTTAGCGAAGAAGCTAAAGAAAGTTTTGACCGAATGGAATGGATGTCAAGTACACATGGCAGGGGGGTCAGCTTATAACACCTCTCGGCAGACGCACCGCAAGAGTTGGAATACGGGGCTTCACTTACGTCGGTGGCTTTGTGGTCCTACCCGTGTGTTCGAGGGAAGTTATACTGGGCATGAATTGCCTACAAGCTTATGGTGCTATTATCAACTTACAGATGCCAAGTGTGTCATTATCGACGGATTATGCTATAAAGGTAGCAGAAACAAATGAGCGATACACCGCAGCACTGCATGTTGTCGATGAGGATGTAAGTGTACCGCCACGGAGCAGTGTAATGGTTCTCGTCAGAATGAGAAATTTAGCGAATACTACAGCAACATGGATGTCTTCCTGAAAAGAGGCGTTTGTGTGGCACGAGAGATTATCAAGCTGCGAAACGGGTGCCCAGATATCCTCCTGACAAATTCCGGGAACGAATATCAGCACATCGCAAAGGGGACAACCATAGCCTTTCTTCATAAGTTCTGTGCAGCGACAGAAATATGCAGTCTTGAAGCAACGGCTATGAAACCAACACTCTGCGACGTAATATTTGTCAATCCCAACCTTTCAGCAATTCAACGTCAACAGCTATACGACCTCGTACGGGAATTTGACAAGTGCTTGTCCAATAGGTCAAAGGTCCGGCGCGCGGGCATTGCAACACACAGGATCATAACGTACGAGAGAACCAGGCCGGTATGCCGGCACCCCTATCGTGTCTCGCCAAAGGCAGACGCTTGAAGACGATGTTATCGGCCTTCTAATAGTCCGTGGGCATCTCTCGTGGTGCTTGTCAAGAAGGACAACACGCTACGGTTTTGTGTCGACTACCCGAAATTGAATGCTGTGACAAAACGGGAATGTATACCTCCTTCCGCGCATCGATGACTCGTTAGATCGGCTCCTCATTAGATCTGAAAAGCGGATATTGGCAAATCAAAGTTGATGAACGCGATCGTGAGAAGATTGCTTTTGTTACTCCGGACAAACTCTATGAATTTAAGGCTCGCCCATTTGGTCTCTGTTGTGCACTGGTAACGTTCCAGCGCATGATGGACACTGTACTTTCCGAATTGCAGAGACAGTTTAGTGCACCTAAACGACGTGGTCATCTTCGCCGCTATATTCGAGGAGCACATGAGGCGTCTGTGTTCGAGGCGATCCGTTCAGCAGATTTGACAATCAAAGCAGAGGAATGCCAATTTGGTTTTGAAGAACTGCGATTTCTTGGACACGTCGTCAGCGCTCAAGGTGTCCGCCCTGATACCGATAACACAGTTGCCGTCGCAAGGTTTCCGGCACCAACAGACAAAAAGTCAGTACCGAGATTTCTTGGTCTATGTGCTTATTATAGGCGCTTTGTCAGAAATTTCTCGAACCCTTAACGAAGCTTACGAGAGAAGGTATGCCCTTCCAATGGCGAAAGGAGCAACAAAGCGCCTTCGACCAATTAAGAAAACGACTGGAAAAGCCCCCAATTCTTGCCCATTTTGGCGAGACAGCCGACACGAAAATACCCACAGACGCCAGTAAAATCAGCCTTGGATCCATTGTAACACAGAAGCAGAATGGCGAAGAAAAGGTCATAGCGTACGCCAGCCGGACTCTATCGAAAGTGGAGGCCAACTATAAAGCACGGAAAAAGATTGTCTTGCCGTCATCTGGGCCATCAGTAAATTCCGGCCGTACCTATACGGTAGACCTTTCAAGGCAGTCAGCGATCACCATGCCCTTTGCTGGCTGGCGAACCTCAAGGACCCGTCTGGACGTTTTGCAAGGTGGAGCCTCAGACTGCAGGAAGATGACATAACTGCGGTATACCGATCTGGAAGGAAGCATACTGATGCTCACTGTTGGTCACGGGTGCCTGCAGACACAGTATTGTCAGAAGACGAGGACTTTCCGTTCCTATGCATTGTTGAGACTACTCAAATAGCCGAATATCAGCGCGCAGACGAAGAGTTACTCCCGCTCATTCAACGCCTGGAAGGAGTCAACGTCCGAATACCCCGCATATTTTCTCGAAGCCTCACATCGTTCTGCCCCCGAGAAAATGTTCTCTACAAGAGAAACATTAAACCGAATCGTGAAAAGTTCTTGCTTGTCGTTCTGGAAACTATGCGGCAACAAATACGAGCGTCCCACGATGAGCCCACATCTGGACATTTGGGCGTGAGTCGAACGTTTGCAAGAATCAGTCAGCATTATTATTTGGCTAAGCTATTAGCTGCATTACAGCACTGTGTTAAGACATGCCGCGAGTGCCAAGGACGAAAAACACCAAGAATTAAACCGGCGGGCCTTCTACAACCTACAGATCCACCGAAAGCGCCATTCCAACAAGTTACCATGAACCTCCTCGGACCCTTCCCGACTTCTTCACTCGACAAGAAATGGATCGTTGTGGCGACTGATTATCTAACCAGATACGCTGAAGCAGACTCCTTGCACCGTGGAGCGGCGACTGAAGTTGCTCAGTTTTTTGTACTGGCGGTACGGAGGGACATCCCAGGAAGTGGCGTCGTCACTTTTCGGAGTACGCGGCCAAGTTTTGCGTCCATAAAGGATGAGGCAGCTCCAGTATCAATAAGGCAGATGCGCGAACACCGTCCACAAACACGTCAATGACATTCGATTGATTTTTCTGAGGGCTTTCACAGTTCGATAGCGTCGCAGCCCTTGCCTCGTGGACTGCGACGACTAGTTTTCCTGCTCTTGAGCGGCCGAACTTGGTCGTATGGGTGACAGGGATTGACGTCGTGGAGACGGGGACCTACGAGGAGGTAGAGCTGGGCGAGACGTCGGTGGCATAGAAGAGGGTGAGTCGTGAAAAGGACGGCTAAGCTGGCCAGTGACAGGTGACGGGACAGGAGGAGGCTGCACGCGAAAGCAATAACGTGCCACGTGACCGGTGTAACCACATGCAAAGCAGATGGGCCGGTTGTCGGGTGTTCGCCATCGGTTCGCCGGGGTAGGTCGCACCCACGTCGCAAGACCTGACGGACGGAACGGCGGCTGGAATGACTGGATGGTGGGCTGAAGTCGAGGCCTAGGGACGTCAGCATACGTAGCCGGCACACCCGCTTCGGCGTAAGTCAGAGGCGCGGTCGCCGGAAGTACTTCAGGCGGCCTGGCGACAACTTGAGCGTAACGCTGGGGCGCAGGAGCCGGAGGTTGTTCGTGGTACGCTGGCATGACCTCCGAAATTTCCTACTCAATCGCTCGGCGGAGAGCAGGAAGAAGAGTGGTCGCCAATTGTTGAACGGCCGGCGGGTAGGCAAAGGCCAGAAGAGACAACTGGCGTGCGATTTCCTCACGGATCAATTACCTGAGTTCTGCCAGCAACGCCGCCTGGTCAGAGGTGGCCACCAAGCCACCAAGCTCTGCATCTCGTGAAGGGGAGCGACGGGTCATCGAACGCTGCCGGCGGAGCTCCTCGTAGCTCTGGCACAGCGTTATGACCTCGGCCACTGTGGCAGGGTTTTTGGCGAGCAGCATGGTGAAGGCATCATCGTCAATACCTTTCATGACGTTCCGGATCTTGTCAGGCTCAGACATGGTTTCGTTGGCTTTCTACAAGTCGAGGACATCTTCGATATAACTGGTGAATGACTCACCGGTCTGCTGAGCACGTTCGCGTAAGCGCTGTTCGGCTTGCAGCTTACGAACGGCAGGGCGGCCAAAAACGTTGATGACGGCGTTCTTGAAATCGGACCAAGTCGCAAAATTGGACGCGTGGTTGTTATACCACAAATTTGCTACTCCAGCAAGGTAGAATACCAGGTTGGTCAACTTGCCGTCGTCGTCCCATTTGTTGGGGACGCTCACGCGCTCGTAAAGTGCGAGCCAGTCCTCCACGTCGGTGCCATCGGCGCCAGTGAAGATGGGTGGATCGCGGATGCGTGGGACACCGGGACAAGTGGGTGGCACGAGGGAGGCGTTTGCTGAGAAGCGTCTTGGGGCATGGTAGATGGCGGGGTACGAGATCGAAGCTCTACAGACATCGAATGGGAGCGCAGCACCTCCACCAATTTGTTAAGGTGTTTACTTGCCGGCACTCAGCGGTAATGCGTCAGCGACAGCCACGGCTAGGCACGGACTCCCAGCGCGAGCGGCGTCCTTTTTGGTGATGTCCCACTAGAAGGCACTCGAGAGTGGAACCCATTTCTGAGTTCCAAGGCTTCGCTACATACACAACATGGCTCTCCGGCGTGGCGCTCCAACTACTGTCATCACTGTTCGCGGAACGGCCTTCACGGCGGAACTCCTGCAGTGCCTGCTGAACATGACTCATACTGTCCATACAAAAACCACCACGTACCATCCTCAAAGCTATGGTCTGAGTGAGCGGCTGAACATAACCCTAGCAGGCATGATAGCTATGTACGTTGATGTTGAGCATAAGAAGCGGGACGAAATATTACCCTACGTCACATTCGCCTGTAACACCGCCGTACAAGAGACCACCAAGATTACCCCGCTCGAATGTTACCTATCTATATATCTTTCTGTCTGTCTGTCCGCGCACACTTGTGATCATCTCCTTAACTTCGTATATACAAAAATCGAGTGTAAAACGAGCATGATTGACACGGTCGCGACATGAATAACGTGGTTCGCTTGTCGTCTACTTCATGAAACTCTGTCCACGAATCATGTACGGCACATTCCCGCGGGCCGTCGTAAGCGGGTATGTACCACAGGTGACTCAGAACTTAGGGAGAAAGTGGCTAAATTTTGCGCCTTTTCAGTCGTTAAAGTGACTTTTCTATCTCTCTTGGCATCTCTGAGGCGTTGAAGTATGCCAATTCGCGGTTTCTAGCTTTATTATGCCTCCCAAGTATGATAACTGTTGTTCAACATTATAGAAAAAGTTGGGAATCTCTGCTTGAGTTAAAGGTTTGGTGTAAGCGCTTGTTTGTGACATGCTGCATTACGTAATGCTTTGCAATACGTAAATCATTCTGTGGTTGTGCTAGTGGACAGCTTCGAAGCCTCCATCGAGCACGGCATTCAGTTTCCCTAAGCAGCGGCATCACATCCAGCAGCATGGCCGACGAAGCGTGGTAGCGCACAAAGTTGGACATTTTTAATATCACTTCTGTATGCATGTGTTCGGAGCTACAGCTGCCGCACAAACGTGATGTGCCGCACGTGTTGTTACTCCATGTGCTCGCAACCAAATTTGAACGGCAGTTTGTGTCCGTAGAAATCTGATTTCCCGATACGACCATGTGCGAAAACAGGTTATCCGCAAGTTTCACGCTCTTTTTGCAGGGCTACGCGAGCCGTAAAACGTACATCGTCACTCAGTACCCGCTGATCATCACAGTGGAGGACTTCTGGCAGCTGGTCTACGACTCCGGCTCGCAGACAATCGTGCTTCTCAACGATGTTGACGCCAAAGATGAGGTCAGCCTGGTGTCCGTTTGCTGCATGCGGTGTCCTTACGCGGTGTCCAAGGAGTAAACTTACTCATGCACTTATGGAAGTTCCTTCGCTACATTTGTTTTGCCTTCCTTCATCTGGAACATCCTATGTCTGCAATAAAGAACCAGTTTGGTTGTAATCTCAAATTCCGCAGAAACAGATTCACATGGGAACGCCCCGTACACTCGCCGTGCACCATTCGCGTCATGAGGGATTCTTCTCTAGCTATACCGTATTAACTTCACTGCATGCGCGCAGATGTACTTTCGTAACGGCGGTAAATCAAAAACGAAAAAACTAACAGCATAAAAAAGGCAGTTGAAGCAAAAGAGAAATGAAACGGCAGTACCTGCCAATTAATCTCCCACATACGAGTGCGCAAGCCAATACCTGCAAAAGGTACAGCGTGCCGACTAAGCAGTATCATATCATGACTCAGCGTCCAGCATTGAGTGATACGGGGAATCTTCGCGTTGACAAAACTGAGGAGCTCGGCAACGGTGGATGACCAGCTAGGTTGTATAGCACACCATGCAATACAGAGGTGACACAGCCGACCACACACCGTGGAACTAAATCCGAAACGTGCGTCCAGAAAAGCCCTTTTGATTATACCGTATGCTCCTTTCAAGTGGTCCTGCAACATTTCTCCAGCATGGCCAGAAAACACTGCCGATCGGCAGTCAGGACTGCTGAGATCACGCAGCGCGCCGAGACGGCGCTTTGGCCGCCGTGTATTATGCATATTGGTAGTCTCCCGTACCGTGTGCTGGTGCGCCTGGAGAAGAGGACCAAGAGCTGTCTCCGCTCCGGCCACCGCTGTTGTGAATATAATGCCGCTCGCGCTTATTCTTTTGTTAACAGCGGAGCGGAGCAACTAGCTCAGCTCTGTGTTATTCTGAGCTGTTCAAGGCTTTCGTTCCGCCGTACCGCATGACCAGCCACAAAAGGCAGGTAGAGGCGCGCTCAACACGGGAGCGCGTGGCCTCACGGGTTCAAAGATGGCGCATGGCTACAACTTGCTTTTTTTTTCAACAACTAAGCATTATTTTCTTCTTTGGGATCATACCCAAGTGAGGGAAACTCGTTTAGTACTCGGGGTGGTCAGCGTTGTAGGCTGGAGTGCACATGGGCTGAGGCGTGTGGCTGCTAGTTTTAGGAACTAGGACGCCCATGTTGGCAAACTCCCGACGCACGACGGCTTGAATCAGCGAGATAGTTGCCCAGACGTTGGGGCGTCGTGAAATTGTTGCAGGACATCCTTGCGCAGGTGACGTGGTACGACGAGCAAAAGTTCCGCGCCATCGGATTGTAAATGGAAAGAAAGGCTAATGGAAGCCATGCGCAATCTTTGAACTCGTCAGGCCACCTGCTCCCGTGTTGCAAGTCATATTGAGCGCGACTGTACGTGCCAAGCAGTTCCGAGCATAGCATAGAAAAACAAGGTGGTGAGAAAAGGAAGTGATGATGAGAGGAAAAGGGGGCGAAGCAGCGCCTAGCATAGCATAGGAGGACGAGGAGGAAGTAAAGAAGCAGGTGGGATGGCATAGGCTTGAGTCGTATATCGATTAGAAGAGGGGGGTAAACCAGAGCATAGCCACGTAGCAAGAGTCGGGAAAGAGCACTGAGCTGAGTGATGGGAGGGTTAGGAGCAGGCCCGTAGCCAGAAATTTCTTTCGGGGGGGGGGGGGGGGGGGGCTAGCTTCCCTCCTGGCTACGAGCCTGGTTAGGAGGAGGGAGAGGAGTGAGTGCAATATATATAGAGATAAGAAAGGGAAGAAAGATGAAAGAAGGAAAAAACAAGGCAGAAGGTGTAGAAAACGATAAAAAATAAACGTGGAAGATAGAAGAGTCAACCTGCGTAGGCGATAGCGCTTCCTTGCCAGCTCAAATGTTTGCTGAAATTGCAGAGGCTTGGAACTGGTTTTATTTATATTTATTTGAACGAAAGTGTTTTACGCCGGAGTTCGCCAATATTTAATGACATCATTTCCGTAGCGTATGGGACGTCGGTAAATTGCACACGAACTGACACAATGAAAAAATTACACCATCTCCCACTAAAGGGAACCATGAGGGGATGCGAAGCAGCATTGGGGGGTGCATACCAAGTTTCCGTTTACGTTCACTCGGCCTTCGAAGCCAAGCGTCGGCGTCGAGCTATCACTTCCGCTACTGAGAGACAACGCGAGTCTGCGGCGAGGCTAGCGAGGCTTTCGAGACAACTGCAGCGGCCGGGAACCGACGGAGCGACCGCACGATTCAAGCGGTACTTCCTCGACCGAGCGCACGCGGTTACATGAAATGGGGGAGGGAGAGGATGGAGTGAATTTTCAGGCTGCAGCGCGGGGGGGAGGAGAGGAGAGAAGGCGACCGAACGCCTGCGTAAACGCCCGCGTAAAGGAGGAGAGTGCACGGCCGCAGCGCGGCGGAGGAGGAGCGCTCAACCCGCTTTATATTCACACTTGAAGGAGAGGAACTAGAGGAGGAGAGTAGCGCATGCGCCGCGAGAGCAGAAGCGAGAACGCAGGAGAAGCGCAAGCAGCTGGTAGGAGAGAAGTGGAGAGAGTAACGCACAGCTGTTGGAGAGAGGGAAGGAGGAGAGTTGCGCATGCGCAGTGTGAGTGCGGGTGCCGACGACGCCGCGGGGCATGCCACCGCTATTCGCCTCGAGATCTTGGAGTGGCGCCCTCTCGCGTGTGACGTCAGGGAGGGGACTCGGATGCAGCTCTTCGTGCGCGCGTTCGCTACGTGAAGGCTGCTCGACGCTGCCAGCCTGTCTATCGCGCTCGAGTTATTGAAACATTGGTGGGCGAGTTGATAAAGCAATATGTACTGAATGTTCAAGCAAAATGTCCATCGAAATCGAGCGGAGTTGCCGTCAGGAGCACGTTCTGTGTCGATTGCTCCTGTTGTCGTCTGCTAGCCATCCATGTGTACATCTGCTTCTATGGTGAATTTTTCTTTTCGCGACTGTTCTATGGCCGTGGCGCACTCAAAATGACTTTCCTGTCCGTTTTCGATAACTGACTTCAGCGTTCGGGCTTCAGCTTCCATGTCTGCGTTAAAGCGCAATAAATGTATACCGCGTGCTGCGCGTGTTCGGTTGCCAAGCCTGCTCCTTCGATTCAGTTCATATGTTCGGAGCATGACAAACGACGTGTGATGTCATTCAAATAAATTAAGTGGTGTTACCGGCAACAACGTTTGATTAAATACACATTTTTAGCAGCTGCTGTGTAAGCGCGTCGTAAGTACTTTAAATTGTAACACGAAATAAACGGGGTGAGTCTAAAGGGGATGCACGAAGGGGATATGAAATATCGGTAGGTTGTCCGGAGTGATTTTCTTTTGTTTTTGTTCTATTTTTTTGCAACAAATTTTAATCCTTACGTTAATAAATCGACGTTTGTTCACTCGTTCACGGTGGTCTGAAAATATGCTGAACAGAATTAGTGAAATCATACTAACGTTGATAAATATAAAGCTTTCGCATCGAAAGATGTATTTGCAATAAAATACTGTAAATCAGTCTCAACGGTCGACTCCTGATGTGGCTTGGTGCGATCACTGTACTAAAGAGACTCGAGTTCCTTATGCGTGTGCCTAAGTTGACTCGAAGGCGAAAGCCATCTTTTTCTTGAGTCGCTGTATTGTTCCTTCGCCGCCCCCCTGCGAATGCTTTCTGGACGTAACGTGGTTTTGCATTGAAGCTTTCTACACATCACCTGGTTTTGCATCGCCTCCGAGATCGGCCCACCAATCACGGAGGCAATGCAAAGCGACGATGTCATGTGATGACGTAATCATGTGACATGACGTTATGACGTCACGAATTTTATCGGTCTGGGATGTCACGATGACGTGATCATGTGATGAATTTTCGCATCACTCGTGTTGACGCTGGCGACGCGGGACGCCGACGGTCAATTTTCGCAATTTATGTGGAATCTAAAGCTCCCACCTTAAATATTCAATCTTGTTACAGCACGGTAAAGAATCACAATAATCAGCCACACGGGCCAAAAGAATGGTAGGAAAGAGCTCTTTCTCCTCTTCCTGGACACGTTCGCCGATTTTTCTTAATGTTTACGAAGCTGTACTCGGTGTCAAGTGAAACGCGAACACTGCAGCGGATCGCGTTGCCCAAGCATTAGAAATATAGTGCGCGCCATCCTGTCATTACCATTGGTAGGCTCGCACAGTCGAGTAGGCCGCACTGCGCGATCGAAAACATGAATGCGGCTCATGAACGTATCTATCTCTAATCATAAGAGTCGAACTGTCCACGCGCACCACTGCTGGCGTTTCATTCCGAGCGATCTTATTTGCACCCAGCTCGCCCAATCTGTGCTAGTGGTCCGCAATAACCCGCTGGTCGATGAACTTATCGATTTCATTTTGTCGGCTGTCGTGTCTGCCCAAGTCCACATGACTACAATTGGGAGTGGAGCGGGAATTTTCGTTCATCTCAAGTCTGTTTGCACAACGCTAACTTTTGCGAATAAGCAGCAAAATTGATCGCGCTGCGATTTCAAAGCAGCGGAGACTCTCTTCAACTCACTTGGCGGGGGCGTTCGCGCTTTCACGCAAGCTATTTCAAGGCCATCCAGCCCAGTGAGCGACGCTACGAACTCGGGGGCATGAACCTGACCGCGATGGCTGTCGGTATACAGAAGATATGTTAAATGTTAACGTTTCTTAAACTCATGTAATGCTAGCAGTCATCTCAAGAAATATCATAAGAAGAAAATGGAGCTAGTAGTCGAGGAACGCCGTGCGACGCGAGGCGAACTATAACGAAAATGCTGCTGTTTTAGCCAGAGCGTAGCAGACGACAAAAGCCGAATCCCCGCCCTTGCGTCACCGGAGCGCCGTTCGCAGCGCCGCCATCGGTCGCTCACGAGGCGAATTGGCCTCGAGGGCCACCACTGGAAACGCCAGCGCTACCGTCGGCGTGACGTGCTTGGCAGGATCATGTGGTCTCGGCGGCCACGTCGGCTGCTTGCGGATCGCTGCCGCGTGCTTTGTAAATGAGTTTCAAACTCCCCCCAGCGCTGCGGTCGGTACGTATACGGAGGTTTTCTCGCATTTTGAACCCAACTGAACCCATTGTGACAAGAGTGGCTGCCTCCGAAAGCGATGAATATGCTGCTCTTACTGCTCGGCGCCGTAGTGCCGGACGTATGCAACGAAGTCCGGTATAAGCCTGCACCGGTGCCCGTGGGACAAGAAACTGCGTGAAGAGTGGGTTGTGGTGCTAAGAACCGGCAAGCAGCGATCGGCAATGAATCATGTGTAGAACAATCACTTCCGCGACGACGATTTTCGCTACTGCGTCGGGGCTGTGATGTTGAGTAGCAGAAAGTGCGCACTGCGACGATCGTCCGCGCGCGCTTCCCGCCGGCTAATGATGCTTTTCTGCCGCAGTATGGAAAAGGCGCTGCCTTTTGCATCCTGCGATACCATCTCAGGACGTTCCTGTGCGACCTCTTGATCGTCGGCCACGTGCTCAGCGTCTACAATATGGGCTGCAGATACTTGAGTGACTGTTTAGATACGTTGGATTCAAACACTAGCAAGGTTCCACACATTCCCCTAAGATGACCGGAAGGCGAAAGCCACCTTCTTCTCCTTCTTGTCAATCAATGTATTGATTTTCCCCGCCCCGCTCCAAAAAACTTTGTGCATCTAACGAGGTTTTGCACTGCCTCCGTGATCGGCCCACCGATCACGGAGGCTGTGCAAAGCGACCATGTCGTGCGAACACATCATCATGTCACATCACGTTATGTGGCGTCATGGCGACGTCATGACGTCTTCACAAATTTGGACAATCTGTAACGTCATGATGACGACTTATGGTGACGTCATCACGTGATGGTGATTTTTTTTTTGCATTACTCGTGCCGGCGCCGACGAGGCGTGATGCTGACGGTCAATCTTCCCTTTTGATGAGGCATCGAAGGTTTTCGCTTCATAACCTATATGCGACGTTTGCTGGTGGATGTACATAGCGAGCGAGTGAAATGCCGCGGCTGATGTGTGCTGCATTTGTGTTGGCAATAACATTCTTTCAGTCAATCGTGCATTCTCATGACGCGATCGCTACGTGCTAAAAACCCCAAATTCACTTGTGCCACTCTCAAACTCAAGTTAGGCCTATCCAACCCCATGCATTTTTTGGAGCCTTATTTATTTATGTGGAAACGATGCCGCGCTGTTGTCGTTAGACTCGACATACTTCCCTAATTGCTGGGCAACTCGCCAAATAATGCTGGGCATTAAAATTTTGCATTTCACTCTTTACGTGTTGTTACCTTGCTTTGCAGCTGCAGGTTGCTGCAATGACTTTCCTTTCTTTCACCGCTATTTCATGCTCAGGTAGGTCCTTGTTCACATCGACGTTTGCAGAACAAGTGCGGCGAACGTTACTGTATTTTCATTCGTTTCCTTGGCGTTGTATGCTACTACATGGCCTCGCAGACCGCTTCTTTCCCACCAGCACTCTCGGATTGGTGAAGCTTTGGTCTATGAATTTGTTGATGGCAGAGAGCGCCAAGTTCAGTGGAATGCAAAGGGAACGATAATTAAACAACATATTAAAAAAGGCAACGCATTTTCTCACGCTTTGTGTGACCACCAAACGAAACGAACACACTTAAATAACAGGAGCAGCGGCAATCGCTCGCTTAGAAGACCGATCTATATGCAGTGCGAGGCAAAATGTCAAATGAGATTGAAATACACGTTAATTTTGACTGAAAAAAAAATGCGAAAAAAGAATCGTTGAATCGTACGGGACATCACAAGTTGCCATAGGTGCGCTGAAGTCGTAGTTGTAAAAAAAATAACAAAAAATGTGGAACTGCTCTGATAGCGTCCGCGCAGCAGTAGTTTTTGTGCACTCACAAATTCTCATATTTTAAGGCCTAAATTCACTGCACGGTGCGAAAACACGCTCATAGCGAAAGAGAAACCATGAGTACGAACATATACATGCAGACGCTCATACATGCAAAAGCTCCGTCGGTCGCCGCGAACCCGTGCGATCACTGGCTTGAAGCTTCTTTCTGTTATGCTACATTTAGGTATACAGGCGTCTACTCTAACGAAATATTTCACGTAGAGTGTACTCAGCGACTTACTACATTTTACGCAAGAAGCCGGTTCAGGGGTCTCATCGCGGTGACCGCGTGAAGCCGGCGCTCCGTTTTCTGCTAAGAGACAGCGACTGTGAACTTTTTTGTGCTTTCTTTTCGTCGAAAATTATTATTTTAACACTACAGAACATATTTAGTTTCGAAAGTACGCACAGAAATGCCCTGGAGCGCTTCCGCGAGGTGTTTTGTAGAGCGCCGACAGCAAATCCTATGGGGAGCGCGCGGCGGTATCCTGCCTAGCACGCAATCGAGGCGCGCCCGATAGAGGGCGACTCCGTAACTCCTCGAGGCCAATAAGATGCTTCGCATATAAAAAAGAAAGGGAAGAAAAGCTTTTCGTGATTTTGATGACCTGGGAGCCAAACCCTCGACTTCTCGGTCCGCGGCGATAGGCGCGAAGCGCTTCACCCTCTGCGCCACGGACGCTCATGCGTCAGGGCTCACGAACCCACCTTATAGACGTCAGACTCTGGAGTTTTGCAGACACTTAGCGCCACCTGTCGGAGCAGTTTTGGGTAGTGCAAAGTCCGGCTCCCTTGCACAGTTTGCTGTGCAACCATGCAACTAGCGAGCTGGAAACAACGATTAACCTAAATATTTGGTGTGTTGGCGCGTTGAACACTCAGAAAAAGAGCCACGAATTTCTCTCCGTATAGTCGGACGCGCCACCGAACCGCCATGATGTGCGTGCCAGAACGACGGCGAAAACAAGAGCAGACGCAACAGCTCCGCGCGCTACGGAGAAAGGCCAGAAAGGCTTCAGTCGGCGCTACTGTTGCGTTGTGAATTGCCACGGACGTAAAGGACTTTAGTTTTACCGATTTCCGTAGCTGCTGCACGAAGCAGAACGGCGAGAGCTATGAATACAGGCCGTTGCGAACGTGTTGGGTAAGCGAATTACTCGCGTTCTCCACAGCCGGTCACATGGGAAAGTGTGATAATGTGGGTCTCATGTTATTGTTTTGAGTAGCCTTGACGTAGAACCGTGGTAATCTTGACTATGAAGCTCAGCAGAGCCTCAGACCGCGGTGCGCGCCGTGCAGCAGTTAAATGCAGACTGGTGAAGCGCGCGATAAACATCGCGCACTCCGCGACCACCCACAATCTGAACTGGTCATCATCACACAGCATCGCGCACGTACGCATTGAAGGTTCAAAGTTCCGGCTTTAACTAGCAAATATTAACACGTGCGTCATACAAGTAAATCGCAAAATGTTCGTCGTGACCACCGTCACGTTTTTCTTGCCCGTGGTCTCCGCGATTGCCGGAGCTATCTCGGAGGCCACGTTTTTGCCTTTCGTTGTACACCGAGAAAGTGGGCACGCACGTATCCCCATTTGCAGTATATACAAACGGAAGACAACCGTCAACAGAACATTCGAGAATGTGTAATAAAACAGTTCAACGCACAGGAAGCGAGAGATGGATAGAGAATGCAACTGCAAAGGTGAAAATCGCCGGGGCCATTCGTGCCTGATAGAGCAAGCTTCGTACCACTGATCGTGAGGTACATTGCTCGTGTATGTACTTCATCACTTTGTATATTCCCAAATTTAACGCATTTATGCGTTACGGATCGCACGTCGGAATGCGTCGAACTCGATGTCATGCGGTGCTCGCTTGCACTTGCGAGTTGCTGCACGCCGAAATAATTGAAACATATTCTGCTTTATAGCCGCAGTTCACTTTGATTAGCTTCCTACTATACTGAAGAGAGGGTGGATTGACGGAAGAAGCTTTCCAGGTCCTTGATTTTCAGGAAACCGTGCCTCAACACCAAAAAGAGAGGGGGGGTTTTATAGCGGCCTATGCACATTCGCTTGCGGACGGCTCTCTTTGCACTACCCAGTTATGGCGAGGACGGCGATGAGAGCGCTGGTGGCGGCGTTTTTCGAAGCGCCGCCTGGGCAGAGTCTGACGTCTATATCTCCGACTTGTCTCTTTCACAGGGACCTTGGTAGGGAGTGTAAAGTTCCGCGCGTTATGGGCGTGTGTGAAGCCTTGACGAAGCCGACATGTTGACGGGCGAAAGACTGACGAGTCCTTTATTGCGCTTGCTTATAAAGCCACACTAACAGCAAAGAGGGAAAGGACACGGCTCGTGTCGAGTAGAAATGATGATGTGAGCTGCACTATCATAGCGCGATACAGGGGGGAGGCGGTGTCGCCGTGAAGTACAACATGATGACACTAACGAGCGCCGAGAGGGAGTTTCAGTCTTCGGTGAAGCGAGGGATACCCCTGAAGAAGCGGAACGTTCTTCCTCGTTCACAGATCAAGCAACCAACTTCTGTCGCCTAGGTTTTTGAAGCGCTCTGTCGTATATGCACCGGAGTAATTTACCCTATTTCTGGGGAGCATAAATCTTCGCGTTTCTCTCATCAAACGACGACGCTTTGAACTTGCGTGTACTGAGTACCAGTGTTGATTGCGGGCTTGTCACCATATGTAGCGCCCGGGTGCATGCTAACAACTGTAGCTACTAGAAGGTTTGACTCATGATCATGGACGCTAGTCGTCGGGATGGAGGTATTCCACCAGGCGTGAATGTTGGCGCATTCACGTCCAGTGGTGCTATAGCTGCCAAACAGCAATAGACATCGTGCAAGCTGTTTTATATCAATATACAAAAAAATCACGTGATGTGAAAACGCCGTTCACCTTCGTACGCGTGAAATCGATTCCTACGGCGGAAGCATGATTCATGTATTTTTGAGAGCGCGCGCGCGCGCGTGTGTGTGTGTGTGTGTGTGTGTGTGTGTGTGTGTGTGTGTGTGTGTGTGTATGTGAGTGAGAGAGAGAGAGCCCGAGTTTCACCCACAAGAACACTTGCCATCACTTGAAGCAGGCCGCGCCGCAATGTTTACATACTTTTCCCCATCGTTTCAGACTTCTGCCAAGATTAAGTGCAGGTCACGCGTAACCGAGTTTATTGCAGATTTGACGCTAGCACCAGTGATAACGCTGTAAGGTTCGATAAGGCACGTGTAAAAGACGACCCATTTCACAGATGAGCAGATTACCGACGTCTGTGCTTGCCGCGCTCGCTTTCAGTGCGACTCCTTCTACTGGCACGCCCAATAAAGATCTTTACCGGCGGCGTTTTGCTTTCGTCAACGGCACAACCACGAGTCATCTGGTGCAAGTGCTAGTTTCTTCTTCCGGACGCCCAAGAAGAGCCGAGACCAAGCCCACAGCGTGAAGAAGACCCCGCCATCCATGTGGCATCTGGTTCATTCATGTTCCGAACGCCCAACAAAACCGTGAACCAAGCCCACAGTGGGAACATGACACCCAAGCAGTCCTGCAGCAACGAACTAGCCGCAGGCTGCAATGTTTGCAACCGGACTATTGAGCCCTGTTAGAAAACTATGCGCTAGCGCTGAGAAATCAGACACGGAGCCATCTTGCCCTTAGGATTCCTAACTTCGTCGTCTTCTCTCGCAGTCCTAGGCTATTCTTTTTCTTCATCCTCCCGCCCCAAAGAGTTGCAGGCTATCTCGAGCTTGCAGAGCTTCTGTGCTGGTCTCCGCACAATGTTGCGGTCTTGTGTCTTGACTAGACAAGCTCGTACTGCACCGTCTTAACCAGGAAAAACTTCTACTACTCGTCCAAGGGGCCAAACGCACCTTGAAACGCAGGGCTTCTTGACAAGACCGATGTCGTTCACTTCTATGTCCTTGCTAGTTCTCGATGAATAGCTATCAAGTCATCGCTGCTCTTGAAGGTACCCGTCTTTCCAACGTACCCATACGTGGTCGAGCAGTTGTTGACGGCACCTCAACTTGGTCAGATCGTTCCTTGTTGTTGGTGAGCATCGAGCTTCATACTACGGGTGCTGTGATCCTGAAGAAGCAGTCTGGCAGCGTCCGACTAAACAATGGGCTAGACATGGTGAAGATTTTTCTGCGACTCTTGTCGATAGCCTCGTTTCGTCAGTTCTGTCCTTTCGTTGAAGTCTGCCAAGAAGCCGAAGCTGCTTGCGCTGATTGAGGAAAGGGCGACGATCTCTGAAGACGGAGTGTTTATGAGCAGCTTCTGTGTGCGATAGCTGCCGCATGTCGTGAAAGAAAGCCTCTCGTTGTAGACGACAAATCCCAAGCTTTCCAATGTTCCTAATCTCTTTCGCTGATGTTTCCACGTTGGCTGCTGACATTCGTCGACTGCGGTTCACCAATCGTAAAAGCAAAGCATTGGCACGCAGAAGCTCTCGCTGATCGCTAAACTTCGTGATATCAGTGAGCGTTCTCGTCTGACGTTGTGCCTGAAGATGAACGCTTGGCGGGTCGTACGTTTGCTTGAAGTCCTGGCCAGATTCCGGAATCTCTTCTGATTTCCTCGGCCATGCAGTTATCGGCTGGTCCAAGCAATATCAGGCCTTTGTACCTATCCCCTTTGTCCAGACAGTATTTAAGACATGGTAGACCTGGTGCATGAGACGAGGCGTCAAGCGCGCTCAGCTTTCCAGTCAGTAATTCTCGTCGTATCACTTTTCTGTGGGGCATACAGTAGACATGTGATTTGCTGACTGTCTCGCTGAGTGAGTCGAGAGTCTTGAATTGGGTAGAGTCTGCCTGGTCCACGATACTCGTTGCTTCGAGTTTCCAGAAGGACTCTGATCCCTGTGATGTCACTTCGTCGTCAGAATGGACTCGGAGCGCACATACGATCAAATTCGTAATGCTTGCGGTAGATACCGCATATCGGGTTGGTCCTTGGAGAGTCGGTCTGTCGATCCTCGCCACCCGCGACGCGACGTAGACGAGTAGAGTAGCCCTTGAATCGTGCGTAGAAAGAGGTACGTTCCGCACGGGGTTTTCGGCACCATAAATGTTAGAAAACTATGCGCTAGCGCTGATAAATCAGACACGGAGCCATCTTGCCCTTAGGATTCCTAACTTCATCGTCTTCTCTCGCAGTCCTAGGGTGCGCACGTTTATTCTTTTTCTGCAAGCCCTACGCAATAACACAACCATTGCGACGAAGACAACCGCTACGATGACGACTACTGTGTCGCCGGCTACAGCCGTGACGCAGCAGCCCAGGCAGCCGCCGTCTTTTCCTGGATAGTCGCTTGAAGGCAGAGAAAGCTGGCCGGAAGTGCACGACCGCGCCGCCACCTTCCACAGCTGGGACTACGAAAAGAATCTGCGTCACGTGTACTTCTACCTACTAAAGCGCTGAAAGCGCGTCGTTCGAGAACCGAGGTTTCACACTACCAACCGGGTATCTTTTTTGCACGACGTTCCTAAGCACCTCCACGACTGCGGTCTGCAAGGAAAGGGCCGCAGCTCTGCTGGAGACACGTGTGCAGCTTCCCAACGAGACTTCCATCTACACGGAAGAGATGACGCCTGTTTTGACACGCCGTCCTGTGCGAAGAGAACAAAGCCAGCTTCCTTATGCTGGGTGTAAAACAAGAACTTTTTGCTGGATGGATAGAGAACCCACCGAAAACGGGTGAAGAGTTTTCTTCAGAGGCTTCGACAATCGAGAAAACACTCGAGATGCGGGCGCGACAATAAAAGCGCAGTTTCTTGGCTACAATCTACGCCGACGCTCAAGCACTAAGAATCGCCGGCCTGCGTGACACGATCAGAGCGGTCGTGCATGATGACTTTTGGAACATGTTCCCGGGCTCGCAACCTCAAGTGGATTAAAAGCTGGCATCGTTCGCGAAGAAATTCCGCACTCACCGGGAGTTGCGGAAGCGCCTAAGGCGTAAGCCATGACCTACGCGGCCACGACGCGCCGTTCCGTGGCTACGACGCACCCGCGCCCAGCGCCGTCGCATTTCCGTTGCCGTAAACGACCGCCACCGCTCGTCTGTGCGTCAACGCTATGCTCCACGAAAGAACTACGTTTGGTACGCCCCTGTCCGCGGCCCACCCTGCTACCACTGCGGAGAAGCTGGCCACATCCACCGCCGCTGCGGTGAGATGGGCCTGTGTGGCTTTCTCATCAACGTGCCACGCCCAGAGCCAGGTGATCGGTCACGGGACATCGCCGACTATCCCGCCGCATCTCAGTGAAGACCTCGAGGGTCATCCCTTTAACCATCACCAGAACTCTTGCTGAGGCTCTTGCTTGACTGGGCGTGTTGGTAAAGCATGGCTAGATTGTAAGCGCAACTACTCGGCGGGACACAAAAAAAATCACAGCATATCCACGGAGTGAATGATGATGAGTGAGTGAAGCTCCGGAGGTTCATCGGTAAACCGTGAATCTTCCGTGAATTTTCGTCCAGTACATCATGAAAGACGTGACAAACACTGTGTGTAGATGTACAAGAAATTTTATTTATTCGTAAATGGTAGCTAGACGTGGCTTCCGGTCCCCCCTTCATTATAACGGCTTTATGGTCGGTGAAGTGGAAGGATAGGGGTTCTTATATGGCTCTGTAGCGCTATCATCATCAACCTTCATCATCATCATCATTTTACTAGCCACCGCGCCGCGCCTCTCGTGCAGCTCATGCTGAGCTCGAGGCGCGAGCCAGTGAAAACGCGCTCACGGGACCTGGCGGTTTGGTCGCTGGCAGCCGCTGTCGCTCCGCTTCATCAGCTCCTAATAAAGTCGGCACGGCCACGTAGGCCGCCTTCACGACGTCTCTCTTCTCCAGTCTCTCGCTACAGCGGTGACCCGGAGGACGCGCCTTTCGACGAGCGGCCGCTGCCATGCTTCCGCAACTCTGCCCGCCAGTGAAGCCTTTCCGCCCGGCCTACCCCCCGAGCGTTCTTCTATCAGCTCAACGCCACGCTCGCGATCAATGGCGTCACGGAACAGCCGACGATGCACGCCATCCTACTCGACGGCCTTCCGGTAGAGCTGCGCCATCTCGCTGCTGCGTCGAGCTCCAGCCCGCAACCTTATGACGGCCTTTGCGCTGCGGTGCTCGCCTGCTACGGCTACACGTACCGCCCGCTTCTGGGGACCCGCGATACCCAGGTTTGCCCTGCGCCGCAACGAGTGGTACCAACCGGCCCGCAGCCCTCCCATGGCCACAACTTTCCTTCCCAGGCTACGACTCCTTCTACCTCGGGTCCGGACACAGGAGCACCCATTCATGCGCCCGACCACGACGACCAGGTTGAAGACGTCCCTGCTTTGACCGGCCTTCCCGAGGACCTCCCCGAGGGTCCTCGAGGGTACGACGGTCCGTCACGCATGCCTGCCACTCGCCCGTCTTCCCCAACCTCGACGGCCCATGACACCTCGACGCCGACAGACTCTACGCCGGCTGCCTCGCCGCACGCCATAGAGTCTGCCACGGCCGCGGACACGGTGATAGAACAGACAGGTGGCCAAACGCTCCGCTTCGCCAATGGATTGCGCGCGTCACAAAATTGCTCGAGTTGCTGCTTTTTTTCCGCAAGGTGGCAGTATGGGTATTCTAGGCCGATTGCGCCGCTCCGGCCCGTTTGAAAGTACGTGGCCGGTGTGCGTAGCGAGCATTTAGACTGCATTTTTACGTCTCCTGCTTTTCAAGAAGACCTTCACGGTGCAGCGCTGCACACCGGAGAGGTTTTTAATAACACTGATTAGTTACCGTCGCTTAGAACGGACTTTTCGCAGGTATTTGCACTTGCAGTACGTGTGTCACGAACGATAGCAGACGACGCTCGGTGTGTGTCTCGCGCCTTTGTGACTTTAGGTACTTTATTTGCTGCTTCAATTCGTCATTTTACTGGATACAGATTGGTTCCGAAAACCTTGCGGTGAGTAACGCCTCATTGCCTAGTGAATCACATTTGAAACAAAGATCTTCTCAAAATGTTCACGATCAAGCACACCTGTTGCTTCTTCCTGATTGCACTATGGATGAGAAAGCCTTTTGAGGACTGTAAAAATATGCACGAACGCTATTTCTTCCCAAATCTAGTGTTCGCAGACAGACACACGAAGCTTAACACGTACATTTCGTTGCAGCCAGATGATGATAAATTAACGGCGTCCATCATCCCAGCTCTGCATGCAATAACGTGAAAACAAAATATTTTTTTTTTACTCTGTACCCTCGCCGGCAGAAATTTTCATTCTTCTAAGAAAAAAAATACATGCGCATCCACTGCAATCGGCACTGTGTCAGTTTTGTCGAGATTACCCGCGCCGATTAGAAAATTTTAAGCCCCGTAATGCCTGATACACTTACTTTGGTCGGAGAAGTTGGCAGACAGCCATTACAAGCTATTAAAAACACAACGTTGTATAACCACGAAAATAGCTATAACAACTGACCTCCACAGCACTGCGAAAGCTTGCGATGCGCGTCTTTCGGCCCAGAAATCCGTGGCGAACCTAGCGGCGGCCGCCAGTAACTCGAGCAGATGTCGCCCTCCCGGCGCTCGTTTGGCCACGTGTCATATTCTACTACCGAGGCCACCATCCCGCCCGCTATTCGACCACCAACCGCGGAGGCGTCGCTGTCGACGTTGTCCCTCGATCCTGATTTTTCATCAACTTCGACACTGTGCGCTTCCTGCCACCTGCGACTAGCATCGTCAATAAATTCTGAGCGCACAAACAGACGAGGACAAAAAACACGCATGACACACAGGCGCTATGCCATGATCAATTTATTGATCATGGCATACCAACACGCCCAAACCGCCACAATTGTGAACTAGCATCGTCCTCGACGTATCCCGCATCACAAGTTCGCGCTCCTAACCGACTACGGCCGAACTTCAGGGACATGTCAACTATGACTGACGCACCTGCGAACAACGTGCCTGGTCCACATATGGCAGAGCAGACCACACATGCCACGCCTGCCTTAGGGGCAGCCATCGACCATGTCTACCTGCGCGCGAGCCCTCGTGAGCAGACTACTGAAGGTGCGTCTACGAGTCCAGGTGCGCCGACTGACCCTTCTCCAGAGCACGCGCTTGCTGGGCTCCATGACATGTCTCCTGCCGAGTTCATGACGGGGCCCGCGAACCAGCCGCAATGTAACTGGAATGCAGGCATGCCCTCCAACACGCCGCAAGGGTCATTCCCCTCTACCCGACATCTACGACACCACTACCCACCCACTGCCAACGTAAGCGGCCAAGTATCTGTAGCGCTATCATCATCAACCTTCATTTTGCTAGCCACCGCGCCGCGCTTCTCGTGCAGCTCATGCTGAGCTCGAGGCGCGAGCCAGTGAGAACGCGCTCACGGGACCTGGCGGTTTGTTCGCTGGCAGCCGCTGTCGCTCCGCTTCGGCAGTTCCTAATAAAGTCGGCACGGCCACGTAGGCCGCCTTCACGACGTCTCTCGTCTCTCGCTACAGCTCCGTAGAGGATTCCTAGAGGGGAGAGAGGGGGGTGAGCGTAGGAGAGGAGCGAGAGGAGGAGAGGACGCGCATGCGCTGTGGGGATGTGGAACGCGGATGCCGCTCCGTAGAGTAGAGGATTCCTAGAGGAGAGAACAGGGGTGAGCGTACGAGAGGAGAGAGAGGGGACGCGCGCGCCGCTCCGCACACTAGAGGATTGCTAGAGGAGAGAAAGGGGGTGAGCGTTGGAAAGGAGAGAGAGGTGGAGGGTGTAGGACCAACAGGCCAGAAGGCTGCCGCCGTGACGTCACGAAGCGGCGGCGGCGGCTGCTCGCCACCGAGCAGTGAACGAACTGCGTAAAAATGCTCTTGGTCGAAAAAAGCTCACATATTTAAACATATTTTTTTCTCTGCGTGCACTAAAAAATACGCTTCCTAATATGGCCTTATATTTATTGTTCCGTAGTAAGCAGAAATAGATATATGACTCCACGAAACTTCGGATCGTTTTCATCATCGATATCAACAAATTCATATATATGAACCACGCCGCACTTCGACGATAATTATCTTCACGTAAAACATCTAGGGTTAACCGAATGAAAGAAAAAGCATTTCATCGGATTATACCAATGTTTGACATCTAACAAAAATACAAAGCTGACCGGTTCTTGTGCGGAGTTTTCGCTCGGGCTATTTGGTACAACATAGTGGAGGGGACAGCACAGATACCGACGAGGACGAAAAAAGGCACACAGTAGACAAGCACAGTGCTGTGTTTAGCTTGCTTCTATTCATACTTAAATGTCAGGGCGAAAACGAGTACTGTTACTTTCCACGCATTTCTCATATCGAGTTGCGCTTGCCAACAGTCAGGAAGGTAATGGGCGGGCATTTAATAAATAAAAGAGAGGAAATCTCATAACAGGTCACGTGACATTGCGGGAGTCTTAGAAATGAGAATAGGAGACTGATGGCACGCTTTCTGAAGAACTTTATTTACACGATAGCCACGTCAAGAGTTACTTCTTACTCACTGTCTCGAGCTTTCTCTTCTTTGATTTAGAATGAGCTTCCAAAATCTTGTCATTCATTCTGCAACAAAAATTTTCAGAAAAATGTTAGCGCTGCACCATAACACGTACTTCAGCACCAGTTCACAAGTGTGTCCGTCGTCGCAGGCATCGAAATCTGGCTTAGTAGCTCCATGGTGAGGTCTGTTACCACCTGGCGCTGATTTGAGAGCTTTAAAAGCACTTCCTGTTTTGATAGTTGCTCCAATACAGCATAATTATGCGCAACAACATTTACTATAAACATTGTTGGATGAACAAGGCCTCGATGGTCCATTGCTCTGATGAGGTCATAATGCTTGTCAGCGACAGAAACTGAAATTTTTGTTCAATGTCAACGCTTCTCTGCATTTTTGACAATTGAGCTTCATCAATGCCGCATACCCTGCCACGTACACCAACACCGGGATGATGTCCCTCGTAAATAAATAAATAAAGCTCGTTCATCCGCAACCTTTCTGCAAGAGTAGTATCTGAAGCTGAAACACTGCGCGCTGTGAAATGTAATAAAGTTCTGCAGGACGACTCACCCTGAAGTACCGCGAAGGAATGAAGTTGCCTCGTGGAATTGCGCGCAGCCGTTTTCTGCGCAGCTCGTCCTCTCGCGGAAATCTCAAAAGGTGCGACTCGACGTGCGCACCTTGCAAGTCGAGTCGTAGTTCCCACGGCACTGAAGGACGCAACACTTGTTCGGCATGATGAAGTCAATACACCAGACACAATACAGCACTCACGACGTCGCAAAAACGGGACATAGCACTGAGGGGACCGACGCACCTCGTGTGACACCGAGAAGCAAATTGAGGTGCACGCTGTGCCACCGCACAATCTGTCCTCCGTCAATGAAAATACAGCCCTTCTGACTAAACCATTTCCCCGTTGGAAGCTGATATTTCACTGAAATATAACTTTCATATGATTAATGCAGCTTTGTTTGGGCTTTTGTGTTTCATTATTCAGACAAACGCAGGGAGTTTCTATATGACTATACTAGCGCACGTGTCTCAATTTGTATCCATCCGCGCTGAACCCCAAAAGCAGGTGCCCGGGAAAGCCGGTTTTCCCCGCCACCGCCGGTTGGTGACGTCAGCACTCGGAATGCACAGAGCCCTTCGGCCTTGAAAGTCTAGGTGGTGGTGGTAGGACGCGGGCGGCGCTCCGTACAGTAGAGGATTCCTAGAGGAGAGAAAGTGGGTGAGCGTTGGAGAAGAGAGAGAGGGGGGAGGGGACGCGCATGTGCTGTGGGGTTGTGGGACGCGGGAAGGACTAAGCCTCCGCAAGCACATCCAAGCAAGATCAAGGAATGGAGTCAACCTGGGCGACAGACACCACCTGCCTAGCCATTGCTAAGCTGCCCCTCTATGCTCTCGGCCATGACTCTAGTGACTGTAGTGGTGGTGGACGGCCTTATTGTACTACAGTGTTCTGCTTGACTAGATGGCCACACCGCGGGCGGTGTGGCCATCTATGTCGCTCGCTCCATTCCTACGCATCTATATCGCTCGCTCCATTTCTACGCATCGGAATGGAGCGAGCGCCGCAGTGCCATCGCCATCTAGTGAGCACTCCGAGTACTAGAGGTGACTACGACACACAATGAGGGACTAACCTATGCGAAGGAGATTCGCCCCTAAAAGATACACTCAAAGGACAGCGCTGTGCTGTGTGTGTGTATCTTGCTTGTGCCCAGTCACAACCAGGACTGTACCTGTCACCGTAATGTCCGCAGTACAGCGTCCCTACGCGGCGCAGTTCCGAGAGCATACATACGGACCTGGCAACGCCGAGACGACGTGGCCTCGATCTGACGCCACGATGTAACGATAACGCAAGGTGACAAACTAGCGACCTCGGCTTACTTATCGAGTGCCACAACGTCACCCCTTTCGTCGACACTGGAGCCCACTATTCCGTCATCAGTGGGCTGCGAAGTTGAAGAACGTTAAGACAGCCGGGGAAAGCCCCGAAATTCGGACCGCTGGAGGCCACCTAATAACGCCGGCTGGAGTCTGCACAGCAAGAGCCGCCATCAGTAATTGGACTGCGAGCTTCGTGTCACACTTCGTACGGACTTCTTAAACCATCACGGCGCCGTCATGAACACGAAGTCGATGACTCTATCATCGGGCAGAGGGACACCGTGCCTGGAACATGCTAGAGAAGCGGTCGGCAACCTGATGGAGCAGGTGGATCGGCTGGAAGCGTCTGGTTTCCCGTCGTCTTTTTGGTTGTCGGTCGGCGAAACGTTGGCAAGAAAAATAAGAAAACCACAGGCCCGGCCACTAGATGAGACGAGAAACATCGAGGTGATGCCGTATTTTCATAGGACGTCTCACAGTCTAAAACGAGTATCGCGGAAGTTTGGCGTGAACCTAGTGTTCTCAGCACCACGCAAGCTTTCTGGCCTTTGCGCCCGTATCTCAGGCGGCGAGCGCAATCCTGCTTGCAACACTAATCGCCGAACTATTTTCACGAAGTGTAGCGTGGGTGTAGTGTATTCCATTCCCACGACTTGCGGGCATGTTTATATCGGCCAGACTGGGCAGTGTCTAAATGAACGCCTCAAAGAGCATGCCTACTGTGTACGACTGGGCACACGCAGCAACTTAGCGTTGCATGTGAGGGATTGCAACGGTTGCGAACATTTGTTTCGACAGACCTGTATTCTAGGCAGGGGTAAATCAAAAAATTGAACGCGAACTGCTTGAGGCGTACCATATCAAAAAGAATGGGCACGTTTGTTTAAGCGAACCTTCTGTGCATATCACAGAAAAGGAGTGGATGTTTCTTTCAGGGTGTGGCTGATTATGGGGCAGATGATATGCTTCAGGTTGTGGCGCGTGCGCGGGAGGAGGTATTTAACCATTTGTGAATGCGTCAATAAATTGGTTTTAAGTCCGGCGACGGTGTGTGCTTGATTGTGCCTGTTCTTTCGTCCTTGTCCTAAGTTTTCGCTGGTTTGTTTTCGCATCTAACTATGAACCAACCGGCCCAGCTTTTCACGCTTCTGAAGTTGTAAACTTGAAGTGCCCTTAAGGGCACCTCGCTCGGTGGAGCTTAAGACTTGAGTAATTCGACACCAAAGTGGCTTACAAGACCGGCCGAAAGCACTCTGATGCAGACTTGTCCCGTGCACTTGTTGATCCGCCGACGCATGGCGATCTCTATGAAGATAGCTCCTTGGGTAGTTCTTGGCGTAGTGTGTAAGACGTACTTGAATGTAAAGGGTTGCACGAAAACAAGACACGTTCACATGGAAGATTAAGATGTGTGTTTGTCCCCGTACCCTTCAATGTGAACGTGTCAAGCAACCTTTTAATTTCAAGCTTCTTGGGGACCATAACAGGAGCGTAGCGACCCGTAACTGACAAGCCTGGCGGAGAAGCCAGTGCCACTGTTGTCCCTAAGGTACTCAGGCGAGAATTGACGTCACTTCTCTTGGAAAACGACGTCCTCGTTGAAAGACTCTTCGACGGCTCGAGCCCTGTCATTGCACCTTTGACACTGCGACCAGAAGCTCGGCAGGTCCTGTACGATGGCCCGACGGCTGGCCACATCGTTCTATCCTGCACGCTCGCGAGGACTGGCCTCGCTTCACCACTGACGTCGCTCGTTTCGCGAGCACATGCCGGGACTGTCAGCGACGCGAGGCACCGCCGACAAGGCCAGCGGTATTTCTTGATACTGTCTGATCCACCTCGTCGGGCTCGACTTGCCGGGACCATTTCCAGCGTCAACAAATGGATTATCGCAGCTATGCCGCCTACCTCGCCTGCTACGCCGAGACCAGGCCCCTGCCTAACGCTACTGCCGCCAAGGTAGCGCAGTTTATAATGTTCGACTGCGTCACTGCGCCCCAGAAGTATTTAGACAGGGGTACGGCTTTTACGGCAAACTTAACGCAAGCGATATTCAAATGTAGCCAGACCTCTCACCGAAGGACAACTGCCTGCCAACCGCAGGCAAATGGCCTCAGTGAGCGTCTGAATAAAACCCTCGCCGACAGGCTGGCAATATACGTCGACGTATAGCCCAGCACTTGGGACGCCCTCCGTCCGTACGTAACCTTCGCCTAGTACACTGCGGTGCAAGATACAACACACGTGACGCCGTTAAAGCTGTTTTACGTAAGGAGCCCGGCAATGTTGCTCGATGTCATGCTGCCAAGTGCCACCGACGAAGACAATATCGACGTCGCCGCCTCTCTGCAATGTGCCAAAAAAAGCTCTACAGCTCACCCGCCTGCGTATCAAGAACCAGCAAGTAATCTACAGTCATCACTACAAGCTTCGAAGACGTCACGTGGAATGGCAACCCTGCGTATCAAGAACCAGCAAGTAATCGACAGTCATCACTACAATCTTAGAAGACGTCACGTGGAGTGGCAACCCTGCGTATCAAGAACCAGCAAGTAATCGACAGTCATCACTACAATCTTAGAAGACGTCACGTGGAGTGGCAACCCTGCGTATCAAGAACCAGCAAGTAATCGACAGTCATCACTACAATCTTAGAAGACGTCACGTGGAGTGGCAACCCTGCGTATCAAGAACCAGCAAGTAATCGACAGTCATCACTACAATCTTAGAAGACGTCACGTGGAGTGGCAACCCTGCGTATCAAGAACCAGCAAGTAATCGACAGTCATCACTACAATCTTAGAAGACGTCACGTGGAGTGGCAACCCTGCGTATCAAGAACCAGCAAGTAATCGACAGTCATCACTACAATTTTAGAAGACGTCACGTGGAGTGGCAACCCTGCGCATCAAGAACCAGCAAGTAATCGACAGTCATCACTACAATCTTAGAAGACGTCACGTGGAGTTGGCAACCCTGCGTATCAAGAACCAGCAAGTAATCGACAGTCATCACTACAATCTTAGAAGACGTCACGTGGAGTGGCAACCCTGCGTATCAAGAACCAGCAAGTAATCGACAGTCATCACTACAATCTTAGAAGACGTCACGTGGAAGTGGCAACCCTGCGTATCAAGAACCAGCAAGTAATCGACAGTCATCACTACAATCTTAGAAGACGTCACGTGGAGTGGCAACCCTGCGTATCAAGAACCAGCAAGTAATCGACAGTCATCACTACAATCTTAGAAGACGTCACGTGGAGTGGCAACCCTGCGTATCAAGAACCAGCAAGTAATCGACAGTCATCACTACAATCTTAGAAGACGTCACGTGGAGTGGCAACCCTGCGTATCAAGAACCAGCAAGTAATCGACAGTCATCACTACAATCTTAGAAGACGTCACGTGGAGTGGCAACCCTGCGTATCAAGAACCAGCAAGTAATCGACAGTCATCACTACAATCTTAGAAGACGTCACGTGGAGTGGCAACCCTGCGTATCAAGAACCAGCAAGTAATCGACAGTCATCACTACAATCTTAGAAGACGTCACGTGGAGTGGCAACCCTGCGTATCAAGAACCAGCAAGTAATCGACAGTCATCACTACAATCTTAGAAGACGTCACGTGGAGTGGCAACCCTGCGTATCAAGAACCAGCAAGTAATCGACAGTCATCACTACAATCTTAGAAGACGTCACGTGGAGTGGCAACCCTGCGTATCAAGAACCAGCAAGTAATCGACAGTCATCACTACAATCTTAGAAGACGTCACGTGGAGTGGCAACCCTGCGTATCAAGAACCAGCAAGTAATCGACAGTCATCACTACAATCTTAGAAGACGTCACGTGGAGTTGCAACCCTGCGTATCAAGAACCAGCAAGTAATCGACAGTCATCACTACAATCTTAGAAGACGTCACGTGGAGTGGCAACCCTGCGTATCAAGAACCAGCAAGTAATCGACAGTCATCACTACAATCTTAGAAAACGTCACGTGGAGTGGCAACCCTGCGTATCAAGAACCAGCAAGTAATCGACAGTCATCACTACAATCTTAGAAGACGTCACGTGGAGTGGCAACCCTGCGTATCAAGAACCAGCAAGTAATCGACAGTCATCACTACAATCTTAGAAGACGTCACGTGAAGTGGCAACCCTGCGTATCACGAACCAGCAAGTAATCGACAGTCATCACTACAATCTTAGAAGACGTCACGTGGAATGGCAACCCTGCGTATCAAGAACCAGCAAGTAATCGACAGTCATCACTACAATCTTAGAAGACGTCACGTGGAATGGCAACCCTGCGTATCAAGAACCAGCAAGTAATCGACAGTCATCACTACAATCTTAGAAGACGTCACGTGGAATGGCAACCCTGCGTATCAAGAAGCAGCAAGTAATCGACAGTCATCACTACAATCTTCGAAGACGTCACGTGGAATGGCAACCCTGCTTAGAGCACATCGAAGAATGTGTTTGCATTGTTTGGGCCGTGCAAAAACTGGGGTGCTATTTTTAGGGATATAAGTTTATCATAGGAACCGATCACTCTCCACTAACCTGGCTACACCAAATGTCACCTAAGAATGGTGGTTTGCTCAGATGGAGCATAGCATTGCAGCAGCACAATGTTGAGGATCGCTGTATGAGAGGTCGCCCTCACACAAACGCAGACGCCTTAAGTCGGGCGTTCTGAATCGAGAGTAAGCGCGGAATGAAGTCACAAGTTATTTTCTTTTGTTTGATTTCTTTTCTAGCGTTATGTAGTGTTAGTGTAGCGTATTTTGTATGCAGTTATGTTACAGTGAAGGGCGTAGAGAACTTTCTCACTGACTCCCTTGTTGTCGCAAGCTCTACAGTTTGCTTGTTTAGCTTGATCATAATGTTCTCTTAATTCTAAATGGAATTACATGTGAGAGTTACTGGGTACTTGTCCGGATTAGTGTGCACATTGTTTCTTTGGGCTTACGCTATTTGGATATCGGCAGTCAGTTGAATGATTTGTAGAATCTGTGTCTGGCGATGAGACTGGCGTGCGCGTGGCGCTTGTCGCATTGTGTGAGGCTGACAAGGGTCATTTCTTGGAGCTTGTCACCCATTTTCTGCGAAGTCGTATGCAGAGGCCTGCTCCTGGAGAGGCCTGCCTGTTGGACAAAGCCCTTTGAGAGAGCAGGAACCCTTCCCGGAACATCGCGGACATCGATCCGGCCGAGCTGCATGGAACAACCCGACCTCCCGATGTATCATCTGGCGGCGGGGGGTGCTGTTGTGCCTCGCACAATTACCACCTTGACGTCATCCTTCGAAAGACGGCGGATACCGAGAATCGGGGGGCTCTTCGCCTTGCCCGACGCGAGTCGTCGTTCGCCCGCTCGTCTCGGCGACCGGAAGCAACATTCCGGAGCAGGTTGCGGTGGACAAACAATAGCGCTCTGCGCACCAGCAGTGTCGACTCGCTGGCGCCGTGCAGGTGCCAGCTGTATGGCCCATCCTATCCAGGGGTGTCCTGAACGAGCTGTCAATACCCCGAAAGGGTTATGCAGGTGTCTACTCGCTGACGCAGTGCCGATGTCAACTTTCTGACCTCACCTGTCTTCGTGCGTCGTCGACGAGATGCCATTTCCCCGAAATGTCCTCCTGGGGAATCTTCAACCAACCGGCGTCAACTGACCTTCGGAGGCACGGGCGTGGTCGTCATTATGCTCCTCCCAGTCCTGCAGGATTGGAGGACTCCTGGCCACGGCGTGGAGAGGAGAATGTGGGGTGGACCCCAGCCTTCGGATTTAATGCGGCGCACCGAAGAGCGCCGAAGCTGTTCATGAGCTGTTCTTGTCTGGTCATTGCGGTCACACGATGTAAATATTGTACATAAAGTTTTCTCTCCATAGTGAACAGCGCAAAAAACACGACACAAAGAAGAGACTGCACAACACGAGCGCTGAAGTCCCTTTTGCTGAAGTTTTCTCTCTTCTACTCGTCACGATGAATGCTTCGGGCACGTCACCCACTCGAGGTCCCACCGGCTACGCTACCCGAATCACGCCGGTGGTTCGCAGCGCAGGGAGCCGCAACTCCAATTTCGCAACAACCATGACTCATGCGTAAAAACCGGGCAGGTTTACGTTAGATATCGTCACGTGGTCGTGACGGTGCAGAAGGCTCCAGGAGAAATCGGAAATACGAAACTATTTGGCCGAACATGTGGTCGGGCAACAAAGTTAACTGCAAGCGAGCAATGCACGCTGTACGTACAGCGATAGCGGCGAACAATGCGTCGGCCGTCGATAAAACTCACAGGCGAAGATTCCAGCGTTATCGCTAGCGGCCGCGTAAGTTCCAGAACCAACTTTAATGTTCCGTTGTGCACGTAATCTGATCACAAGGTTCTAACATTATCTAAACAGTTCCAGACATTCGCGCGCGCTTTGCGCAAGGCGACAGTTACATTGTAATGTGGCGGCAACATGAAAGTGGGAAGAAAGGAGCACGTGTGGCAATATCTGACGGCCGGTGAATTTCCTGGCCATTCTGCTGTGCTCGACCAGGTCCGCGCAATAAAAAGCGAGATACGCAGTTGATGTCCTGGCTGCTCAATTATTCAGCCCCACAATGACGTGACAATATGGGGCTAATATTGTGAGCAATTTATTGAACGCTTGTTTGCTTATGTGACTGTAGTGCAGCTTCTAGCGACCATATTTCTGTGCCGTGACGTCGAAGACGCGGAATAAGTACAATGCTGCTTTGTCAGTGGTGTTTCTACTTGGACAATTCTCACGCAGACATGCCCTGTGTTCTGGCCACATACTGGGAGCATGCACCACCGCCACTTGCGCATCGATCACGTGTCCACCGATGTCGTCACTGGTGGCGTGCTGCAGCGCAAGTTCAAGCTCAGGAACACCGCCAAGGTATGCCTGACCCGTTTAACCACTGTAGCATCCTCGGTGTGAGCTGTCGACCTACTCCCGCCGCGTAAACTAAACCAGTGGCGATCTCCCGAAGCTGCTTTCGTTGGAACATCGTGATGCCGAGTGTAGCTGAATTATAGCATCTGGACGAGAATCATGACTCATGAAGAGAAACTACCTAACCCTATCATGTTTAATCTGTTTTGTGTTATCTTTCTGTGTTCCCATCAGCATGCGTACTCGCACCTGATGAATGATTTTGAACAATTATGTAGGTATATCATATTTTCATCTGTTTGTATAATATCTTGCTTTTGTTGTGTACTAAAATATGTACTCAATCCTGCTATGTCTCGAATTCGAGACAGCAGTATTTGTAAATAAATAAATAAAATAAACTGCGTATGTTAAGCCAAGGGGTCCGTGCGGTTGCCTTTTCCTTCAACGGCATTACTATATCGAAGGGGTCTCCAGGTCACCTTGTCTGGTGGGCCGCAGTCACGACAAAATTCAGTCCCACAAGCGCCGGGACAGTGGCGATTGTAAAAGCGGAAGGCGGGGGGCAGATAATTGCAGAGAATTTGAACAAAATGTCTCCTAACATTTCCACGTGAAAGAACGCCTTTCCCATACCACATACATGGGTCATTTCTGGTGTCAGATTTCGAAAAACATATCGACACTGATTTCCGCAATGACTAGAATCTGAAAGGCGATTCTGAAATATAGTTTTTGTTCCCCAGGGAGGTTTCAAGTAACCGCGTGGGTGACCAGTCACGTATCTCTATCCAGAACAAAGCGCTATTGATTGCAATAGTCGAGTTGGCACATCCACAAAAGCGTATTCCGTGTGAAGCCGCGGCCAAAAGGTGTTTGAGACTCTATGCGATGCCCTGCGATGCAGTCTCCCAAGTCTCGGCTTCTCAAGCAGTTTCACCTGCAAGGCTGGCGCAAGGGCGACGTCAGCCCGCCATCCGTGGACCTCCTGGTGCGCTTCCTCGGCAAGGTTGAGCGCTGGCAGCGCAAGTGCCCACCCAAGAATCCCACCATTGTCGCCTGCTTGTGAGTTCTACTTGCGCTTGACCCGAGCACAGAATGGCTTCATTCGCAAGCGCTTAACCACCTTCCGCAAATACAGCTAATGAATGGCGTTCAAAATGCGATCGACAACCGCGGTGGCTTCCGGAATGCAGCCGCTATGAATGATGGAGCTTTTTTAGAGCTTTTTCATCTCACGTGAAAATTCATAACATGGCAGGGTAGCACCTTCATCACAATCGGGTCATGCATCGCGCTTCTTTTAAGCGATATTTTTTTTAGCCTTCTACCATCGTATTTTAAATGAACGTTTAGAAGGGGTGAATGTGAAACATGCCAACTTGCGCTGCTTCCCCAATTCTCCACAGCGAATGGCGTTTGTGTATGCCCTGTTCACCAGCACACAAGGGTGCCTCATTTAGATTTCCGCAGCTAGTGAGACCACAGTAGTTTGCAAGCCTCCCTGACGTCCCAACTGGGAAAGGCACAATGCTGCGTGATTGTTGCGTTGCGTGCTGGAATAGCGCAGTGTACCGTCCGCGCTTCGAAACACTGGAGAAGCCGTCGTGTCAATCTTGCGCAGAATTTACAATGAATGGCTAACTATCCACCCTGCCCATTCTTTACATTGTATTACACCACAGCCTTAATCGATCATTAAGGTCAGTGTTCTACGCTCGCCGTCATGGCTCCTAGCGGCGCTGACTGACACTACCAGATTTAAATGCACAAAAATATATACCCCGTCAAATGCACGGGGGTATGGTCCCCGCTGTAGCTGTGTTGGTAGAGCATCGGACGCGTTAATTGAAGGTCGCAGGCTCAGTCTTTGCCGGCGGCAAGTTGTGTTTTCGTCCACTTTTCTTTTTTCCCATTTGCATTACAATTACTACTAACAACATTACCGATACTTTCGATGGCATCATTTTCTGTTGGCTCTAATTAATCTTGGATAACATGTAGGGATAAGCTTGGGATGTGAAAACAGCGCAAAATATAGACAAGGACTGACGAAGAGACGACACGGCGCTGAACTCGCAACTAAACTTTATTGGAAGGCACACGCACATATATCAATCAGTCGACCTAGTCACGTGGCACACCAAAGGCGTCTGCGCAGCAGACGCCTTTGGTGTGCCACGTGACTGTAGGGATAAAATATAAGACGGTGGCGCAAAATGGGACAAGGACGAAACAGGAAGAAGCGCACACTACCAACCGATTTATTCTCGAAAAGACACTCAATATATATGGCATTACGCACCTGCGCAGACGGCCGAAATCAAAAGCGATCTTGCAAAAAGACAAACTCACTGCTGTGCAGGACGATAGAAGGAACGCTGTCACACCCTCTCCCGTACAATTTAATGAAATAGGCCTCAGCCAGTTCTCTTGCGACTGCGTCACAACTTCGCTTTAAGATTTTCCTGGATGAAAACAGGGGCACACATGCACAAGATTTACAATGATATGGCAGATGCGAGCCCGTACCATTCTTTATGGACATCGCATGTTCCTGTAACCGAACCTTAATGCATCGGCCTGTTTGGCCGATGTATACATTGCCACAACTCAAAGGAATCAAATACACCGCACCCACGCAACACTCCCCAAAAGGATGCTCATGCTTAATATCGCAGCAACGTCTCGTATCACCAGGTTTCATTACTCGTCTACAAACACTGGACAATTTGTATCGCGCCGAGAGGACCACAGGAACATTGAAACTTGTAGCAACCTTCTTAAGATTATGAGCGACTTTATGAGTGTACGGGATGACAACAGGTCTCGTTTTTTCCTTTTGGCGTTCTAAGGCAGGACTCTCAGTCTTGCCTTTCATCTTCTTTAACATTGCTTCTACTACAGAAGCCACCACTGTCCGGGGAAACCCGGCAGATGAGAGACGCGAAATTTGTAGGTCAAAGCTTTCCTTCATGGTGTGCATACACGACTTCTTAAGCGCTGAATCTAAACACGCAGAAGCAATAGCTCTCTTCACTGTTTTTGAATCGGCAGAATCAGAAGGTAAAAATTCTTTTCGCACACGTGGTCTGTACATCCAACAGACGTGCTTGTCACAAACATTTAAAAATATGTCTAAAAATTGAAGCCCGTTATCAACCGGCGTCTCAAAAGTGAAAGTAAGCCCATTTCCACTGTTGATAAACGTATCTAAAACCACAGGCACACGCTGTTGCAACGATACCCCCTGCTCTTTACCCAAGATAATCAAAAAATGGTCAACATATCTAAAACTACGTAAAACATTGACCCCCCTGCATAGCCCTATCCAAACCTTCATCAACTTCTGCCAAAAATATTTCGCTTAGCACCGGAGCAACACAAGACCCGATGCAGATTCCTCGGTTCTGCAACATGGTAGACGAAGTTACAACACGGGACGAGAAGAGGACACATACACGGCGCAGAACTAACAACCAATGTTTTATTGCAAAACAGGTGCAATATAAAGGACATAGGTGACTGCGCGGAAACCAAGTAACATGAGCCAAAGTGCACATACATGTGATAAGGCCAACCGGTAAACATAATCAAGAACCTATCATAATCAAGAACCTGTCATATCAGTGGACCCCAGATATCTAATTTCACAGGCATGAAGCGAAATTGAGGGTACGATAACACAGGAAACATCGTGCTGATCAATGTGAAAGGCTTCGCTAATCTCGCGTACGCGCTGCTCGTTATAGCGCCCCATGACCACACACTTATCAAGAATCGGCTGACAACCACAATTGTTACAGCGATCAGCCAGGTGGCTGGGGACAGAGCCTTTCAGAAAGTAAGCGTGCTCCATCAACCGATCATTAATGTATCGGCCTGTTTGGCCGATGTAACAGCGCCCACAAGTGAATGGTATCTTATATACAACCGCTGATACACAATCAACATAGCGCGTAGCATGTTTTTTAGCGCGTGCTTGTTTCTTAGGTCCATCACTGTTAACCCTACGGCACAGCCCGGCCAGCTCGCCGCGTGCGCAGAAAACAACTCTTACACCTATTTTGCCTGCAACTTTCTTTAGCCTGTGTGAAACCTCATGTACGTATGGAATAATGGCCGTGCTAGAGTGAGGCGTGATACGTTGGCAATCGCTTTGTCTGTTATTGGGCACCCTTAGCGACTATAGGAGAGTCTCGGCAATCGAAGTTAGCAGGGGCATAGGGTAGCCTGCTTGTTGAAGACGGCGCACTTGGTGCATAAAACTGCTATCGACCTGGTGGTGACAAGAGCGAGTTAAAGCTACCTTTAGGCAGGAATGAGCGATGCTTCGCTTGACCAATTTGGAATGCGCGGACGTGAAAGGAAGAAGGCTGTTCTTTGACCGTGGCTCGTACCACCAACAGACATGGTCAGACAGAAAATGCATTTCAAGGTCTAGGAATCGTAGCCTGTCGTCAGACGTAAATTCAGATGTTAATTCCAGTCGCTCCATTTCATGCCGAAATACGTCAAAAATTTCACCAGTGGTTCGTCGAGGGTTATTTTGATCAGTTTGGTAAACAACTAAAAAATCGTCAACGTAGCGGAACACCTTAACTGTGCTTGTCTGGAGAAGCTTAGCCATGAGACTTCTGTCATATCGTGCGAGTAAAAGGTCGCTAAGAACCGGAGCTAAGCATGAGCCAATGCACACTCCTTCACGCTGGGTGTAAAAGGTGTCCTTATGAAGTATAAAGGTCGATTGTAGGTAAAAGCGCAGTAGTTCCAAAAACCTGTCGACATGAATTCCGCACGCATTCTGAAATTTTGTGCACCATAACGCTCAATGCACTGGCTAACTTCATCGCACACGAGGTCATGAGGCGAGGAATAAAATAAGTCCTTGACATCAACTGAGAAGGCGCTTACTCGTTTTGGGCACTCAGTCCGGAGGTAATCACTGACGATGACTGGGCTCTTGATTCGACATGGGTCGTCGATGGGTAGGACTGCCAGAGACCTCTGAAGATATGCAACAGGGCGCTGCCATGTACCTCGCTCGGAGACAATGGCTCTGAAGGGATTTCCTCCCTTATGTGTCTTCACTGAAAAGAGCTCAGGCCATTTGCCGTTTTCACAGACTTTGCCAAAGCAGTTAGTCCCACTTCGTCGCACAGTTTGACCGCTTGCGTCCTCACTCTTGCTCCTTTGACGGCAGGGAGCTCCTTGAAGTTCTTTTGGATGGCTTCTTCAGCCTTGCTGTCGTAGACTTGCTTCGGCATCAGCACGAACCCTCCTTCCTTGTCCGATTGGAGAAGCTTGACATCAGCTCTTCGTAGGCTGGCGACGATGGCATTAGACCGTTGTCTGGCCGTCTGAACGGCTTGCGGAAGGCACTCGACACCTTCTTGGACGAGTCGACCAACTTCGTCATCTTTTGCTCGGCCGACGGTGCTTCTAACGAGGCCAAGCAACTCGACCTTGTCCAAGTTTGGATGCTCACAGAATTTTGGTCCATTCTGCAACACCTTTTTTCTTAGCGGTTCTTAGCGACCTTTTACTCGCACGATATGACAGAAGTCTCATGGCTAAGCTTCTCCAGACAAGCACAGTTAAGGTGTTCCGCTACGTTGACGATTTTTTAGTTGTTTAACAAACTGATCAAAGTAACCCTCGACGAACCTCTGGTGAAATTTTTGACGTATTTCGGCATGAAATGCAGCGACTGGAATTAACATCTGAATTTACGTCTGACGACAGGCTACGATTCCTAGATCTTGAAATGCATTTTTTGTCTGACCATGTCTGTTGGCGGTACGAGCCACGGTCAAAGAAAAGCCTTCTTCCTTTCACGTCCGCGCATTCCAAATTGGTCAAGCGAAGCATCGCTCATTCCTGCCTAAAGACAGCTTTAACTCGCTCTTGTCACCACCAGGTCCATAGCAGTTTTACGCACCAAGTGCACCGTCTTCAACAAGCAGGCTACCCTATGCCCCTGCAAACTTCCATTGCCGAGACTCTCCTAAAGTCGCTAAGGGTGCCCAATAACAGACGAAGTGATAGCCAACGTATCACGCCTCACTCTAGCACGGCCGTTATTCCATACGTACATGAGGTTTCACACAGGCTAAAGAAAGTTGCAGGCAAAATAGGTGTAAGAGTTGCTAGAAGAGCCAGGGTAGGGGCCAGTTGGTTGTACATAGTATAAACTTTTTTGCGCTACAAGTGAACAAAATCGACGAAGAAAATGGTACGGGACAACACAAGCGCTTGTGTTGTCCCGTACCATTTTCTTCGTCGATTTTGTTCACTTGTAGCGCAAAAAAGTTTATACTGTGTAAGAGTTGTTTTCTGCGCACGCGGCAAGCTGGCCGGGCTGTGCCGTAAGGTTAACAGTGATGGACCTAAGAAACAAGCATGCGCTAAGAAACATGCTACGCGCTATGTTGATTGTGTATCAGCAGTTGTATATAAGATACCATTCACTTGTGGGCGCTGTTACATCGGCCAAACAGGCCGATGCATTAACGATCGGTTGAGAGAGCACGCGTACTCTTTGAAAGGCTCTGTCCCCAGCCACCTGGCTGATCGCTGTAAAAATTGTGGTTGTCAGCCGATTCTTGATAAGTGTGTGGTCATGGGGCGCTATAACGAGCAGCGCGAACGCGAGATTAGCGAAGCCTTTCACATCGATCAGCACGATGTCTCTTGTGTTAGCGTACCCTCAATTTCGCTTCATGCCTGTGAAATTAGATATCTGGGGTCCACTGATATGACAGGTTCTCGATTATGTTTTACCGGTTGGCCTTATGACATGTATGTGCATTTTGGCTTATGTTACTTGGTTTCTACGCAGTTACCTGTGTCCTATATATTGCACCTGTTTCGCAATAAAACATTCGTTGTTAGTTGAGCGCCGTGTATCTGTCCTCTTCTCGTCCCGTGTTTAGCGCTGTCTTTAATTCTGCGTCTACCATGCAGCACCTACCAGCCCAATCAAGCACATTGTTAAAGGTTCTGCAACAAAAACTGATCCTCAAAAGAAACAACCGTGGCGCCAAGATAAAACTCGAGTAAACCTAAGTAATCAACGCTAATGCCACACCCATTCTGAAAAGCCAAAACCCCATTCTTTTCAACGCATACTCGTACTGCCCTGAAAAGCTCTTGGTGGGGAATGGAATAGAATAGATCTTCCACATCTATGGAGAATACATCGCCTATTGACTGGTTAACCTTCAGAAATTCAATTATTTCAGTCGAGTTCTTTACGCGGAACGGATCATCCAGTTCTAAGGACTCTAGGTGCCTCTGGAGGTACCGGCCAAGATTCAACTGCCAAGCACCATTCTCACCGACAATGCACCTGAAGGGAACACCTGGCTTATGTGTCTTGGCCGTGAAAAATACCGAGAGGCACTTCCCTTTAGAGTCACTGATACCCTTAGCAAGCTTATTCAACCCAAGATCTTTGCACAAGGTAATCGCCTTTGATTTTACCCTGAGCGCAGCTTTCTTCACTTGAGACGAGTAATGAAACCTGGTGATACGAGACATTGCTGCGATATTAAGCATGAGCATCCTTTTGGGGAGTGTTGCGTCGGTGCGGTGTATTTGATTCCTTTGAGCTGTGGCAATGTATACATCGGCCAAACAGGCCGATGCATTAATGTTCGGTTACAGGAACATGCGATGTCCATAAAGAATGGTACGGGCTCGCATCTGACATATCATTGTAAATCTTGTGCATGTGTGCCCCTGTTTTCATCCAGGAAAATCTTAAAGCGAAGTTGTGACGCAGTCGCAAGAGAACTGGCTGAGGCCTATTTCATTAAATTGTACGGGAGTGGGTGTGTCAGCGTTCCTTCTATCGTCCTGCACAGCAGTGAGTTTGTCTTTTTGCAAGATCGCTTTTGATTTCGGCCGTCTGCGCATGTGCGTAATGCCATATATATTGAGCGTCTTTTCGAGAATAAATCAGTTGGTAGTGTGCGCTTGTACACGTCTGTTCTTCCTGTTTCGTCCTTGTCCCATTTTGCGCCACCGTCTTATATTTTAACTATGCACCAACTAGCCCAGCAACAAATTTTATTGAGCATGTAGGGAAACCGTTGAAGCCTTTTTCGTTTCACAGCACGAATGTGAGCGTGTAAGTTCCGTTGCCATGTCAGAGCCGGCACTGCTGTCAGCATTTTCGTGATTGTTATGTCATTTCACATGTTGTGCCATGTGCGCCCATGTTATGCCAAAAAAGCTGTACGCGCATCTGTGGATAATAAGTCGGGGTTTTCGGGGAATAAAACCAATGGTTAGAAAGCGCTTGTCCTCTGTGTACCTCTGCTTCCTCCCGCGCTGTTTGCGCTTCATAAGCATCAATCATCAAATGGGCCGGAGCCTTGTCGAGCTGCAATACTGCGTCTTTTGTTTTTCCGTTGCTCCCGTATTTCTCAGTGAGAACTAAAAGTGGGTCGATTGATTGGTTGACGTTTCCCATGCATTTCGCTGCATAATGCTCTGTCACATGTCGCAGCAACGGAGCCACTGCGTCGGGCCTCTTCTGCGCGGCGTCCTTCCTGGCGGACCAGCTAAAGGTTGAGCAGCACGCCGACGTCCTCATGGCGGCGCGCACGGTCCGGCAGCACAGGCCCACCTTCCTGCCCTGCCTGGTACGCTGCGCCTGGACCGGGCTGTCCGGCAAAACTTTAGCAAAGTAACATTATCATTACATTTAGCCGATGAAACATACCACACCTATGGAAACTTGGGTGCGCTCACACACAGTGGCGACTAGAGCCTTCGAAATGCTTTTACAGCGAAAGCTGTTATGAGATCACAACAAGCGTCGTTTCTGCGCCGTAGTTGTCCGCCGCCGCCGCCGCCGCCGCCGCCGCCGCTGCCGCCGTCGCCGCCCGTAACCAATATCGCACGAAATAAGAAAAAACGAAATAAATAAAAAACACCTGTGACAGAATGGGAATCGAACCTGGGTCCTCTGCGTGGCAGCCCAGCACTCTACCACTGAGCTACGCCACTGCTTGGAACTGCGGTGCAAACTGACCCTAGGCAGGCTTCATATCGGGTAAGGAATCGCGTTAACGTGTGTTGTAAAGCGTTTTAGAGCAGCAAAGTAAGAACCAGGCGTCACACAATGCGAATTGCGTAACGAGTGGGTCGTTCAATGCTCCAACCCATTACAAAAGCCTGAGGCCTAATTCTTCATCGTCGTCAGCCACAGCATCAACAAAGCGCACATAATTCTTTACAAGAGTGTAGCGGGCACCGCGCTTTTCTGAAGAATGACGAAGAACGGCATAGTAGACGCTTCCCCACTACACAAAAATTATGATGATTTATTGCGTAGTGGGTACCATGCAATTGGGTTTGTAGTAGTTGCCCCAAGAGTGTTTAAAAAAGGCTAAAGGCCGCTCTCCGAGCTTTCGCTGTGGCTGTGCTGCGCCTTCTGCGCAGGCCTGGCGGTTTTTAATGGCAGGATGCATACAGCAGTCGTACTATTCACTGTTCGAGGTGGTACTTTGTAACCACCTTTTAAACAATAACAAAGCCTAAAAGTTAATGCTTGCTAAATGAACATCGTGAACGATAATGATAGTGGTTTGAGGACCCATTCGCTTCGGCGAGAGTCGATTTTTAAACAATATATCCTTCATTGCAGAGCTCCATTCTAACGTAAAAGCTTGAACTGTACTCATGTTGGCAATTCACTAATTTAAAAAAAAAGGCAAAAAAGATGATCCTTCGCTCTTGCGACTTGTTCCTTTGGGGATTTCCGGTCGGTGCTCATCATTCGAAAGTTACTCAAAAAATAATCGGTAATTCGAGTATGCGCTATTTGATTCCAGTACCGAGTCGAATACAAAGCTGTTCGATCCTTTATCTAAAATCTTGGAATATTCGCGCACCCTTACTGCGAAAGTAACCTAGATTCGAGCTTGTCTTGGTATATACTCAGTATGTGCAGCGCAAGGAATACATATCCGAATATCTTTCGTTGATGCGACACAGCCGGAAGACGCGGTTTATGAGTCTTCTCTTGTCCTCGCTTCTTTGCGCTGGAAACACTTGTATACTACATCAAGATAATCAGCTGCGCCGTTAAAAGCTACTGCATTCGTTCTGAGATGTCGTCTTCGAAGGCGTCTGCTGGCGCTGTGAGCCGCGCACCAGCAAACCACTTCCGTCTTTCCAGTGCGCCCAGTCGAAGCTCTTTCAACCAGCTATTGCCACGTTGTGCTTAAACAACGCTCGGGGTAACTTTTGCCCGCACGGTGTCGCAGCGGCACTCAGTTTTCAAACTGAAAGACTGCTGAGCGCTGGATATTCTCATTTCGGTCGCCGAGGGCCCCTCAAGATACTGCCGAATTCTGAGCGCAGCTTCATGTTGGGGCACGGCCGACTTTGTTCGGCTTTCCGCAAGTTATTGACTACGCCACAAATCATAATTCTTTTTTTAACACGAAAGTGTCTTATGCCGCGGTCCACCAAGATTTCAGTGACGTATTTCCGTCACGGAAATGACGTCGAAAAAATGCACATGATCAGAAGACAAAGTCAAAAGGTTCCGTCTACGGGAGTGGAACCTACGACCTCTTGGTCGGCACCAAGATATGCCGGGCGCACTATCCACTGCGCCATGGTCACATACTCCGTAGGCTTTGAAAACACGCCTTTTATATCTACCACTGTCCTCATACAGTGTTTGTGCTAAAATTAGGTAATGCATCACGACCGTGCGATCCACAATTAGTTCCTTCAAAGCATCGTTTATACGGGTCCGTCCCATTCGGCGCGTTTCGAGTAGAGGAAAAGTGCAGTTTTGTCGACGCAATAACACAATGCCAGGTGGCGACCTTACCCCCAGCATCGGCCTTGCTCATAGCATCCATCCATATCAAAAATAGCTCTGCGACACATGCATGGACGCATGACTGCTTCGCGTGGCCGTAACTCCGCGTTCCTAGTTACTACAGTGCCTAGAATACACTATATAGTTACGCTTGTCCCGCGAAAAATCACAGCCGGCCAATGGGGAAGACAAGACGCACGTTGCGTTTTCCTCTGATCGGGCCGTAGTGTTCAATAACTCTAACATGCCGCGAGTGGGCACCTTAGCCCAAGTTCGGTGTACAATAAGTGACGATCTTCTGGCTCTCACACCACTTCCTCTGATTCCGCGCTCACCGTACAGCTACCACAAGCATCTATGACCACAAGGGTTTGTTTAATCATTGACCATGGACGTTAGTCGTCGGGATACAGATGCACCACCGAGCGTCAGCGTGCATGCATCCACGTTAAACGGTACTGTAACTGTCAAACACCAATAGACATTGTGCAAGCTCTCTTATATTAATGAACAGTAAGCATTCAACTACTTCTGCAAAGACATGTTTCACTTTCAGGTGATACCGATTCCTACTACAGAGGGATCAAGCATGTTTTTTTTTAGTAGGACAGCACGCACTACGCCATTTAGTAGGACAGCACGCACTACGCCACTTGGCTTTGTAGGTAAGAACCCTCCGGGTTCTTACCTACAAAGCCAAGTAGCGAGGCATACAAGCTGAGCTTAAACGAGTGCTATAGCGCGAACTGAAGACGAGGACGCAGACAGACAGACAGACAGACAGACACAGAACTTTATTGGGGTCCTGAGGAACACTACCGCTCAAGGCGGTAGAGCAGCGGGCCGCTCCCACGTCGGGACGGGTAGGCCGAGCCTCAGAGAAAAAAAATTCCCCATCTCCCGCTAAAGGAAACCATGTGTGGATGCGAAGCAGCTGGGAGATAATCAGCTTGAGCGGGAGGAACGTCGCCGCTCTCATTTCACGGCAGTGGTCCGGGCGCTCATCGCGGCGCTGCACAGGAGAGACAATGAGGCGCGCGCGCTGCGTCATTTTCATACCGCGGAACTACCGTGGCGCCCCCCAGCGGAGTATGCAGCTGTCACACCACCTGTCGTGCGCACCGCTCCGCAGAGGATTCCTAGAGGAAAGGACGGGGGGGGGGGGGGGACCGTAGAAGAGGAGAGAGAGGGGGGAAGGGACGTGCATGCCCTGTGGGGGGTGTGGGACGCGGGAGCCGCTCCGTGGAGTAGAGGATTCTTGGAGGACAGAGGGGGAGAGGACGCGCATGCGTTGTGGGCGCCGCTCCTTAGAGTAGATGATTCCTAGAGTAGAGAGAGGAACGGGGTGAGCGTAGGAGAGCATAGGGGACGCGCATGCGCTGTGGGGGGGTGTGGGACGCGGGGGGCCTGCTCCGTAGAGTAGAGGATTCCTAGAGGAGAGAAAGGGGGTGAGCGTAGGAGAGAGAGGGGGGAGGGGACGCGCTGTGGTGGTGTGGGACGCGGGAAGGAGGGACGGACTAAGCGCCCTCCAAACACATGCAAGCAAGATTAAGGAATGGGGTCAACCTGGGCGACAGACACCACCTGCCTAGCCATTGCTAAGCAGCCTCTCTGTGCTCTCGGCCATGACTCAAGGAATGGGGTCAACCTGGGCGACAAACACCACCTGCCTAGCCATTGCTAAGCAGCCTCTCTGTGCTGTCGGTCATGACTCTGATGACTGTGTTAGGGTTGACGGCCTTCATATTACTACAGTGTTCTGGTTCCCATAATGGGTGCTTCCCTACTTCATGAAAGTGGCCGGACGCGGGACGGGGGACGGGGGACGGCGGACGGGGGACGCGGGACGCGGGACGGACACGGGAGCCCCGAGCATAAGATGCTTCGCATCTAAAAGATTTCCTCATCTCCCGCTAAAGGGAACCATGTGTGGATGCGAAGCAGCGGGGACATGGCTGGCCTGAGCGAGAGAAACGTCGCCGCTCCCGTCGCCGCTCCACAGCGCATGCGCGTCCCACACCCCCCACGCGCATGCGCTGTGTGGGTGTGGGACGCGGTAAGGAGGGACGGACAAAGCCCCCCGCAAGCACATGCAAGCACGATCAAGGAATGGAGTCAACGGGACGCGGGTGGTGCTCCGTAGAGTAGAGGATTCCTAGAGGAGAGAAAGGGGGGGGAGCGTAGGAGAGGAGAGAGAGGGGGGTATGGGACGCGGGGAGGAGGGACGGACAAGGCCTCCGCAAGCACATGCAAGCAAGATCAAGAAATGGAGTCAACGTGGGCGACAGACACCACCGGTAGTGCGTGTTGTTCTTTGCTTGCAGCCACCACATGCCTAGCCATTGCTAAGCAGCCACTGTGTGCTCTCGTCTATGACTCTGGTGACTGTAGTGGTGGTTGACGGCCTGTAGTGGTAGTGGCGGACACAGCCCCGAGCATAAGATGCTTCGCATCTTATGCTCGGGGCTGTGTGTTTTATTTCTCAGTGAGAAATAAAAGTTGATTGATTGATTGATTGATTGATTGATTGATTGATTGATTGATTGATTGATTGATTGATCTAAAACGGGGACGTGTCCTGGTCTGCAGGTCTATGGGCACACTGCGCTTGCACAGGCGGCGCCTCCAACGCGGCGGCGTTCAGCGCCAACGCGGCCGTTTCCGCGTCCCTGGGGTGATAGCGTTCCCTCCTAGACCGCACGCGTGACTGCTTCCGCAAGCATGGTGTCGTCTGCTAGCATTCCTCTGCAACGGCTGTCTGGTTTTGTGACCGTAGAAGGTTTGAATAAATGTTTCGGAGGAGCAACCATTGATAAAGGAAAGATACTGTACCAGGCAGGTCGTGTGCATAATGATAAACAACTTGTCTTTGCGGATGGAAGCGCGGTGACCGGTCGGTGTGTCCCAAACACGCATCAACACTCTATCGAAGACCATCATGTAGATAGTAAGGAAGGAACTTTATTCAATGATCTCGTTTTATTTCATTCCGTTTTCTTGTCTTGAAGCTCTGTCGAAACAGATGCGCCACTGACGCGACCTGCGACTGCAGAGCAGGCATAGCCGGCAAGCGCAAGCACGTTGTGGCAGTGGTCGTGTACCTGTAGAGATTTGAAAGCGAATCGAAAAGAAGCCATGCGAGTGTCACATGATAGTCACGTGAGAGCCAGTCACAACCACTATAAAATAAAAAAACTGATTTTTGCACGACGTTTATTTGGTTATTTAAAGTTAACAAAACTAACATACGAGCATAAAAAGCGCAAAACAGGTACACCAGTCTTAAAAACAGAAACTGTGAATCGAATACGTCTAGAACGAAATCTGTCAAGCCTAAAAAACGCGCAAAACCCGCATAAATGTTAGCGCACCTTTCGTAGCATTCACATGAGTGAGCTGTTTCAGCCTTCTTCTAAGGGGATGGAAAAAATCGTTCGGTGGCAGGCTGGTTGCTCCTGTTTGCTGGGCTTAGCATTGCCCACGAAATGCCTAATGCAACTTCTGCTATTTTTTGTGGGCTCCTAGATTGTTCCATCAGCTGCGCATGAAGTAAAAACGAGGATTAAACAATCTCTTTGCGATACCGATTCAGCGTGAAAACAAGCACATCGCAATTTAGAGAACATGATTAATGGGTGTATCGCAATTAAGGCAGGTCTGAAACACTGTTTCATTCCATGGGCGACTCTCTCTGGAATAAACGTAACACGCTGCATCGAATAAAACGACAAAAAGTCTTACTTGTCATGCCGAACAAGTTGTATTCAACGTTAATTGGCGTCTCTCCATCGCCTAGTGAGCCTTGGGCAAGCGGTAAAGCTTTGTTCCAGGTGAATTGCTGTAGGTATTATTACAGCCCATAACACAACAAACATTGTTGCTGCGACGCTGAGCCATGGAACGACCGCCAATGAAGAAACGTTTTGCAAAATTGCGGAAAAACACGGCGTAGCTGGCACGAATGCTGCCATCGGCCGCGGCGTTCCAAACCTTCTATCACCCCACGGACGCGCGCGCCGCCGCTAGAGGCGTTCCCGTCAGCGGAAAGTTTTCAGGTATTTGTATAGAAAAAGCGTCGACACGCAGTGGAGAAAAAGAACTAGGAGGCTCACCAGTAAATATACGGCTAGCAGTGTGGGCGACATGGCAACAAGGAGCATTAAGCGAAAAGTCAGAGAGGCGGAGAGGACTTATTGGATGACAGCGCTGGAAAAGAAGCCGGCTCTCAGTGACTACCGAAAGGGAAAAAACGAAATAAGGAGGGAGAGGTTTTATGATAATTCAAGGGGAAGCGCTTTACTGTTTGGAGCAAGGTCGGGTTACCTTAGAACGCGTAGCTATAAAGCGAGATTCTGTAACGAAGAAGAACAATGTACATGCTGTGGGGGGAACTAAGGAAACGATGGAACATGTACTGATTGAGTGTGGCGATATCCACCCAGATATACGTGTGGGCACGAGTCTACATGAAGCCTTGGGTTTTAGGGACAAGAACGGAAAGCTGAACACGTCCGCGATAGAAATAAGTAAGAGACGGTTAGAGTATTGGTGGCAGAAAAGTAGAGATAAAGGACAAAAATGAAGAATGGGGAAAAATAAGGTCATTCTGCCTTAAGAAGCAGAGAGATGGACCGTGAACTTATATTTTTCTTTGCTGTAATAACATAGATTTAATCAATGTAGATAAGGCATTAGGCCAACATAAAAAGAAAGTTTTTTTTCGAGCCTGGTGGCAGACATGTCACCGCCCCGTTATAAAGGGGACGCTCATAGCATCCATCCATCCATCCATCCAGTTAGAAGCGCAGTCTGCCCCATGACATACGAACTAGCCCAAGCCCTTCTAATCGTGAATTCCATTGGCCGATTCGGGGGGGCTGACGAAATGGGCGCCGGAGCCATCCACTCCGGCGGAGGGCAACCGAAGGGAATCTACCAATGGAACACAGGCGCAACGGCAGCAGCTCAAGTTGACGCTGCGACGCACCAGTCATTTTTCTTCCGAGACGCGACTCGCCTTCACGGGGCTGTGGTGGCTAGGTGGTGTGAGCATCGGCGACACGACGCATCCGCGCGTCTGAATCGCGCGGGTGGGCGTTCACCAAAATCTTCGTGATTGTGCAGGAACGCGTTCCCCGGCCGTCTGTGCTTCTCTTTGCCGTTCAGTTGCGCTGAACGGCGCGGAGCGCTTGCGACTTCCGCTCGAATCCGCCGCTTCTCGCGCTCTGCCAAGGAAATAAATATAGCGAGAGCACTCTGCCAACGGAACAGACTTGCTCCGCATGGAGCAGAAAAAGTGCTACCGGAAGTGATCCGAATCTGCCAAACACCATAAGTTATACTAGGCGCCCCTTTCCCATGTGAATGGGGCTCAATGGGAAATGCTCAGGGGCAGGATTTTCCTGATGAGGGGCTCACCTTCTGCCAACATACATATTTAGCGTACATTAAAAAATTAAGCTGTGTGGATCCCCCGTGCAGAACCCTGTATTAGTGGTTGGCCAACTAGAAAGTTGCGAGTATTTACGCTAGCTTGAAAATCTCGCCATTGGTGAACTTGAAAATTTAGGGCCTGAGCCGATACCGGGATTCACCATAACATGTAGTCGTTACATCAGTGTACAAAATTGTAATGCATGATTAAATGAGGACCGCCTGTGCGGGGAAAAGAAGCGTTTTGTGCGGCAGTAAGGATCAAGTCTGGGTCTGTTGGGACATAACGCTGAAAGCGCGAACCAGTCAAGGAGACGATGGGATTATACGAGAAGTGACACACAACGACTGGACTATCAACTGTGCTTTACTAGTGAGCAACACCTTCCAGTGAAACCAAGGGCGCATGCGCTGTTAAAAAAAAGGGGGGGGCCCACTTGAAGACGGAGATTTTACCGCCAAGGTGATAGAAAGCCATATTAATTCTGCATCAATGAAATGCATGCAGTGCACAGCTGACACAGTTGTCATGGTGCATGTTGATATTGATTGATGCAGAAGGGTTCCTGTCACTTTGCCGTTAAAATCTCGGTCTTCAAGTGGGCCCCATTTTGTTTTTTAACAGCGCGTGCCCCTGTGGTTTTATTACTGGAATTAGATGTTGTTTGCTAATCAAGCACAGTTGATAGTCCAGCCGTTGCGTGTGTCGCTTCTCCCGTCGTGTTCTTGACGGGTTCATGCTTCCGGCGTTTGTGACGGCATTGCAGCTGAGACGATTGGCTTCTAAAAAAACCATGCAGTAGCACCGAATTTGAATGCCACATGTCACGTAGTACCACCCCTCACGCCATCACTCTGTGCTGGTTGCACCTCCGAATGTGTCCATGTGGCAACGCATTGTGACGCGGCAGTTCTCCTTTCTCTGTCTAGTGGTAAAGGTGACCCGGAGGTCGTGGGATCGAATGCCGGCCGCGGCGCCCGCATTTTCGAAAGAGGCGAGGCCCGTGTGGTTAGATTTAAGAGCAGGTTAAAGAAACCCAGGTGGTCCGGAGTCCTCCACTACGGCGTCTCTTATAATCGTATCGGGGTTTTGGGACGTTCAACCCCAACAATTACCAAGTTACCCTGACTTCTCTCGTGCGTACCAGTGCTACAAACTGATCTCGCCTCTGAAAGAGAGCAGGAAGCTGGCAAGCAGTTCAATTGCGTCGCCATCGATTTTCGTGTAAGTCGCCCCGCAAGCAGTGGGTACACCTCCAGAAGCACGGCGGTGCAATCTTGAGAAGCTTTGCTGCCGGAAGTACGGACGAACGGAACTAATGCAAAAAGCCGCCGTGGCGGTCCAATAGTTACGGAGACGCGCTTTCTATCGCAAACAGAAAAAGCTGCGCGTTCGTGTATTATTTTGTCTCATGCGCACCTTGATGCTACCTCTGTGCAGAACCAGTACCGGTTACTCTACGAAGTGGCCTGCGCACTGGCGACCCCCAAGCACAGCAAGCTTCGCTGATTCGCCCAGATGCATTCCGTCCTTTGCGGAGGCCGCCCTCATTCGTTGCTGGACGCCAAGGGCGGCTGTCGCTGCGCTCTCTCATTTAAGTGTATTTACAATGTGCGGTTGCATTTCTGTGAAGTAAAAATGTTTTAGGTTTTTTTTTTCTTCAATGGCGGGTTTCTCGTTCGTGTACCGTCAGTGTTGTTTAATATTTATCTTAACGTTCTTTCCGCCCAGAAAGTACTCGTACGCATGTGCGATTTCATTGAAGTACGCTTCAAAGAGCGCATGATTGAATTTCTGTTATTCGCAGTGTTGCATACGTTTAATTGTAAATATTACTTCTTTTATTTCAAACTTCACTTCCCCGCTTCATCGCGTACAACATGCTGCAGCAAACTTCAGAAAAGAGAGTACCATTCCTGTAAGTTCATTGATGACTCACTGTATGCAAGAACTGTTAAGACCAATGCAGAGAAAATTTTAACTATGGCTGCATTATGGTCCGGTTGTGTGCAAGTGATCTTTTAGAAGAGGGTGTCATAATGTCTCGTATGTTAATGACTGTGTATATCACAAATTTATTCCACAAAACGAGACCGGGCCAGGATAGCAGTGTGTTTTCCGCATTGTTGTACGCACACGACGTAGCTCAACTTTTCACGTTCGTGCACAAGCTTTCGATTCACAGCTTGCTTTCATTTCTTCACTTGCTCGTGAACTTGTACGTGGCATCCTGTATGTGCATCATCGTAATTTCAAATCACGCTGTGCTGTATCGCAGATGTGATACATGTTTCAGTGAATCAGGATACCTGTTCCCGTAAATATTTCACAAAACACAAAGGCACCCCGCTGGTAGTTGTGATAAAATTTTTACTTGCATGTATAGAATTGCCTGCTGGGTATTTGCTTTATACAATGTCGTCAAGTGTTTTGTTTAAGAGGACGTGCCCGCATGGGCCGATAGGGGGGTGGATCGGCAAAAAGTTGGAGGATATTAAAAAGACGCCGTAATTGCACATAGGGCCTTTGGAGACTTATCGACTCTCTCTCGTCGTGACAGTGTCGCGGCTACCGCCCACCTTTCGCTCGTTAAGCCACCGTAGCTACTGCGGCACGAGCAGCTTCCCATGGCTACAATCGTTGCTCACGCGTCGTACTTCTCACGGCAGCTACGCGACCGAAAGAAAATGCGGCTCAACCGTGAGAGTCGTTTCTCTGCGCAGACGCAACAAGTGCGCCTTCCCGAAGCACCAGTGCAGCCGGCCGCCTAAGCTAACCTGGGAAGGAACCTTTGTTTTAACCCCGTAATGCCCACTGTATAATTTTAAACGCCGAATTTAATGCCTCAGAAAAGGTAACAAGCATGTCAGAGCTTCATGGAAAAGCAGTTACTGCATATTTAACATGCGATAATGGAGTTACACCGAGTTTACACATTTCGTCAATGTAAATAGTCATTTTAATTAAGACTAATTAATGTATCCCTCAAATAAAATTTCACTCGTCTTTTTTTTCTTAAAATGAACTCTACGAGAAGAGTAAAAAAAAGGTGAGGGTTTTCTCACAATTTTTCTCAAGGCTTGTGGGCATTACAGGGTTAAGCCGCATAACAACCCGCCGTAGTTATCGGTAAGGCTCTCATTACTAGCTCAATGACACGGGTTCGACCACCGGCATCCCGATGGGGGGACGAAATGCAAGAACGCCGGTGTACTTGGATGAATTCGGGTACGCCATAACAGTTTGTGAAAATGTGTCCCGACTCCGCCGCTACGGTGTGTCATATCGCGGTTCTGACACACCAACGTCATTTTTTTTTCAACTGGAATACTAGGAAATCCACGTCAATTTGCCACATGCAAAGGACAAGTTCATCGACGTCGGAAAGCACTGTACTGGCCAACAAGGCCGCGGACGAGGGCTGCTGGGGTTGTCCTGCTTGTACTCGTCCGCGTAGTACAATGTTTCGCAGCTGCAAGCACAATCGATGCTTGTCGGGAAAACATTGACCGGCTGTGTCAAGCCCAGCCCTGATTCAATGAGAGAGGGCGATGCACTGCACATGACTGCAGAATCGGCCTCACACGCGCGACCATGTAACTACGATGCGCTCCTCCAGCAATGAACGCTCCATGCGTGTTTCTATATACGGCACCTAAAACCTTACGCTCTCCAGTGCTCCTTTCGATTATTGTGCATATCGAAAACACTCACCTGCACATTTTCAGTCTATGCCCTGATTATTCTGCGGATCAACTGGCGTGCAAAAGTGCTGAGACAGGTGCATTAATTATAGGAGCAGATGCGTAAAAGTCGGGTTTCGGCCAAGAAGAGTGCGCTCCACTCCGCTAACTTTTTTTTTTTTTTAGATGGACGCCTGTTCACGAACGGAAGCGCGGAGAAGAGAGCACTTCAAAGTTAACTGAGAGGTCATTTTGCGCACCCATCACGATCTGAGATTTGAAACTGCGACGACAACCAACGCCTAGACGTGCTGGCAAACACCACAAAGTTCAATGAATGCTAGATCGCTCCCGGGCAGGCATTGTCGCCTCCGTTTGTCAAGGGCGACAAAACGAACGCGCCGAAATGAAGCTCACCGAGCCTCGACGAAAAGAGCGAGCGAGAGTGTTGTGCCACCCTATGGCATTGTGCTAATTACCTCGCTGGGACTGCAGTCATATCGCCCACTCCAAAAAAAAAACTTAAGGCAGCTTCGCACTCGGGGTGCCGAGCCTGAAAGAAGGGCGGAGCTGGGCAGCCTCCTTTGTTGCTCTTCGCTTTTCTCTTTCTTTCCTCCTCTCTTTCTTTTATTGCGATAGCAATTATATGGATACTCTCGGCTGCTTTGCGCCGTCCCCGTCATGTCCCGTATATACATATATATATATATATATATATATATATATATATATATATATATATATATATATATATATATATATATATATAAGCCACGAGGAAAAATAATTCAGAAAAATATATTCCGCAGTAAAGTAGATAGGTGGGCGAGTTGGAACTGATTCATATTGAAAACTTATCAGCGCGAACGGGACGGAGCACAAAGGAGAGGACACTACACAACACAAGCGCTGTCTAACAACTGAAGTTTTATTTGAAAGAAAAACAACCACCTTGAAAACCAACAACGCATGCGCGAAAGTTAACTGTTATGAAAGAACTCATTGAGCTTACGTAGCTCACAATCTAAAAGGCAAACGGACGGCTCAGATATGCAATCATCTCCCGCATCTTTTATGAAGTACGCTTCCGCGAGTTCCCGTGCCCTTCTATCACTATGTTTGCGCAGGATGACAGTGTTGTCAAAGAACGGTTTGCAGCCACACGCCCTACAATGCGTCGAAAGGTGTGACGTCGGCGTTCCCTTCAAGGTGCTATTGTGCTGGCGGAGTCTTTCGTTGATGCATTTCCCGGACTGGCCTATATATACCCTGCCGCAGGAGAGGGGTATCCTATAGACCACACCGACAGAGCAGGAAACGGGGGGGTTTGCGATGTTTCATCGTGCAACCAGCACGCGAAGTTCCTCTAGCCTTGTTCTCAATCGCAGCACAAGCTTTTCCAACTTTTTGGTTTGAAGAGAAGAGAACATCGACGTCGAAACTTTTTGCTATCTTCTTAAAACGATGGGACAGCCGGTGCACGTAAGGCATGACGGCATATCTCCTAGTTTTGGGGGGACGTTGAGGTTCCTGACAGGCTACTTCGGGTGTTAGAGCTCGGTCCGAAGTTTTGCTTTGAGCCTAAGCTGTCTACGCTCGACACCTTGGCCCTTTCCCGCTCAATCTCGCAACAGGTCCCTGAAGGGGAGCGAACTTCATGCATAAGGACCCTTGTCTCAGCCACATCTCAACCAAGAGGTAGGCCCACACCTTCAGGGGGGACTGGGACCACTTGTGAACTTCTTTGTTGATAATCATTTGAGACTGTTGCTGTCGGACAAGGAAGGTCACTTCGTGGTACTTCATCAGAAGGCGTTTTCGGAGAAAGCCTTGAGCGCTGTCTCGAAAAATTTCAAGCCTTCACCTTTAAAGTCTAACCGCGTAAAAAAGCAAGCCGTCTCCCTTCTGAAAGAGTTTGGCCTTGAGCGCATCGCCTCAGCGGTTGAAAAGGCACGCCTGGACACTCTTCAGGTTTTCTTTGCCGCAAAAACACACAAGCCTGATGTCCCGTTTCGCTGCATTGTTTCCGAACGTTACACTTGGCAACACGAAGTATCCGGCTACCTGCTGAAGCACCTTTCTACCCTACTTGTCGTGGACCCTTTTCGAGTGTCTAATTCCTGTGCTGTTGTGGAGTTTCTAGCGATCAGTAATCCTAGTCATTGCGAAGCGTTCAGTCTCGATGCGGAAGATTTGTTTTATTCTCTCCCGCACGACCAGTTGATGAAATCTGTGAAATCTTGCATCACCGGGGATAACGATGAACTGGCCTTTGTCAATAGTAGCCTAGTTTCTGTTGAGGCGTTTCTGGTGCTATTGAGCTTTTATTTAAAGTCCATCTTTGTAACGTGGGAAGGGAAGCTGTTCATACAGGAGTCTGGTGTATGCATCGGCTCTAAGGTGGCACCTGTTTTGAGCGATATTTTTCTAAGTACTGTTGACCGGCTTGTAGACTGTGAAGCGCGTGATCTGGTAGTGAAAATCTTTCGCTACGTCGATGACTACCTTATTCTTTCCCGGAAAGGGTGTGCCCTTTCCAACATGTTAACCTTATGAAGTTAAGTTATCCTGTTGCGAGATTGAGCGGGAAAGGGCCAAGGTGTGAAGCGCGTGATCTGGTAGTGAAAATCTTTCGCTACGTCGATGACTACCTTATTCTTTCCCGGAAAGGGTGTGCCCTTTCCAACATGTTAACCTTATGAAGTTAAGTTATCCTGTTGCGAGATTGAGCGGGAAAGGGCCAAGGTGTGAAGCGCGTGATCTGGTAGTGAAAATCTTTCGCTACGTCGATGACTACCTTATTCTTTCCCGGAAAGGGTGTGCCCTTTCCAACATGTTAACCTTATGAAGTTAAGTTATCCTGTTGCGAGATTGAGCGGGAAAGGGCCAAGGTGTGAAGCGCGTGATCTGGTAGTGAAAATCTTTCGCTACGTCGATGACTACCTTATTCTTTCCCGGAAAGGGTGTGCCCTTTCCAACATGTTAACCTTATGAAGTTAAGTTATCCTGTTGCGAGATTGAGCGGGAAAGGGCCAAGGTGTGAAGCGCGTGATCTGGTAGTGAAAATCTTTCGCTACGTCGATGACTACCTTATTCTTTCCCGGAAAGGGTGTGCCCTTTCCAACATGTTAACCTTATGAAGTTAAGTTATCCTGTTGCGAGATTGAGCGGGAAAGGGCCAAGGTGTGAAGCGCGTGATCTGGTAGTGAAAATCTTTCGCTACGTCGATGACTACCTTATTCTTTCCCGGAAAGGGTGTGCCCTTTCCAACATGTTAACCTTATGAAGTTAAGTTATCCTGTTGCGAGATTGAGCGGGAAAGGGCCAAGGTGTCGAGCGTAGACAGCTTAGGCTCAAAGCAAAACTTCGGACCGAGCTCTAACACCCGAAGTAGCCTGTCAGGAACCTCAACGTCCCCCCAAAACTAGGAGATATGCCGTCATGCCTTACGTGCACCGGCTGTCCCATCGTTTTAAGAAGATAGCAAAAAGTTTCGACGTCGATGTTCTCTTCTCTTCAAACCAAAAAGTTGGAAAAGCTTGTGCTGCGATTGAGAACAAGGCTAGAGGAACTTCGCGTGCTGGTTGCACGATGAAACATCGCAAACCCCCCCGTTTCCTGCTCTGTCGGTGTGGTCTATAGGATACCCCTCTCCTGCGGCAGGGTATATATAGGCCAGTCCGGGAAATGCATCAACGAAAGACTCCGCCAGCACAATAGCACCTTGAAGGGAACGCCGACGTCACACCTTTCGACGCATTGTAGGGCGTGTGGCTGCAAACCGTTCTTTGACAACACTGTCATCCTGCGCAAACATAGTGATAGAAGGGCACGGGAACTCGCGGAAGGGTACTTCATAAAAGATGCGGGAGATGATTGCATATCTGAGCCGTCCGTTTGCCTTTTAGATTGTGAGCTACGTAAGCTCAATGAGTTCTTTCATAACAGTTAACTTTCGCGCATGCGTTGTTGGTTTTCAAGGTGGTTGTTTTTCTTTCAATAAAACTTCAGTTGTTAGACAGCGCTTGTGTTGTGTAGTGTCCTCTCCTTTGTGCTCCGTCCCGTTCGCGCTGATAAGTTTTCAATATGAATATATTCCGACGCGCGGAATCAAACGGGCGACCTCTCGCTCCGCAGCGCTAACCGCTAGGCCACAGAAGCGCACGTCCTTCAGCATACTAACGGCGAGCTATTTATATACACTATTCACCGCTGGCGGTACGCCGATCTCGGGGGAATATCAGCGTGTTCTCTGCCTTACCAGCAAACCGGCGAGATGGCGCAAAGTGCGCGCTCGGCGCCCCGCTCATTGCGATGCGTTAGCTCCTAACCTGCACTTTGGCCTGCAGGGCGTAGTCGCCTTTGCCCGGGCGCGCGCGCTTATCTTGGGGCGGCGGGATGGGGGGCAGTTTTACATCGTGTGCTTTCGCCGGAAAGATTGCGTTTAGGTTACAGAGCGCACAAAGGTCACTTCACTCGCTGCAGAGGCCCCGTTTCCCAAAGAAGCGCGCTGTTCAAACATAGTGAAGTAACAACTGTGACACTTGTTAGTGCTTTTGTCTGGGCAAGTTGGTGCGACATTTGAGAAAATAAAAGAGCACGAAAGACGGGACGAAAGACACAGTACGACAGGACCAGTGCTGATCCTGTCGTACTGTGCCCGTCTTTCGTGCTATTTTATTTTCGCAAATGACACTTGTTAGCTCGCTCTCGTCCTGTGTATACCTGTGCGTATGTTTCGTGCGTCCTTTCTGTTTGAGCAGTGCGTTAAGTGTCGAGCTGCGAACGTTGTTAGTTCGCGCGTGTGTTCTTTTCGTGCTTCCTATGCGCTTGAGCAGTGCGCTCCAAGTTTCGATCCGCTTGCCGTTCTTAGCGTGAAATGCCAAGTTGTCGCTATCGCATTCAGTGGTTCGCCCTTCGGCGAAACTGTGACTTTTTTCTGCTTTTTTTTTTTGTTTGTTCTCTCTTTATTTCTATTTATTTCTTCCTCTATCGTTATCAATTTGTTTCTTTTTCTTGCTCTTTCCAGTTTTCTTCCTCTTTTTTCTCTTTCTTAAGAGACTGTGTTTCGCGCTTGCTTCCTCTCTTTTTTTTCCCATCTTTATACGTGGTTTCGCCTGCGTTACGCCAAGCGCACTCATTTTGCTGATGATGATAAGTGATCATCATCAAGGCGCTCGAAGAGGAAAAAGACCTCTCCTTGGCGCGAGTGCGCGCTCCCACGGAGCGTTACGCCAAGCGAAGACGACAGCCCAGCCCCCTAAAGTGCTCGGCACTAAATAAAAAAAAGTTCACTTACTGCGCTTGCGTGGTCGCAGCGAAACATCGCTTGCTCACATCCGCTTTCGTTGCGGACTCCTCCTCGTCTGACAGCTTCGGAGCCGAGGGCTCTTGGTTGTCGTCGATAAACCTAGCGACAGGTGGCGCTTCTAGCAGCTGCTCAGCCCGGGATAACTTGGAGAGCGCATCTGTTGAACTCCTGAGAGAAGTCCTACTAGTGCGGTGGAGCGTCCCACGAAATTTCAATATGTGAATTCGCCATATGCAGCGTCCGCACTACATCTTCCCTTCATAAACGCTGCTTTCGAAGCAATAATATTTTGACACTAATGGCCTTACATCCATTCGTCCATTTATATCTATTGTGGTTGCCGCGCAGCATGTGCCGCATTTGCACTGTACTGATGGTAGGGATGGCGTGCTACACCAAGGCCAGATTTTATTGTGTCTTTTTGAGTGATCAATACAGTTGCATTTTAAACTGCTCATTCTGGCAAGTATACGTAGAAATTCTTCTATGGCCGTTGGTGCTGATCAATTTGTGCTGGCCTCGAGCAGTAACATTAGTCTCATGTGGACTCTGCAATCCCCGACGGTGACCTTCTCGCGTTATCTTGCTGCGAAAGCGAAGTCTACGTCCACGTTCTTGTGCAGATTTAGTGTCTACGTGCTAGATTCAGAGAGCTCCTCCTGTAACGTGAAGTGTTCCTTGAACAACGCACGCGATTGAATGTGATAAATCCTCATTTCGTACCTGTACTGATACAATGTTGTCTTTCGCGTCCTTCACTTGAGTACAAAGTACCCCTGGATGTGGGACATATCGCAACAGCTGTTCGCAGCCGTCCTTGTTCTCCCCGCGCTTGCTTGTTATTGATGACGTGGCAGTAAAGTACAGAGGTGGGTAAGTTGGAAATGATGCGTTGTAAAAAATTTTCAGCGCGAACAGGACGGAGCACACAATACAGCGCTCTTCGAGTGCTCCGTCCTGTTCGCGCTGAAAATTTTTTACAATGTGATATGGCTGCAGGCTAATCCACGACCACGCACATACAGATACGCACGCGATTTGCTCGTTGCATGTTTTTGTCCCCTGATCCTTCAATCTACAGGTATAACATAAGGAAGATAATATTCAAAACCGCTGTTTGCCGCCTGCTGTTCGTCATATCGACTTAATATCTGTATTGTACGCAATAAGGTGCATGGTTATCCTCTGCGGCATGCTGCGGGCCTACTCGTGGCCGGTATGAATTTCACTGGGCAACATGGAAGCCAGCATGATTTGTTCTAACGAGGTCATTCATAATCACTTTATCGAAAAGTTTTTATCTGAGCGAGTTGAACATGTGGAAGATGTTCTTCCTTAAAGACTGAAAGCCTAGTTCAAACCAGACACCCATAGGTCGTACCTTTCAATTCTTCTACGTTCGAAACGAGAGAGAATTCCAAACAAACGTCTATCACGTTCCAGCACGTAAGCCCTGTTCAGAACCTCTAGCACGCTTCCTACGTGAGTATGACGTGCACCTGGCACGAGTTCCAGCCAAAAAGACCAACTTGTGAGAGTGAAGGACCGCCTGCCCATGGAGCGCTCCCCGGTGTTGTTTACGGGATACGTTGCGCAGCCTGCAAGGGTGCATACTTCGGGGAGTCAGGAAACGCCGAAGCATCTCGGTCACGTTCTAAGACAGTTAAGCCTAACGACGGAAATCCATCTACGCACGCAGCCATTACTCAAGCCCACTTCTGGCAATGCATTCATTGTGAACAAGGCTTCCGTACGAGAAGCCGTTTGTTTGGACAGTCCGCCGTCTCTTTTCTGCTTAACCCTCCCGGCCACCAGTCATGCTCTCGACTACGTAAATTGGACTCAAGATGTGCGGTTGTTTGGTCAAGCGTGTCCGCCTCGGTGATGCAGTGGTTACGCTGCGCGGCTGCTGACAGAAAGTCGCGGGTTCGATCCCGGCCGCAGCGGTCGCATTTCGATGGAGGCGGAATGCTGTTGGCCCAGATACTATACGTTGTCAGTGCACGAAGAACACCAGTTGAGCGAGATTTCTCCGCTATGGAATGCCTCGTAATTACATTACGGATTTGGGACGTAAAACCGAAAAGAGTTTTAGCAAGTTACGGTACGCAAATGCGTATGACGGTGCAGCTCCTCCTTTGTCGGTCGTCGACCTCTTTCTAGTGAAGGCACCCCAACACCGCAATGGGGGGCTCCCACGCCTCGTTGTTACCGGCTAACGAGGAAGCTGTCGTCCGGGAGCGGCACAACGAGCGGGAAAGGAGGACCTTACCGCATTCGCGACTTGCTAAACCTCTCTGTTATCGCTACCATATCTCACATGGGTCGGATACAGATTTCCCGAGTACGTCCGTGATTGACTTAGGAGGACTTTTTGAGGGCCTAGTTGGTGCATACTGACATAAAAACTTGGCGCAATTAAAGACGAGACACACAAGCAAGAAACACGAGGGACTGGCGTCCTCGTGTTTTTTACTTGTGTGTCTCGTCTTTAAATTGCGCTAAGTTTTCATGTCCGTGATTGACTTTTGCGCATTAGTAAAAAGATGTGTTCTGGCCTGAAATGTATATTACGAAAATAAAAACAAAAAGTCTACGACTCATTTTGTTTGTGGCCTCGCCTTTCTTCCACGCACAGCGACCAAAGGCGGCTGTTAAACGCCTCCGAGTAGCCCAGCTGCTGCTGCTTTCTGCAGTTGCATCTAAAAACAAAATGCGACCTTGGCGTCTGGTCGAGCCTCCGCCCTCGAGCACAGCAGGTTCGAACAAAGCGGGGCGCTGCCCAAAACATTTGGCCACCACGGCACCTTCGTCCGTGCCAAGCTACGGAGAGGCCCTGGCCATTCGAGCAGCATAGCTAAAAAAGAAAAAATCTGGGCAAGGGCGAAGCATGTAGGGATGGGTGTTTCAGCTCCACTAGCGTGAAACCTGAGGAAGGTGGTGCCAAGCCCGAAACCGGACATGTAGGGAATCCTCAGGTGGCGCTTCTTCCTCTTCCCTACACGCCCGGTCCCCTACGGCGCGTAAGGAAGGGCGTTTCTGCTCCGCCGAAGTTGTCGGCCCTCTTCGTTTCTGGTGGAGTGGCAGTGGGACATAGCCGTTTTTATGATGGACTACGTGACACATAGCAGACGCCGACAAGACCACTCATGGGCACGTTACCGGTAAAAAGTAACACAGCTACAGTTACCTAAGCCAAAAAAGTAACTCTGTTACAGTTACCGAGTTTCCAAAAGTAACTTGTTACAGTTACAGTTACCATTAAAAAGTAACGTCGTTACTTTTCCGTTACCGCGTAAAATAACTAACTGATTACATACCAAATGAAAGAATTTTTTTTAAATAAAAACGTACGAAGAGGAACCGGGAGTGCGTAACGAGAGAAGACGACGTCCATGCAGTTTCTTCCGTGTGTTCTCCAAGGTGTATCAGACTCTGTTCGGAGAGCTTTGCGTCCGCTTGGCACATAAGCGTGCGCAGGGTTCAGAGGAAGTGGGGGGCGAGGGGTCTCCATCGCGCCCCCCCTCCCTATTAAGGCAATGTATGGGGCAGACTTTGCGGCCCCCCCTCCCCTCTGAGGTGATTAGGGGGGCGGTCGCCCCCCCCACCCCTTTTGCGCACGCCTATGGCTGTTCATACAAACCGTCTTTGAGCCCCGCTATACCTCGGGACACGTGTTCGCGAAACCCAAAGACATGTTGCCCAAATACAGCACACCTACGGACGATCAGTGCGAGATCATCAAGTACGATGATGGAAAGGAAAGGTTGCTAAAGTCAACCATGCAACTCTTTCTTAAACGGAGCTTGTTGAACACTGCTGCACAGGGTATAGCTTTGACCTAAACAATGCGACAACGCTTGATCATGAACGAAAGCGAGGGGGGGGGGGGGGGGGGCTTCTGGAGACGTGGTTCATTCGCCATGACGCATCGGTTTGCAACAGCAAGCGCAGCCTCCTACCGAACATTTGTGAGGACATGTGTGTGTCTAATGGACTGATCGCAGTGCGCAAATTTTCTTTTTCTTTTTTTGTTGCCAGTGAATGCAGAGGATGCCACCTGCACAGGAGGCAAAACGTCTTTCATTTTGTTAATAATTCTTGTGTTAAGTCGGAGTAGGCCTTTGACAATCAATTTCACAGAAGTTTCAAATTGCTTCGCTAGTTCACAACACTTCTGGCTTTCAGCCTTTTCGCGATGCTGTTTTCTAGTCACCTGTCAAACAGGATTAGCTCGGCGCCTCGGACGAAGGAATTCTCCACTGACACACCAAGAACACAGTTAGAAGCTCAAGTGATGAAAAGATTATATATGCCCCCCCCCCCTCCCCCCCCCCCCCCCAAAAAAAATAAATAAGGACGTGAACTTAGCAAGCTGTTCAGTCGAAGAGACATGTAGTTTACAAGTAAACTTCGAACATGGCCTTCTGCAGGGAAGCTTAGCGACTTCTCCTGAAGTGCGAGGGGAGCCCTATTGGAAAGTTGAAAGGTGGAGAGCATATGGTAAAGAGAAAGTTGGAAAAAGTGAAAAGCGTGTAACATCGGCCTTTTGCTGTTGGATAAATTGTTATAAAAACAGAAGTAACTGTAACGGTATTTTCCGTTACAGTTACCGTGTAAAAAGTAACAGTGTTACAGTTACAAGTTACTCCAACTTAAGTGTAACTAGTTACAGTTACAAGTTACTGAAAAAAGTAACTAGTTACCGGTAACGCGTTACTAGTAACTAGTTACTGCCCAAGACTGGACAAGACCAGCCTCTAAGGTGCTTCGCACCTAAAATTCAGCCTCGTAGCGGACACTGATGAAAGAGCGAGGCTGGTCGCATACATATGTTTTGCAAGTCTTTCAGATGTGTTGCATCACTGCTCTTTATCAAACACCCTTTGTTAAGCATTGAGGAGGTAGCATAGCATAGCCACCACCTTTTATAACCGCAAAGTATCACGTGACTACGGTAACGCGCATGTTGGGCCTTGTTCCTTTTTAGCGGAACTTGTGTGTTGTGGAATGTACCCAATTTCTGTGGCACATACGCGTTCACGATGAATGAATCAATAAACTTGAGTCCTTCGGGCGAGGCGGGGGGGAATGACCCCTGTTCCGTCCCGCTCTGCGTCGCGTTTATGATGGTGATAGTTTTCCGATAGGCGCCACGGATTTCTCTCGTTTCTTGGGCCTTCATCTTTAGTTGTGGGATTTTCTGTGGCGCATAACGATGCCCACCTGCGATAACGCGGCATTCGACCAAGCACAGCTTCGCTGTCCCGTTCGTATAGCACGGAGGAGGCCTCTCCAGTAAACATCGAGGATGTCGTTTGACACAACGAAGCAGAGCAAAGCATTCGGGACGTCACTATTTTAAGTGCACCACAGTAATTGTGATGTGAAGGAAGTAAAGGACAACTTGCCGCCCGTAGGGAGCGAACCCTCAGGTTACAAGCCCGATGCTCTTGCCGATTGAGCTCCATGGGAACCTGGGAGTCAGCGCTGCTCGTAGTCATGACGGCCAGTGCAGAACACTCTTCTTGCCAGCTCTAGTCGCCTAATCCTTGAACGAGCTGACGCCCTCGCATGCTAGCTCAAGGCATCGAGTCTGCCGGAACCTCGTTCTGAACGAAGGAAGGAAGGAAATTTCCAGGGCTCATTTCCTTTTGCTTGGCACGACCTTGATGAAAACCAGCGGAGCCAAGGAAAGCATTGGTTCCATTCTTTTAGTGTAGTGCAGCAATTGCGATAACGGAAAGAAACTGCCACCGGCAGGGTGCGAACCGGATTTTCCTAACCTTACAAACAAACGAGCCCTAAATATTCTCTTGCACTTGTCCAATATGTTCCCGAAATGAAACATCTTATTGCGGCCATAGGTCGGCAAAAAAAGTGCAACTCACTCAGACTCACTCAAGACATATATCTTGCGTTTGGACTCCCTCAGACGCACCAAAATTTTCCTGAGTCGGACTCACTCGGACTCACATTCACGAAAATTTTCTTCAGCCAGACTCACTCGGACTCAGACTCACCAAAATATAACTCACCCGGACGCACTCAGACTCACAGCTCGATCTGAGTCAGAGTGAGTCGACTCCTGAGGGAAATCGCCGACCTATGATTGCGGCAGCACAAAATTTTGCAGTTCGAGAAAGTGCTTGAGGAGGAAGAGGACAAAACTTTCACTGCAAATCAATTATAATCCGCCCGACTCTTGGCCGATCCCCCCTGAGTGGCCAATCATTCAAGGAGCATCATCATCATCATCAACTAACTTTTAAATGCGAAGCATTTCTTTGCGTACGGAAAGCACTTTTGCGTTTCTATCTATCTATCTATCTATCTATCTATCTATCTATCTATCTATCTATCTATCTATCTATCTATCTATTTATCTATCTATCTATCTATCTGTCTGTCTGTCTGTCTGTCTGTCTGTCTGTCTGTCTGTCTGTCTGTCTGTCTGTCTGTCTATCTAGCCGCCTACGTCTGGGTGCTCTCTTGATCGCCGCCTTAACTGGGGGTACACCAAAATTTGTATGGGAGAGTAAGAGGTATTGACGAATATGTTTGGCTGGTCATGACATCAATAACGTGAAAAATAGTCGTCAAACCCTTTACTGCAAACATGCGTGGCACATACCCTTATAGCACGGGAAGTGATATAAGGGTATGCACCACAGGTGTTTGACAATCCCAGGAACGGCGAGGACAGACACTAGTAATTTAAATGCCAGAGCGTTAAGAAAAACTGACGTCGGCAGCATTGACCCGACGAATGCGAATAATAAATTTCAGGGTCCCAGAAGGAATCGTACCCAAGAAATTTGCCTGGCAATCAAGTATTCTACCACAGAGCCACGCCAGGTCTCGGAACTATTTTGAAAAAAAGACCCTATGCAGGCGTAATGTTGGTGAAACGTCAGTTGTGGTTGCAGTGCTGGCTATCTAATTTTATAAATATTACATATGTACTCCTATGAGGCCGGCGCCATTTCGGGTTAACTTCAATTGTATACTTAAGCGCCATCCACTGTAGTTGGTTCACGAAGCGCTATCCAGGGCTACCATCCTCGCAGGCACAAGTGCTACACCAAAATAGAAGTGCACCAAGCACAAGTGCTACACCAACACCAGAATCTTATCGCTTCTGGTGTTGGTAATACCCATGTTTCTGTTGGCATCGTTACGCAACTGTAAACATCTGGTTATAAGAAATATATGCGACTGTTCAACATATGTCCATGCGTTCATTTCTACTTATTTTTAACGTCATTCCGTAACGTTAGGCTGAATAAAAAAAAATCACGAAACAGTCACATTCCCTCCGCATGCTTCGCATAACATCAATTCCCATTGTACTTGACATCTGCCAATTTTTGTTTCTTCGAATGCGGGAGGCGACGACCGCCATGTCCACTTTGTTTCTATGGCACTCAAAACACATTATTGCCGTCATTTTCGTTGTTGAAGGAACACTAAAGTGAAACAATAAATCGGTTTAGATTAATAAATTGTACTCTTAGAACTCTAATGCAGGTAACTTCACATAACATAGATCAACGTTAAGGTTTCATTTTAAAATTTCGCGCCAAAACTCCGCGCGTCACGTCATGGAGTTCAAAGTACTTTTTTTTTTTCGTATTTCGGTGACATTGGCTGAACGTGATATCCTGAAACTTGGTACGTTAAATCTGTGGCCCCCTCCGAGGACGATGCACTTGGTTTTTACCGATCAGGAACCAAGCACGACCTAGTAGACGCCGTAAAAATCTCTGAGGTCAAGTTGATTGGTGCGAGAATTTCAAGGTGGCGTGGCATTTTCTTCTCGCGTGTTGCCAAGCGTCGCGGCAAGGGAGGCGTCTACGGTGTTGTGAAATTGTAATTTACTGATAAGCGAAAAATCGTTTTTTACTCGAGTGACCCTTTCATTTCAAGTGCAAGGGCGAAACGTGACAGGGCAGGCGACGACCGACGCTCTGCCTTCGTCACGCGAAAGGAGGCGTCCTGGCATGGCTCCGAAAGAGCGGCTGGGCGCGGTCACCTTTTCCGGAGGGTGATTAGCAGACGGCTGATATACCCTTGTCCGTGCTGTGCTTTCACTGCTGTGACGCGAAAAGGTCGCTTCGCTCGCGGTGGCGCCAGCGTTTTCGTGAGCTACGCCAGGTCGGATGCTGGCCTTAGTTCGCATTATTGACTCACTCTTGCGGCGAAACTGATCTTTCGCATGCAAGACGGGTTTCCCACGCAGAGAGTAATGATCACACACAGTGACTCGTATAAAACATTAGCGCCGTTTGTCCAGAGGATCATGCAAGTTTAAACGTTGACACTAACGAGAAAAAATGAACTTCCAATGTAACTTGGAAGTTCCCTCTGTCCGAAGACAGCTTCTTTTCTACCATCCCCCCCCATCTTTACTTGTTAAAGATGGCAAATAAAGAATTTCATTTCATTCATTCAACTTGATCAAAACTTCTTTTTGGGCGAGTTGGCTCATCGTAGAGCGAGGGAGTACTCGGCGCGAACACACACCCACAAGACACACAGGCGCTGACTTGCTACTGATTTTTAATGGCAGAATGAAACACATTATAAATGCCAGAGTGAAGCATGAAGAGGGGTAACAAGGTTTTTCAGCGCACAGCGTCATCGACGCTAGAAGCTTGGATGGCTTCCTGTGTCGTTGGCGCTGTGGGCAACGTTTATAGAACCTGTTCAGTTGCCAAACTCTCCGCCTCCGCCATACTCTGAAAGCGGCGCAAAACCTACTTCCGGTCCAGGTGGCGCTACCGCAGCAACAGGCTCTACTTAGCAGACGACGAAGCGGGAGCGAGCGTCGCGCATGCAGCTGCTATCCGCGCAAATATTGAGTTGCTTGAAAACGCAACGACGAGAACGATTAGTTTTTATCTTCAGGTAATCGTGCAGGTTTAATCCATTAGCAAGAATGTTTAAAAGTGCGTTAGATGGTGTTCTATGTTGCGCGAACTATAGCAAGCACTCAGTGCTCGGCGGACGCTGCGGCTTTCATAAACTTCAGCGCGACAGGCATTAGTGTTGATCATTGTCTAAATCCACTTTTCAATAACAAAGCGAGCAGCTTCGACAATGTTTTTCAGCTAAAGGGGAAGACTTCAAAGTTTCTGGTAGGTCCTGTGAAAAACCCAACTACCGAATTTCATCGGAGCCGCGCGAGTTGTGCACTGGGTTGTGCTCACATCCTTCGCATAACCCATTACGGTTTCTTTTAAGTGCCCAAGAAGCGTCAGGAAGATTAGGAAACATCGCTTAAAATTGTCATGCAGATCGACTAAGCGGCACAGCGCATTTGCAGTTCTGTCAGGTATGAAAGCGCTGTGATAGTGCTAGATTTAAATGTCTTTTGCAACACGCCCATGCACACTAACGCTCACTGACATATCTTCAGCGACGAAGACGCATTTTTCAATGACCAGCGTACGCTCTTGAGCGTTTATAGCTTAAAAGGCCACAAAACTACCGTTTTCGTCACAGCTGTGAGCTGCGCCAACCCGCACACGGCAAACGAACACTTTCAATACCACTCAAATTGAGCGCACGGCCTGCCGAAGTGAAGTCTGAGTTATCCGCACAGTTTTCAGACTCGCAGGGTGATTTAACACGCTTCAAAGAACTTTTTTTTTTCTACCGTCATTCCTCGATCTGGAATCTTGTTTTTTTCTTTTTTGGCGGCTTCGCGAGATACGGCGGGAGGCTATAGGAAAAACTTTCGGTACACTTCCCTGCAGAAGACTCCACTTCATTACCGCAAGTGATTTCGACTTTTTCCCCGTCGAGAACGTGCCTGTACGTTTTCAAGATGTTCTCGGCATGAAAATGCACATCGCAAACCCGCAATTTGTCCGACAGCCTCTTGTCAAGACGGGGAATAGCGCGATCTCACGCTGCACAGAGAGCCGAATCAAGTGGAGCCCAGAAGTTTCTCGGAAGTCCTATAGCCGCTTGTGCATCCAGGCACACAAGTCGGGACTGCAGACGAACAAACATCCACGCTATCAGCAAAATCTCTTCAGTGTGCGTACTACAACACGCGGACACAGCGCAACCGCAGCCAAACACACACTCGATCCAGCGCACGTTGCTGGACTGGCTGAAGCCTGTTGCGACAACAGCGCCACTTCCAGCCACCGCTGCGGCGGCGCCGCGCAACACCGCCGAGTTTTCAAACTGAACAGGTTCTATAAACGTTGGCTGTGGGCACGAATAATGCGCACAATATATATATATATATATATATATATATATATATATATATATATATATTGTGACAGAAACACGAGAGCGTGCGAAATACAGAAGAAGAAGAGTAATGGAGCCGGCACTTGGACTGTGTGGTCGGGCGAACCGGACTGGTCTTGTCCCGCAAGTACGCTGCTCGTGCTTCTACGCCATTTATTTATTTATTTATTTATTTTATTTATTTTACCCCTCAAGGCCAAAGGCATTACAGAGGGGGGTGGGAACAAAAATTACATACATATATACACCAGTCAAAACAAATACAGTGAGTAATAATAACAGTAAAGTAAAACGGGCTTATACATTTAAATAACATTGGTTAGTGCTTCTCGAAAACGTTTATTGTCGGTGATTGATGTGATTTCAGCCGGAAGGTGGTTCCACTCGATCGCGGTGCGGAGTGAAAATGATTGGGAGAATGTTTTCGTTTTTGAAAATGGAACACCTACTTTATGGCGATGATCTATGCGGTGGGACATATACTGTGGTGGAAGAAGGAGTGTGCCGTGAAGAGTTGAATAATAATATATATTATGAAACAAGTTCAGGCGAGCAATTTTCCGACGCGTGCTTAAAGATGGAAGAGAAAGGATGGCTTTCATGACTGATATGCTAGCAATACGATTGTAGTTAGAGAGAATGAAACGAGCGGAGTTATTCTGAACGAATTCTAAGGCACTGGTTAATTTTGCTTGCATTGGGTCCCACACAGAGGCAGCGTATTCCAGCTTTGGGCGATTTAAGGATTTGTAAAGTATTAGTTTAACAGAAGAGGGAACGGCGGAAAAGTTGCGGCGTAGCATGCGATTAGCGTTGTTGATGCACCGTCCAATTTAGATTAGATGAGATGCGGACACCTAAGTATTTATATGAAGTGACAGATTCTAATGGTACTCCGTTGATAAGATAAGAGGGGGGAGGAATGTTAGGGTTTCGGGTGACACGCATAATTTTGCATTTTTTTGCATTAAGTTCCATTCGCCATTTAGTGCACCAGTTAGATATAGATCAGATTGGAGAGCGTTAGTATCATTATCGGTTTTAATTTCGCGAAAAATCACGCAGTCATCAGCGAAAAGAAAGATGTGCGAGGAAACATCAGCGGGAAGATCATTAATGTAGATTAAAAATAACAGAGGTCCGAGGACGGAGCCCTGTGGCACTCCGGAATTTACGTTAGTAAAGGCTGAATTATGGCACTAACAAATTGGAAGCGGTCGAGAAGGAAACACCTCATCCATCTGAAAAGGTTAGGGTCGAGGTTAAGAAAGCTGAGTTTGTGAAGTAGCAGTTGATGACAAACCTTGTCAAATGCTTTAGAAAAGTCCAAGAACATGCAGTCCGCGCGTGATGATTCGTCAAGAATTTGGTGCAGTTTATAAGTGAATGAGAGAAGCTGAGTTTCGCATGAGTATGTTTTGCGAAAACCATGTTGTGCAGGCGTGAAAAATGAGTTATCTTCTAAATGACTCACTAATGATTTAAATATTACGTGCTCAAACAGTTTACAGCATGTACTGGTTAGTGAAATGGGTCTGTAATTAAGAGGTGAAGTTTTGCTGCCAGATTTATGAAGCGGAACCACCTTCCCAATCTTCCAATCAGTTGGAAGGCTAGATGTGTCAAGGGAGTGCTGAAAAATCTTGGTTAGTATGATGGAACTGTAGGCAGAAGTACTCTTCAAAAATTTGGCGCAAACAGAATCGTAACCAGGAGATGAACAATTGTGTAATGAATCAATTAGTTTAGCGATACCTGATACGTCAATAAAGATGGGATGCATAAGCGGGAAATCAACTTGACACAAGTCGGGTGAGTGCACATTTGATGTAGGACAAAAATTTTTAACAAAAGCGTCATTTAATGTAGAAGCACATAGATTGTTAGGTATTGGATCACCGTTATGGTCCTCAAGCGCAATAAAGGAATCGGTTACTGGATTTATGAGGCGCCAAAACTTTTTAACATTGTCCTGTAGCAGACATGGAATAGTGGATGACATAAAGTAAGTTTTAGCGGATTTCAGCGCTTGCAAATAAGTCTCCGAGGCTGACTGATAGGCGTTCCATCTGAAGTCGGTTTGCGACGCTTTAGCCAAACGATAGGAACGCTTCTTTCTGTTAGATAAACGTTTAAGATTAGGAGTATACCAAGGCGCACTTGGGTTAGTGGTGATGCTCCGCTTTGGAATATATTTATCTGTTCGTGCACTTTGTTTTTAAAAGAATTCCAGTTCGCTTCAACCGACCGGTTATCGAAATCCTGTTAGAAGTAGTCGAGAAACGTGGCAAGTTCACTGTTAATAGCCTGAAAGTTAGCTCTTTTGTAATCTAATATCGTTTTCGTTACCTTTTTAACTTTCAAATGCGGAACGTTTAAGTGAAAATTAATTAAAACGTGATCACTAATTCCTGGCAAGTGAACAATATCAGACACGAAATCTGGATTAGTTGCGAATAATAAATCGAGGGTGTTCGAAAGTTTCGGAGACACTCTGGTTGCATTTGTTATTAGTTGGGTGAGTGAAAATAAAGCACATAGGTTCAAAAATTCATCAGCCTGGCCAGAGGGCGGCGATATACAAGGTGATTGCGAGTGCCACGAAATATTCGGAAATTGAAGTCCCCCATCAACAAGATAGGCGAAGATGGGAAACGAGTGTGAATGAAGTTCAAAGCATCGTGTTAATGAACGATGACGGGTAATCCGGGGAGTGATAGCACACTCCTAGGATTAATTTATGGTGACCAAGTGTAAGGCGTGCAAAAGTTATTTCTAGGTCGCTGTGAATAGGAATACAGGAAGATGGGATGTCTTTTCGGATTGCAAGTAAGACGCCACCACCGCGTTTGGCCGTGCGGTCACACCGATAGATAGAATAATGATGCGCGTCATGAAAAATCTCGGAGTCATGAACATGTGCCGAAAGCCACGTTTCTGTGAGAGCAATTATGTGTGCCGAGCAGGTATCTATGGCAGAAGACAGAGAAGCCTGTTTGTTCAGGGCACTTCTAACATTAGTGTACAGCACTGACACATGACGTAAATTTGAATGGCCACCACCCCTCGCGCGCCCCTAAGGTGAGGCACAGAGAGAGGCGTCATTGCCAGGAATACCGCTGCTCCTCCGTGATACATCGCAGACGTCATCGATAGAAGCGTCATACATGAAGCATTTATTATCTTGTTGTATCGAAGATTAAACTTCGGTTTTCCAGGCTGACTGTTTCCGAAATCGAACAGCTTCTTTCGAGCAACACGTGTACCAGGTGAAAAGTCTTCGCTAATAGTAATATTCCTTGATCTCAGCTGTCCGCGCAGGGTCTGTAAATTTGAAGCTGTCGAACTTTGCAACAATCGGTCGGCATTTATTTACTGAAAACGCACCTAAACGATGTGCGCGTTCAATGGAATCAGCTGGGAACGAGTCCACCACTTCTGATAACACTTTGGATTCTGTTTGTTGCCAAGTCTCTTTTTCATCAGTGATAGCACGAAATATGAGGTTATTGCGCGGTCTTCCATTTCATCCAGACGAGATTGTATCGAATCATTTCGAGCAGTCTGTTTTTCCAACATGTCCCTCGCATTAGATAAGTGTTCACTAAACTGGTCCATAGCGGTGCACTTGTCTTCAAGTTCGTTTAGTCTCTTGTGTATGTCACATATTTTAGTTTCAATGGTTTTTTGCCCGTTCTTGATAGTTTTAATGTCGGCAGCTAATTCTGTCTGACTTTTCGAACTTTGTAGTGTGCGAGAATGCACGTCTTTGAGCAACTGGAACATGATTTTCATTTGATCAGCTGGATCATCAGGGAGGGATTCAATATCCCATGCTGCTGGTGAGCGTTGCGGAGGCCCCGGATTTTGTTCAACATCCCCCCGACCGTATTAGCAACATTTCATCTCGTCTGTCAATAAACCCACACCTCTCTCTCTCTCTCTCTCTCTCTCTATATATATATATATATATATATATATATATATATATATATATATATATATATATATATATATATATAGTTGCAGCAATGAAATAACGCTGGCCCCGGTAGAATAAGGAACAAAAGAGAGTACGACGCACGTTGGTTTTGCACGGTATATTTTCTGACGTTTCGGCTGGTGGACCAGCCTTTGACAAAGGCTGGTCCACCAGCCGAAACGTCAGAAAATATACCGTGCAAAACCAACGTGCGTCGTACTCTCTTTTGTTCCTTATTCTACCGGGGCCAGCGTTATTTCATTGCTGCAACTATATATATATATATATATATATATATATATATATATATATATATATATATATATATATATATATATATATATATAGGAAAAATATATATACGCTTCTAAAAAACTGTTTATTGGTGACGTTTCGATCGGAGACCGATCTTCATCAAGATCGGTCTCCGATCGAAACGTCACCAATAAACAGTTTTTTAGAAGCGTATATATATTTTTCCTATTTTGTTCTACGGCAACCGAAGCCAGACTCTTCATAATCTATATATATATATATATATATATATATATATATATATAGTAGTGGGAAAAGAATCACGCGGACCCCGATAGAATTATGAACAAGAAAGAAAATACGACTTTCGTTGGTTTGGCACTGTATATTCTTACTAACGTTTCGTCTGGTGGACACAAAGAGCGCAAACTGTCAACTGGTTTATTCGTTCTAGAAACAGCTTAATATAAGCTTCTTCAAATGTCACAGAGAACGAAATTAAGGCAAGAATGCGAAAAAATATATGCACAGCATATTGGGTACAGCGCGAAAAACGACGAAGACGGAAGACAGAAGGGACACAGACGAGCGCACAATAATGCGACGCCTCATGTCAAGCAAACCTGCGCAGGAAATTGCCCTGTTTCTTATAAAGGTTAACCGAAGTGTCGCTTCTCCTTAATGATAAAGGCTTCCAAGAGTTCCCGCCCTACTTTGGTGCTGCTCTTTCCTAAAATCTTTATTTTTTGAGCAAAGGCTCGCACCCTAAGCACGTACCGCAATGAGCGGGCAGGTGCGCTACTTCTTGATTTAGAACTGACAATGCATGCTCCTTGGCGCGCTCATTCACACAGCGCGCACTTTGTTCCACGTAGGATACTGTTCCACATTTAGGCGGTATTTCACATACCACTTTCGTGGCACATTTGACAAAGCTTTCCGCATGCTTCATTCCGCAAGCATTGCGTAACGATTTGTTCGCGTGTGTGCTCCTTCTTCCACGCCATTTCATATAATCTGTAAAGAAACCCATATATATATATATATATATATATATATATATATATATATATATATATATATATATATATATATATATATATATATATATATATATATATATATATATGTATATATTCAGCAGGAAAGTTCAGTGGGTTCGGTCTGTGTAAGAAAAAAACGGGTGCACGTACGAGAAAGCAATACTTTTATGCCTTACGTTTCGGCCGTGGCACGGCCTTCGTCAGAGAAATATATATATATATATATATATATATATATATATATATATATATATATATATATATATATATATATAAAAGAAAAAAATAATAATAATATCTGGGGTTTAACGTCCCAAAACCACGATATGATTATGAGAGACGCCGTAGTGGAGGGCTACGGAAATTTCGACCATCTGGTGTTCTTTAACGTGCCTGAGCCCTCCACTACGGCGTCTCTCATAATCATATCGTGGTTTTGGGACGTTAAACCCCAGATATTATTATTATTTTTTTCTTATATATATATATATATATATATATATATATATATAAGAAAAAAAATAATAATAATATCTGGGGTTTAACGTCCCAAAACCACGATATGATTATGAGAGACGCCGTAGTGGAGGGCTACGGAAATTTCGACCATCTGGTGTTCTTTAACGTGCCTGAGCCCTCCACTACGGCGTCTCTCATAATCATATCGTGGTTTTGGGACGTTAAACCCCAGATATTATTATTATTTTTTTCTTATATATATATATATATTTATATATATATATATATATATATATATATATATATAAGAAAAAAAATAATAATAATATCTGGGGTTTAACGTCCCAAAACCACGATATGATTATGAGAGACGCCGTAGTGGAGGGCTCAGGCACGTTAAAGAACACCAGATGGTCGAAATTTCCGTAGCCCTCCACTACGGCGTCTCTCATAATCATATCGTGGTTTTGGGACGTTAAACCCCAGATATTATTATTATTTTTTTCTTATATATATATATATATATATATATATATAAAAGAAAAAAAATAATAATAATAGCTGGGGTTTAACGTCCCAATATATATATATATATATATAAAAGAAAAAAAATAATAATAATAGCTGGGGTTTAACGTCCCAAAACCACGATATGATTATGAGAGACGCCGTAGTGGAGGGCTACGGAAATTTCGACCATCTGGTGTTCTTTAACGTGCCTGAGCCCTCCACTACGGCGTCTCTCATAATCATATCGTGGTTTTGGGACGTTAAACCCCAGATATTATTATTATTTTTTTCTTATATATATATATTTATATATATAAATATATATATATAAAAATATATATATATAAGAAAAAAATAATAATAATATCTGGGGTTTAACGTCCCAAAACCACGATATGATTATGAGAGACGCCGTAGTGGAGGGCTACGGAAATTTCGACCATCTGGTGTTCTTTAACGCGGACTGACATCGCACAGTACACGGGCCTCTACCATTTCGCCTCCATCGAAATGCGACCGCCGCGGCCGGGATCGAACCCGCGACCTTCGGGTCAGCAGCCGAGCACCCTAACCGCTATACCACCGCGGCGGACATAAGAAAAAAACGGGTACACGTACGAGAAAGCAATACTTTTATGCGTTACGTTTCGGCCGTGGCACGGCCTTCGTCATTCTCTGACGAAGGCCGTGCCACGGCCGAAACGTAAGGCATAAAAGTATTGCTTTCTCGTACGTGGAGAACGGCAGGGGGCGTTTCCCACCGCTGCCGCATCTCACGTCGGCTCCGCAAACTTTCGGCGCTCACGCCGGTTCTTCAGGCCGTATCCCGATCATTTTCTCACGAGTGGGTAGAGTAAATTGTCAGGATCATTTCGACACTAATTTTGTCCCGATCCTCTCCTGGGGTGGCCCAGGAGAGCCTTAGGAAATCCCGACCACGCTGTGCGCCGACCTAGGCCTACTCAAGCCTAGCTCGAGTGCGGCCTCCCGCCGCTTCATCGCCGTCCGTCTCCTGGCTGCCCACCACCATGGAGTACGTTGTCGAAGGACAGGAAGTGTCTCCCGAAGAACTATCGGATGGTTCCTGGTCACCAGGCCTTCGCGCCCAAGAGCAACGCCGCGCGGCATTACGCCGCGCCGCTGCCGCCAAAACTACGCCCACCAACATGGCAGCCACCCCGCCACCACCTTTGCCGCCATCGAAGCAGGCCAGTGCTTCGCCACCTCGGCCCCGCCGTCGCGCTCTGATTCCTCGTCTCCCGGCCGACACCATCCACGTCGTCGGTCGTCCTACAACTTCCGTCGACCTTAATAAGCTTCAACCTTGGCACTTATACTCCGCCTTGCTGCAAGCAGCGAACCTGCACGATCTCCCGCCCGCATCCCGTGACACGGTGCTGAACAACACTTTCACGCTCAGCGTCGCCGACTCGTCTCGTGCCCAAGCATACCTCCGCATCACATCCCTCACGGTGTCGGGCACTACCTTCACTGTGCACCTGTACGCTCCGCCACCGGACGACGCCCTGCATTCTATACCATGCATTCGACGACTTCACGGACGAAGCCATCCCCGAAGATCTGTAACCCTACTCTTTCTATCGTGGGAGGCCGCCGTATGGGCAAGACTCCCCACATTCTCGTCGCCCTCACCGAACCCAAGGTACCCCGGTGGATTTTCTACCATGGTGTCCAGCTTCGCCTTCTTCCATTCCGCAACAAGGTCGAAGCTTGTTTCAATTGCCGCTCGACCGGCCACCGAACCGACGTGTGCTCCAAGCCACGACAGGATCGGTGCCACCGTTGCGGCGCTACACATACCCCGCCCCCCCGAGGGTTCACAGCCCACATGCACACCTCGCTGCATCGTGTGTAACGGGGATCACTCGACGCACAGCTCTAGATGCAAGCATCGCTATGCACAGCGCCACAACGCCAGAAGACTCTGCCACCGGATAATCCCGTCTCACCACAACAACCCGCAGACGCTGCGCGGACTCCTAAGAATGCAATGGCACGCGGACCTGCGCCGCCACCGCAATTGCCGCTTCCTCCCGCCAAGACAACTACAGATTTCCCATCCCTCGCCGGGACGGCGCCCAAAGCTGCCTCTCAGCCCACCCACTCAGTGTGGTCTTCTCCCGGCGCTCCACCAGCGCTCCCCTCGCCGCAGGTCGCCACACTGCAGCAGGAAAACGCCTCTCTACGACAGCAACTCGCCGCACAAGGTTCTCTGCTAGAGGCACAGAAAACTGAAATCACGTCTCTCCAAGCCCAGCTGAGCACGCTTGAACAGAAGCTCGAGGCAGTTCTCGACCGCTTATCTCCTCTTCCACCACGTCCGCATCGGACACTGAACCCGCCGACGGGTGCGTCGGCAAGCGGAAAAAGCACACTACGCCTCTTAAGTCTCTCCGCCTTTCTGAGGAAATCCAAGCAGCCATCAAAACGGCCCAAGCAGATTTCGAGAAGCGGCTAGATAGCCGCTGTTCACCAGCTTCTAACGACGCAGCGAGGCTCTAAACTCCTTGCGCACGGACCTTCCTGCTTTCCCCTCAACAGCGTCCCTTCAATCACTCCAGGAGATGGTCGATACCCTGCACGCTTTCATGCTCGAGAGCGTCCGAGCAAAGCCAGCCCTTCACACCCGCGCTTCCAACGCCGCCTCCACTACCCGACCCTCGCAATCGCAAGCCGAGGAGACTCCTGCTAACGCTCATCATGGCTGACCGGTCTATTGTAACTATTTGGCAGTGGAACTGTCGTGGTTTTCGCCCCAAGCGCAGCCACCTTCTCCTACACCTCCAACAACTTGACCCTTCGGATACACCTGATGTCCTCGTGCTCCAGGAAACTAACACCGCCGTTTCCCTGTCGGGCTACGTTGCCCACGATCAAGTGGCTCATCATCCCGCACCCCATCCCGTCACGGCCATCCTCACCCGGCGTACGCTTACGGTCAACCTGGTTGATTTACCGTTTCCTGCGGTCCACCACGTTTTTATCGAGATTCGACCTCAGAAACGGGAAGATCCTTCCCTCTTCATACTGTTACGATGGGGTGTGTTTATTAACTAACGAATAGCGAAGGGTAGCCACGCCGACACCGAGTTGCTTCCAAGACAGCCCACTTCGTTCTCCTCTTCCTTCGTCTCACCGTTGCCGCCTCACCGTAACACTTCCCCTTTCCCAGACGAAGCCCCCCTGGGCGAGTATCACTTGTGCTAAGAGTCACGAGTATGACAGCGCTTTAGGCGGGCGACGTGAACAAGCTGCGTCTGCCTAGAACGGTAGCCGCGAGATACGAGACGAGCAATGGAATAGGTGACATCACTCAGGCGATCGACGATGACGAAAGGGCCGGTGTAATGAGCCAGAAACTTCTGACACAGGCCGCGCTTGCGAAGAGGTGTCCAAAGCCATACTTTGTCCCCTTTTTCGTACGACACATCCTTGTGTCGTGAATCGTAGGCGAGCTTGGAGCGGTCCTGGGACGCCAAGGTACGGAGCTGAGCTAGGCGACGTGCTTCCTCTGCGCGGCAGAGAGTCTGGGCAATAGAAGAGTCCGCATGAGCATGAAAAGGCAGAATGGTGTCAAGGAAGCAGCGGGGTGGCCTGACATAAAGAAGATAGAAGGGACTGTAGCCAGACGTTTCATGCTTTGCCGTGTTGTAGGCGTAGGTGATAAAGGGCAAGATGTCATCCCAATTTTTGTGCTTGGCGTCGCGTACATCGAAAGCATGTTGGTAAATGTTCTGTTAGTGCGCTCGACGAGACCGTTTGTCTGCGGGTGGTACGGGGTGGCGTGGCGAAACTGACAAGCACAGAGACGCAAGAGCTCTTCTACTACATCGGCCACAAATTGGCGACCACGATCACTGACAATAATCCGAGGTGGTCCATGGCGCAGTATAACAGAAGAGAGGAGGAACCTCGATACCTCGATTGCCGTGGCCGTTGGCAGCGCTTTGGTTTCCGCATAACGCGTCATATGGTCGACGCAGACTATAATCCAACGATTGTTGTTTGATGAGCGTGGGAAGGGCCCGAGAAGATCCACACCAACCATTTCGAAAGGTGATGAGGGTGGCGTCACAGGGTGAAGAAGACCAACTGGAGCAGTACTTGGTCGCTTGAATTGCTGGCATTTATCACAGCTGGCCACATACTTTTCTGTATTGCGTCGCATACTAGGCCAGTAGAAGCGAACCAGTAGGCGGTGGTACGTTTTGGCGAAACCCAGGTGCCCAGCTGACGCGTCATCGTGCATAGCATGGAGTACGTGCGTTCTCAAATTCTTAGGGACCACTAAAAGAAGGCGAGCGCCATCAGCCGCGTAATTCTTTTTGTAGAGCAAGCCATTTTCGACGATAAAGCCATTGCTACCTGTAGACTGTGCAGCTGAATCGAAGAGAGCATCCAAGGTGCGGTCGTTGCGCTGTTCCTTCCGGAAGGTGGCGAGGTCAGGAAAAGCAGTATCGTCGATGGCAGCCAGAAAATCGTCAAAGTTGTCGGCGTCACATGTAGTTGTTGGTAGAGGGAGCCTCGAGAGACAGTCGGCGTCTGCATGATGGCGGCCACTCTTATAACGTATTGCAAAGTCAAATTCCTGCAAACGTAGTGCCCATCGCGCAAGGCGGCCAGAGGGGTCACGGAGACCAACCAACCAACATAGTGAATGGTGGTCAGTAACGATCGTGAAGTGCCTCCCGTAGAGATATGGACGGAACTTATGGACAGCAAAGACCACAGCGAGGCACTCTTGTTCAGTGACCGCGTAATTCTTCTCGGCCTTGCTCAACGAACGACTGGCGTAGGCGATGGCATGCTCGGCGTCATCGAAGCGCTGAATGAGGACGGCGCCGAGACCGATGCCACTCGCGTCGGTGTGCACTTCTGTTGTGGCACAAGGGTCAAAATGTCGCAGTACAGGCCCAGACGAGAGAAGGAACTTAAGTTGACGAAACGAGGAATCACATTCCGCTGTCCAGACGAAAGCCTTGTCCTTGCACAGCAAGGAAGTCAATGGGTAGGCAGTATCAGCAAACTTGGGCACAAACCGTCGAAAGTAGGAGCAGAGACCCAAGAAACTTCTCAGCTCGCGTTGTGACTGCGGTTGTTTGAAACTGCTAACTGCAGCCACCTTCTGAGGGTCTGGACGCACACCATGCTTGTCTACAAGATGTCCAAGTACAAGCGCTTCTCGTTGGCCGAAGTGACATTTCTTCGAGTTGAGGGTAAGGGCAGCTTGTTCGAGGCATGTCAAAACAACGTCAAGTCGATGGTTGTGTTCGGCAAAAGTGCGACCAAAAATGACGATGTCGTCAAGGTAGCATAAACAAATCTCCCATTTCAGGCCGCGCAGTACCGTGTCCATAAACCTTTCAAATGTAGCGGGAGCGTTGCACAAACCAAACGGCATGACATTGAATTCAAACAAGCCGTCTGGTGTGACAAAAGCGGTTTTCTCTTTGTCGACGGAGTGCATGGGTATTTGCCAATAGCCCGATCGGAGGTCCACAGATGAGAAGTAGGATGCTGAATGAAGACAATCGATAACATCGTCTATACGGGGCAATGGATACACATCCTTTTTCGTCACAGAATTGAGGCGCCGGTAGTCTACGCAAAATCTCCAGGACCCGTCTTTCTTTTTCACGAGGATGACCGGCGCAGCCCAAGGGCTAGAAGAATCTTGAATGACACCCTTGGCCAACATGTCTTCCACCTGTTCAGCGATGACCTTGCGCTCCGATGCGGACACACGGTATGGTTTCTGCCTTATGGGATGCGCGGACCCCGTGTCGATCCTATGACGAGCCCGCGTGTCTGGAACACGAACTTTGGTAGCGTCCTGGGTGAAATCAAATAATGAAGCATGCTTGCTAAGGACGCTGACCAGGGCTTGACGCTTCTCGGAGGTTAGTGCCTTGTTGATCATATTCAGAAACGGCGAAGAGTCTTCAGGGACACCAGGGCTAGTCTCGTGCGCACGGACTTCGTGCGAAGCGTCGTTACTTAAGGCGTCTATGCTGATGCTTGTATCCGGTTCAAACGAGGCAAGTCGCATACCGCTCGGTAGCACAACAGACTGGTTGGATAAATTTGACACCCACAACGTACTTGTTCCACAGGCCACAGAGATAATACAACGGGGCATGAGCACACCCTTCTTTGCAACGATCGAAGGCACCGGCTCAACAATTGCATCAAATGCACCATTTTCAACACCACCAACTGTAACTTGAACGCTGGATAAAGAACGTGATGGTAAGACGGAATCTTCAAGGACGGCGAGGGCGTGCGAACAGGTAGCAGGTTGGTCGGCAAGGGGAGAGAGGAAAAGCTCGCCGGTACCGCAGTCAAGAGTGGCACCGCACTGCTGCAGGAAATCCAGACCCAGAATTACATTATGCGTGGATTTAGCGAGCACTGTGAATTCGGCTTGGTACACGTTATTAGAGAAACAAACGTTCGCGGTGCACACACCAATAGGTCGGAGCACTTCTCCACTCACAGCACGAAATGCGTTAGTGTTATCCCACTGAAACATCACCTTACGGCCTAATTGAGTTTTAAAATCCATGCTGATAACGGAGACGCTTGCTCCCGTGTCCACTAAAGCTAGCGTGGTAACATTGTCCACAGAAACACAAATCTTGTTATGACACATGGTCACTGGCGGAGGCATGGCGGCGTGTAGCTGAAGATGACTGGCGACCTCACCTCCATCGGTCGCGCCGCCTAGTTTCCCGGCGGCGGTGACGTGAGACGTCGTCCAGGAGATGGGGACCTTCGGTAACGTGAAGGCGGCGGCGTCAAGCTCCGCACAGAAGCCGGTGAGTCGCTGCGGTGATTTGCCCGATGGTTTGACCTGCTGTCAGAGTCAGAGGGCCAGGGTGTCTCGTCAACGTGCTGGTTGCTGCGCCGGTAGAAAGTACGCGGTCGCTCATAGGACGGTGCTGCCGTGTTACGGCGATGAGGGCAAAATCGGGCGACATGGCCGCGGACGCCGCAGTGGAAGCATATGGGACGCTCACGGGGTGCACTGATGTTGTCAGCAGAAGGATGACTGGCCCGGCCGTCCCACTGCTGAGAAACGGCAGGTGGTCTGCGTGCGTAGCCATCATACAACTGGTTTGGACGCGGATTCATAGTAGGGGTTGGCACTCCAGGACGAGGCGCATAGTTGTAGGCATCAAGGGAGGCGGTGTTGATAGTCGTCGCGCCATAGTCGCAGATAGGAAAAGGCTCTCGGACATTTTGTGTCGGGAGAGAAGCCGCCTTACGTCGGTCGAGCTCTTCGCGCACTACTTGCCGAATCACCGACGCGAGGTCCGATGGGGCTGGAAGCACGTCGACACTGGCGACATTAGTTACGTTTGCCAGGCGGCCGAACTTTGGTGTAATTCGTCGAGCTTTCAGGGCTTCAAATGTCCGGCAGTGCTTAATGACGTCACTTACGGACTCCAGGCTCTCTTTCGCGATGAGGAACTGGTAGACATCCTCGGCGATCCCTTTTAGAAGATGACCGACTTTGTCCTCTTCCGTCATCCGCGGGTCCAGGGCCTTGCACAACTTGAGCACTTCCTCGATATACGTCGTGCAGGTTTCCCCTGGAACTTGAGCTCGTTGCATGAGAGTTTGCTCGGCGCGCTTCTTTTTAGCTGCCGGATCCCCGAAGCACTTCCTGATTTCGTCTACAAACTTCTGCCACGTCGTCAGGCTTTCTTCGTGGTTTTCAAACCACACAGATGCGGTTCCCTTAAGAAAGAGACCTACATTGTTGAGCTGGCCGGTAGCATTCCAGCCATTAAACCGACTCGCCCGTTGGTAGAAGCTGAGCCATGCGTCGACATCTTCCCCAGCTTGTCCGGCGAAGGGTCGGGGCTCGATGTAGGGCTGCCACGGAATACTGGAAGCAGGTTGCAGGTTGTCGTTGTTGCCGTCGGAAGCCATCGCAGGTGGCAGGCCAGCAATTCGTCGACTTCGGCGAAGCTCCACGTATTGCGCCTCAGCGGTCAGTGCGTCGTCGTTCGTCGGAGTCGCCGTTATCGTACCCCGCACCTCTCACCAAAACTGTTACGATGGGGTGTGTTTATTAACTAACGAATAGCGAAGGGTAGCCACGCCGACACCGAGTTGCTTCCAAGACAGCCCACTTCGTTCTCCTCTTCCTTCGTCTCACCGTTGCCGCCTCACCGTAACAATACTAAATGTCTACAAACCCCCCCCGTGTCACCGAACATTCATCTCTTCTCGCACTACTCCGCGCCGCAGCAGTGAGAGCGGCTAAATCCCCTTTCCTGGTTCTCGGCGACTTCAACGTGAAACACCCGGACTGGGGTTACCCCAAAGCCGACGGCCCGGGCACGAGGCTGTGGCAACTTGTTCATGACCTTCGCCTCACAATGCTTACTGACCCAACACAACCTACGCGCATCGGCAACAGCGTGTGCCGCGACACCACCCCAGATCTCAGCTACTGCCGTTACGTGCACGATGCATGCTGGTCCAACACACATCATTCCCTGGGCAGCGACCACTATATCCTCACCATTCAAGTCCACACGTCACCGTGCAAGCCCCGTCCACACGCTCTTCGTTATACGAACTGGGACGCGTTTCGTGCGCGTCGCCAGCACTCTGCCACTCCCGACATCGACGACCTCTCGCAGTGGACTGACCAGCTACTGGCGGACCTCGACAGTAGCTGGTCAGTCAGGGGGCGCGCCACCGTATGGAACAGGGTCATGCAACTGCCTTTTTTTCTGCAGGCCACTCTTCTGTGGGCCACCGCCCCTTCGTCCGATTGCTTCGAGCATGCCGAGGTAGCCTGGATGCCTCATTCCAACCGACCATCACAACCGGAATACCTTCCCATCCAGCCCGAAACCAGTCATCCTCCTGCCAACCCGCCGTTCCTGGACACAAGCGCATTTCTCGCCTGGCAACCTGGCTCTACAATCAGCACTGCCGACACGCCTCGGCTGCCACTATTTAGTCCAGCACTGCTTCGCGGCCAGTCGGGGCGCGCCACCGTATGGAACAGGGTCATGCAACTGCCTTTTTTTCTGCAGGCCACTCTTCTGTGGGCCACCGCCCCTTCGTCCGATTGCTTCGAGCATGCCGAGGTAGCCTGGATGCCTCATTCCAACCGACCATCACAACCGGAATACCTTCCCATCCAGCCCGAAACCAGTCATCCTCCTGCCAACCCGCCGTTCCTGGACACAAGCGCATTTCTCGCCTGGCAACCTGGCTCTACAATCAGCACTGCCGACACGCCTCGGCTGCCACTATTTAGTCCAGCACTGCTTCGCGGCCAGTCGGGGCGCGCCACCGTATGGAACAGGGTCATGCAACTGCCTTTTTTCTGCAGGTCAGTTACCTTGCCAACGCAAGTTGTACTCGTTCTAATGATCCATTTTTAATTGCGGTGTCGTGCCCCCCCCGAGTTGATTGACAGTTGTCGCAATCTGCTATGCAAGCTGTTTTGCTATTGCTACCTTACATTTCACATTGTATCACTTCTGCTTGTACAATCAGGCGACGTAGAATTGAACCCCGGGCCAGCATCCGGCTCTGCTTCTTCGCTCGAGTCAATTTCAAAAGCGCTATCTCGTTTAGAATCATCCCAAAGTACCATGCTCAACGAACTTTCACTAATCCGTAGTTCCCAAACTAACATTGAGGCTTCGTTGAGTACACTTTCTGCTCGAGTTGAAATCCTAGAGAAAAGAGTTGATGAAGTTCAGTCACTGCACTCGCAACCTTCTTCTGGCGCAAGGGATTGTGTCGCTAATTTCGCTTCCCAATTAAAAGTCCTCGCAGAAAAATGTGACGATGCAGAAAACCGTCAAAGACGTTCTAACCTACTGTTCTTGGGGATTCCAGACACAAACAATGAAAGCTGGGCGCAGTCTGAATTGCGTGTAACCTCATTCTTGTCAGAGAAGCTAGACATTTCGATTGCAGCGACTGATTTAGAACGCGCACACAGATTAGGTCGGTTCCATGAAAACAAAAATCGACCTATTATCGTTAAGTTCACACGGTTTAAAGATAAGACCGCTATCCTTCAAGCTGCTTCCAAACTTAAGGGCTCCTCTTTCGCTGTTCGAGAAGATTACTCTGCGCGCGTGCGCGCAGCCCGCAAGAAGTTACACACGTTTGGTGTGCAAACGGGTTCTCAATTCAAGATCCGTTTTGACAAGCTTCTCATTGACGACAAGCAGTTCGTCTATGACGTGGATTCTGATTCTGTCATACAACTAACAAAGTAGCCATCAACTCGTATCGCTGGTCTTCCACTTTCCCATCGTACCCCTCCCAGCCACCCGCTGCCAAGAAACCCAACGTTTCACACGATGAGGGTTATGCTAACTAATGCTCGAAGTTACTTACCCAAAAAAGAAACGTTGGAAGCAGTCATCACAGACGATGACACTGACCTTGTCATTATCACTGAATCATGGCTGAACTCGGATATTGAGGATGACGAGCTTTTGAACAACACGTCGTATACCGTTTTTAGGCGGGACAGGCCCGATCGTAGAGGCGGTGGGGTCTTGGTTTTTGCTAAACGTTGTCTGGTCTCTTCCCTCGTACCTGTTGTAAGCCAGCACGAGATTCTCTGCCTCAAGATTTCACTACCGGCAAGCACGAACATACTGATTGCTTGTTACCGTGCCCCTGATTCCGACATTTCATTTATAAACGAACTTCATTCCGTCATATCCGATATAATCTCCCGCTTTCCTCGTGCAAATCTTGTGTTATGCGGCGACTTCAACTTTCCGGATATTAATTGGGATAATTGCGTTGCATCGGCCCGCGCATCCAAAGATTTCCTTGAAGTCGTCTTCACGTACAGCTTAAGCCAAGTTGTTACCACACCTACTCGAGGTAGCAACATCCTCGATTTAGTTCTAACCACCGATAGTGAACAAATTAATTCCTTACAGTGTGTTCAAGGTGTTAGCGACCATAACATCTTGTTTTTCAACATAGCCATTGAGCTCCCTGACCGTCAGCCGTCGACCAAGTACATTCGAGATTATAACAAAGCAAACTTTTCCGAAATTAACAATCAGCTGGAATCTTTCTTTGAAGACTTCAAGCGGTCAGCCTCTCTCCGTACAGTTGAGCAAAACTGGATACTCTATAAGGGCAAACTTTTGTCTCTCATTGATGCCTATGTTCCTCTCGTGCGCATTCGAGGAGATGCCGGGAGGCCCTGGTATACCAATAACCTCAGAATCCTATCTAGAAAAAAAAAGCGCATTTTCCGTGAACTCAAGCGTAGTAACAATCCGCAAAAATGGGACAGATACTTTACGGTGCTGCGTGAATACACCGGCTTACTGAGACACTCTAAGCGTAAATATTTTCACGTGGACCTTCTGAGCATTCTGCGAGACAACCCTCGCAAATTCTGGAACTCATTGTCACCAAAACGCACCTCATGTCATAGCATAGCGCTTATTAACTCTGACGGGTCATCTGTTCCAGGGGATGAGTGTCCTGATGTCATGAACTCCTATTTTTGCTCAGTTTTCACTAATGAACCTTTTGCCAATATTCCTACGTTGCCATCTTGTAATTTTTCGTCAATGTCGGAGGTCATTATAACTACTCAAGGAATCGCGAACTTAATCGACAACCTCAAACTTTCCAGTGCACCAGGCCCGGATGGCATAACGGCTAAAGCCTTAAAGGGCACCAAATCGCAATCAAGCCGCTTCTTGCAATTGATTTTCACTCAGTCCGTTGCCTCTTCCACTATTCCGAATGACTGGAAAATCAGCCATGTTGTGCCCATACACAAATCTGGTAGCCGCTCCACTCCATGTAATTACCGCCCAATTTCTCTAACCTGCATTCCTTGTAAACTCCTAGAGCATATTCTGTATTCCAGCATCGCATCTCATCTAGACAAGCACTCTTTTTTCTTTACCAAGCAGCATGGATTCAGACAGGGCTACTCATGTGAAACACAACTCTTTGAGTTTACCACAGACCTTCACCTTAACCTTGATTCCCGTTTTCAAACTGATGTTATCTATCTTGACTTCTCAAAGGCGTTCGATCGGGTCGCCCATCGTCGTCTAATTTCAAAACTTGCTTGCCTCAATCTTGATACCCATGTACTATCCTGGATTGAGTGTTTTCTCACGAACCGCTCACAACACACTGTCATCGATAACATTCAGTCATCAAGTAGCTCTGTCTTGTCAGGTGTACCACAAGGCTCCGTGCTTGGACCTCTCCTGTTCCTGATCTTTATAAATGACATCCCTGCCAACATTTCTTCATCCATTCGACTATTCGCTGATGACTGCGTCCTCTATCGGCGCATATCATCCACCAATGACCAGCTTATCCTCCAGGAAGACTTAAATAAAATTGTAAATTGGTGTTCCGTCTGGCTTATGTCCCTCAACGTTTCCAAATGCAAGTTCATGTGTGTTACCCGCAAGCACACAACCTTGAATTACCAGTACTTTCTCAAATCATCGGCGCTCACCCAAGTCGACTGTTACCGTTACCTCGGAGTTACAATCACCGATCAGCTCACATGGACTGCGCACATAACTAACCTTGTAAAAGACTGCTCCAAATCGCTTGGCCTCCTTAAGCGATCACTCTTTCTATCCCCTCTCCCTGTCCGCAAACTCGCTTACGAAACGTTCATTCGGACAAAACTTGAGTATGCCTCAGCGATTTGGAACCCTCACCAGAATTATCTTATTGACTCACTTGAAGCAGTACAAAATCGCGCGGTGCGTTTTATTGCTTCAAACTATGACTGGCACACTAGTATCACTTCCATCAAATCTTCCCTCAGCATACCTAATCTATCTCTTCGCCGTAAGATTTCACAACTTTCCCTTTTCCACAAACTGTATTACAATTTCCCTCACCTCAGAGACACTATTTTTCTTCCGCCCAATCGCACTTCACACCGTCTGTTTAATAACCTCAGTGTTCAACGCTTACATGGTACCACTCAAGCATTCAACAAATCCTTCCTACCAACTGCTATTGAGCTATGGAACGCGTTGCCCGAACAAATAGTACATGAGCAAGACTCCAATAAATTTAGACACATACTTTCATGTTTTCTCAACCCGTAATCTGCCACCATTACAGTGTTATTTCATGTACTACTCTTTTTGTAACGGCATTTATACCACTTGTTCTACCTATTGCACTGTCTTTGCCTCGCTCTTGAAAGTGAAATCATGTATTCTGTATTTTTGCAAACATTTTTATTTTTTTTTCTAGCATTTCCATAATAATGATTATGCTGTTATTGATGCTTTTGTCCCCCCCTTATGTAATAATGACCATGCTGTTATTGATGCTTTTGTCCCCCCCCCCTTATGTAATACCCTGAAAAGGGCCTTTAAGGGTAAAATAAATGATGATGATGATGGTCACGGCTTCGATCCCCACTACGGCAAATCACCCAGTCATTGACTCCCGCCTTGCTCACCTGCAGGCCGCTCATACAAGCCTCACCAACCTGTGGAACAGGCAACGACATAACCGTCGTATTCGCCGCCGAATCGCATACCTAGACCGGGAGATCGAAACGCACACCACCGCCCTTGCTCGCCAGCAGTGGGAACAGCTGCGCTGGGGACTTTCCAGTCAGCTCGGCTCTAAGCAATCATGGCATCTTCTACGCCATCTTCTCGACCCAACATCTGCGAAGTCCGTCACCCGGCAGCAACTGCAGCGTGTTATTCGGGCCTATCCAGGTGACACATCAGTGCTCATGGCAGACCTGGCTGCCAAATACCTCCAACTTCTGCCCTCTGATGCTCTCTCCCCCCCTCTCGAGTCCTATTCTGGGTCTCCCAACCCCGAACTCGACGCCGACATCACTGAAGCGGAGGTTTACGCCGCGCTTCACAAGCTCCGCACCACCTCCGCCCCTGGCCCGGACCGAGTCCCGAACAAGCTTCTTCGCAATCTCGATGCCCCTTCAGTCGCCGCGCTTACTTCTTTCCTCAATGTCTGCTGGCGCTCCGGCAATATCCCCCCAGTCGTGGAAGCATGCGCGCGTAGCTTTCATTCCAAAACCTGGCAAGAAACTCACGATCGAAAATCTCCGGCCCATCTCCCTTACCTCGTGCGTCGGCAAGCTCACGGAACACGTCGTTCTTGCTCGCTTGCAAACGCACGTGGACGCCCACAGCCTCCTTCCCCATACTATGCTCGGTTTCCGCCCTGGCCTCTCAACGCAAGACGTTCTCTTCCAGCTTCACCACGACCTCCTCAGCTCATCTGCTTTCTCAGACACGAAGGCTCTCCTCAGCCTCGATCTTCATAAGGCGTTTGACCAGGTCTCTCATTCGGCTATCCTAACCGAACTTGGAGCCCTCAACCCCGGCGCTCGACTCTTCAACTATGTTCGCTCCTTCCTTACCGATCGCACTGCCGAACTCATCGTGAAAGATGTCCCGTCCCCGACGTACACTCTCGGCTCTCGAGGTACACCCCAAGGTGCCTTGACGCTTTCGTCATTTCCCGTCTCACCTGCGGCCTGCTTTACACTCACCTTCTCAAATCTGAACGCGACAAGATCGACGTGCTCATCCGTCGGGCATACAAGACTGCCCTCGGTCTCCCCCCCCAAGGCGTCACCGGAACGCCTCCTCCGCTTAGGGGTACACAACACCATCGACGAGTTGGTTGAAGCTCACCGTACCGCTCAAGTGCAACGCCTTTGTCGTTCGCCGACTGGTCGCTGGATCCTCTCGTCCATCGGCCACGATACCTCCTCTCATCCACCGGACCTGGTCTCACTACCGCACGCCCTTCGGGCAGTTTTCTACGTCAAACCGCTACCCAAGAACATGCTCGCGGGCCACCATGACGCCCGCCGTCAAGCCCGCGTGGCCATGCTTCGTAACAAGTACGCCAACCACCCAGCCGTCGTTTGCGTGGACACGGCTCGTTACACCTCGCCCTGCGACGCCTTTGCCGTCGTCTCCGTCTCGCCCTCCTCGCTGGTGCACGCGAAGTCGACAGTCATAGCCAGCTCCGTGCGCACAACCTACGCCGTCGAGGCTGAGGAGGCCATTGCCTTGGCTGCCACGTCTACCGAAGCCTGTGTAGTACTCAGCGATTCTAAGCCCCCCATCTCGAACTTCGCCCGAGGCCTTATCTCGGCTACCACCCTACGGCTCCTTCGCCCGCTCTTGCTGCGGGATGAACCGCGCCACATTGAACTGGTCTGGGTCCCCGCCCACTCGGGTCACCCCGGCAACGAGTCAGCTCACCAACACGCTCGAGGATTCGTCAACCGAGTGGTGGGCTCCTCTGAGTCGGACGTCCTTGTGCCGGAGCCCCTGGTCACCTACCATGACATCGCCCAGCACTATCGCCTTGAACGGTACGCCTACCCAGCCCCTCACGAAAGTCTTCCCAAAAGGTCCCATATCGCCTGGCGCCGACTTCAGACCCGCACCTTTCCGTGCCCCCTTGTGTACTCTCACATCCACCCGGGCGTTATCGATTCACGCTGCTGTTTGTGTGGAGGCGTTGCTTCGCTCAACCACATCCTCTGGGCTTGCCCGGAGGATCTCCCGCCCACCGACCTCGTTTCACCACCCCACACCGAGGAGAAATGGGAGGCCCTTCTCTTCAGCACCGACCGAGACGTCCAGACACGGATCCTGGCACGAGCTGAGGACACCATTGAGAAGCACGGCCTGGCAGCATACATAGCCTGAACCTCCCCTTACCCCCCACACCCATTGACGAATAAAGTTGTTACTCACTCACTCTCGTACGTGTACCCGTTTTTTTTCTTACCCAGACCGAACACAGTGGGTTCGGTCTGTATAAGAAAAAAACGGGTACACGTACGAGAAAGCAATACTTTTATGCCTGATGTATCGGCCGTGGCACGGCCGAAACGTAAGGCATAAAAGTATTGCTTTCTCGTACGTTGAAGAGTTCGCGCCGTCCTGCAGTGGGTTCGGTCTGTATAAGAAAAAAACGGGTACATACAACAATACTTTTATGCCTGATGTATCGGCCGTGGCACGGCCGAAACGTAAGGCATAAAAGTATTGCTTTCTCGTACGTTGAAGAGTTCGCGCCGTCCTGCTGCCAAGTGAAGGATGCTGGGCGGTGGACCTCACAAAATAAACATTTATTAAGAGTAACAAAACTATGCAAGATCAACGCGATACAATAGCGCGGGCCCACGCACTGCCCCTATCCTTCACCCCGGCGGGGCACACAGCGGTCCGTCGCCGACTGTCCAGGCCCCGCCACGGCTTTAAAGCCCGCGAGTGGGCCACGCGCATCGCTAGTGCGCAGCACGTGTCGCGCAAGCCACGCGTTGAGCGTGATTCCCACAACGTGTACCCGTTTTTTTATATAAAGGTACGAATTGTAAACTTAAGGGTTCGTTTGCTTTGTTAAACACAGTATTAATGAGAACTAACCAGGGTTGCCGTTGGTGGCTACATTGCGCCAAATGGGCTACTTTTGGACCCCGTTGGCGACGAAAATTTCCAGTTGGCGCCATGGCTCTTTTTTAAACTTGTGGTTTTACTTATTCAAAATGGCTTTATTTATTCATCAATAGTAAAGACTCTGTTAATAATACCGCTTCTCTTCTATTTGACTAGAAATTCGGCAATAATATCAAATGACATGGCTACTTTGGCTACTTTTGGCGTGAGTTCTGGCGCCTTTTCATGTCCACATAACGGCAACCCTGGAACTAACAGACAAAAAAAAAGAGAGAGAATAAGGGTAGAAGAAAGGCAGGGAGGTTAACCTGGGCTGAGCCCGGTAGGCTAACCTGCAAGGGGGGGAGGGGGGAGAGGGAAGAAAAGTTACAGAGGAGGAGAGAAAAGTCACTGAGCCGACGCAACAGTTCCACGTTTGACTTCACAAACGACGAATCAGTCCGGTGTCCTTGAGAAACCGCAACAGCGCTTTCGTTGCCTTTCGGAGCTTTGATGGGCATGCCCATGGTCCCAATACCTTCTCGACTGTGAAAACGCTTCCGTCCAGTTGATGTAGCGCAGTGCGGAGGTGAAGCCTCTCGTTTGCGTATGTCGGGCAGCAACACAAAAAATGCACCCACCTCCCCGAAGGGAATCGTGAGGAAATGCGAATGCATTTCGCGCGCGCTTCACTCCATTTATATATGGTGGTTGTGGTTCGAAGAAGCAAAAGGCGCCAAATTTCTGCAGCCTGGTCGGGAGCACGGCGCAGCGCCTGTTTTCTTTTTTTTTTTGCTTTTCTTTTGTTCTTTTTCTTCTTTTTTTTCTTTTTTTTATTTTCACAATTTTTTTTTCCTATATAGCTCCGCCGAGCTCCCGCGATGCGAGCGCCCTCACGCACCAGAGCGCGCTCCTCCTCTCCACTCACTATAACACCTGCCGAGGCCACCGCGGACAACGCCAACGCCGGATTCCTGACATAGCCCGACTAAGAAATGCATTCGCATTTAAAACTGGGGATGCGTAAAGCAAGCAGCGATGGAGCGGTGTTTCCTACTGGAACATACCAATCGCTGCTAATGTGCAATGAGAGACAGAAGACTCCGACTGGACACAGAGACTCGCAGTCCGCTTTTACTTAAGGCGCACGCTGCGAATTTTTATTGTTCAACAACGCACAGGAGAAATCTCCCACCGGCACTACCTTGGAGGTCAAGATCCATTGCCATATATACGGGGTGGCCAGTGAACGGTTGTGCAGCGCGAGCAGTCGGTTAGCAGACGCTAGCAGACTAGCGTCTGCTAGCGAGCAGCAGACGCTAGCAGTCACAGGCAGCGTCTGCTAGCAAACTCGCTAGCAGACGCTGCCTGTGTCGGCGTCGCGAGTCGAGAGGAGGAGAGGGGGGGAGCGTAGGAGAGGAGAGAGAGAGGGGGGGTGCGCATGCGCAGTGGGAGTGTGGACGCTGCGGGCAGAGATGCCTAGAGAAGAGAGGGGGGGAGCGTAGGAGAGGAGAGAGAGGTGGGACGCGCATGCGCAGTGGGAGTGTGGACGGCGCGGGCAGGGATGCCCAGAGGAGAGAGGGGGGGGAGCGTAGCAGGGGAGAGAGGAGGGGAGGCGCATGCGCAGTGAGGGTGTGGTTGCTGCGGGGAGGGATGCCTAGAGGAGAGAGAGGGAGAGAGCAGGTTTTTTAGATGTGAAGCATCTTATGGCGAAGCTTAATCCGGTGGTGGGGTGCGGCGTGACCTCCCTTACTGCGCATGCGCAAACTCTTTCAAAAAAAAATAAAAATAAAAAACCTCCTCTCCCCCTCTCTCTCCTCTAGGCATCCCTCCCTGCGGCATCCACACCCTCATTGCGCATGCGCCTCCCCTCCTCTCTCCCCTCCTATGCCCCCCCCTCTCTCCTCTAGGCATCCGTGCCCACGCTCCCACTGCGCATGCGCGTCCCCCCCTCTCTCACCTCTCCTACGCTCCCCCCCTCTCTCCTCTAGGCATCCCTGCCCACAGCGTCCACACCCCACTGCGCATGCGCGTCCCCCCCCCCCTCTCTCCTCTCCTACGCTCCCCCCCTCTCTCGCCACACGACGCAGACGCAGGCAGCGTCGGCTAGCGAGTTTCTTGGTTGAAAAAACCGACTGCTCGCGCTGCACAACCGTTCACTGTCCATCCCGTATATATAGCAATGGATCTTGACCTCCAAGGTGGTGCCGGTGGGAGATTTCTCCTGTGCGTTGTTGAACAATAAAAATTCGCAGCGTGCGCGTTAACTAAAAGCGCATGCGGGTCTCTGTGTCCAGTCGGAGTCTTCTATCTCTCATTGCCCATTAGCAGCGATCGGCATGTTCCAGCAGGAAACACCGGTCCATCACTGCGTGCTTTGCGCCTCCTCAGTTTTCTCTCCTGCGCAACGCTGCGATAGCGCCAGCGTCAACGCCGCCGCCAGTGTAAGCGTTAGCGCCCGCTGCTTCACATCTACACATGGTTCCCTTTAGCGGGAGATGGTGTAATTTTTTTATTTTTTTTAAAGGGTTTGCGCATGCGCAGTAAGGGTGGTCACGCCGCACACCACCACCACCGGATTAAGCTTCGCCATAAGATGCTTCACATCTAACACCTGCCGGCGCGCACACCTCCTCAACCTATCCTCCTCCTCCTCCTCCGCGGACAACGCCGCACAACGCCAACGCCGGATGCCTGACATAGCCCGACTATGAAATGCATTCGCATTTAAAATGTGTTCAATAGTCTCATCGACGGCACAGTCGTTGCACTCGGCGTTGTCGGCCATCTCAATCTTAAATGAGTAGGCGTTGGTGAAAGCTACGCCCAGACGCAGACGGCACAACACTGTACCTTCCTCCCGGGAAATCCCAAGGAGCAGCCGCAGTCGTAGAGATGGGTCGAGAGAGTACAGTCGATTTGTGAAGTGTGATGATTGCCACTTCTGGATTGTTATGTTCTGCGCCAGCTTACTCAAGTAGCGAGCCGCGTCAATCCTAGATAAAGGTGTAGAAACAAGGTTTGTTTCTACGTGTGCTTTTCTGGCAGCTTCATCGGCGAGGTCGTTGCCGGAGATACCGCAATGACTTGGTATCCAACGGAACACAACATTGTGTCCTTTCTCGATCGCATTGTGCAGCATTTCTCTTATTTCCCACACAAGTTGTTCGTACGATCCGCGACGAAGTGCCGACGAAAGACATTGTAGAGCCGCCTTTGAATCGCAGAATACTGCCCACCGATTAGCCGGTTGTTGCTTGATGTAATCGACGGCACCTCGCAGGGCAACAATCTCCGAGCCAGTCGATGAGCTCACGTGACAAAGTTTGTAGGTGAGATTGATGTGTCGTGATGGGATGACGGTGGCGCCGGTGGAGCTGGTCTGGGTGGTAGAGCCATCCGTGTACACGTGTATTCTGTCAGCATAGAAAGTGTGCAAACAGTCCAGAGCAGCTTGCTTCAAGGCCAAGACAGAAAGGTCTTTCCTGTTTCTTATTCCTGGGACGGAAAGGCGCACTTCGGGTTGACATAAGCACCACAAGGCGGATGGTGCACGCGCCTAGGGTGTGAAACCCGATGGTAGCGAAGCACGGTGAGAGCTGACGACATTGGAGAACGACGCCTGCGGTCGTTGTTCTGGCAGGTACGGCAGATGGCTCGACACCATCCGTGAAATGTGTCGAATATGGGCTCTCAGCGCGTCGGTTGTGACGTAGGTTGTAACCGGATGGTCCCGAGCCAATATGACTGTTCCAGCTGTTGAGGTGGTTCGTGGTAGGCCGAGGCAAACACGTAGTGCCTGTGCCTGCACGCTCTGAAGTGCTCGAATATTTGACATGAAAGTTTTTGAAAGCAGAGGGGAGCTGTAGCGCAGTACACTAATAAAGAGTGCTTGGTATAGCTGCAGCATGGAACTCACTGATGGACCCCATCCTTTTCCGGCGATGAATTTTAGGACGTGGACAACAGATACCAGTCTCGCTTTCAAGTAAGATACGTGTGGGCTCCAGGAGAGGTCTCGGTCGACAATGACACCTCGAAAACGATGAATTCGCTTGTAAGAGACGGACTGGCCATTTATACATATCGGGTAGCTGGTCATCGCTTTTCGCGTGAAGGCCACCAGCGCACATTTGTCTGTTGAGATTGTCAGGCCTTGCGTGCAAAGGTAGTCAGATGCTTGTGACGCTGCCCTCTGTAGCCTCGCTCGAACCTGTAAGCGTGTCACTGCTGATGCCCAAACGCAGATGTCATCAGCGTATATCGAAACACTGACTGTTTCCGGCTGTGTCACTGACTGTTTCTTTCTCGTACGTGTACCCGTTTTTTTCTTACACAGACCGAACCCACTGAACTTTCCTGCTGAATATATATATATATATATATATATATATATATATATATATATATATAAAGGAAGGGATTGTAAACTTAAGGGCTCGTTTGCTTTGTTAAACATAGTATTAATGAGAACTAACCGACAAAGATGCCAAGGAAAGTATAGGGGAAGCTATTAGAAGTAATTGTAATGTAAATGTGAAGAAATGAAAGTGGACGAAAAGATAACTTGCCACCGGCAGGATCCGAACCTGCGACCTTCGAATAATGCGTCCGATGCTCTACCACTGAGCTACGGTGGCGGTCATCTCCCCGTCCACTTTATGGGGTATATATGTGTACTTAAACGTGGGAGCGTCAGTCAGCGCCGCCTGTTGCCATTACGGCGAGTGTGGAACACTCTTTGTTGCCTGTAGGCGTCACGTAGTACGTGATCTTATTACGAGAGGGCAGCTGACTAGTAATCCCTCGCATACCACCTGAAGGCATCAAGTCTGCCAGAGCGAGACCCTCGTTATGAATGAAGGAAGGGATTGTAAACTTAAGGGCTCGTTTGCTTTGTTAAACATAGTATTAATGAGAACTAACAGACAAAGATGCCAGACAAAGATGCCATATATATATATATATATATATATATATATATATATATATATATATATATATATATTGTTAAGACGTTTATTGGCGGGCACTCGGCGACGATGCACAACAGCGACAGTCAAGGCGGGGACCGACTCTCAGCACGAGCTGCTCTTTTTCTTCGAAGAGGGCGACCCACTAGAAGGCGCTGGAGAGGACGACCCACTAGTTCCAAAGCTTCGCTACAATTACCCTGGGTACGAAAAGGGAGCCGCCTGGCGACCTAACAGCTGGTTACTATGAGCGGGTCATGGTAGACCTTGAGGCGCTCCACGTTGACAATGTCGCGCCCTCGACGGCGCATCTCCGAAGATGGTTCGATGGGTTCGATCACGTAGTTTACAGGGGAAGTGCGTTCGACGACACGGTAGGGGCCTTCGTATTTAGGCAGTAGTTTTGAAGAGAGGCCAGTTGCAGTGGTAGGGATCGAGAGCCATACGAGCGCTCCAGGGAGGAACGTGGGCGCAGCAGTGCTGGTGTCAGCGCGAATGCTCTTCTGCCGCTCTTGATCATGTGAAGTAAAGGTCTTTGCAAGCTCTCGACACTCTTCAGCAAGCCTGGCTGTGTCAGAAATAGGCGCACACTCAGATGGATCCGGCTTGTATGGAAGTATCGTGTCGATGGTGTGCGACGGGTGCCTTCCATATAATAAGAAGAAAGGTGAAAAACCAGTAGTGCTCTGAGGGGCGGTATTATAGGCGCAGGTGACGAACGGCAGAATGGCATCCCAATTTGTGTGATCGGCGGTGACGTACATGGAGTGCATGTCGCCGAGCGTACGGTTGAAGCGTTCGGTGAGGCCATTCGTCTGCTGGTGCTAAGCAGCAGTTTCGTGGTGAACAACGTTGCACTCTTTGAGAATGGGTTCGACGACTTCGGACAGGAAAACACGGCCTCGATCACTGAGCAGTTCCTGGGGTGGACCGTGATGCACCATGAATCGTTGGAGCAGGAAGGAGGCCAGATCGCGCGCCGTAGCTGCGGGGAGGGCGGCGGTTTCGGCGTATCGCGTGAGGTGGTCTACAGCGACGATGGCCCAGCGGTTACCAGCCGACGTTAGCGGAAGTGGCCCATACAAATTGATACCAACGCGCCCAAACGGCCGGTCAGGGAAAAGTAGAGCTTGCAGACCTGCCAGCGATAGGTGCGTTGAAGTTTTGCGGCGCTGACAATCTATGCAGGAGCGAACAAATTTCTGCACGTAGCGGTACATTCCTCGCCAAAAGTACCGTTGGCGAATGCGGTGGTAAGTCTTCGATACCTCGGAGTGCGCACATTGCGGATCAGAGTGGAACGACTCGCGTATGTCAGAGCGCAGACTGCGGGGTATGACTAGTAGCCACTGGCGGCCGTCGCCGTTGTAATTGCGTCGGTGGAGGAGGTCGTTGCGAACGGCGAAATGGTGGGCTTGACGACGCAATGCGCGAGTGGATGGTGTTGCCGATGGATCAGTCAGCAAGTCTATCAGTGAGGCAATCCATTGATCCTTGCGCTGTTCGGTAGCGATGGTATGCAGGTCGATGGAAGAAACGGCAAGGTGAGACGCTGAGCTGTGGGCATTGTCGTCAGGCAAGGGAGAGCGCGACAGGGCGTCGGCGTCAGCATGCTGGCCTCCGTTGCGGTACAGCACGCGGATGTCGTAGTCTTGCAGGCGAAATGCCCAACGGGCGAGACGGCCTGAGGGATCCTTCAATGACGACAACCAACACAGTGCGTGATGGTCGGTGACGACATCAAATGGGCGACCATACAAATAAGGTCGGAACTTCGTAAGGGCCCAGATGATTGCCAGGTATTCTTTCTCCGTGACGGTGTAATTGGTCTCGGATTTTGTATGCGTACGGCTTGCATACGCCACGACGTATTCCGGGAACCCTGGTTTGCGCTGCGCAAGGAGAGCGCCGAGGCCATCACCACTGGCGTCCGTATGTACCTCTGTAGGGGCCGTAGGGTCGTAGTGGCGTAGTATGGGAGGCGACGTCAACAAACGACGGAGCGTTGCGAAAGCATCGTCGCACTTTGACGACCACGAATGGAGAGGCCCGTTACTTCCGAGGAGCTTCGTCAGCGGCGATATGATAGTCGCGAAGTTTCGAATGAAGTGCCGAAAGTAGGAACACAGGTCTACGAAACTGCGCAGTTCCTTGACGGACGTCGGCTTGGGGAACTCGGTCACGGCCCGAAGCTTGGCTGGATCGGGGAGAATTCCGTCCTTGGACACGACGTAGCCGAGCATTGTCAGCTGCCGTGCTGCAAATCGGCACTTCTTTAGGTTCAGTTGCAGACCGGCGTCACTCAAGCGCATCAAAACATGCCGCAGGCGTTGAAGATGCGTGGAGAAGTCCGGAGCGAAAACGACGACGTCGTCGAGGTAGCACAGGCACGTGTGCCATTTCAGGTAGCGCAGAACGGTATCCATCATGCGCTCAAAGGTGGCGGGCGCATCGCACAGCCCAAACGGCATGACGTTGAATTCGTACAAGCCGTCGGGCGTGACAAAGGCGGTGTTCGGTCGAGCGTCTTCAGCCATAGGTACTTGACAGTACCCCGAGCGAAAATCGAGAGATGAAAAGAATTCTGCTCCTTGCAGGCTGTCAATCGCGTCGTTGTCACGGAATGCCACTCTTTCGACCCCTCGTCACGCCGATTACGCGCCGCACCCACCCCGCCGACCAGCGCGCCGGCTTGGGCGTGAAAAGAGTTGTTTCTTTTTTTTCTTAGAGCCGCGAAGAGCAGCAGAAGGGAGTGTTGCTTTCTTTGTTCAGTACCGCGGCTACGGCAGGTATATGGAAAGCCGCAGTGTGCCCCGAAGTTTTGGCTGCAAACGCTCGGCATGAGAATGGAGGCAAGATGCGTTCCCACGGAAAGAGTAGCACGTGCACGAGCCGCCTACGCAGTCACCGTAAACGGGTTGTCTCGTTTGATTAATGGAGAACCCTCCCCTAATTAAAAAGGGGCGTCGTAAATATTTTGAGGGCGACGTTTGCGACAATGGAATGCGCATGATTGGACCCATGTTGATGGTCTCTTTTTCCCCAGGAAGAGAGTGAGGGGACACGAAGGGGATTTAAGCGCAGGATATCGCCCTGCTAATCAGTCTAGCTGCTTGACAAGCATGGAGTAGAAGTAGATCAACGAGTGTCTCTCCTAGAAGTTTTTAGTGTGCGCTTTGTATCGGCTGGCCACCTAAACTTAGCCGTTCGCCTAGTTGAGACACGTCTGCAACGTAGGCATCGGGACTTCAATCTCAGGTTAGCTCAACCTGCCTGAGATCTCCTTCAAGCACTAACTCCCGGAAACATCGGCGTTGCAACTCGGACCCACCGACATCGCAGTCGTGCCAGAAATCTCCGGGACTCTTGCTTCCGATCGTCGTGGACGCAACGCTGCCGGTAATCACACGTATGCCTTACCTGTTTATATCATCGAACTTTCCCGCCTTTATTGTTTATTTCATTGCATTGTTTGTTTTAGCGCTAATTGATTTTGTGTATTTTTGTAAGCTTATTGTTTGACTCTAGTTGTTTATTGTTAGTTTTTTGGAAGTGTGGTATTTAGTGTGCCTGTGCCGCAATAGCTCGAGTAAAGCTGTTGTTTTGTTCACACACGTCTCCGATCTCTTCACTGTTTCTACGTGCGTACGGAACGGACGAACCCGCTGTCATTCCCGTCGCCGACTTCGCGCTGGCGACGCTTGAGTGGCAAAAAAAACCGTAACAGTCGTCTATACGCGGTAGTGGATACACGTCCTTACGAGTGATCTTGTTGAGGCGTCGGTAGTCAACACAGAACCGCACAGAACCGTCCTTCTTCGCAACGAGAACGACAGGAGACGCCCAGGGGCTGTTAGAGGGTCGAATAACATCGGGTCGAAGCATGTCGTCGACTTGCTCGTTGATTACACGGCGTTCTGTGGGAGATACGCGATATGGACGTTGCCACAGTGGTGGTTGGGCGCCTGTGTCGATGCGATGCGTAACGGCAGACGTGCGGCCGAGTGAAGGTTGAGCAACATCGAAAGAAGAGCGAAATTCTTCCAACAGGCCCAAAAGCTGGGAACGCTGGACCGGCGTAAGGTTGTCGGGAATGGAGGAACCAAATACATCAGCGGATGATGAAGCAGATGTAGAAACAGCACTGAGCGTACTGGAACTTCGGCAGTGCGTGTCATACGGTTCATCCATAACTTGTGCGTCTTCGATGGGTTCCACGCTGCCGAGACATTCGCCTCGCACCAACGTAACACTGTACGGGGATGAGTTCGTAACAAAAATAGAGGTGCTGCCGTGAGTGACTTCAACGGTCGCGAAAGGAACCAGCAAGCCTTTCCTCATGAAAACACGGTCAGATGGCGAGAGGAGTGCAACGGCGTCGGAAAGACTGGCGCAGTAGACCGACACCGCCGTGAACGAGTTTTCAGGCACTTTGGTGTCGTCTTTGACGAGTACCTTGCTTGCAGCCAATGGATTGGCGGCCGGCGTGAAATCAGAGAATGGTGAGAGCTCTATTTCAGCTGGTGCGCAATGAATGACGGCGTCGTGGCGTGAGAGAAAATCCCATCCTAGGATGACGTCGTGAGAGCATGCAGGAATTATGATCAATTCGACGGCGTACATCGCGTCCTGAATCATGAGGCGGGCTGTGCACACCGCTGTAGGGTGAATGCTTTGGGCGCGGGCTGTACAGAGGGAGAGCCCGGAAAGTGGCGTCGTCACTTCGCGCAGTAATCGGCTAAGTTTTGCGTCCCTGACGGATACGGCGGCTCCAGTATCTGCAAGGGCAGATGCGCGAACACCGTCCACAAACACGTCTATCACGTTCGATGGGCTTCTCTGAGGGCTTTCGCAGTTCGACAGCCTCGCAGCCCTTGCCTCGTGGACTGCAACGACTAGTTTTCCTGGTCGCGTGCGGGCGGACGTGGCCGCATCGGCGACAGTGAGCGACGTCGTGGAGACTGTGAACGGCGTGTAGATGGTGCGGGGCCGGACGTCGGTGACATAGGCGACGGTTAGTCATAATAAGGGCGGCTCGATTCGCTGGGAAGGTTGGACGCGACACGAGGCTGCTGCACGCGATTGCAATAGCGTGCGACGTGAGCGGCGCAATCGCAGGCAAAGCAGATGGGGCGGTTGTCGGAAGTGCGCCATCGGTTCGCGGGTCCCATCCATGTCGCAGAACGCGATGGGCGAGGCGGCTGCTGATATGACTGCATGGTGGGCGGCAGTCGGGGCACGTGGACGACGTCGGCGTATGTATGCGGCACAGTTGTTTCGAAGGCCTGGGGTCTGGCGACGGCTTCGGTGTAACTAAGCGGGCCAGCCACAGTAATCGGTGGGGGTGGCCCGGCTACAACTTGTGCGTAGCTTAGTGGCGCAGGCACTGGAGGCGGCTGGTGGTATTCAGGCATGACCTCCGCGATTGCCTGCTGAGTGCCACGTCATCTGCAATCTTAAACGCATTGCTTTTTTTTTAACCTTGTTGCCTTTTGTAGTTGTGTTGTAATGTACTGTTCTTGGTTTGTCGCAATATATTTTTCGAGCGATCTGTTCAGAATGTACATGTGCCACGTCATCCGTAATCTTAACGCATTGCTGATCTTGTTATGTTAACTCTTGATGTTATATACCACCTGTAATATATTCTTTTTTTGTTTTCCCCCCCTACAATAATGCCCATTGGGCGCTGTAGGTATCTGAATAAATAAATAAATAAATAAATAAAATCGCTCGGCGGAGGGCAGGCAGAAGTGTAGTTGACGGCTGTTCGACATGTTGCGGTGTAGCGAAAGCCAGTAAAGAGACCTGGCGGGTAATTTCCTCACGCATGAACGACTTGATTTCGGCGAGCAACGTGGTGTGGTCAGAAACGGCCGACAAGCCCGCGAGGTCAGCGTCGCGTGACGGTGGTCGACGGGTCATCAAGCGCTGCCGGCGCAGCTCCTCGTAACTTTGGCACAGCGTAATGACCTCTGCCACAGTGCGAGGGTTCTTGGCCAGGAGCATGGTGAAGGCATCGTCGGCGATGCCTTTGAGAACATGCGTGATTCTGTCCGACTCCGACATGCTCGCGTCCACTTTCTTGCACAAGTCGAGGATGTCCTCTATGTAGCTGGTGAAAGACTCGCCGGACTGCTGCGCTCGTTCACGCAAACGCTGTTCGGCTTGCAGCTTACGTACGGCAGGACGGCCGAACACGTCGACGACGGAGGTCTTAAAGGCGGACCAAGTCGGGAAATCGGATGCGTGGTTGTTGTACCACATGCCGGCCACACCCGCGAGGTAGAAAACCAGGTTGCTCAGTTTGCCTGCCTCGTCCCATTTATTGGGGACGCTCACGCGTTCGTAAAAGGCCAGCCAGTCCTCAACGTCAGTGCCATCCGCGCCGGTGAAGACAGGAGGGTCGCGGATGCGGGGAACACCGGGACATGGCGTCGGCGCAGGAGGAAGCGTTTGCTGAGCGGCGTCTTGGGGCATGGTAGATGGCGCGGCACGGGATCGAAGCTCCAAGGGCATCGAATCCAGACCGAAGTTTTTTTAAGGGCACAGCACTCTCCACCAAATTGTTAAGACGTTCACTGGCGGGCACTCGGCGACGATGCACAACAGCGACAGTCAAGGCGGTGACCGACTCTCAGCACGAGCGGCTCTTTTTCTTCGAAGAGGGCGACCCACTAGTTCCAAAGCTTCGCTACAATATATATATATATATATATATATATATATATATATATATATATATATATATATATATATATATATATATATATATATATATATATACAAGGTGTCCCAGCTATCACGCAACACGATTTAAAATAAAAAGTTCGGCAGATTCCACGTACCTTGGGAATCGATGTTATGCGAAGCATGCGGAGGGAAAGTGACTGTTGAAATGTTTTATTGAGCGAAACGTTACGAAATTACGCTAAAGATATGTACAAATGTTGCACGCACATGCAGACATATGTTCCACAGTCGCATATGTTTTGCATAACAAGTTGTTTACAGTTGCGTAACGATGCCAACAGCAACATGGGCAGTAGCAACACCAGAAGCGGTAAACTGATATGTACCATGATCATAAGTTAAGCGCGGCACTGAAGTGACGAGGATGGGACAGGGAGAACACACACGAGCGCGAACATATGTACCGCTTGTGCTCGCGAGGATGGTAGCCCTGGACACTGCAACATATATCAACTTCAGTGGATGGCGCTTTACTATAATTGATGTTAACCCGGCGTGACGGCTGTATCATCGGAGTACATATGTAATGTTTATAAAATTGGATAGCCAGCACTGCAACGACAATTGACGTTTCACGAACATTAGGGCCTATTCGAAAAGCAGTTCCGAGACCTGGCGTGGCTCTGTGGTAGAATGCTTGATTGCCACGCAGAATGCTTGGGTTCGATTCCTGTTGGGACCCTGACATTTATTATTTGCATTCGTCCGGTCAACACTGCTGATGACTTCAGCTTTTTAACGCTCTGGCGTTAAAAGTACCAATGTTTATCTCACCGTTCCTGGGTAGTCTAAACTGTCAATCACCTGTGGCACATACCCGCATATCTGTGGCACATACTCGCCCCGTGGTATGTGCCACAGGGTTTGCCCGAAAGAGTTTGACGACGTACGCGACGGGATTGTCATTAATCATGTCACGACCAGCGAGTCATATTCGTCCAACCATCTTATTCTCACATACTAATTTTGGTCTGCCCCAAGTTAAAGGGGTAATCACGAGATCACCCAGACGTAGGCGGCTAGATAGATAGATACGCAGATAGAAACGCTAAAAGTGCCTGCAGTACGCAAAGAAATGCTTCGCATTTAAAAGAGGAACGGCGTTACGCGAAGCAGACCTAGTGCATACTGTTCCCAGTATACTCTAGTTCCGGAGGTAAACTGGTAAACGGTCAATCCCCGTAAAGTTTGCCCACTCGATCATCATACAAAGACCTGACACACAAACGCGGGGGTGTGGTGTGGTTATACATACAGTATATACACAATGTTTCATTATTTACATATTGATAAAGCATATACGCAATGTTTTATTATTTACATATGGGGTAGATGATGCTTCTGTTCAAGAGCTCTACGGACCACAAGGAGGGGGTTCCCCTGATTTCCTCATATATTACGTTAAGCTCAGGGGAACGTATGTTGTCGGCGTTGCCGTTTTGCCTTTCGAGGGCGAGAGCGCGTTCACGATCGTTTTCATCCATGGCAGAAAGAGAATGTGTGGTCTGGAATGCGCTTATACTTCATGGTCATCATCGTCATCTTTATCACGTGGAGTAGGTACATTCCACTATACGTGGCTACCAGTGGCGTAGCCAGGGGGTGGCACACCGGGCACGTGCCCCCCCCCCGAAATTTTTTTTCGCCATGGCATACAGAGCGAAAAATGACCATTTCAAGGAGGTGCCCCTCCCGAAATCAAGGCGGTGCCCCTCCCGAAAAAAATTTCTGGCTACGCCCCTGGTGGCTACGTACTACTACTACTGCTACGACTACATACTACAGAGGAGGGACAGACCCACACCCTAAGGAGCTTCGCCCCTAAAAAAAAAGGAACGGCGTTACGCAAAGCAGACCTAGTGCATACTGTTCCCAGTATACTCTAGTAGCCGTTACTATATTTTTTCGTTAATGAGAAGGAATTAATTAGCCATAAATATATTCGTGACTCCAAAAGTACTCACCCAATTGTCACAATATCAATGAGGCAAATGTGGGGATGTTGAAATGACATCTGTCTGTGCTACTTTCAACAACGTACTAACTGAGTGCTCATTCCATGATGATTTTAGCGCTAGAAAAGACGAACACGCGTGGGAGACAGGACAGGCGCTCTCCCACATGTGTTCGTCTTGTCTAACGCTAAAATCATCATGACAACAAGTTCTTATTGAGTGCTCATTGTTTCCCGTTAATAAAGAAAGCCCGCGAGATATGAAAAATACGACGCGACTACGCTTCCATCCGCAAAAGAGCGCAGCGCCCTCCAATAAGCTTACTGGAAGCAACCGCTTTGCCTCCAGACAGCCTTCCGCACATTGGCAAGGCTCGGGCGGCAACACCATGCGTCGCAGTTTTGAAGGGATTCTTTCCGCTCAGTTGTACGTCACTAACCATATCTCAAGGCCAACTGTTCTCATTGTTAACGCGGCCGGCGCACTGTTCTGATTGGAGCCTGACCGTGCAAGATCAAAGCGGCGCGTTTCTTCGAACGGGATGTGGCAGAATCCACATTTTCCCCCATCGATGCTCGCTAACTCTCAGTGAGCCTGTTTGAGGGCGCTGTTTCCTGATGCGCGCAGCAGTATAGTCGCGGGTTTCAGATTGCGCGGGCTATCTTTATTAACAGGAAAAAACGAGCATGCAATTGGTACATTGTTGAAAGTAGCACAGACAGATGTCATTTCAATTTGCCCACATCTCCCTAATTGACCTATTGATAATTAGGTGAGTACTTTTGGAGTTACGAATTTAATTATGACTGATTAATTAATTCTCATTAATGAAAAACATTGCAGCGGCTACTACAGTATACCGGGAACAATATGCACTAGGTCTGCAACGCGTAACGCCGTTCCTCTATTTTTAAATCCTGCGCCGTGATAATTGGGACGCACACATATGTGTGTGTGTGTGTGCTCCTGTTTCCACGCCATTTCATCTCATCTGTAAATAAGCCCATATATATATATATATATATATATATATATATATATATATATATATATATATATATATATATATATATATATATATATATATCGGCGATGTTGGTCTACTGCGGTGGACTGTTGGTTGTCATTACTACTTTTGTTGACTTCAGGAGATGTTGAAGAAAATCCGGGTCCCAAGACTGTTGAATTGTTGCAATAAATTTTAGAGAACCAGAAAGAATGTGATGAGAAGATAAACACCATTAGAGAAGAAGTTGCCGAACTTAATAAAAAGTCAGAAAGAATCAACAGCCATTTTATTGCCATGCAGGGTATGCAAGAGAAAATCAGAAGGTTAGAAAATATAGTTCAGCAACAAGCTGAACGACTAGTGGATTATGAAAACAGAAGTCGAAGATATCATCTACTCGTTTTGGGGGGTTCCCGAGGCCGGAAATGAGGCTGATTTGCGAGATACAGTTGTTGTTAAGATTTGCAGAAGGAAGTTGGGGGTAGAAATTAATTCGGTAGAAACAACTCATCGTATCGGTAAACAAAGACAAGGAAAGTAAGACCAGTAATTATGAAATTCATAGATTACCGTGAAAAAGAGAATGTATTGCGTAATTGCAAGAAACTAAAGGGCACTTCTTTTAGTGTCAGTAACGACTACTCGAAAGAGACAGTCGAACTAAGAAAGAAATTATGGGAAAGTTCGGCGCCAGACCGAGCTAAAGGGGCGCCGCTTGTTTCAGCATGTTTGAAAATAAAAACTTTGCTATCTTTAGTATGTCTAAAAAATAACGTAAGAAGCTTCTGATTCAGAATGGTAGCGTGTAGTTTAGTTCTTCTACTTATCCGGTTAGAGTACTATGAGTAAAGAAAAACGTTTGTATGGGTTGTCATCCTACGTTGTTGCTTTTTTTTTCTTTTTACTTCGAAGTGATACGCGTAGCCTTTCACCTGTCAGTGTTTTTGTGATACCACTCCCAAGCTTACGTTTGTCACATTTAACGTTGTATACTTTTTGTAATTACTTTTGTAGCATTTGGTAGCCGTTTAGCAAGTGTGCATTTTTGATGAATGACTGTACGTTGGTATTTGTATTACTTGTTCTTTTTTCTTTTTTGTTCTTTATTCATTTTATGTAAACCTGAAACCCTGATGTAATGAACTGCTTTTTTTTTCCTCATTTGCTGAAGTTTGCAGATCAATGTTCGATTGTTTTCATATCTGTGCTCTACGGATTTTCGATGCCAAGCAAAAGGGGTAGGAGCCTCGTCAAGCTGCTGACATAGCAGGTTTTTGCTCTTATCCTGGCATTTTCTTTCCGCAAGTTTTTTAAAAGAAAACGCTGAATAAAATTGAATTTGAATTATCGTTTCTCTGACACTGCGTAGCAATTCGGCTTGTTCAAGCGAATACAAGAGTTCTACGCCAATACTTATGGCTTTGTAAATACCGGGGTTATTGCGAGACCAAAAATGGACTATCTCCTCTGAATTCTTTACCAGGAACGGATCATTGAGGTTGTGGTAACCTCACTACTCACCGTAGTCGAGACTACCGCGGGTTCAGGCTTAGCGAGCCGCAGGGTCGCGTGTACCGTCGCCTGCTCACGTATAGCGCACCGCTCCGCACGCGCTCAGCAAGCCAAGCGTCTAGCGCCGCGCGGCAAAAAAAACAAAAAAAAACGCAGTGTTCGATCTAACAACATCCACAAACACTTTATTGCCTTTGGCGGCACCCCAAAACACAGTACAACGTCCGCTCCCGGGAAGCGGCGAGCAAAGGGCTCCCGCACGCGGACGGTACAGCAAAAGGGGAAAACCGCGAGCACGTCGCAGCTGGCAATGGCGAGCTTTGACACACCGCTCGGGAAAAATCTCGCACGGCTATGCTGCGCACTCTCGCGATGACCACTGGGCCTGGTCGCGAGAACTATGGCAAATCTCGTACGCGTGGGCCCCCCGGCAAGTGCGGCTCGGCGTAGTACGACCACGCGCGAGCACTAGGCACCGCTCTTTGGCTTACCGTACGGAACCGCAGCTAGCACAAAGGTAAACACGCCTGCCAAGGATGCCGAGGCACCCAGGCAGGCTACAGTCCGGCGATTCCCAAAGGGGACGGCGGACGGGAACACGTGCTTACCGTGCGCTTCCCGAGGTACAGTGTACTAGAAGGGGAAGTGTGCCGTGCGCGGCGCGTCGCAATGGAGGCGAGGGGCCCCCGCAGCGATGAAGCATGTCCTCCGAGATGGCGGGCGCGCGGCGGGTTTCTCTCCGGCCGTCCCAATCGCCGCGCACCCCAGCAAGAAAACGTACATCGCGTCGCGCGCCCGGCTACCGCGAGATGGCGCACTCACTTGGGATTCCGGCGGTTGGAGCGCTAGAGGACGGACGTGTTTTTCGTGGGCTCCGGAATGACAGCGACAGATAAGTTTTTTCTGCATGATTCGAGCTTGCTTATATTAGTTATATGAGTACATAAGCCACTATATTGGGGCTTGATTGGGGTTGCAACTTTGTACTGTGTCTTGTGTGACGGTCGCCTGTTTTTTTTTTTTTTTTTTCGGCCACCACGTGGCTGAAGGGTACACAGGTGCTTTGAAGCATACAGGCGGAGTTTTGTGGTACCTTTTGGCTTTGAGTGTATGTAATCCGAAGTTTCAACGATCGAGCCATGCTCAAACAGACCGTAAAGTGTTCAGGGTGCGGAATGGGATGGAAAATAGAGGTTTGTGCGGATGACAAGATAGAACCAGCTGACGCCAAGTGTAAGCAATGTGAGTTAGAGGCGAAAATGGAAATAGTGATGGCTACCCAGAATGAGCTCATGGTAAGAATCGCCGAGCTGGAGAATGCGTTGGCGACAGAGCGAGAAAAAACGATGGCTATGGGAGAAAGGCTTAAGTCAGCTGAGGAAGGGTTAGCGAAGGCAGTCATGGTGGACAAGGAAGCAAGCGACGGCGGGAACAGGAGGGCATCAACCCCCATAGTGGGAGACGCGAAGGGGGAAACAGGTTTGGGGAAGACAGGTGCAGGGGTCACAGGACCCAGTTTCCGCGAGGTGGTTTTGGGGATGGGAGGGAGCAAAACAGCGGCGGTTGCGCGAGCTGGTGACCGAGGCAGTGGCCAGGTGCGGGACAGTCCAGCAGAAAAGTCGGAGCACGTGATAATGGCCGGAGACTCCAATTTAGCTAGATGCGCAGAAGCAGTCAAGGAAAGGGTGAGATGCGACAAACGAGTTTTCATAGGGACGTTCCCGGGACATAGGCTGGGATCAGTGATGAGACAAGCTAGCGCAGAACTCGCAACTAAAGCTAATGGACGTAACCTCGTGGTAATTGCGGGAGGTCTAAATGACGTCTTGAATGAAGAATCAGCTGAACCAGCGACCACATTGGCGAAAGGGGTCGATGACATGCGCGCCATTTCCCCTCAGGTGCAGATAGTGGTATGCACAATACCGGAGGTACCGGTGCGTGACGGCAACCTGCAAAGAGCGGTTGTCGACGCAAACAAAGAGATATGGCAGATGAGTCGAGAGAAAGGCATCGAGGTAGTGGAAATAAACAGAGAGGTGCACAGGTGGGGTGGTTTTCGAAGAGACGGAATACACTTCAATAGGAGGCTTGGTTATGAGGTGGGTTGGCGACTTGCAGGACGCGCAGTAGCTTTTTTGGGGGGGCACGCGGGCCCTTCGGTGTCCAGGTTAGCGTGTAATGAGGACAACAACCAGGGGGGACTCTGTGACAGGTAGTATAGCGAAAAACCTGAGAAAAGGTAAAAGAAGGGAGAAGGCGCGTGTCGCAATTGGTTACATTAACATGCAGGGTGGCAGAAAAAAGGCAAAATGGTTAGAGATTCAGGGACAGTTAAACAAGGAACAGATAGGTGTTTATGCGGTTACAGAAACACACCTTAGAGACTTGGAAGAGCCACCACATATTGACAATTATATTTGGGAAGGATGCAACAGGATCATATCAGAAAGGAGAGGTGGGGGGCGTTGGAATGCTAATTCATAGCAGAGCAAACTGGGCCTGAGTGAAGCAAACGTGTTCAGACCACCTATGGCTTTCGGGCACAGTAGGTGGAAAGAAAACGTGGCTAGGTGTAGCTTACTTGTGGACGGGGAATAACTGCAGAGAAAAGAATCTGGAGATAGTGAAATGCATAAGCACCGATATTGAAGAATTTGGTCATGATGCCGAAATAATCCTTCTAGGGGACATGAATGCTCACATACATGACCTTGACGGATATTCAGACTCCAATGGCAAGTTATTGCTAGATCTCTGCGAGCAACATAGCCTTGAAATAGTTAACGCCGGGCCTAAGTGTGAGGGACAGATCACGTGGGAAGTCGGAAACAGGAAATCGAGCATTGATTATTGTCTCATGACAGAAGGAATCTATGACAAACTTAGAGAGATGAGAATAGACGAGGAAGGCATTAACAGCTTGGGTAGTGATCATAAACGCATAACATTACAAATGGGATCTAAAACTGAAAATAAGAACCTAGAATCAAGCATTGGCAGCTCGTATTTAAATGAGAAACAAATAACTAATATAGCCGCAAGAGTCGAGGAAGAAGTAGACAAACTGCCAGGCAAAGACTGGAAGTATAGTGAGCTGCTACATGTAATCACGAAAGAAATAGAAAAAGAGAAGAAAACTATTTCTTGGAAAGGAAAGAGAAAGCCAAAAAGTTGGTGGAACAAAGAAATCCGGGATGCGATCGAGAAGCGACGTGAGGCATCACGGCAGCACAGACAGGCAAAAAACGAGAAGCGGCCACAGGATGAAGTCAACCAAGTATGGGAAATATATTTAGAGCAAAAATCCATTGTGCAGAAATTAGTCGAGGCAAAAATTAAAGGCGAAAGTGAACGCTGGATGACAGAGATTCACGAAAAGAAGAAGGCCGCGCCTAGGATATTTTGGAGCCACCTAAAAGCGCTAGGTAGGAAGTCTGTCAGAATGCAACAACATATGGTAGATGAAGGAGGAAATCAATTGGAAGGGTATGAAGCGCTAGGTTACATCCGAAAGGTAACAGCCGATTCGTTTAAAAAGGTCGCCCAGGGGATTCCCCCGGTGAGTAAAAGTATGCAGAAGAGCACAACCCAGGAAGATGTAGTACTTGAGAATTTCAATTGGAAGAAGGCCGAAGGAAAAATTCCTAAGCGCACTACTTCGGGCTTAGATGGGGTTCCCGTCAGCCTCATTAACGAACTAGGACATAGCACTAAAGAAGCACTGCTGAAAGCCATAGAAAAGTGCTTACAGGAGAGGGAAATACCAGACAGTTGGCGAAAAAGTAGAATAAACTTAATCTATAAAGGCAGGGGAGAAAAGGATAACATTCGCTCGTATAGACCGCTAACCATTACATCGGTACTATACCGGTTGGCGATGCAGGCAGTAAAATAAAAAATAGAAACGTGGGTAGAGCAAAATGATATTTTGGGAGAACTCCAGAATGGATTCCGAATCGACAGGTGGTTAGACGATAACCTGTTTGTTCTTACACAGTGTATAGAAATATCAAAAATAGAAAACAGGCCCTTATACGTAGCTTATCTAGACATCACCGGGGCATATGACAACGTTAATCAGGAAATTTTGTGGGATATATTGAAGGAAGTGGGCATAGGTGACGACTGTATACAGCTTTTGAGGGAAATATACCGAGAAAATACAGTTTGTGTAGAATGGGAAGGAATAAGCAGCAAGGACAGCGTTGACATTAGCAAGGGGCTGAGACAGGGATGTCCTTTGTCCCCGCTGAGGATGGAAAAAGCGCTAGAAGGTAGCAACATTGGATTTAATTTGTCACACAAACAGGCCGGCGCGATGGTTGAGCAGAAGCTTCCAGGTCTATTTTACGCTGACGATATTGTCTTATTTGCGGACAGTCAAGATGATATACAGCGGCTGGCAGATATATGCGGAAGGGAAGGCGAGGCTCTAGGACTAGGTTTTAGTGCAACAAAATGTGGATTGATGGTATTCAATGATCACGAAGATCATGCGGTCTTAATACAGGGCCAAGAAATACCGAGGGTAAGCGAGTACAAGTCCCTCGGAGTGTGGGTAAATGAGGGGGGATATATATATGGAGGTACAAGAGAAAGCATCGGTGACAAAGGGAAAGAGGAATGCTGCAATCATGAAGCACAGAGCGTTATGGGGATACAATAGGTACGAGGTGCTTCGAGGGCTGTGGAAGGGTGTGATGGTTCCGGGGCTTACATTTGGGAACTCAGTGGTGTGCATGAAGGCAGAGGTGCAATCAGGAATGCATGTAAATCTAAAGGACTGTGGGACGCCTCGCGTTGGGCGCTCACGGGAAGACGACAAATGAGGCTGTAAAGGGTGATATGGGAATGGACAGGTTTTGAAGTCAGGGAAGCTCAGAGCAAAATTAGATTTGAAGAGAGGCTGAGGAAAATGAAGGAGAGTAGATGGGCAGGGAAGGTTTTCAGGTATTTGTATAGAAAAAGCGTCGACACGCAGTGGAGAAAAAGAACTAGGAGGCTCACCAGTAAATATACGGCTAGCAGTGTGGGCGACATGGCAACAAGGAGCATTGAGCGAAAAGTCAGAGAGGCGGAGAGGACTTATTGGATGACAGCGATGGAAAAGAAGCCGGCTCTCAGTGACTACCGAAAGGGAAAAAACGACATAAGGAGGGAGAGGTTTTATGATAATTCAAGGGGGAGCGCTTTACTGTTTGAAGCAAGGTCGGGTTGCCTTAGAACGCGTAGCTATAAAGCGAGATTCTGTAACGAAGAAGAACAATGTACATGCTGTGGGGGGAACTAAGGAAACGATGGAACATGTACTGATTGAATGTGGCGATATCCACCCACATATACGTGTGGGCACGAGTCTACATGAAGCCTTGGGTTTTACGGACAACAATGGAAAGCTGAACACGTCCGCGATAGAAATAAGTAAGAGACGGTTAGAGTATTGGTGGCAGAAAAGTAGAGATAAAGGACAAAAATGAAGAATGGGGAAAAATAGGGTCATTCTGCCTTAAGAGGCAGAGAGATGGACCGTGAATTTATATTTTTCTTTGCTATAATAACATAGATTTAATCAATGTAGATAGGGCATTAGACCAACATAAAAAAGTTTTTTTTTTTTCTCGAGCCTGGTGGCAGACATGTCACCGCCCCGTTATAAAGGGGACGCTCATAGCATCCATCCATCCATCCATCCGGCGGCAGCGGAGACCGCGGCAGAAAGCAGAGCGCGCGGGATTACAGCGTGCGCATGTTTTTTTTTTTTATTTTTTTTTTCTGCGTACGAGCAAGCATTGCCGCCAGGATCTTCTGGATGCACTGAAGGCAAGTAATGTTCTTCTGTTACTGCATTTATTTTGGTCCCATTTACGGAGAAAAGCACGGCAACTGCTGAATTTTCCTTATGTAAATTATTGTAAGGAGGTATCAATTCGTCTGTGGTAATGTTACTTTTTTTCATTACGGTCCGTTTTGTCTCGGCGCGAAGTACCTTGATTTGAGAAATATACAGGGGCGTTCTAGCATTCTTCCTTTCTGGAGACGTGTATGGGTGAAAACTGGGCTAATTTTCGTCGTTGAATCATATTGCCCTCCTATCGTGACACATCGTTTTACTATTTGATCGCGTACGGATATTTATGAGTTGGTCAACCGAAGCACGGTTACGCTCTAGATAACTGAGTGCCCTGGTGATGTCACTGAAGTAAGATGATAAGTAATTTTGCCGGAATATTGTTGAAGGCTTCGATTAGCCGACCTACATTTACTCCACACGTCGTTCACAGTGAAAGTGCCTGAGTTGTCATCGCCTCCTTTTTCGTCATCCGGATTTTGCTTACGTTTCGGTAGCACAATGGCAATATCAGTATCGTGTTCATTTACTGTGCTCTCGACTGCATCCAAATCAATCAATCGATCATAAATGAACAAAACGCGCCTGTAACCAGTCCGTGGTCGTCGCAGAACCGGCGATTTTCAGTCTAGACCACGGTCTAGAAGTGTGGCGACCGCCTGCAACCTCCTCCCTGTCTCCTGCGGCGCGACGGGAGGTACTTGGAAAGGGAAACTGGGGAAGCCTCGTGGGCGAGTGCGAACCATTGTGCGCTATGCGAGCGCGGCTTTCGCGCCAGACTTGATGGCGCCGGCGACATCGCGAGTAGAGAGCATGAAGATTGCTGATGCCGAGTGCCGAGTTTGGTCGGCTCAGTTAGCGTTCCCTCCAGCGTGCGCTCGACCTTATTCTTTGTAACGCGCTCATGCTGCGGCGTTTGCGCGGTTTTTATCTTGCGTGCTTGTGTCGCTGGCATTCTGCGTAAAGAAGACAAAATTTTGGTGTGGAAGTGGAAATGAATGTTCGATTCAATAGCAGTGATTTATTAATTAAGTTGCAGACTACTTACGGCTATATAACTGAAACTCTGTCAGTGCTGTCTTTTTTGTTGTTGTTGTTGTTGTTAGAGAAAATGCTGTGAGGTCCTGTGTCTTCTCTTTAATTTCAGGAATATTGCATACTACTGCGTGCCCTTCTGCAAGTCGAATAGCAAAAAGAAGCTTGGGATCAGTTTTCATGAATTTCCGGGAAATGAGACGTATCGGCAGGCATGGCTGAAGGCTATATCACGAAAGGGTTTCGTTCCGAATGAAAATTCTAACGCCAGTTTAGTCTGCAGTCTGCACTTTGTAGATTCTGATTTCTCTAGTACCACAATTAAGCTGCGACGCCTCAAGCCAGATGCTGTGCCTAGCGTTTTTAGCGAATACCCACGCTACATGCAGCCTATTCCGCCTAAGAAAAGGCGTAAATTAGAGCGACAGTTTTCAGTCCCTCATCAGAAAACCCGACATCAACCACGGCACCAAAAGAAGGACGCGAGGAAAACGCCGCTGAAGATTTCCGCAGTGAAGATATTTGCGCATCGCTTGTTTCTACAAACATTCTGGCAAGTCATCCATCAACCCTGACGCGGCCATGTCCTGACGATTCAGACGCCACCCAAGAAGCTGCGGTTTCAGCGCGAGCCCCGGGCGTCATCAGACCCAGCCTCATCATCGTTATTGTTTTTTTCTCCTTCGCTAGCGCCCCCATACTGTACAGCCCGCTAATTTCGAAGTATAGTAAGTTTCTAGCACATGCGGATCTCTTGCAGAGGCATCGCTTTTCTAAGTGCTCTAATAAAGCCGGCGCAAATCTACAGCAAAAAAAAAAAAAAAAAAAAAAAAAAAAAAAAAAAAAAAAAAAAAAAGCTCATTTGAGAATCGATAGGCCCCTGCATTGACTTGGCCTCTCGTACACCTAGACCAGACATTTCCAAATCAGCGCGAGGTTAATAAAAGCGCAAAACCATTTTTTTCCTCGCCACATGCAAGCTGCGCCAACAGCGCGGCAGCTTTTCCGATCCCAAGTAAGTGCGCCGCGGTGCGGAGAAAAGAGTGGGCCACGCCCACCTCGGGAAATACGCTCTCTCCGTGCGATTGGGACGGCCGGAGAAAAACCCGCCGCGCGCCCGCCATCTCGGAGGCCATGGATGAAGCAGCTTAGGTACATCTTGGGAGCGCTAGGGGGCGCTGCGAGCCAAAGGAGCGTGTGTTGCATTGCCAGTTTGCGCTGTTTACGCGCGACCAGGGCTTCGACGCCAGTACATTACGACACATTATATGCTGTACATGAGTGAATAAGTAGTGCTGGTGTCCGTGTTTTTCTACGGGAATAAAAAAAAAAAGACGGAGGCGACGGGGCATGCGAGACGGCTTCTGTTGTGTGCGAAATTGTCACAGCGGCTATCACTCGCGTAAGGAGGTGCGCTCCTTGTTTCGGGTGCCCCTTTTGAAGCTGATCGCAGGTAAAAATGGTTACAGAATATCAAGAGACGTGATCGAGTCCTCGACGAGAGCAGCATTTCTCTATGCTGAGTTGGAAGCCGACGATGTCGAGCATAGCAAGGTAGCACTGAAAAAGACCCATTCACACTAAGAAGCAAGCTTGTGAAAGTCCTGCAACCGTCGAAGTTCTCACCAGACGAAAAAAAGTGGCGCCAAGAGGAACTCGTAGCACGAGAAGTTACTGGTCAACGAGAAGTTACGAGAAGTTACTGGTCAACAATGTAGCAAGTTGTCTTAGTGCCCTGTAGTGGAAATGGAGCCTTTAGCTGGCAAGTGTCGAAGAACTGCACGCTTGTTGTAGCAGAAGACCTCGATGCATGTGTTCACTGTAAATATCAGAGAACGCTGATAATCAACCAGCTTTCCTGAAGACGATGTCAGAAGGTATCTGCGAAGCAACTAGTAATATACGGCGCAGGCGCGTAGCCAGGAATTTTTTTCGGGGGAGGGGGGGCACTTGAAAGTTACGCGCTTCCATCATTTATTCTCGGTAACGCCTCCCCCCCCCCCCCCCCCCCCATTCGAAATTCAGGGGGGGTTGGCTAGGGCACCCCTCCTGGTTACGAGCCTGATACGGCGTTGTCTACGGAGAACGAAAGCCGAGCTTAGCAACGCAAGAATTAATAATAGTATCTGGGGTTTAACCTCCCAAAACCACGATATGATTAAAAGGGACGCCGTAGTGGAGGGCTCCTGAAATTTCGACGATCTGGTGTTCTTTAACGTGCACTGGCATCGCACAGTACGCATACCGCCTCGTGCGCTGCTGCTTTGAGCTGTACAGGTGGCGCCACCAACGGCGAACGGTGGCGAAACGCGGCAACGCGCGGCTCATAGGCGCCTTGCGCAAAGCGCCCGCTACTAACCGTTTCTTCTTTTTATTCAATTTACATTCTGGTTTGATATTTGCACTGCCGACGCTGCTCCACTAGACAGCCGTGACGTTTGTTACGTCGATTGTTCTATTTTATTTGTTTAAAAATGACAGGCCCGTTTATTATTACTGTGCACGTGCGTGATGCAATACATGCGTTTCTAACGTGCATGCGTTGAAGTTGTTCGCGTGATCTGCTAACACAAACGAAATAAAAAACTGTTGCAACATAAAACAGACTTCTTGTTTTACTGAACACTCTAAACAGCACAACAACAATGTACATCGTGGTTGTATGCTTGCTTAGGAAACGCATAAAAGACACACGTTTTCATCTTTGTACAGCACTTCACTATACGGCCAAAAGAAAAAAAAAACGGTTAGCTATCTTCACGTTGCAACAGGCGCCACACAGCTGCATAATAATGTATGAAAGTACTATAGTAAATGGCCCACAATCATTCGCACTGTTTTTTTATTATTATTATTTCACAGACCGTACAAAAAATTGAGGAACTTCGAACTGTATTACAACCACATATTTCTGAAAATCTCATCACTTTTACCGTCAAAGCCACGATCCTATACACATGTGCTTTAAATTACGCAGAAGATTACTCAGGTTTATATAGGAAATGCGCGCGCGCGGCATTGCTCAGATTTATATAGGAAATGTGTACGCGTGTAGCTAGATTCTCGTATGCTAGATTCTCTTTTGGTACGTGAAACTCCACATAAAATGCGATTCTAGAAGTAATGTTCGTGGACTAGCGAGCATAAAGAAGGGCGACTACTTACAGCCTCACTTACCTTTGGAAAAACTGTATTCCAACTGAAATTCAATATTAACCGACGCAACAGAACAACCCACTTGCTACCACACAGTGCTATGAAGCAGACGCGCGAAGCCAGGCGTGGTGTTTCAACCACGGTGGTGGTTTCAACTGTAGCACAATCGTGCGCCTACAGTAACGTCGTAAAGGTTGCCGTCATATCAGCGGTTCCCACGATGTAGCACCTGTTCCCCTTCTCGGGTCATCAAACCGCTGCTACGCCGAAACCTACACTCATAATTGACTGTCAAAGAAAAAATTGGGGGGACCCTTAAGCTTCGCCTTTAAGAGTTGAACGCGATAGCGATATCCCGTCCCTACTGCGTACTTCAATCACTTAGTGCATACTATGTAATGGGTAGTATGGTTTAAACCAGGAGAAATTATGCGCGTCAAATGTGGGAAATGTTTTCGAACTTGCTATGCACCCACTACGTGGTGTTAAGGGAATACGCGCAGTAAGGTGTGTGCCGTTTGTAATGGGTGGCTGGCTTTAAACTATGGAATCGTTATGATAGTCACATATTCTGTCGCCCGATGGCAATTTACGCTTGTACCACGCAATATTCCTGGGATATTACATGTTATATTGCGACGCCTATATAAAGGACGCTTGCGTTTGCGAAGCATGGAAGTTATTTTCACTGCATTTCCAAGCAGAGGAAGTTATTTTCACAGTATATCCAAGCAGAGGCATGGCTGTGTGGTAGAACACCTGCTTGCCACGCAGACGACCCGGGTTCGATCCTCACTCGGACCCGAAAATTTTTATTATTTGTTTATTTGCATCTTTCTCGATTTTTCGGTCACGGACAAGATGATGATTTTTCGCTCACGGACAAGATGATGATTTTTCGCTCACAACCAACGACGCCGACACCGACGCCGACGCCGGAATGTCTGCGAAACGAGCTCTTTAACGCTCTCGCGTTAAAATGCCGTCTTGTAGGAGGCCATCTTGTACAGCCAACGAACAAAAAGTGCACGACTGAAGGATCTGAAGCATTTCCGTTGATGCGATGACAGCTCAGAGAAGTCAGGGCTGACCGTCCGACGTGTGGCCACCACCATTACACAATTTTAGCTTCACAACATCCAAAAAAACACTACGGAGGCGACGAGCCGACGAGCCCACCCGGTCATGTTCGGTGCGCTGGTGACCGCACATCCGCACAGCGCGCGCTCCAACGGCAACCGAAAGAAATAAAAAAAAATCACAGCATATCCACGGAGTGAATGATGATGAGTGGGCGAAGCTCCGGAGGTTCATCGGTAAGCAGCGAATGTTCCGTGAAATTCGCCGAGTACATCATCAAAGACGTGACAAACACTGTGTGTATATATACAAGAAATTTACATGCATGTGAGACCATATCGCGATGCCGTGTGTTGTATGGCATCGCGATCGTCATCGTCATCAGCGTCATCGTTATGGCGCATAGTGGGTACATTCCATGTGGTGTGCCGTGATGGCAGCGTCATCGACATCACACAGGACCTTGAAAATCGAGGTGGCTACTACGTACTACAAACTACAGGGGACGCACGACCCACGGCATAAGGAGCTTCGCCCCTAAAAGGGGGAGAGAGGAGTTGACGTGAAGGAAACGAAGGCGGTGGAAGCGAGGAGGTCTCCAGTCGTCGGTGTGAAATATTTTCGAGAGATGGCGCTCGTTTGTTTTTGCACAACGGATGCGCAAACTTTAATCAAAATGCATGGGATCCTATGACGGTTGGCAGTGGTGACTACGCTGCTCGGCGCTCAACTAAAGTTCACTGCTTGTTTTACTACAGATTGCCGTTTTAACTGGAGCTGCATATCGACGGAAGAAGCGATCTTCATCACGTGCAATCGCCGTGGTCAGCGAAAGCACGGAGGACGTTTCCTTGGAAAGGCTGCCACCAGGAGGCGTGGTGCCCATCATCAGCACTCGGCAATCTTTCGGCATCTTGCGATACCGCCCTGCTATAAAAGCGGACTACCAGCCACCTGTTTTTCACTTGGCAGTGGTGACTACGCTGCTCGGCGCTCAACTAAAGTTCACTGCTTGTTTCACTACAGGTTAGTGCAGATTGTACATTTCCATTTATATGGTGTCGTCACCACTGCCAAGTTTCCAAGTTTTCAGTTTGTAATTGCTTGCTTGATTTGCGCGCTTATTGCTGCATGGTAGGATTGTTGATATTGCTAAGGTACTAGCGAGGTTGAAAGAAGAGATAAGGGCTGAATTGCTGAAAGAAATTAGGCAGGAATTCAAGTCTTTCAAGGATTCACTGGAGCGTGACCTCAGAAATGAGATACGGGAAGTACGCACTGAGCAACGCCAGATGAGCAAGAGCATCGACTTTTCGCATGAGTCAGTCGAAGAGCTGAAACAGAAGCTCGTTTCTGAAATCTCAAAGAATACAAGTCTGGCAAAGGAAAATGACGAACTGAGCACGAAATGTGCGGCACTAGAAAAAGAAGGCAGCCGAACTTGAAAGGCGGCTAACAAATTCGGAACAGTACTCGCGAAATGCTAATCTTGAAATCCAGGGTGTTGTGAAGAAAGAAAATGAGGACCTTGCTGCTATCTTGCCTGAAATAGGCAATGCAATTCATGAGCCTATAAGTTCATCTGACGTTGAGTGTTGCCACCGTGTTCCAACTCGCAACCCAGATAAAACTAACATTGTTGTTCAGTTTAAATCCAGAGCTAAACGCGACGCTGCTCTGAAAAAAGCAAAGAAAAAAAGAATCACGAACAGAGACCTGGGGTTAGAATCGACGTGCCCCGTTTACGTGAACGAACATCTGTGCCCAGCACTAAAGAGGTTGCTTGGCATGGCAGTGAAAAGGAAATACGAACATAAATGGAAATCTGTGTTGAGCAGCAACGGAAAAATTTATGCAAGGGAAAACGATAGCACTGATGCTGTGCACATCTCGGAAGAACGTGATCTTGCTAGGATTACGTCCGTCGTTTCTGACGCCACTAGAAACACTCGCTAAAAACCGCCATGGAATATCACGATTTCGTCTTGCCGCATCGTTTACAGTTTCAGCAAAACTCCAGGAGTTCCGTTCTACACTTGAATGCTCGATCAGCAGCCAATAAACAAGAACCTATAAGCAATTTTTTTAAATCTGTTCTCTTTCAAGTTCGATATCATTATGCTAACAGAAACATGGTATCATGACAGTAGTGTTCGGCTGTATCTTGATGGCTATACTGATTACGTTTTAAATCGAGCTGATAGACGAGCAGGGGGCGTCGCAATCCATGTCTCATCAGGACGAAAATGCGAACAAGTAGCAGAATTTTGTAAAACAACATGCGACTATGAGATTCTAACACTTCAACATTTGTCTGATATAATTTCGGTCGTGTATCGCCCACCAAATGGAAACATTTTTGCGTTTATGAGTTTCTTTGATAATTTACTGGAATATGTTGCTGCTAACCAATTTAGACTTGTATGTGGGGGGAGACACTAACATAAATTTTCTCGAAAAGAGCGCTGTCGCAGTGGATTTTGCAAATAGACTTATCTCTGCTGGTTTTGTTAACCTAATTAGTACACCAACTCGTGTTACGCTCTCTTCGTCTTCATGTCTTGACATTCTTATTACGAATATTGACACTGTAGTAGAGCATGCTGGAACAGTGACGTCAGACGTCAGTGATCATTGTCCTGTATTTATGACATATTGTGCGAATGCTGAAAAAAACCCTAAGTCAAATGTGTTTGCTATACAACACTTAACTGATAAAAACATGGATCATTTTAAGCGTGACGTTTCCAATTATGACTGGTCTTTCTTATATGAAATAAGTGAAGTAAATGTCGCGTACTCCAAGTTTCTTTCTGCGTTCCTGCAAATTTACAAACAACACTTCCCTTTCAAGAAAATTAGGCAGACAAGAAAGATACGAAAACCCTGGATCACGCACGAACTTTTTAAAATGATAAAGCACAAAGATAAAATGTACCATAGATTTCTTGCTACACGTTCGCCTGAGGCGCTGACAATGTTTAAGAAGTATAGAAACAAACTAAATGCGGAACTTAGACGTGCCAAGAATGCTTATCATGAACATTTGTTTGCAGACGCCACGGGTAAAAATCCTGATACCTTGTGGAGCATTATCAATAGGGTTCTTGGTCGCGAAAAGCATTCTGCCCCGCCGGACAAGATAATCCACAACAAAACCGAAATCTCTGGTTTAGCGCTCGCTAATCATTTCAACGAGTACTTTGCAAACATAACCGTGACACAGCAAGACGACGACGTATCTCCGCCAGATACGTGGTCGTCGTTTTCGACTTCAAACAGTTTATTTTTAAATCCCGCTAATGAAGATGAGGTATTTAGCACATTTATGCATCTTAAGAATAGCAAAGCGCTCGACATTGACGATATACAGATAAAGCCTGTAAGGTATGTTTTAGAATACATCACTCCAGCTTTAACACACATCTTTAATCTGGCTTTACAGAGTGGGGTTTTCCCAGATAAAATGAAAATGAGTAGAGTAACTGTACTTTTTAAAGGAGGTGACAGAAATGATGCATCAAATTACCGACCGATTTCAATAATTCCGGTATTTTCCAAAGGATTGGAAAAGGTTATTTTTTCTCGTGTTTCAAATTTTTTCGGCAGACACAACATTCTGTCTGGTGCTCAGTTCGGCTTTAGTAAAGGTAGGTCAACGGAAACTGCTTTGCTCACACTCAAGGAACACGTACTAAAAAATATCGAAAGAAATCTTTTCACTTTGGCACTTTTTATTGATTTTAGCAAAGCCTTCGATTGCATAAATCACAAAATTTTACTACGGAAATTATCGCAGAATGGCCTCAGGGGTATTCCATTAACATTATTCGAGTCTTATCTAAGTGATCGCAAACAATCAGTTTGCATAAAAGATGAAAAGTCATGCTTTCTTCCCATACTAAATGGCGTGCCGCAAGGTAGTGTATTAGGTCCGCTGCTTTTTAACCTCTACGTTAACGACATTACTAATATTGATACAGCTGTTGAATTTATCATATACGCCGATGACACCACCCTTCTTATTTCTGGTCCGGTTTCGCGGAAAATAATGGGACAATGCAACGATCTACTTGTAAAGCTATCTGCATGGTCGATTGCTAACTGCCTAAAAATAAATCCTACGAAAACTAAATTAATGTTATTTCGCGCTAAAAACAAACCTTTGACTTACACACAAACATTAATGTTTGCTGGTCAAGAACTGAAAATTGTTGATGAACATAAATTACTAGGCGTTACTTTTTCTTCGCACCTTACCTGGGATAAACATGTAGAAAATAGCTCAAAAAAACTGTCTGCCATCACAGGTGTTTTGTCTAGATGTAGGTATCTTCTTCCACCGAAAGCAAAACATAACATTTATTATGCCTTATTTTCTTCCCATTTAAGTTACTGTAGTTTCGTGTGGGCAACTACTGGAAAGACAAACATTATGAAAATATTTTCATTGCAAAAGAAGATGATTCGGCACATCGACAATATGGGTTTTTTGGACACAACACGGTCAGCTTTCCTAGGGCATAGAATAATTAAAATGGAATATTTCTACACTTTTCGCCTGCTTCAGTCTTTTTTATTTCTCAAATACTGCCTTCAAACATTTTCTTGCATCTACAGCATCTTTGACACCTAGAGTCATTTCCGCCAATACCAGAAATAGTAACATGTGGTATGTTCCACGATTTCGCAATAAATATAGCTTACAATCATTACAGCACAACCTGCCACATATTTTAAATCAATACGAAGATGTCAAGTGTTTTTCAGCGAAGGAACTTAGGATGCATTTCGTAAATATGTGATTATTAAATGTATATCTTGTTTTTCGAAATTATCGTTTTCAGTGTTCATTTATCAGAGCCAATGCTGTATTATTTCTTGTAGCCCTTGCATATATTTCTGTCTTCTTGTGCATCAAGTTTTTGTTTTCGTTATCTCTTTATAATATTTACATCTTGTTTTGTACATTTTGTGTTAATAACGTATCGATTTTGAGCTTCTAACAATGTTGCCATTTTTTTTTCATACAACCGCCACGTATGCCTTGTAACGGACCATCGACCCAGTCAAGCCGTTTTTCGAACGGCTTTTAGCCAATGGTATACCCCAGAACCCTTGTATTTCTGGAAATAAATCTTTATTGTATTGTATTGTTTGCATGATGGTGCGACCGCGTTTGCCGAGCGGTGGCGCCACCATACCGGTGCATGAGGCGGATACCATTTCGTATCCATCGAAATGCGACCGCCGCGGCCAGGATCGAACCCGCGACCTTTGGGTCGAGCACCCTAACCGCAACACCACCGCGGTGGACACATAAAGAATTGACACTCAGTATAGTGAAATTGTATGTACTTCGTTTTTGATTCTATGCTACGGTCATTGAACAAAGAGCGCAGCCCTAAGAGAGAACATCTAGGTGAAACACTTGAAGCTGAAGCGATGTAATTGAGCAGCTTTTTCTTGACAGAAACCCAGATAATTTCTGGGTTTCTGCGAGAGAAACCACAATATTATTCATTCGATAAGTCATTGCCTCTTTGGGAAGATTAAAAAGAGCAGTTGGTCTGCAAAAATTTTGAATTAGAAATATGGTTCAGAGTTTGTCATGTCGGCGTCTTTTGTCATGCGCGACCAGTCGCAAAAGTAGAAGCAACACACAGATATTCCAAACAGCACAGAAACGGGAGACTAGTCTCTTCTGTGTCCAGTTTCTGCGCTGTTTGGAATAACTATGGGCACGTACCAAGAAGGCCGCTTAGCCACCATTTTCAAAGCATCACGCAGACGCACTCGCTTGAACCTTCCCGACTGTTTAGCATGCGAAGCAATATAAAAGAAATAAAACACGCGTAACCGAACACAGGCACTCATATGCATTAAATATAGATATTTAAGCTTTATGAGTTAACGCGCTGAAATTCATCCAATACCATTTTAAGGTAGGCCACTACTTGATAGTATTTCTAAATTAAAAAAAAAAACAAGCTTCACTGGTGATAACGACAGCACTAAATCGTAACCTGGTGCGTTTTGTATAACTTTTTATAGCGAGAAAACTGCAGCTGCCTACGCGGAAGGGCTAGATTTCGTCATTAGGTGGCATCGCAGTGGTTATTAATCGCACAGACAGCCGCACCTCCACTACGGTAACTAGGAACGACGCAAAAATCTGCCACGCAACCCGATACCAGAGATATCGCCGCGGCGAGCGTAGCGCTCCTGTGACAAGCAGTGCCTTCTGGTGGCGTACGGAGCGATCCTCGCAAAAATGGCCCTCTTTCCGGCGCCGCACGACACACTTCCCCTTCTAGTACACGGTACCCGAGGAGAGAGAGTTCCGGCGCGCACGTGACTCGGTCTCGCAGACTCTCGCGGCCCGAGACCACGCGCGGCGCCATCTTTCGCCACTTGCCGTCACTAGAGCACGGGAAAGGACGGGGACCGGCCGAGCGGCGAAAAGCCCGCGCAAAGGCTTCGGGCGCGGCTCAGATCCCCACATCCTCCTCTCCTTAATTCGCCCTATGCCGGTCTGCAAAGGCAGCCGGTCGTCACCCATGCATGCAAAGACGTCATGCGATGAGCAACAGCTAGCCTCAGCCCAACACTGCTGCTGCTTCTAAAAAAAAACCGAAGTTCAAGAAATGGAAACAAAACAAAAAAAAAATAATAACAACTCAGTACACTTGAAATATGCGAAAGGGGGGCAAACGAAATGAAGGCGAGTGTTCGTGATGCTCACGCGGGAAAGCGTCCATGGCGCGGAGGGGAGGCGACGCGTAATGTTTTGGCTGGGTGGATGAAGTGCGAGGCAAGAAGACGCTTCGAAGTCCCCATGCGTGGACCGGGCTCACCTTCTGCCCGACGATGTTGTCGACGATAGACCCGCGACGAAACGCCGCTTCGATGGTGGTTCAGCCGGAAGACCTCGTTGGTACAGCCAGCCACTTCACTGGGATCCTGACGCCAAAGGCGTCCTGTTGTTGGCAGAGAGCCAGGCACAGCAGTTACGTCTGCTGGCCTCGCGCGGGATGGAAGGGGCACGAAGGCTTCTCGGCGACGGCCAAGAGCAGAGCACAGCCCGGCGGCATGACGACAGCGGATCTCTGAACACCTCCAGAGTCCAGGGCGATATCTGTGACGGTGGCGTCCTATGGTGTCGTCACCAACACGCACAGTCTTCCGGGGCACGCACAGATGCACCACTCACGTACACGCACACACACCTCAGACCCATCCGGCCTCTCCCAACGCGCCACGCAAAGGCGCGAAGCGTCCTTCGTCTCTCTCCCCACGCAAAAGCACCAAATCACGAACCCTTTACGCAGCTGAAAGAAAAAAAAAACATACGAGAAAAAGAAACATCAAGTGAAACATGAACTCTCAAACAAGCAAAAAAAAAATCACAGCATATCCACGGAGTGAATGATGATGAGTGGGCGAAGCTCCGGAGGTTCATCGGTAAACCGCGAATCTTCCGTGAAATTCGCCCAGTACATCATCAAAGACGTGACATTATAATGGCTTTATGGTCGGTGAAATGGAGGGAGAGCGGTTCCTGGACGGGTCGCAGTCGAAAGTTTGCAAAGACGAGATCGATGCAGGTTCCTCGGATGGTGGTTGGTTGCATGTGGTCAAACGATATGCATGTGAGACCATATCGCGATGCCATGTGTTGTATGGCATCGCGATCGTCATCGTCATCAGCGTCATCGTTATGACGCATAGTGGGTACATTTCATGTGGTGTGCCGTGATGGCAGCGTCATCGTCATCACACAGGACCTTGAAAATCGAGGTGGCTACTACGTACTACAAACTACAGGGGACGCACGACCCACGGCATAAGGAGCTTCGCCCCTAAAAAAAACACTAGCATCAACTGGGCGGGTCGACTTCTTCGCAAGCACTGCCCGTAAAGAAGTTAGCTTACTGAGGCTAGACAGTTGCGGAAATAAGTCCGCCGTCCGGCGCGCAATCACTAAAGTGATCGCTTCCTCAGATTATACCGGTGCGAGGTCCGAATGCGTTCCGCCGCGCCGGGTGCGCACCGTTGCTTGCGCGAAGTGCCACTGGGCGCTGGCACAGGCTCGTCAGACCTCGACGCAAAGGCTTTCAGGTCTGCGATGTGGGCACGGCTGAATTTTCGCGAGAGGGGATCTTTCAGCAAGTACGCGAGTGGAGTCCAAGCTTTCTCCACTCGGTACGGACCAAGCCACTTAGGAGCGAGCGAGGCTGAGAACCCCTTGCTCGCGTCGCTAAGAGCGTGGTTGCGCTTCAGGCCAAGATCACCTACCTTAAATGAAAGATGGCGATGTTTCCGGTCATACTGGGCCTTCTGCTCAGCCCTGGCCGATGACAAACTCTTCCTTGCTCTACTGAGAGCTCGACAAAGCCTGTCCCGAAGTGTCGATGCGTAAGCAGAACAGTCTGCCGGTGCTTCCTCGTCTCCGAGCTGGCATTGCATGACACTGGCCACCGGATTTGCCAACTCCCTTCCGAAATTGAGGAAAGCGGGAGAGAAACCAGTAGAGCGACTCTCGGAGGTTCGGATTGCGAACGCGAGCTCACTCAAGTGGTCTGCCCAGTCCTTTTGACTTTCGGCAAAGGCCGCCAACATCGGTTTGAGCGTACGATTGGTTCACTCCGTCAAATTGGACCGGGGTTGGTTGGGCGAAGTGGTGCAGTGATCAATTCCTAGGGAACCAAACACCCGAGTGGTGAAATACGACGCGTTGTTCGTGATCAATCTTTCCGGAAAGCCAAAACGACAAAACACTTCCTGCAGCCTCTCTAGCACCGCTCGCGCTGTCACCTTCCGTAGCGGAAACAGCTCCACCCATTTAGAAAAATGATCAACGACTAGCATCAGATGTATGAACCCCTGTTTACTCCTGGGGAACGGCCCCGTTAGATCGCAGGTGGCTACTTGCCACGGACGCTCACTGACAATCGGTTTGATCAGACCGGGCGGCTTGCCACCCCTTGATTTCACCGTTTGGCAGACATGGCAGGAACGGCAATATCGAAAAATGTCACGCTTCATGCCAAGCCAGGTCACAGACTTGCTCAGTTTTGAAAAAACTTTGGAGCCAATCAAGTGACCGGCCATGGGCTCGTCGTGAGAGAATCGCATCGGTGCGCCTTTTCAAGTCAAGTCAAGTTTATTAAATAATTCATTTCAGTTACATGGTTAGAATAGTACAGCAGGAGGTCCCAAAGTTTCAGAGAAACTGACAGGGGGGACCTCCTATGGCTACATTCGTGGGGTAATTACAAAAAATACAGCAAAAGATGCGAAAGCGTGAGCAATGATTAAAGAGCTTGACAAACAATATCAATACAATCCATACATAACATAGTGGTAATACTACAGGAAAAAAGAAATAGCATGAAAATAATCAAAAGCAAGTGATAAAACAGGAGTAACAAAGCAAAATTAATGAACAGCTCTTCATGACAGATGCAACTAGTTTAATTATCAGTTGTATCAGTTATACAAAAGCAAATGTTAGATATGAAACTAGCACAGAAATGTTGAGAGCTGTTAACAGTTAATTACACAATTCAGATGAGTTGATGAATTCCTGAGCAAAGTACTTCTTGCTACGCGAGGTGAAAATATGAATGTTGTGCGATGATTTTAATTCAAAAGGCAATGAATCCCAAATAGTCATGCTTGTGAATAGGGTTGCGAACTTGCCGTAGTTTGTCCTTACGGTCGGCAAAAGAATATTTTTGCTCAGGGAGAACCGGGTAGTATTGCTATTTGTTAAGTGATGATGATCAATGCATGCAATGACAATGTCATGCGTGATGAGCCTATAGGCAACTATGGACAGTCTGTAACAAAATGATTGTCTTAATGAGAGTATGTTAAGCTTTGGAAACAATGAGCTACTGGGCAAGTAAAATGGGCTAAAAGTCATTATTCTAACTGCTTGATTCTGTAGTCGCTGCAATGGTTCAATGTGAGTAAAATATGTGTCGGCCCAAGATGATACACGATATGAAATATGACTGTGAATGTAGGCAAAATACAAAGAACGTATGATGTGAGGTGGAAAATACGTGCGTGTCTTGATGATCACATGGATTCCAAATCCAATGTTTTTAACGAGTGAAGCGGCATGTTTATGAAATTTTAGTTCAATATCTAAGATGACGCCAAGAAACCGCGCTTCACTGGAAATGTTTATGACGTTATTGCCGATGTGAATGGTAGGTGGCATGTCAAGTGAAATTCGCGGGGAATGAAATACCATAAAGACGGTTTTAGTAGCATTGATCTGCAGCTGATTGCCCTGGCACCATGAAGTTATGTTATGCAAATCTGTGTTGAGGTCAGTCTGGAGTGCAGAAACTGATTTAGATGATGTAAAGATGGCTGTGTCGTCAGTGTACAGTATGCACTTGGTCCTGGTAAGAATGGTAGGTAGGTCATTAATGAACATAAAAAATAAAAGTGGGCCTAAAATTGATCCCTGTGGCATACCTACGTTAATTAACTTGGGCGATGAAAGATGGCCGTTAACATGTACCATTTGAGATCCATTACTGAGGTAGCTTTTAATGAAGTTTAGTGGAGGGCCAGACATGCCAAATGATTCGAGTTTTGAAAGTAGTACGCGATGATTCATTTTGTCAAAAGCCTTTGTCAAATCGATAAATACAGATCCCACAAGTAATCCTTGGTCAATAGCTTGTTTAATTTCCTTAGTTAAGGTAATTAGCGCCAACTCAGTGGAATATCCTGGACGAAATCTGAATTGCTGTGGAGACCAAAGGTTAATTTTTTTCAAATAACGCATTAATCTAATGCGGAATAGTTTTTCAATTACCTTACCAAAAAAAAGTATTGGTCTATAATTTTGGATAGAAGTCTTATCACCCTTCTTAAAAACGGGAACTATTTTACCAACCTTGAGGCAGCTCGGGAACACACCCGCAGAAAACAGCTTGTTAATAATATGTGCCAAAACTAGTTTTACTTTAAAAGGATCAATAGGATCTAAACCAGCACTTGTGGTCTTCAATGATGCGACGGCCTGAAAGGCTTGATCTTCAGACGTCGAATGGAGATAAGAAGAATGACCACATCGCGGTATACCACATACAAGATTTGCTGATCGCTGCGTATCCGCAGATGCGCAGAAATGCTCACTGAACGCGGTGGCCACTTTTTCAGGGTCGGTATACATTTCGTCGCCTTGTTTTATTTTTATTGTGAGCGCTGAGCACTCCTTCTTGTTCAAAAATTCTTTGATGATTTACCAGCAGCGTCTCGTGTTGCTCGTATTTTTTATAATACTATCCTGGTAGTAATTGCGCTTAGCACTTTTTAACAAAGAAGATAATATCGCTGAATATTTCTGAAAGCGGGATTTTAATGCGAGGTTGAAATGCTGCGACTTTAGTTTTTTATGAATGTTATTCTTTTTATTAATGGACTTGAACAACGAGTTGCTTATCCACGGATTTCTTGGCGAACGATACCACTTCGTGACAGTAGTGGAAGTGTTGCATGCCTCTTAACCTTTAGCAATTCTGAGAAAGACTCAAAAGCCTTTTCTGCGCAGTCCTCATGAATCACCCGAGTCCAGTCGACTGCCCTAATTATTTGCACAAATTTGTCCGAATCGAATCGGCGTTTTGTGAAAGTGTTACTGGCCTTGGTGTTTTTGGAACCCATAATGAAGAAAACAGGATTATGGGCTGTAATGCTATGATATATCACACCAGCAATGTGATCAGTTGAAATATTCGAGATTACATGATCTATTAGTGTATTCGAAGCTAGTAGATCGCTTCTAGTTGGTGCTGAAATATGCGAAGTAAAGCCAAAACAGTATAAACAGTTCATATATTCCAAGCACGGTGCGCTATCAGGATCAATCATATTTATGTTAAAATCCCCACGTAAGACAACGTTCTTATTTTCTTGCACTAGGTTGTTGAGAATGCTGTTTAACTGAATACGAAAGTCGGAATACGATGATGAAGGTTACCGATAAATGGAAGCCATGATTGTATTACGGCTATTAACTGGCATAACATTATGGTTAAATTCAAGCCAAACCGATTCACATAAAATATTGTTGAACGTGATGTCAAGGCGACGTGTGTATGTTAGGGATGAGTTGACAAGTATGGCACTGCCACCACCACGACAGAACTCGCGATTGCAGTATTCACAATAATAACCTGGCAATCCATACAAGTTACCCTCATCCAAGTTTCAGACAAACATATACGACAGAAAAAGATTGTTCAAGAAAAGAGAGCAACGCAACGAGATCATCCTGATGCTTTCTAAGACTGCGAATGTTTAAGTGCAGTAGCGATAGCGCTGGCAACGCCTCCTCTATTTTATTTAATGCCAGTGCGAATGCTCGCCCCTCAATGGGAGCCGCCGGTCCGCCTTAGTTCAGGGAGTGGTCGTGATGCGACGCCACATGTAGGGTAGGGCTGCTTGCGTCACACGTGCGTCCGAGCGCATTCGCACGGAGATGCGATAGACGCGTTTTCCCTCTCCAATATCATGCTTCTGTCCAATTTGTTCCTTCGTGCTCCTTCTTTGTAGCTCGAGGCAATGCCGCCGCCGCCTCACAGCGCTCGTGAGGCACCTCTTAAAGGCAGCGCATGTACTGCAGCGTCGCAGTGACGCGTCCCCATTGGTTGTCCGAATAGCGCCACGAACGGAGACGTGCTATTTCAAAACACCGCGTCTCTAGAGCCAGCGTGACCGCCAACTCGTGTAGCAATTCTGATGTTTGCTGGCATGAGAACGCAGCCATGTTGATCTAAGGTTGGTTTAAAATGAGGACTGATAGGATATCTAACAGAATATACGAAGATCTTCTGCGCATGCAATTCGAAACACGCGACTATCATCCGCTTTCCTGGCTTTGATGGGGCAGTTGTCGATCCAGAGATGATTCCACTGGTTTGTTTTTTAGATGCGAAGCATCGTATGCTCGGGGCTATGTCAGTCCCTCCCGCGTCCCCCGTCCGCCGTCCCGCGTCCCGCGTCCGGCCACTTTCATGATGTAGGGAAGCACCCATTATGCGAACCACAACAGTGTAGTAATATGAAGGCCGTCAACCACTACCACAGTCATCAGAGTCATGGCCGAGAGCACAGAGAGGATGCTTAGCAATGGCTAGGCAGGTGGTGTCTGTCGCCCAGGCTGACCCCATTCCTTGATCTTGCTTGCATGTGTTTGGAGGGGGGCTTAGTCCGTCCTTCCATCCCGCGTCCCACACCACCACAGCGCATGCACGTCCCCTCCCCCCTCTCTCCTACGCTCACCCCCCTTTCTCTCCTCTAAGAATCCTCTACTCTACGGAGCGACCCCCGCGTCCCACACCCCCCCACAGCGCATCCGCGTCCCCTCCCCCTATCCTCTCCTACGCTCACCCCATTTCTCTACTCTAGGAATCATCTACTCTACGGAGCGGCTCCGGCGTCCCACATACCGACAGCGCAGGCGCGTCCTCTCCCCCCTCTCTTCTCTAGGAATCCTCTACTCTACGGAGCGGCTCCCGCGTCCCACACTCCCCACAGCGCATGCACGTCCCTTCCCCCCTCTCTCTCTTCTCCTACGGTCCTCCCGTCCTCTCCTCTAGGAATTCTTTACGGAGCGGCGCGCACGACAGGTGGTGTGACAGCTGCATACTCCGCTGGGGGGCGCCACGGTATTTCCGCCGTATGAAAATGGCGGAGCGCGCGCGCCTAATTCTCTCTCCTGTGCAGCGCCGCGATGAGCGCCCGGACCGCTGCCGTGAAATGAGAGCCGAGACGTTTCTCCCGCTCAAGCTAATTATATCCCCGCTGCTTCGCATCCACACATGGTTCCCTTTAGCGGGAGATGAGGAATTTTTTAACTGCAAGGGCCTGCGCAAAAAGACGTTCACGCTCGGGCGTGAGGTGATCATCGACATACTGCCATGCGTGTTATTTTGTTGGGATCTGTTTAAACCCACAAAGACTGTGAGCAATGCTCGGCGCAGATCGCGCCTAAGTGTTCGAGAAATTTCACGTTTCTAGTAGATCGTTTTCTTAACATTGCGCACAGCACGCGAACACTCAAGATTATTGCAGAGCTTGCGCGACGACCAGTGATAAGGCTAGAATGTTCGACGCGTGATGTATAAAAGCCGGCGCGCTCCAACGATGATCAGTTGATCAACGGCCGACGCTCCGATCGCCGCTATCTTGCCAGTAGCTGTAATCAGACTTTACGTTTCATGGCCAGAAGTTCGGCCAAATAAAAGGATGCTTCTTTGACACGCCGACTGTTGCCTTGACGTCACCGCCTACCTCCAGCGCGCCGAAGAAGGCCGACAACTAGCCCGCCTCCGCATCAAGAATCAACAGACGACCGACAGCCGCCGCCACAATCTTCGACGACGCTTCGTGGAATACTAGCCCCGCGATCGTGTTTGGGTCTGGACACCGATACGACGACGTGGACTGAGTGAAAAACTTCTGCGACGATACTTCGGACCGTATAGGGTGCTTCGACGTCTCGGCGCACTCGACTACGAGGTTGTCCTGGATGGCATCTCGAACTCTCAGCGACGCCGGGCACGTCCCGAGGTCGTGCATGTGGTGCGCCTAAACCGTTCCATGCGCGTAAAAGGAGCAGTGACATCAACTTTACGCATGTCGCGTTTTTTGCGTCAACGTGTAGTTATCGATCCCCTACTAACGATTCGGTACTGATAATGCAACAGAGGGACGAATTAATATATGTAATAATGATCATATGACCAGTATCGAACGCAATTCAAAACGGGAGCAAAGCCCGCCAGTTTTCAGCGCTGCCAACGCTGCCTAGCGGTCACCTACCGTGGTCACGCCCTATCTGATCACGTGGCCACATGAAATGGTGACGTGAGTTTCAGCTGACATTTCGTCTGCTCAGCGCGCACGTGTAGGCATGTATTCGCCACCCCCCATCGTCGTCGCCGCCGTCAAGAGCGTCCAGAAGCGATGATGAAAACACTGAGGAATATAAATCGCTGCTATTCGTGACGTTGCGAATCATTTACCATTCGATCCTCTTCAAAGTAGCGATTCTGATATAGACGCCGGACCGAGCAGCTACGAGGAGGCAGCTGGCAGCTGGCAGCTGGGCTGGCAGCTGGGGGGGGTGGGGGGGGGGGGCTGCAAGCGTTCGAAGTGATCGGACGTGTATGTGCATCGCTCCGTGTTTTGTGCCTCTTGATTTTGTTAAAACGTCCTAATCCACTTCTTGGACTGCTGTGGCAGCTACATAAGTGCACCTGGCGCCCATCCACAAGGTACGTCGCCCTCTGCGTGCTCTTCTCTCAGCGCCTCGACCATCGTCTCAAGCTGCTGGCCTAGGCCTAGTGCGCAGTCGAGGGCGGCCGGCGCCGCTACGGCAAGGCGCTGCCGCGCTGCGTTCCAAACAGCGTCCTGATGCTTAATCATCTCGCCTCGTCCGAAAGACCACATCTGCCACGGTGAGGCAACTACACTGCAATGACTCCGATGAAGTGAAATCCACTGCTGACAGCATGGAACACAGTTCGTCGATCCCGCAGCGGACGTGTGCCCAGAGACCAAACGATGCTACCGGCGATGAATCTCCTGCACACGAGGTCGCGTCTGGAGTGGCGTCTGATGTAGCGTCCAAACGACCCCGCCAAATGCACGACGCTGCAATCGAGGCGCATTCTCCTGTGTCGCCTACATCGCCTTCGTACAAGGTCGTCATCAAGCCGCGTTCCAGCTTCGATATGTCCACATTGCCCAATCGTGCCATACAAGCAGCTGTGGACGCTTGCCTTAACACCTCAAGGTTCCAAGGATTCGCTCTGCACAAACCTACAAATACCATCTCATTGTGGGTCGATTCTCTGGAATTAGTTGAGAAGCTCAAGACGCTTCGGGAGATACGTACGTCGAAAGACGCCGTCCTTCCAGTGCAAGCGTATTTGGCATCTGGCACCGATTTAAGACGCTACGTTGTCTACGGCGTTGACTGCAATGAAGAACCGGAAATGTTGCGGCAGGAACTCTCTTGTCATACACATAAAGTTATTGCCGCTCGTTACCTGGGTCGCGGCCGCACATGCCTCGTCACTCTACAAGGTCCAGCTAGTCCACCAGACCGTCTGCTGTATTACGGCTGTGTGTTGCGACCAAGGCCGTTCAAGCCTTCCGTCATATACTGTTACTCGTGCTACAGGCAAGGGCATATGAAATCATCGTGCCCCTTCCCAGCCAAGAATGACACAATGGAAGCTACACCATCACCGTCGTTTCAATGTGGCCTCTGTCAAACCAACGACCATGACATTACTTCACCCCTGTGCCCTACGAAGCGTGCCGCAACTAAGAAAGCTCGCCGACGTCGTGATCGACAATCAGCAAAGCCATCACTGCAGGAAGCATCAAACCAAGTGGCTACTTCCAACCGCTATGCCCTTCTAGCTTCAATGGATGATGATTCTGCGCTTCCAACAAACATACCTCCCAAACAGGATACACTCTCATACAGTGCAGCAGTTAAAGCCTCTCACTCGAAACCTCGGCCTTCGCTACCGATGCCACAGGATAACTCAACTGACGCATCTTGCGAGGAAACAGATATTGATCTTCGCCTGGCCAATCTCCAGACGGAAATTCAACGTCTAGAAGAACGTCGCGCACGGCGTTCGCCGGATTCGCCGGCGACGTCAGAGTTCAGAACCGCAGCCGTCGCCGCCAACGACTCAAATGACACACCCGCCAAATCAGACACCTGCATCAACGCCCCTGTCGCCACACGAGCTCCTGTGCTTTGTGGCAAAACAGCTCCAGCAGCTCACATCGGTGTTAGTAGCTCAACTACAGTTATAAATATGGCCAGACCTGCTACAATGTCGTCGGAAGGAGCTCTGCAGTGGAACTGTCGTGGCATCTCTGGGAAGGTTGGAGAGCTTCGTCAGCGCCTTCGATATGGAAAGCTACATGTTTGGGCATTGCTGCTTCAAGAAACCAACGGTCTTCCACAAATTTCAGGATTTGCAGCGTACTCCTCTCCATCCATCATAGACCGCAGAAGCTCGACACCCAGCGCACCACCTGGGAAGGTTGCTGCATACGTTCGCACCTCTTTTCCTCAGTCGCGTATCGACCTCTCTCGGTGGTGCACGCTGTGGCAGCAAGTGGTATTGGTACGCCTACCACGATCGGACGTTATAGTTGTGTCGTACTACGCTCGCCCTTGTAGCGGCAGCGCAGCTCGCGTGAGCCTAGGTCGGATATCTCATCTACGCCATCGTTATCCTGGACGACCAATACTGGTGGCCGGTGATTTTAATGCGCCACACACCACATGGGGATATGCTGCATCAAGTGCGCGGGGAGCGTGCGTATATGACAACTTTGTAGACGCCAATTTACCCTCTTAAATGATGTGTCTATTCCTACTCGGCGGCGGGAACGGCAGCGTGCGCCACTGCACTCACCAGACTTATCCTGGTGGCTTGGAAGCATGGCGGTGTCTTGGGCATGTGAACCGGATTGTTGGGGCAGCGACCATCATCCAATTCACCTTGGCCTTTATCCAAGCACTACGGGTCGTCTTCGTCGTCTCTGTCGTGTTGTTGATTGGGATCGCTACCGTGCGGAATCTGCAGCTATCACCGACAGAACCTGCGCCGATCCATTGGTTCATCTTCGCACGGCACTGACCGCGGCTACACGCACGTCTTGGGTTGGCGAATCTCGTCCAACCCCAGATTTACAGCTTCTTCGTCTGTGGGCCGCGCGCCGTCAAGCAGAAGTTGCGTCGGAGCGAGATCCATCTTCAACTACGGCACGGATAGAGCTTCAACGCCGTACAGCGGTAGCTCGTCGTCATGAACGCCGCTTGGAACGAGGCCGTTGGCTGGATTGGTGTGCTTCACTCGGCCCTTCATCGTCAAATGCGTCGATATGGCGGACATTCCGAGCGATGGAACGTGGTCGCCGTCACCCTGATCCTGCGGCATCGGCTATGCTGGCAGCTGGCCAGGCTCCGTCTACTTTCGCATCTTCAGCTGCCCGAGCCTTTTTTCCCGCCTTTGACATACCAGCACCTCCAATTACTGCACAAGGATCCCTCCCTACCGATGCTGGCATGTCACCTTCATGCGAAGATGTTGACGGCATTCAAGCACCTTTTACGATGGCCGAGTTTCTCGCAGCCATAGACCAAGCCAAGCCACACAGTGCGCCGGGGCTGACGACATCCCGTATGAACTCTATAAAAACACAGAAGGAAACGTTCTTGAGCATCTCCTGGACGCTATTAACGAGGTATGGACAGGTAGCCTCATCCCAGATACATGGCGCCACGCGGAGGTGATCGCTATTCCAAAGCCAGGAAAAACTCCAGATAATATCGCTAACCTGAGGCCTATATCCTTAACATCAACTCTGTACAAACTGATGGAGAGAATGCTTGCGACCCGTCTCACATGGTGGCTTGAGCGGTACTCCTGGTACCATCCTGCGCAAATTGGATTCCGCCCCCCACTTGGGCACTGAAGATGGGCTGGGACACCTTTCTTCTATGGTACTCCTTGGAGGTCGCTCTCGTCGTATTCGAACTTTATTGGCGATGGACATCCGAAAAGCTTATGACCATGTCAGTCATGAAGCAATAGCTGCAATCTTACCGTGGCTTCACCTTCCAAGACGCGTGTGCAAGTTCGTCGAAGCCTTCCTCTGTGACCCAACTTTCTCTATTCGCCTGGCTGGGCATGCAGAAGGTCTGTTCACGTCACACCGTGGTGTTCCACAAGGTTCAGTCCTTGCGCCAGTCCTTTTCAACATTGCCCTTCTTCCATTGGCATGGCAACAGACGGCAGTACCAGATATTTACTTCCTGATGTATGCCGACGATATTACTGTGTGGACAGTCCAGATCTCTCGCCCGCCAAGAACAAGGACTTCAAACGGCCTTAGATGTGACTAATGCTTGGTGTGGCCCAGGGGCGTAGCCAGGGGGGGGGGGGGCTTATGGGGCTTCAGCCCCCCCCCCCCCCCCCGAAATTGTTTCGTATTGTGATGTATCGCCGACCAAAAGAGCTCGCTGCGCCGTAAATCATCCTGGATTTTTTCTAAAATTGATTTCGCAGCCGAAAGGACACTTCGGTGTGAACATTGCGTACCCCTGGCGGTCCTGTATCTGTCTATGCAGCGCATGATATCGTAAGAAATATTCTGCAAAAGAAGGCGTAGTGCCTTGTATTGCCGTTTTAGCCGTGTCACCGCGAAGGAATAACTATTGTTGACACGCAGGACGCTCTGGATTAAAATATATGGACAGGGCCTCCAACAAACCTCAACTAACGGGCCGCAGTTACGAAATTTAGTCCCACAAGCGCCGGGAGGACAGGGAACATGGTGGATTCCGGGGGGGGGCAGAAAGCTTGAATCAACATGTCACCAAACGTTGCCTCTTGAAAGAATAAAAAAATCCTTATCTGCAAGGGTCATTTCAGAAGGGTATTGGCGTCAGGTCTCGGGAAACATATGGATACTGATTTTCAGAATGACTAAAATCTGGACGCCGATGGTGCAGTATGGATTTTTAGTTTCACGGTGATGTTCCAAGTTAACATGAATGCATGGGATGCCTCGCGCACGCGCACAAAACACTTGAGGCCAGTCCCGTCTCTGTAGCTTGCCTGAACAAAGAGCTAGTATACGTAGTTGGCGAGAAAATGATGCGAATAATATTTAGCAAACTCGCAAGGCTATTCTGTCTGAAGGTGCGGGCCGCTAGCAAGGGGTCTGCGGGCTGCGTTTTTTGTTTCGGCAATGCGCTATATTCTTAGAACAAAAGGCATCTACTAATTTCGGCTGCTAGGATACGCCAATCAGCGGGGGGGTGCATCCCCTCAGTGGATTAGTAAGGGCGTGGGGAGAACACCCTTGATTCACTCCTTAACTGACCACTCTGACCTGAATGTTGCTTGATGTATTCAGTGTTGCCAGTGATCTGACGTTTTTGAGGTCAATCTTCGGAACACACCCAATTTTTTTCCCCTGTCCGAGAAGCGATTCCACGTCGACGACGCTGCTAAGGAGACTACAATGTACTAGCAATTCTGCTTTGCCAAAATTACTCTCTTCTAACGGTGATATTGCTTCGAACAGCCCTCTTTCGACCGAAGCATGACGATTGTCTTGTGCTATATACGTGGCGTTTTTTTTTTCTTAAAGAACCAAATCAGAAAAGGGCTAAATTTCACGGGAGCGTAAAACGTGCCAAAGTGTATTTCTCTTTTAACAAATTGTAATCAAAATCGGACAATTCCTATAGTAACGTGAACTAAAAAAGGCAGTTTTGAGTTTAGAAAAATCAGCGAAATCCCTTATCTGCTTGGATCAAACTGAGTCAGATCCATTAAATCAGTGCTGCCTCAACAAACACGACCAAAGCAACAAACGTGACCGGGTCTAATCTGTTTCATTTGGGTCCTAGTAGCTTTCCTATATGGCTTTCATTCGACAACCTTTGCGCTGCATATCATGGCCTTTTCACTCCGAGACGGTATATTTGAAATAGAAGACAACTGAAATGAAGATATTGGGTAATGCTTCATTCCTTCAAGAAGGAACGATCCGAAACAGCGTGAAATCAAATGAGCTAGGAAGAAGATGAAGAAGAGGTGAAACAGTTTTGAGGCTACAAACAAACAAATAAATAAACGAACAAACAAACAAACAACCAAGCATTTTTCTGAAGGCACTCAAGATGCCAAGAACGACAAAACACTGCCGGCAGTTCAAAATGGTACGCATTTTCCCTAGTAACACCACTCGCTCTACAAGCCTAGTTATTGTCGTTACGCCAGTGCAACAAAAGGTGGCACCGACGGAAGCACAAGCATAGGGTTAATGTTGTCGCAAAATATTGCTGTATTGTTCATTTGCTGCGATTTAGACTTCTTTTACGAGCTATGTCAAGCCTAAATGAAATGTTACAATCTCTAAAAGCTAAATACTAATTTTACTCGGGAATACTGACGATAGTAGGCTACATAGATATTAGCCGCAGTATAGATTTGAGGTATTTCAGTTTCCGTTAAAGCGGACTTGTCTTTTTTAGAAGAAAAGCGCCACATATGTATGATCTGGCTAGAATAGTTCCATTTCTACCGCGCTGTTATTTCGAGCTCATTAGCCCGGCCTTTTGCAATATACTAACAATATTATTTTTTGTGGAGTTTGACGCCCCCAGAACCACGGTATGGTTATCAGGCACTTCGTAGTGGAGGACTACGAAAATTTCTGCCGCTTGTGTTCCTTAAAAAGCTGTTAAATCAAGGAGGCTCGCCCACTTACAGTGGCCTCATAGAAATGCCACCGGTGCGGCCGGGACGGAACCCACATCATTCGCGTCAGCAGTCGAGCACCGTAACTACTGTACCACAGCGGTGGCTTTTTCGCTTTCAAAATTTTGTTTGCTTTGTATTTTTTTTTGTCTTTTATAAATGCGAGTATCCCGAGGTCAACAAAAATCTATATTTGAAGTGTATTCCATAGCATCACAGCTGCCTATGTGAGCTACGTTGTCTCGTGACTCAGTAGCCTAAAGTTTTGGGATAAGTGGTGTTGAAAAGTCCTGCGTAAAGAGTTAATACCTCATAACGCACGTGAATGGTTGTCTGTAAATCTATGGAAACGAAGCAGTATGATAGGGGCTCATTCGCAAAACATCGCGTCGTCTAAGTAGCATCAGGTAGCATCCTATATTATCAAGGAAATTTCACATTTCACTTCTGGTTCTACTCACTCGTTTGCGGTCAGAGAAACCGGTCAGAATTTCGTTCAGCGGCAGTTCATCGCAGCAATACATGCACCAGGCATTATTAAGGTTCGCAATCAGTGTGAACGCTTGCTTAGTTTTCATGCAAATAAATGCTATTATTTGCACGTTCTAATAAGAAAGCGTAGCAGTATATTTCTAGTTGGACGTCAGGTGGAAAGGTGAATCCAACTGTCTGGTGGGTAGACAAACTTACGTGGTGTTGCGTTACAATGTGCACTACCAGAAGGTAAACTTGAACACTGTGTCTATGACAAAGCTCATATATGTATGTAAGTCTGCTAGATGTAACGCTGCTCTTCGTTATTGTTTTATTCAATAGTAAGCTGGCAGATCCCGCGGGCGAGCTTATTCTAACAGTGCGAAGTATAGCGGATAAAAAAGAAAACATGCGCACGCAGCATGAAAAATTGATTCGATCATCGTTTTCAACAGATTTCGACCAATTAGCTTCGCGAAACTAAGATAACTGTGACGTTTGTAGTGAATTCTGCTCGATTGATTATGTAGATGGATTTCCAAACACGAGAGGAAAAACAGGAGGATGCATATGCACAGCAAAATATAGCCAAGTTTAAATTTAGTGCATTATTTTCTATTATAATTTATGTCTTTAGTAATAAATTTGTATTTTCTAAATGGCTTCTTCACATGACTCAACTTAAATGATCTAGTGATTGTAACGTAAGTATACAAACTTTCCCACATGAAGCGTTCATATTCCGAAGTCGTAGTAAGATTTATTTTCAGTAATCATGCAAAAATACATGATTGCGGTGCGTGATAGATCCTGGTGGAACTATTGTTCAAGGTGAACAGCTGGAGAGGAAAATTGTGAGGGCCTTCTTTTAAGGAAATGCGGCAACGTTATATCAGTAGAATTAAGCGCGAAATGTAAAGTTTCGGTAGAACTAGAATGGCACTTAAAGAACGTTCACTTTTGCGAATGGGCCCTAAAGAATGTAGTGCGTTTCCAGAGTTTCGTAGACTTTCGTTAGTTCACTTAGGCAGCCCCATGTAAAAGACTTTTAATTATTTCCTCCGCAATGGCAAGAGGGCATGTTTCACCGGACAGGTGCTGTGAATGATGAGAAGTGTAAAGGCAAACAAAAGCTATGCATTTCATTAGATCACAGTTTTTAAGACATTGTGCTGTAACAGCGCCATCATGCAACAAAGACATTTAAAATGCTGGAGAAGCAAGTACGCATCTCGCTCACACACACACACACACACACACACACACACACACACACACACACACACACACACACACACACACACACACACACACACACACACACACACACACACACACACACACACACACACACACACACATATTGTTGACATGCGAGCCCCCCCCCCCGAACGAAATTCCTGGCTACGCCACTAGGTGTGGCCATATCGGATTAGAGCTATCGAAAGAAAAACAGCATTCATGGACGTAGGAAACAAGCACGGGCGCCGTGCACTTTCAAGCCGACCTATTCGCCTCTTCTTCAATCTCGAACCTGTACAGGAGGTCTCAACTGTTCGTGTGTTGGGTCTCGAAATTGCTCAGAATGGTTCTGCGTCCCCATGGGTCAAGATCGCGAAGCAGCGCGGGGCAGAGACAATTCATCTTATACGTCGGATTGCCAGAAAATCGGGCGGTGGACGCACCACAATGGCACGCCACCTTGTCAAGGCTGTACTTCAGCCACGCCTTGTATACCAAGCCCAATTCCACCATCTAACAAAAGCAGAATGGGCCCGTCTTGAAAGTATTAATCATGAAGCTATGCGTGCGATCACTGGGCTTCCGCGCATGACGATGGTTCTGAATTTACAAGCAGAGGCACAACTTAACACGATTGATGAATTGGTACATCAGCGGCGTTCTGCACGTGCACTAAAATTGTCGACATTTCCCACCGTGGCTGCGTTAGCTCGATACATGGGATGTGCAGTACCCATTCCCATCGTTTCGGCCACTACTCCTCCGTGGTACCGCGTACAGCTCACGGATAACAAGCCACTTGGCCGTCTTCATCGCCCGATTCCTCGCCAGGCGACAGCGATGGTCTGCCGTCTTAATTGCACCGACAACACACCAGGTATCCTTGTAGGATATGTCGATGCCAGTATCACCAACGGCATGGTTCACACCGCACTGGTGTGCCCAAAACTACCCCAAGCAGGACAAACATGCACGTATGCAGCTGACCCTGAACCACCGGCATACCTTGCTGAACTCGCCGCTCTACGGGACGGCCTTAACGCGTTGAGGCGTTTTGTTGAAGCGGAGCGCTACTCCAAGCTTGTTCTTCGCACCGATTCTACGGAAGCAATTCGCGACATCCGTCGCGTGGCCCGATCGACGGCGCTTTCAGATGTCATTCATCAGCTGGCAAGAACCATCGGCACAACGATACGCATCGAATGGGTTCCACGCGCGGCAGTGTCTGGTCAGCTAGAGGCGGATTCTGCCAGTCGGTCCCCTGCAATAATTTACCCGCTGCCGCAATTCCCCGAAGATAACTGCGAAAAACTGCTACGCCAAAAGGAATGTCTCCGACGCACCACACGAGCACTCATACCACCGTGTGGTTCTGACCTCCCTGGTGGGCTTACTCGCTTAGAGGAGGTGGCGCTTCGCAGACTTCGAGTTGGGGTTGCTCTTACGCCGGCAGTGACCGCCCACTGGCCGCAACACTACCGCGCAGCGTATGGAACCACATGCCCTTTTTGTGACGCTCCTGTAACTGCAGTAGACGTGACACACTTGTTCTGATTGTGTCCGGGCCTAGAACAAGCACGCCTTCGTCATCTCAGAGCCACCGGTCACCGTCCCGGGCGCCCTCCGGACTTACAAGGGTGGATAAGAGGACCATTCCACCGTTCCTTGTTGAACTTTATGCACGAGTTGAACTTGTTCGATTATGTGTAATGAGCCTCTCGTGTTATGCACGTTTGTTATGCCAAAGGGCAGTCTTTCGAATAAAAAAAAAAAAAGGAGGCAGCTGGAGACGCACACTTGGGCCATGCTGGCTGGCAGACATGTCACAACTACGCATATGAACGCTGCGTGCGTGTTACTTGTTTGAAATGATATTTCTCTGAACCATACGTTCTGTACTGGTGCACTTTGATCGGTTATTGTCGTGTTCGCGTCTCCCAAAGTACAACCAATGTGTCGTAATAACTGGTCAGTTAGTGAATGTCGCCATGTGTGTCAATTGTAGTGTATACTGCTCACAGACTTAAACGTATGGGAACCACGCGCACCGGCTATCCAGAGATAGCGCCACGTGTTGCGCAGTGGCGGTGCGCGTGGCCCACCAGCGCTCTTCAAAAGCGGCAGCCTGCGCGCTGCCACAGGGAGAGAGGTGACTTGACTGCCGAGAAGGACGGATGCTGCCACCCGCGCTGGCCGGTTGCTGCTGGCCGTGAACCCTGGTCGCCGAGAGTTCCTGGCCGGACCCTGCCGTATGCCGCGTTTAGTTTAATAAATTGTTGTTTGTTTTGACCTGAAGCCTCCGTCGTCCTTGCTTTAACTGCGGACGGGACGCAGCAAGCCCGGAACCCACAAACGCGACACGAAAAAAAGTGAAAGCGGAGGCCTGACATTTTCATTCAGTTAGCACGTTGTGGAGGTAGCGTCTCGCAATGGTGCAGCAAACTTTTTGCTTTTTCTCTTATTTGAAGAGCACGATTGCAGCGCACAACGGTTCCATGGCGTGCTGGCACGTAATGCGATGGAGATCGTAGCTTCGAATAATCACATTCGCGCTCATGACTCCACGACAGATCACCCGAAGCGACACAACGAAAACGCAGGATTCACACGAACGCGCTGCACGAACCAAGCAAAAGAAAACAAGTGACGCCGTTGCCAGGCAGCCTGGCGTCGCTGCCAGGCGGCATCACTAGTAGGCACCACGATGACAACTCTAAACTTGTCGACGTCAGCGTTGCTCGCGCACCGTCACTAAGCGCCTGAGGCGTGGCCTGGGAGCTAGCTGGGGAGCTATTCTCGCGGTGTCCACTTAGTGGACATGTCCACTTCGGCCTCCACTGATTGGCTAAGCTCGGCGAGCAGCGCGCCGCCAGTTTCCGGTCTTTCTTCCGCAACGTCATTTTGACGCCACGCAGCTTTCACAACTCTCGACACAAATGAGAAAGACGGAATGCGTTTCGCCGCAACGAATGCTGCCCCCAGAGATCCGCTTTTGGACGCACATCTCGGAGGCCGTACATGAACTCGAATCACGTTAGCCCTTGAATTAGGTTTAACGTGGCCGCCCGCCTCACGCACCTGGAAGGTCGGTACGCATTCCCTACATCGTTCTTCAAACATCTCAACACGTTCATGCGCAAGTTCAGACTTGTCATGTTTGTTTAAGAGTCCTGTTCCTGTACATTTCGTCCAGTTTCTTTCTCTTTATGCTGGGAATGTGCTGGCGGGTTCGGTGCGTCGACGTGGTCAAGAGCGCCATGACGTCACGGCTCGCCGCTTTTTCGAGTAACTGAACGCGCTCCGCTGAAGTGGACATGTCCACTAAGTGGACACCGCGAGAATCGCGCCCCTGGGGCGCGATTCTCGCGGTGTCCGCCTAGTGGACTGTCCACTTCGGCCTCCACGGATTGGCTGGAGCTCGGCAAGCAGCGCGCCACCTGTTTCCGGTCTTTCTTCCGCAACGTCACTTTGACGTAAAGCAGCTTTCACAACTCTCGACACAAATGAGAAAGACGGAATGCGTTTCGCCGCAAGAATTGCTGCCCCCAGAGATCCTCTTTCGGACGCACATCTCAGAGGCCGTGCACGAACTCTAATCACGTTAGCCCTTGAATTAGGTTTAACGCGGCCGCCCGCCTGACGCACCTGGAAGGTCGATACGCATTCCCTGCATCGTTCTTCAAGCATCTCAACACGTCCATACGCAAGTTCAGACTTGTCAAGCTTGTTTACGACTCCTGTTACTGTACATTTCGTCCACTTTCTTTCTCTTTACGCTGAGAATGTGCTGGCGGGTTCGATGCGTCGACGTGGTCAAGAGCGTCATGACGTCACGGCTCGCCGCTTTTTCGAGTAACTGAACGCGCTCCGCTGAAGTGGACATGTCCACTAAGTGGACACCGCGAGAATAGCTCCCCTGAACACGTCAAAATAGTGTCCATGTTGCATGGCACGAACGCGCCGTTGAGCCTTTGCACGCTCTGTGCGCTCGATATAGAATAACTTCTACGAAACAGACTCAATTCATACTTCGCTAACAAAAACTCATGCATACCAAGCAATCGAGTGAACGCCACATCCCGAGTTTGAAATTTGATGTCACTGCTCCTTTAAGGGACCTGCAGACTCAAGTTTTTACTTGCTTTATTGCTGTTATTTATTGTTACGTGCATTTTAGATGCGAAGCGTCTTATGGCGAAGTTTAATCCGGTGGTGGTGGTGGTGTGCGGCCGACCATTCTTACTGCGCATGAGCGAACCTTTTCAAAAAAAAAATTAAAAAACAACCTCCTCACCCCCCTCTCTCTCCTCTAGGCATCCCTCCCCACGGCATCCACACCCCACTGCGCATGCGCGTCCCCCCTCTCTCTGCTCTCCTACGCTCCCCCCTCTCTCGCCTCGCGACGCCGACGCAGGCAGCGTCTGCTAGCGAGTTTCTTGGTTCAAAAAAAAACGGCAGATCCCACGCACTGTGGGAATCGATGTGATGCGAAGCAGCCAGCAAGGAGCAAATCATGCTGTACATAATATGCATGTCATTATTTACATGTTAGGACCTGTCATTTGTGTTCGTCATGCAGTCACGTCACGCAATACAAATTTTGGTGTATATCAAGCTAGCGAACTGGACGCAAGCGCACCATGACCGTAGTATGTAAATGGCATTGTAGATGACATGCATGCCATGATTTTCATGTTACAACCTGCCACTTATGTTCGCTTAGTTTTTTACCTCGAATCGCAACGAGGCGCGAGACCAATCTGCCTTCGTTTCGCATGCGTTCGTATTCTCGCGCTCTGCGCATCGTGCAGACGCCATCCACGTTCCAGCGTTTACATTGACGGACACCCTGTCAATTCCAAAGTGTGTTCCTCGAACGCCTGCGCCCACTGAGACGGGGTCGGAATGGAACGTGATGCGCGCGTCTCCCTCCTTGCATGATTAGAGACGCTGGTCACAGCGACGCTACGCAAGCAAAGCGCGAGCGCTGTAAAGTCCAACGCGACCAGCGTCCGTTTGCGCGCCCCGGCGCCCAACTGGCACTTTGCCAGGGCACGGCTGGAGGGACGGACGGACGGGCGGACGTCGGACGTGAACATGAGACATTAAAGGCTTTCACCTTAAAATTTGTATGTCAAGCTGGCGAAACAGCCACAAGGGTGTCATGAGCGTGGCATGCAAGTCATGTTGCACATGACATGTCATGATTTGCATATTGCCACTTGTCATTTATCCTCGTCATACAATCACGTCACTGAACAGCAAATTTGGTGTATATCAAGCTAGCGAAACGGCCACGGGAGTACCATGAGTGTGGCATGCAAGTCATGTTGCACATGACATATCATGGTTTCCATATTACCACTTGTCATTTATGCTCGTCATACAGTCACGTCCCTCAACACGAAGTTTGTTGTATATCATGCTAGCGAAACGGCCACGAGTGTGTCATGAACGTGGCATGCAAGTCATGTTGCACATGACATGTCATGGCTTCCGTATTACCACTTGGCATTTATGTTCGTCATACAGTAACGTCACGCCATACCAAATTTGGTGTATATCAAGCTAGCGAAACGGCCGTCAGCGCGCCATGAGCGTGCCATGTAAATCATGTTGTATATGACATGCAGGTCATGATTTTCATATTACCACCTGTCATTTATGCTCGTCGTACAGTCACGTCCCTCAATACCAAACTTGGTGTATTTCAAGCTAGCGAAACGGCCACGAGAGTGTCATGAGCGTGCCATGCAAGTCATGTTGCACATGACATGTCATGATTTTCATATTACCACTTGGCATTTATGTTCGTCATACAGTCACGTCACGAAATACCAAATTTGGTGTATATCAAGAAAGCGAAACGGCCGTCAGCGCGCCATGAGCGTGGCATGTAAATCATGTTGTACATGACATGCACGTCATTATCTGCATATTACCACCTGTCATTTATGTTCGTCATACAGTCACGTCACTCAATCCCAAATTTGGTGTACATCAAGCTAACGAAACGGCCGCGAGCCGGCCATGAGCGTGGCATGTAAATCATACTTTTCATGACAAGTTAGTCATGATTTTCATGATATGACCAGCCATTTATGTTCGTCATACAGTCATGTTATGGCATACCAAATTTGGTATAAATCCCATTAACGATACGGCCAGGAGAGCACAAAGTCGTAGGCGGCTAGATAGATAGATAGATAGATAGATACGCTCAAAGTCGCCGAAGTTCGCTAAGAAATGCTTCGCATTTAAAAACTGACTGCTCGCGCTGCACAACCGTTCACTGGCCACCCCGTAATATGGCAATGGATCTTGACCTGCAAGGTAGTGCCGGTGGGATATTTCTACTGTGCGTTGTGGAACAATAAAAATTCGCAGCGTGCGCGTTAACTAAAAGCGGACTGCAGGTCACTGTGTCCAGTCGGAGTCTTCTGTCTCTCATTGCCCATTAGCAGCGATTGGCATGTTCCAGTAGGAAACACCGGTCTATCACTGCGTGGTTGCGCCTCCCCAGGTTTCTCTCCTGCGCAACGCCGCGATGAGCGCCAGCGTCAACGCCGCCGCCAGTGTAAAGGCCTGACCACACGTATCCGTTGCAGCGCGTCAGCGCGCAGTGATCGGCATCGGCGTCAGCCGACGGGGCCAGATCACGTGATAACGCGCGTCGCTGTCAGCTTTTTCGCGTCGGGCGCTCGAGCGCCGGAAGCTGCTGCGGGCGCCGCTCGCGTGCACACGTGAGCAGCGCGTCAAGCTCATGTCATTTCCGGAACAACATTCCGCGCCGCTTTTGAGTCGTGCTCGCACTGCTCGCACGTGTTTTGTGTTGTGACTAGCCGGTCGCGCGCGCGTGTACGTCAATGGCGCCAAACGGCTGCATAGATTGTGAAGTGCTGATTGCAGCTGTCCAAAGTCGTGTGCCGTTATGGATGGCATCGCACAAGCAGCACAAGGATCGCGACATCAAAGCGGTACTTTGGTCGGAGGTGGCAGTCGCCGTCTTACCGAATGTCGACCACAAAGGTAAACACATGTATATTTCGCAACGTGCTGTCGGTCTTTCGTGTAAATAATCGCCCGCTAAAAAGTCCTGTATTTGTGTGTGCAGTGGCAGTGGATATGGTGCAGAAGCGCTGGAAGTCGCTGAGAGACAAATTCCGCCGCCTCATCAATAACGTGCTGCAAGCGCGGAAAAGCGGCGCAGGACGCGACGACGTGGATTCTGTCGACACGTCCTGGCCCTACTTCGAATTGCTGATGTTTTTAAAAGACACGATGATTTCGAGACCGTAAGTTTTGTTGTTTTTATGTCGTCGCGTACATTTTGCTGGTTAAATGAAAAAAACTGACACGTGTCTGACGATGTTTACCAATAAAGTGGTGCTCGCGCCTATGACAGTGAGGTGAGCATATGTATATGTGGTTTTTCCGCAAGCATAATATACGTCAGCGTAGAAGCCAGCTAGTGCAATCATTCACTGGATCTGAATTATGAGAGAAACAACAGTAAGAACAAGCGAACGGCACATAAAAGTGATGTTCAGTGTTCTATTGTAATTGCAGTGTATAGCCATTTTATGCTTGTATATGCACTGGTGGCATAGCCATCAATTTCCTTTGTTGGCTAGAGAATTGGTCAAAGCACTCCAACACCCTGTCAGTAGCCTAGATACCATGTAATAAGGCACAGAGTAGCCTGCCCAGTGTAGGGCAGGCAGCAGAGTACACGATACATACATCTCCACACCTGCCCACCAAATTAGCTTAATGCGTGTAAAAAAAAGAAACAAAGCAGTGCAACTTCACCTGTGATGTAAGTGGCCTCCATTACAGATATGACCACATTCACAAGCTGTAAAATATCAGTTGTCCGGTATTACCACGTCATGGTCAAAATTTATGCACACCTGTTCATATTAGTTCTTGCAGCATAAAACCGTGTGCTACCATTTTGAGCTGTGAAAGGTGCTTGACTGCCAACCTGCAGGTCACAGGATCGAATCCCGGCTGTGGTGACTGCATTTTCAATGAGGTGAAATAGTGCATGGTTGCACATTATCCGAGTCCAACGGCACCTAGACTGTATGGTGGCTAATCTGGCCTAAGGTTATGATCAGAATCGCAATAGCGCAGAAGCAAGACGGGACACAGACAAGCGCTTGTCTGCATCCCGTCTTGTCCCTTGTGTTGCTTCCGCGCTACTAAGATTCTGATCGTGGAGTACCAACTAGCCCGACCTGCCACCCTTCTAACACAAAAAAAATGGTCCTTAGAAGGACCATGCCAGCTAATCCAGCTTAAGGGTTTGTTTACAATGACTTGTCTCTACAAAGGCCATAATGTCGCTCCACTATATTTTTGAAGCTGGCTCGTTTCAGCTTTATGTGTAGTGACCTAATTCGGACAATTACAGTGACGGAAGTGCTACTCCAAACTGCTCCGAAAGAGAAATGTGGCTCCAAATAGTGGTTTTTGTTAGTAACTGCTCCGAATATGCTCCAAAACAGCACCGATAAAATGTACATGAGGAACCTAAAACCGTGATACCAACTCACAAGCCCTAAAGAAACTGAGAGCAATCTGTATACTATCATCTTTGTATGTTAGTATGCAGCTTTATTGGCTCTGATCTTGTTTGGCAGGTTTATCAAACATATAGTTCTTTTAGCCGTTTTTTTTAGCTTGACATGCAGGCTGTTTTGGTGATATGTGAATGTTATCGAAATTGCTTGGATCTCATACCTATTACCAACTGCGAGTTTGGCAACAGTTATATGCAACTGTGGTTACTTATATAATGTGGTGCTTAGCTCAACTGGTGTGATCTCATTTCTACCACAAGTAGTGGAAAAAAGTTATTGAGCCAAGGAACAACACAACACACAAGGAAGATACACACGGGATGTGTGTACATTTCTTATATGTTGCGTAGCTGCCACGGTGGTCTAGTGGTTATGGCGTCTGACTGCTGACTCGCAAGTCACAGGATCGAATCCCAGCTGTGACGACTGCATTTTCAATGAGGTGAAAAAGCTTGATGCCTGTGCGTTTAGATTGCATTTAAGAACCCCAAATGGTCAAAGTTTCCGGAGTCTCTCGTAATCATAACTTGGTTTGGGACGGTAAACCACAACGATTATTATTGTGTGTTACTCTTTTCTTACACTCAGTAACCTTTTATCATTATGCACCAACTAGGCCCTCAAAAAGTCCTTGCAAGTACTGGTTTTTTCAATACATAGCTCATATGACAGTGCATTCAATAACCAACTATTTTTTTTATTGTTTCATACAATTTACATCGCTTACGGCCTGTGAAATACCTTTCATATTAATATTAATAATTATGAGATGCTCTGAACTTCAAGAGGTTGGTGGAGTGTTTTGCCATCTGCTCATAAAAAACATCCATAGCTGCTCCAAAAATGTAAAAAATCATTTGCATCACTGTAATTACTCCTGTTACTACATTTCTACGGCCATATGCAATTATAAGTGTCTTTTGCGTGAAGGTGTGCAGATGTTGAATCAAATGTTTTCACAATTCTTTTTCCCCAGCTTCCACCCAAAACAGGGATAAAGGACCACACTGAGTAGCTTAATAAAATTTTCAAAAATGCTACTGATGTTTATTAGGCATTTAATATATATGGTGTTAAAACAGTTATGAAATCTGAGAACACTGTTAAATGATTTTGTACTTTTATTGCCAAATGAAAAGTCTCGAGACGCTGCCAACATGCATTTCTTCTTATCTACAGAACTTCAGGCAATTTTGAGATGCCAGCAAGCCAGGCATACCAGCTGTCACAGCCTGCAGAAGTCAGCCAACAGCACAGTTCCGATGACGACATGGTGCTGCTTGAAATTTCATCTTTCGACGCCAATCTTGACACTGTGCCAGACATTTGTGAAGTAACACAGGCGGAAACTGTACCACAAGCTGAATCGGTCGATGCCATGTTGACACTTGTGACGCCGTCGACACCTGTGACAATGTCGACACCTGCGACACCATCACCACCGTCTTCGATATCACTGTTGTCAGGAACACCGACAGCAAGGCCAGCCAATGCGATTTCGGCCTATGTTAGCCAGGAGCCTACAAAAAATGGCAGCAAAAGAAAAAGGAAGTCTGATGAAGCGGATGATGCCCTTGCCACAAACATGGCCGAGCTAACCAAAACACTGAAAGATTGCCCAGTGGAAGATCAATATTATCACTGGGCCATGGGCTTGACCAAGTTTTTAAAGAAAGTGCCAGAGGAAAGGCAGCTGGACCTTCAAATCGATCTGCTACAACTAATAAAGAGCTATACAGAGTGATAAAAGGTGTATACGGTTATATTTTAATTTTCACAATGAAAAGCATTGCTTAGTTTCTGAACAGGTGGCACTGCACAAACGTAATGAGTGGATTAGTACAAGTTCACAGAAAATGTTCGATTAGAACTGAATTACTGCTTCTTGAAGGGACTAGGACGACCACTATTCTTGGGCAGCCTTTTGCAGCTTGTTTGTGATCAGAGATGCTTGTGATAGCAATTTAGCTTCAATATTTTTGCTATTCACGCTTCCTAATTTGATTTTTTAAAAGACCAGTAAATAGGCTTCGACATTTTTTTTTACATCTTCCAAAGAAGCTAACCAAATCGTGCAGACAGCCACGGCGGTCACATTTTGTGAATATCCCAGAGCTGTGCAGGCGCTTCATTTCGAAAAATAATTCCTGCACCCCTCTCCAGAACCTGTCCAATCCACTTTGTATTATTCTGATTATTTAAATGATTATTTGGAATGAGTACTTCTCAATAACATAATTCACTGATTTAATATGCAATTGGATTACAAGTATTACTGTACAATTACAAGTATTACTGAGTAAAATGGTGAATTGCAAAACAAGTGGCAATTCCACATGGCATCCGCAGTACCTACGCAGCACAAGTAGTACCACTGTTGTGCTAGCTAATTCTTGGCCCGAGTCTTGCTTGCACGCTTCCTTGAAAACTACACTTGCTACTTTTCTGTTAAGAATGCTGTGGTAAGCAGGTATGGGCTTGTCTAATTGCAACTTGGAAATGTCACGTGCAGCACTGATGAGAAGATGCACAATATGCATTATTTTTTGGAGTAGATGAGCCTCAAGAGGCGCTGATTCATTTTGAAAGTGCAAATTGCACAAAACTTGCTGGGGTGATCAATCTAAGGAACTAAACAAAAAATAAGCATGAACTTGCTTTGCTCTGATACCTTGCATAACTCACCATTAGTGAACTGCTGTATGTGTGCGCTCCTGCAGACTCTTGAGAGCTGCCTCTTTGGACACCCCAGGGCGTTTCCACTGCCAAGGAACCTCCCCAGCACTGCCACAAAAGTATTCGGCAAAGAGGTCCCTGGTAGCTGCAGCATCCTTGGAGTAGCATCCTTGGGTAGCTCCTAGACCGTGTCGCTTTCAGTGGAAAAAAGTGTGGGTCCGAACTGTCCCCTGATGCCGCCTCGACACTTTGCCGCCACTGTCCTGGCACAACATTCCCACAGCTATCTTCAGTGTCGGCGAACTTGTGGGCCTCCAGGTTGTGTGTGCACAGAAAATTGTGTAACACACACGCAGCCTTGATGACAAAGTCCACATTGTCCGGGTCGAGAGAGATTGTCCGCAACAAAATCCTCCACCTGGCTGCTGTAATGCCAAATGCGTTCTCTACACAGCGTCTGAAAAAAATGAATATATTTCAATCCTAAAAGCTTCAACGGTAATAGACAATGAGCAACTTGCGCAGTTAACCGACACTCACAGCATCGGAATGGATACCGAAAGATTGCAAGTGCGCTAAAGAACGGTAAAGGTTTAACGTGAACAATAAAATACAGAAATTTGTTGGCATAAAATGGTATCAGCTTATGCAGGACAGGGTGGGTTGGGAATCATTGGGGGAGGATTTTGTCCTTCAGTGAACCTAAGACAGGTTAGATATAATGAATTTTACACAATAGTGCAGTGCCATTTATGACACACTTAAAATCTCTTTAATGCTGCCCCACTTACAAACTGCTAATCATAATTGTTGGGATTTAACGTCCCAAGACCATGATGTGATTATGAGAGATTCCATAGAGTAGGGCTCCGGAAATGTAGACTATCTGGGGTGCTTTTAACGTGCACCTAAATGTAAGCACACAAGCCTCGAGCATTTTCATCTCCATTGAAAATGTGGCTACCGCGGCCATCCCGCGACCTGCATTTACGAACTGCATGCTGCTAACTCATTTGTGTCCTTGCCACTTTACTCGTACAGCTCATGACTTAAGGGTAAATTGAATAAACAATCTACAGATGTGCTTTACTTCATGACTAAAAGTAAATATAGGTGGTACCTTTGTGCATTTTTTGACTGTGCACTGCAACAGTGCCAAGTCTTCAAGCACTTAGTTCAATAAATTGAATAAGTCTGATTTTCCTAGGGATGAGGTGGCATAAGGCTGTGGTAATGGTGCACGTTAACAAGTTCAGAAGCAGGTTAAACGATGCGGCTTTCACGTACAATATTCATAAGGAGTAAATGAAAGAAGGTAATTTTGAGGGCTTTTGTTTCTCTGACACAAGCTTCATGAAAATTATACTCCACCTCACCACTGTCACTCAGCACTTCCAAAGCTACCGGAACAACCAAAGCACATGCTTGTGCAACAGAACCATAGCTCGGCACACTCACTCATGAGTGCACTCAACTCACACTCATTTGAACGTGGTGAGTTGAGTATGAGCATAGGTCGGCACTTTAAGGGAGTACTCACTCAAACTCACTCACCACAATTTTGTCAGCCTTCGCACTCACTCACGTTCACACTCACATCCACTCACACTCATGAGTACTCACTCACGTTCACACTCACCTCCACTCACACTCATGAGTACTCACTCACGTGAGTGGACGTGAGTGTGAACGTGAGTGAGTGCGAAGGCTGAAAAAATTGTGGTGAGTGAGTTTGAGTACTCCCTTAAAGTGCCGACCTATGGAGCTCGACACACTCACGCATGAGTGCACTCAACTCACTCACTCACACTCATTTGAACGTGGTGAGTTGAGTATGAGTGAGTACTCATGAGTGTGAGTGGACGTGAGTGTGAACGTGAGTGAGTGCTGATGAGTGTGAGTGGAGGTGAGTGTGAACGTGAGTGAGTACTCATGAGTGTGAGTGGACGTGAGTGTGAACGTGAGTGAGTGAGTACTCCCTTAAAGTGCCGACCTATGAACAGAACATACGTTCCACATATAATTCAGCTTAGCATTTGCATAGTTCGGATGTTTTCATGTGCTTGGCATGTACTGCGCCACAGCGATACGTAATTTAAAAAAAAATTTCTTTACTTGCGTAGTAAGCCTTTAAATAGTCTATCAGTAACAGCCAGTAACTGTGTTTACAAGTCAAAATGTCAGCGCCCCTGCAGACAAGAGCGCCCACTTCGATCCTAACTTGTGCGTGCTACTATCACACTGTGCTGACCGCAACAAATAAATGGTGCAATCAGCCATCACTTCGTGCCGTCTGCTCGCTTTAATCGCCCAAGAGGTGCGCGCAGATGGTTCGGATGAATACCACCATGAGGGATCTTTGCCCTTTCTATCGCCTAAGGGGCCCTGTAGCCTCTACAGTGCTGAAGGGAACTTGTGAGAGAGTATAGCAGATAATGAAGCCAAGGAAGGTATGGGGGGACGTTAATTGGACTGTTTTAAGTGTATTGTAATGAGAGACCGTTTTCACAATTGTAAAGCTAGCCTTTCTGCTATGCAGTTTGCCCAACTAATCCCAATAATGGTGGCTAGCCACCTACTACAAGCGGCGTATTCAAGCAGTTTGCTTGCACTATGACGTGAGAAACGTAGACTCAGCTTTTTTGACATAAACATGCATAATAGAGAAGTCCCAGCACAAGCAATTATACTCTGTTTCAGAAGTTCCCTTCAGCCCTGTGGAGGCTAAGGGCCCCTTAGCCAATAGGAAGGGCGATTAGCCTCTCCACATGTATTCATCCGCGCCGCGTCGTCTGCTAGCATTCCCCTGGCGTCTGCGCACACAAATTCAGCGAGCAGACGGCGGCGCCGAAAAAAATAGAACATGACTGCACTCATCGAGGCTGGTGCTCTTCGCCTCAAGTTTATGACGTCGTCATCGTGCGCTCTGTGGCCCGTAAGTTCCAAACAGATGCTTGTATTTGCTTTACATTTATGTCTTGGAGCTTCGGCAGCAATGTATTCGTGATTACATTGCGCTAATTCCATGAACCGCAATCAAATTCTCGGCGCGTTAGGCTTAGCAGGCGTGGTTAAAGCAACAGCTTATCTCGCCAATAACGACAGAGCGTACCTGATGTTTTGTCCTGATCGTGAGATGGCGCAAAGCGATAGCTCACTACACCATTCATTTGTTGCTGTGAGCGCTTTGGGCGAGCCTCAAGGGCAAGTTCGGATCGAAGCGGGTGGTCGCGTCTGCATGGGCACTGCCATGTTGATTTTTAACCATAGTTACCGACGGTTACTGGTGCAACAATTAAAGAAATACGATGTAAATGCGATAAAGAATAAACAAATTACTTATTGATGTGCAGAAGTGGATGCTACACAAGGGCAAATGTCTGATCCTTGCCGATTGCAAAACAATTATATCTGGACCTATGTTTTCCTGCGCAAGCGTGTGGCTTGTTTACACCCAGTAGCTTTGGCAGTGCTGAACGGTAGTGGTGAAACAGAGTATAGGCCCTCCTGTCCACTTAAAGCACGACAGGTGCAACCATTGGCAGGGCAAATATACAGGGCAGGGAAGCGCACTTGAGGACTATAAAAATGGTCTATTGCGACATAGACATGAGGAAAGTAAAGTGGACAAAAAGACAACTTGCTGCTGGCAGGGACTGAACCTGCTACCTCCACATAACACACCTGATGCTCTACCAATTGAAATACAGCGGTGGTCGTCCTCTCATCCACTTCGTTGGGTATTTATGCTCACGGAAACCCAGGAGCGGTAGTCAGCGTCGCTTGTAACCATGACGGCAAGTGTGCAAGTGTGGAGCACTCCTTCATGCCAGCTGGTGTCAATGTGATAAAGTAGATTAAAGGAAGACTGCCACCGTAGCTCAATAGGTAGAGCATAGGGCTCATTTTCCGAAGGTTACAGGTTCAGACCCTGCCGGCGGCAAGTTGCCTTTACATCTACTTTACATTCCTCACATCTATATCACAATTACTATATGCTTGAAACAGCATAATGAACATTCCCTATGCCTTTCTTGGCTTCATTATCTGGTGGCTTTCATTTGGAGTGTTATGTAAAGAAAGAGCCTTGCATATGCCCGTACTTTGATTACTCTAGCTTTCAAGTCAACTTCAACATGCTCGGTTTAAATGACAGGATATTGGCATGTGATAGAAAGTCCCTGCAAATGGTAGCGAGTAAGAATTATTTCAGAAGAAATGAAACACAAAGGACATTAAGAATTTTCAGAATTCACAATCACTTAAATTACTGTAGCTGTGGTCCCCAAAATGTTATCAGGGCTTTGTGAGTTCCTTGCTCTTCATGAATGTTGTGATATCAACATGAAAGATTCATAAAAATCCCACATACCGTGCCCGGCTCAGTCTGTAGTTAAACACACGCTTTTCGTTGTTCAGCTGCCTAGCTGGATATGGCCGAAGAAAATCCTTTCGCAGCTGAAAGGCTTCATCGCCCACGAAAACACATGGAGCATCTGTGTGGGTCCCAGGAAGCTGACCGAGTGACGGGATGTCTGCAGTTTCTTGGCTGAGGGCACGTCCAAATTCTGAATTTTTGAACGTGCCACCATCACTGAGGCGACCCTCTGCCCCCCACGTCAACAAGGACATACTTGCAATTGCTATCCACGATAGCCATGAGCACCACTGAGAATGTGCCCTGTAACATTGCACAAGACATACAATCAATACATTTGGATGGTTACCTTCAATTCAGAACCACGTTCAAAGCATCTGGGAAAAATAAATAAATAAATTTCAAGGTGGCGGTGCGGGCCCACTGCTACTTCTTACCGGAATATTTTCCTACATTTTAGCTGAACATAATACAAACTACAAGAAATGAATATTGAATGAAGAAAAGAATGTCCCAGTTGTTATGAATCAGCATGAAGAACAGCCGTAGGAAAAGCATTAGAAGTGAATATAAATTTGTTGCCTTGCAGGATCAGTGCCTTTAAGGAACATCCACTGTACTTTCTAAGCTAACCAGGCACTAGGTGGTGCCACCGTGTAGCCAAATAAACCAGAAAGTTGAAGCAAAGCCAAAGGTTTGATGAAATGAAATGATGATTTAACGTCAACGTTAAATTTTTTTGCATGGTTTTCGCATAGGATAAAAAATATCTGCAAAAAAATTTAGCGATGTTTTTTCCGCCCCCTAAACATTGCAGCAGTTATGCTCAAAGATTGACATGAAAAGCAAAATGAAGGTGCCAAAAAAGGTTCTGGTGTCAACCAGATAAATTGTTTTACTAAGTGCTGAACGAATGTAGTTAATTGCATACCATTGTCTTGCCGCAGGGTACATCTGGCAGACTGGACGCTGCCTGAATGTGTGCCTGTGTGAGCACTGCAATGTGCTAAAGTCGGCACCAGGTTTACACTCGTCTGCCCATGGCACAAATTGCAGTTGCACCCTAGAACTTCCATGCACCTCTGTTCTGTACACCCATCATGACACGAAGACTACCGTAAAAATCCAAGCAAGTGGCCCCCCTACGATGAAAGATAATCTGACATGATTTGAAGGGGCGGGTGCGCTTGCACGGTCGTGGAGCAAAATTCAAGATAGCACAGGAAGAGCCACTAGGAATAAGAAATGCACACCCAGGGTTTCAATGCAATGTGTTGTTGAGTACGTATGCATTCACTGTTTCCAAAATAGTGAATGAAACAGTGAAAAATGGAGGCAGGGGATGGTGGGGACGCTTGCTCTGTCATTGCCACATATTGTAAATCTCTCGAAAAAAGGAGGGGGGGCCGCTTGCTCGGGATTTTATGGTAGGGAGATTGCTGAAGCCTTTTTTATAAATAAGAACACTGATATTTGCGTCAGTTCCCCTTTATATCACTTTTAGGCGGTGAGATTTTGTTTCTGGACGACACTTGATCTCGGTTGACCTTTCCTTTGTAACCCCTTTCCCCTCATGTTTTCTCGTATATATTTCTTCCACGATTAAACCCAACCTTTAGTGTGTGATTGTTTGTGCCCCGCTTGTTTGCGCTGCCAAGCTGTCATAATGCATGTGATGTTGCCAAATGCCTGAATGGTGTACGCTGTACGAGCCACAGCAAAGAAACTGATGTGACTTTCCACTGGGTGCCGCAAAATGAACCCCTACTCTCAAAGTGGCTGAGTGCTGTACCTCTGCGCCAGTGTGCTAAAACAGCCGAAAAAATCTGCATGTGTTACCACTGCACTTTCATGTGGAGGATTACGAGATCAACCGCAACTTGTGCAGGGCTTGCAATGTGCCCTTCCGAGCACTGCTCTGCTGCTACTAGTGTCAGGGGCCACGCCATAAAGGCAGGCAGCGTTAAGCAAGGCAACTGCTACATCAGAAGGCCCATTCAAACAGGTGATTTGAAGTGTGATATATCGTGCAAACCACTCAAACGTGATTCTATTTCAAAATATGCATTTCTGGCCTGAAAGTACCACTACATGGTTTGTGGACCGCTATTTCAACAATCAACATCAACTTAATCTTTGCCTTTAGAGTCCCTTTAACCTTTAAGGCAAGCGAGTCAAAAAATGATTTGGACATTCGGATCATATAAAACAAGTTACCGGTTTTGTTGGCAACTTAAATGCAGCAAATTACCTAGCAGTCTACTGATGCCACTAGTATCAGTAGCTTCACGGAAGTGTGCCATCATGCTGGTCACCAGAAACAGTGAAGTTTCGACAGCTCAATGTTTCATGCTCCATGACATAGGCCACTTTGGCCCACCATATTTTGCAAATGAAACAAATAAGGAAACCCAGGTTTCGCCTAAAATAAATGGAATTCCATCCAAGATCTGTTTTAGAATTGACACTGGCACATTCTTTTTGGTTTTTTTTAATGCACTTATTTGAAAAACTTGTTCATTTCACAATTTTTGTATTCTGGCAAGGAAATTGTCTTTTACCCTTTAACTGTCTGTACACTGAAGACATTTAGTAGCCTTCGTGAAAAGAACAGTTACATTACTTATGATGATGAATAGTATTTGTCATAAACCAAAATTGTATAGGTACTTTGTCTTGCCTTATCGAGAAGCGCTTGCAAACGTCAGTACATTTAATTAATTAATGAATCCAAAATATGCATAAAAGGATATGTAAGTAATGTTACCTTGTAGTTGAAGTAGACACTGCCGGAGTTTGGGGGGGCAAACAATGGCAACATGCTTGCCATCTACCGCACCTAGGCAGTTGGGGAATTGCCACCGCCTCAAAAAGCCTTCTGCAATGCTTTCCCACTCAGGTTTGCTGGGCGACTAAAAAAAGCAGGCAATTATCAGAACTCCACTATTTATAGTCGGCAACAGCAACTCTCATGTTTGCCATGAGACTAACCTGTTTCGAAATGACATAAACGGGCAAGTTCACTCTAAAGGGATGAAGTTACAGCTGCTAACAAGGGTCATATAATGATGAAAACATCAGCAATTGGGCACACTCTTATACACACAAATGTCCACAAACTCAATCCTTCAGTGAGCTCCTGTGAGCGTTGTGAATTATGGTGTGCACATGTATGAAGTACACAAGTAGGAATTAACAAAAAATTAATTTCTGTACCTTCAGTGAACTCATAAAAAAAAAACCAATGAAGCCACAATCTTTGCGTGACTGCCATTGTGGGAGTCAGCTATGTTGATCATGATAAGTGCAGGTGATGCTACCTTAACGATAGGCCCGGTTCTTGAAATATGATAAGAGTCGATAACTCGCTTAAGTCAAAAGTGTAAGGATAGTTCATGAATGCAGCAGCTGCTTTCATCGCAGCGGGACATGTATGCACATTGTTATGCATCTTGGCAACGCTTTTTCACACCTGCCTCAATAGTGATCACTATGCAGTACCTTCATCACGGCTTTGTTCCGACCCTGCATCAGAGTAACCCTCAGTACACAACTACTTTCTGAATCACAGTCACATGAAACTGCACCTTTCCTCCAGCAACGCTGAGAATTCATAGCAATGCCTCCAGCCCTTCTCACGATTTGAGAAAGCTGTCGTCATTCTGCTTTCACAGGAGTTCCAGTAACTACGCTTAACCACCTTTATTCTGAGATATTCAGCTATTTTTGAAAATAACACGCTGTTACAATGACATGCTTTGGCATTATACAAGTTCCCTGTATTTGTATTGCGTTGGGAGTGCCTGTGCCTTGCACCTGTGTCATGGGTGGCTTGTCCCGGCGTAGTTACTCTCTCGATACATGAGCCGAGCCAAGTCATCGGAAATGTCGCTACGCATATGCACAGCTGTGCCGAGTAGCAGTGTGCGTCATTTCTGAGATGAAGGATAGGTAGCAAAATTATGTCCGCTTCAGAATCTTAACGACACAGAAACTGCGTGCACAGCTGCACGAGCATGCTGAAAAGTTGGTAAAGCCGCGCTGACGAGCATGGGATCATTACGTCACGTGAAGGCAGCACCACTAACGCAGGCCTATATGTACATTTTTATGGAATAATATCTCTTTAATATAAGGAAATGAATATTTCAACACTAACAAAAAAAATCGTTAACTACGTACAGCAATTAACGGTCACGTGGCCGGATACATTGGACCGTTCATGTTTTTGCTGCCAAAGGTGCCACAGGTCATTTTTTGCGACTTTCAATAAAGAAATAGAAGTATAAATCAACCTCTCACGAAACAAAAAAAGGGGTTGCTATGTGTCAATGCAATGGACAATCTTTCCATCAGTGGAGCTATCTCATTTCAAGTTCTGGGCAGTTGTTGGTCCCTTTAACATTCTGCCGTGACACGACTTGGCAAGCTATGCACACCATTGCTCAGCTCTGAATGTGCATGAATTGCAAATAAAATAAACACTCATCAGCCTATCACAGACATATATTACACTATTTCAGTCACACAGTGCTTTTTCTTCTACAAGGATTCTCTAAATGCTATTATTTCACCATTTCATAGCTAACTATTAGCATACCTTCATATAGTGGTCTTTCAGTCTCACCCAGATGGCTCTGCATGTGTCATGGATACACTTTCGGGCAGTCTCTATTCCCACACGGTAGGCTAGTGCAACATGACACACATCTTGACCTGATGCCAGGTAGCTGTAAATAAACGAAACGAAATTGTGAAACGTTGTAACATTTTTGTTTCGCCTGTTTCCAAGAGTACTTAAATAAGAAGTGCTTATACTGAACTTCAAAACTGTGGTTGGTTGAGCTTGTTGGTATAGACACCTACTTCAGCAAACCACCCAGAAAAAGTCAGACTATCCCTTCATCTGTGTCCCATTTCTGCGCTGCTTACAGATGGCTGTAGAGCAGTCACTTATGCGAGGGGAGACGCGAGCATTGCATTTAGATCGCGTCCGGGCATGGCTCAATTGGGCTTTTTATGTGCGCTAGGCTGTGCGTTCTGGTGCTGCAGTCGCAATCGTGAAACTCCACCACATGGTGTCCATACAACATGAACTGAGATATGCTGGAAACAGAACTATGTGCTTTACTAAGCCCTAAATTCTTGTTTTAATCTGAGTACTGCAACCCAGACGTGATCTGGCATATCTGGTGAGGCATTTCTGAAAACAAATTTGTTGCAAGTTCAGCGTTCTGTCAGTGTCTCTGTCCCCTCCGTGTCGTTTGCAGTGTAAGTTGGCACTTAAAATAATATGATTCGCACAATGCTGAGCGGCCGAAATGTAATACTTGGAGAGCATGGCAACTGGCAGCACACACCCAGGCACCAATAGTACAGTCAGCAAAGCACCGCACACCATAAAATCAGACATATACAACTGTTTGTGAGAGAAACTAGGCTTCACTAGCTACATGTGTTTCTGCTCAAACAGTAAACCTAAAACTAGGTGGAGTGCCCACAACACTGTCGGTTGTAACTTTGAAGTATTTTCAGCTATTTGTGCAAAAAGTTGTTACAGTTAAGCTAGGTGCTCGGCTAGACATCCTGAAAATAAACACGGCAAGGATTTGCATAGAATAGATTGCGCAGATAATGTCTTTTACTACTTTGATGTATGGGGAAAAAAACAAAAGATGGATTTCACAAGGTACTACTATGCATATATAAAATTGCTGGAAATTTCTCTCTCCCAAGTATGTTCGACTGGGCTAGCCATGACCTCTGACGAAAAACAAGGCAAAATACCTTCGACATCAGTGCTGGCGGCTTTCTTAGAATTACTTGGCTTTTATCTTCTGTCAACGTACATCCTTCAGCATAAAAAAACCCCACCTTTAAAAAAAAGGAAGACATTTCCATTGCTTCACGCGTTGCTCCCATAATCATACAGTTTCAATTAAGTTTTACATATGTTCTTTCTTTTACTTTCCTTGACAGCAATGGCTCATATAGGTCTGATGCTATTTAATTTCTGGAGGTGGTGCAAAATTCCCTTACACTGCTAGTACCAGCTCGTGAGTTGTCTAAGAACGGTAAAATTAGGCTTCTTGATGTTACTTTTTGCATGACATGGTCTTGCTGAATATGTCACCTGTGTGGCAATAAGCCAATGCTTTACATTCAATTCTGCACAGTCAAAGTTCGTGACGCGTGGCATTGCTAGGTCGGGCCTTAAGAATGCCTTACGAGACTCCTGTGAGAATGAAATCATAAGAGTTTTTAAGACAAATCAGATAGGTTGACTGTGGCTGGCCATCCAGCTCTTGTATAAGTCTCAGTTGCCAAAGGGCTTTTGCGTTGTTTTTTGTCAGAGGCAGTGGCTTGTCGTGGCTAGCCCAGCCAAACATACTCAGGGTAAGTACTAATACGCACACACTAAATCAGTACAGGACAGCAAGACACCTGTATCACTTGTTTTTCTAGTTTCGTGCACATTGAACACTTGCATGAAATTAATTCTCTGCGATATGTGGATTACCACACAAGCATTGTCCCACTTGCGATAGCAGTATGTACATGGTAGAATTTGGTGTTCCCATACATACCTTAATGTTATGGCCAGACGTTCAGCTGGTTCCAGTGGCTCCCGAATGAAGTTCTGGTGCGTTAAGTCAGCCACAACAAACGTTAACAGTTTGTCAAACAGCGCTGGTGTCATGCGAAAGAACTTCACGAAAAAATCGTGATCTCCTTCACGCATACGGCGCATCTACCAAGGGAAGAGAAAATTAGGTCTGAACAAGTTTTCCAGCTGGTGCACGAAAGTTATCTCAGTGTGGAAGGTCAATACTGTGACTTTAGAGACTCGAGTTGTACACAGGAGTCACCATTCGGCACAGAGCAACTAAACCATTAATACACTACACAGGTACGTCTCGATTTCATTGTCATGCCCAATTTTTAACGTTCCACAGTTTCATTCTTGCATTTCTGCGCGGCTGATTGGGAAGCAATGTTTATGTGTCTCTGCACAGGAAGGTCAACGGTGACCAGAACGTGCCAGGTTGAGTTTGCCAAAACGATCGCCCATCCGCGAAGCGGACAACCAATAGCACGAGGAGGCCTCAAAGTTCACACCTGTGATACTACGGTGGCACAGGCTCGCACTTTCTTTTATTGTTTCACAAGCCATTTACGACTGCTATGTGCTTCCAGCATTACACGAGTATTGCAAGAAAGCCGTTATCGACCACATGCCCTTTTTCGTTATTCCAACCCCATCAAAATCGGCAACAACATTACTGCTCACAATACAGACACCCAGATAATTGCCCGGCTAGTTTGTTTCACCCCTACAAAGAAAAGGTACTTACGGCTGTATGATAAAATCCTTCCTGTTTGCGGGCCATAAAAACTGGTCGTACCCACCAACGTCGTTGTGTCTGCTGGCGTTCACGTTGCCTCCGTTTATGTGCCAAGAGCAGTAGCATCGCTTGCCCCACCAGCAAAACTTTTTTCTTTCTCGATATCGGTCTCATGTTCCTGATCCGATCCGAGGCACTGATTCGTAGCGCAACACGGTTACAAACACGGTCGAGGTACAACGTGCTGTAGACGAGGCGGCACCATATGCAAGATGGCGATGCCGATGCCGCAGCCCCGCAGCTGTGGTTTTAAAGCACGTTTCAGCTGGTGCGTCGACTAGGAGAGTCCTAATGTTCTTTAAAATTGTAAAAAAAGGTTGCTAGTTAAAAATTGTTTTCATTGGTCACGTAACCGTCGGGCTACCTTCAACACGGCAGCCTGAACCGACGCGTGAAAACGCGACTCGACGCGCGTCAACTCACACACGTGTGGTTGCGCGCCCTCTCACTCCTTTGCAACGCGACGCGACGCCTGCCGACGCAAAGTGCATTTGGCGCGCGCTGACACGCTGCAACGGATACGTGTGGTCAGGCCTTAAGCGTTAGCGCCCGCTGCTTCGCATCCACACATGGTTCCCTTTAGCGGGAGATGGTGTAATTTTTTCAGGGGCGAAGCTCCTTAGCGCGTAGGCTAGTCCGGCGTCGTCCTGCGTTGTCGTCGTCGTCGTAGTAGCCAGCCCTGTGCGATGACGATGACGCTGCCATCACGGCACACCACATGAAATGTACCCACTATGCGTCATAACGATGACGCTGATGGCGATGACGACGATGACGATCGCGGTGCCATACAACACATGGCATCGCGATATGGTCTCACATGCATATCGTTTGACCACATGCAACCAACCACCATCCGAGGAACCTGCATCGATCTCGTCTTTGCAAACTTTCGACTACAACCCATCCAGGAACCGCTCTCCCTCCACTTCACCGACCGTAAAGCCGTTATAATGAAGGGGGAACGGAAGCCACGGCTTATGTAAACGGTAACCATGACCAACAAAGAAACGAAAACAAAACGGAAAATCACGGCTCACGAATAAAGTATAAATTTCTTGTATATATACACACAGTGTTTGTCACGTCTTTGATGATGTACCGGGGGAATTTCACGAAAGATTCACGGTTTACCGATGAACCTCCGGAGCTTCGCCCACTCATCGTCATTCACTCCGTGGATATGCTGTGTTTTTCATGTTCTGTTTTAAAGCATCGGGACGATGCTTTTTCAGAGGGGGGGCATTGCCACGCGTGTTATTTTGTTGTGATCAGTTTAAACCCACAAAGACTGCGAGCAATGCTCGGCGCAGATCGCTCCTCAGTGTTCGAGAAGCATCACGTTTGTAGTATATCGTTTTCTTAACATTGCGCACAGCACGCGAACACTCAAGGTTATTCCAGAGCTCGCGCGACGACCAGTGATAAGGCTAGAATGTTAGACACGTGATGTATAAAAGCCGGCGCGCTCCAACGATTATCAGTTGATCGACGGCCGAGGCTCCGTTCACCGCTATCTGTGCCAGTGTGTATAGCTGTAATCTGACTACATTTCACGGCCACAAGTTCGGCCAAATAAACAGTTTCTTCTTTGACACGCCGACTGTTGCCTTCGTCGACGTCACGACCACGTGACACAGGTTTAGGGCCTGTGTTCTGAGGAAATCCTATATCTGCGGCACAGAGCTGCGCCTTTCTTGCTTTCTTAGCGAATTCCACCTTCTTGTTTCTCGAACAAGATCGCGCAGTAATGTTGCTTCCATTCTTTGCAGGCACCGATGCGCAGTGTCAATGTCCGTATCGCCAATTGGACAACCAATCTTCTGACCGATAACTTGGACAACTGCCAGGCAGTTTTCGCCCTTTGTCTCAGGGATTCCTTTGAGCTGAATATTATTGAGTCGCGAGTATTGTTCAAGATCACACATCTGCTTACTGAGTTTCTTATTTTCATCTCTCAAGACCTTGTTTTACAGCGAAAGCTGTATATAGCTAGGAGAAACGAAAAACCGCTTGGCATCTGTGTCACGAGCAGTCTCCATTGGCTGTGCTATCAGATACGTCGTGCTGAGCGTCGTACCCAAGCTCGCGCGCCATTGGCTGGGCCGTGAGTGACGTCGTCCATCCCGTCGGAGCCGTGGCGCCGAGCCGAGCACGAGCGCATCAGTTTCGACTGAGAGCTCCGATGGGTAAGACACGGATCCCACGACCTCCCGAACAGCGGACAACTTTAGAAGAGCGCCGACAGTGGAAACGCGAGAGAGCTCGCATTCGTCGGGCCGATGCTGCAGTCCGGGCACAAAAACAGGCCCGCGAGGCCGATTGCCGGCAGCAACTGCGTACCGGCAGCTTTCCAAGCAGCGCTAAATCGCGAACGGGAATGCAAGCGCCGGTAGCGGGCGGATCCTGCAAACCACGCCGCCGAGGTAGTTCGCGATGTCAAACGCTTGCAACAAGGCGCGCCGAAGAAGCGGCGTTGCGGGCAGAACAGCGTCGACGAGATGATTGCAGGAGCGCGTTCGCCGGGGCGAACGCCCGCTTTCGGCGACAGTTTCTCCAGCGGCACTTTGGCATCGGCTGCGACGTCTGTGACCGCCTGTGGTCCGACTACAACCTGGCAACGATAATTGTGGAAGGCTTCAGTGCAGCGTCGGGTTGAACTCACTGCTAAATACCGGGGCCGCACATTTCAGCTTCGCTGGTTAACCATTTGTACGGAGTGGTTGGGCCACGGTGTAAGATATAAAGACTTTAGGTGGGGACACTTCTCGGCTTTCATGCAAGACGCGATCGACCAGAAAAAGTAACAACGGCGCGCGTCTCTTGGTCCGTTGACGGCAGCGGGTATCTATCGGCAGGAAGACGCAACTCAAAGAGAGAAAATGCTTTCTGCACCGTTCCTATAGCAACGGACGTGTTCGGCGGCAACGCCGGTGTCTACCGCATGTCGCGCTTTCCGCGCGCGCAAGACGCGGTATGCGTTTCGAACTGAAGTTGCTGGCGTGTCATAGCCGCGTTCGCTGTCTAGGCAATTCAGATTTCCCGCGAAGCGCCAGTTGCTACGGGAACGCGTTTTTGTCTTCAAGTTGCGTCGTTCCGCCTATAGGTATCCGCTGCCGTCAGCGGTCCGACGGACGCTCGGCGTTGTTACTTTATCTGGTCGATCGCGTCTCGCGAGTGTCCTCACCTAAAGAGTATACATCTTACACCGTGGGTTGGGCGGTGATTTTTCTTTGGTGAGTTCCGCATTGTCATTCTTTACAAGTTCATAGAGGTCATTGAACATCGCAAGGCTTGTTTTCATTTCTGCAACCTCCTGCCGAAGAGCGTGTAATTGCTTTGCTAGTTCCGCGCAAGTCGGCATTCTCAGAATAAGCAATGAGGGAAGGTAACCAGAAAATACGAAATACAAAACACAAAATAAAACACACTATGTCGAAGGCAGCAGTGGAAGCGGGGAAAAGATGCAAAACAGAAAGGTGTATCAAGAAGCAACGAACCTGGACGGAGCAACACAAGGGTCAATGCTTGTACACAGCCACAACCACTGCTGCCAAGATGACGAGCAAAGGCAAACGATGGCGTATTTGTAGGGCTCCTCGTCCGGTAGATACGCCTCTCAGGCTTTTTGGCATGACCACCTTAAGTCCACGAACTCCTCATCGGTGGCTATGTATTTTAGCAGGAGCCCATCATGGTCTAGCAAGTATTTATCCGCGGGGGAGCCCGCCGCACTACCTGCAGCGTCTCGGCGCTCCGTCTCCCTGAGACCGTCGCTCAACTCGCGACAAAACGGATCATCTTGCTGGGCCTTCAGTAGCTCTTGCCTGCTGAAAGCGATTCCCGTTCTCCCAAAGGGGAGTCTGGTATCGTTCCCACTCAGGACTGCAGCCATCGCTGCCGCTCGCGTCGGCGTCATGGGTTCGCTTCCGGTTCGCTCCCCCTCTCTCCCGCTTCGCGGCGTGCTGCTTGCCTGGCCCGCGGGAAGGGTTTGCTCGTCGGCGCACTCACCCTTCTCACCGCTTGGCGGCTCGACCGCCGTTTCACCCCCGTCGCTTGCTTGCGCAAAGGCACCGCTAGCGGTTGTCGCACCGGAATCCTAGCTCCCGGTCGACACTGGGGCACGAGACAGCGCGTCAGCTACCACGTTAGTGCTCCCCTTCCGATACTGCACTGAAAAGTCATAATGCTGTATTAGGAGAGCTCAGCGCGCCAGTCTGCCCGCAGGCTCACGGAGCCGCATCAGCCAGCTTAGCGCGCTGTGATCTGTTTGCACCACAAACTTCGTCCCATCAAGGTGGACATCAAACTTCCTCAGTGCAAACACGATGGCGAGACACTCCCTCTCGATCACGGAATAATTCTCCGCGGGTATCAGTGAGCGGCTGGCAAAGGCCAACGGCTGCAACACGCCATCGTATTCCTGTAGGAGAACTGCTCCTAATCCCAGATCGCTCGCGTCGGTCTGGACCACGAACGGTCTGGTCAGGTCGGGGAGCTTGAGCTGCGCTGTCTGCGCAATGGCGCTAGACAGACGGCAAAACGCCTCTTGCTGCTCAGGTCCCCATCGCCACTCAGCTGACTTACCCAAGAGCTTGGTCAAGGGCGCCTGCACTCGGGCGCAGGACGGAATGAACGACCGGTAAATATTGTCCATTCGAAGAAAGCGGCGCAGGCCTCGCACGTTCTTCGGCACGGGGAAATCGAGGATTGCTCGAAGTTTCTCCCGGTCTGGCTCAATGGAGCCTTCGCCCAGCGTAAAGCCAAGTAACTGAACTCGGGTTTGCGCTAATTGGGCTTTCGCGGGATTTAACGTCATCCCGGCAGCCCTCACCCTCTCGAGCACATCGGCAACGTGGGCCAAGTGTTCTTCGAAAGGTTCGTGAATAAATCACGATGTCGTCGAGGTAGCATATGCAGCATGACCTCTTTGCTTCCCCGAGGACGCGGTCCATGAATCTCTGAAATGTCGCAGGAGCATTGCAAAGACCAAATGGCATACGAGTGAACCCAAACAACCCTCTGTGGGAGGTGAACGCGGTCTTGAACCGGTCACGCTCATCCATCCGGACCTCTAGGTAACCTTTGGAGGCATCTAACGTGGTGAAGTACCGCGCAGTGCGGAGGTTTCCTACGATGGAGCTGATCGTGGGGCGCGGATAGGCATCCTTACGAGTCACTCCGTTCAGACGGCGGTAGTCTACGCACAGGCGATGACTGTCATCTTTCTTAGGCACCAACATGGACGAGCGGCGAACAATGCCAGCTGAGAGAATCTCGTCCAGCAGGCCGTCAATAACCTGACTCTTGGCCAGGCTGACGGGCCTGGGATTACACTTCAAAGGAAGCGCGTCGCCAGTTTCGATCGAATGGCTCACCAAGTCGGTACAGCCCGGTTGATCGGTGAAGAGATCATCGTGCTGGCGTAACAGTGCCGACAGACGAGCCTTCTGTGTATCATCCAATTGAGTTGCACAGGCGATCAAAGGATGCGGAGCCTCTACGTGTCGTGCCGTTCGATCCCAATGGGGATTTTGAGCCGACGAGTGCATGGCGCAGGGGCCTGCCCCGGAACTTTGCACGCGACACGGTTCCAACGCCTCCACTGCACAGGCAACCGAAAACGCCGGTGGGCTGACGAACGGCTTTAGCTGGGAAAAAAGGGCCGTCGCGATAGCCTCCATTCGCCATGTTCACTACGATACCGGTTTTTAGGAGAAAGTCCCGACCTTGAATCACAGGAACACTGAGCCCTGAGAGATGAACGAAACGCGTGCGTCTCATTCGACCTCCCCATCTGAGAGTCAACCTCGCGGTGCCGGCCGACTGCGCCACGCCTTTCGCAAAGGTGAATGTCGTTCGGCTGTCCCGCAAGCAGTGTATCGGAACGGAACGAAAACCGAAAACGAAAAACTAAAAAAAAGAACGATAATTTTGACCGGAACGAAAACGTAACGGAAACGTTATCTGTTATTTCGTTCCGGAGTGAAACCGAATTTTTTTTATCGTTTTTCGGTTCAAGCGGAAACTTGACAAGCCGGGACAACCGAGGTTATGCAACGTGAGCAATAACGCACATATCAGAGTACAGTACTAGCGCGTATATCAGGCAGGAATTCCAAAGTAGCGATGTCTTGAAACTGGTGAAAAACGAAAACAGTGGTAACGAGAGATCTTTGTATTAGCTCAAGTGGACTTTCGTGTTTCTGTGACACATGCCAGCGTGGAGGAAGCATTCTCGGCGAAGAAGTTTGTTTTATATGAACCGCGGTCTCGCATATGAGATGTACGCTCGATGACAGGCTGCTTCTGAGATCTTGCGCGCTCCCTTGACGCAAGGCATTGAGCCTGCTCGAAAAACTCGTGTTAACTTTTGAGAAAGTCTACTATAATTTAATAGGACACGGGTTTCCGTTGATTTGTAGAAATTCGTGGTACAATTATTTGTGCTCCTCTTCAGAACGTGAGAAGAACGTGTCCTAACCCTGTCCCACTTTCTTAAGACGAGCGTGAGTAACTATACGACAAAACCAATATTTTTATCGTTACTTTACAAATTTTTTCAAATACATAACGTTACGAACCGTTACGGAACATTTTTTTTTTCGTTCCGGAACAGAAACGGAACGGAACTTTTTGCAGTGGAACGAAACTAAAACCGAAACGAAAAAAAAATCGTTCCGACACCCTGCCCGCAAGCGCACCGAGTGCTTCTGCAAGTGGTACAACACCTGTTCGCCAAACAACGAAGCTCTTGCGCCCGTGTCCAGCAACGCCGAGAATTCGCGGCCGGCAATGGTGACCGAAATAAACGGCGCGTGCGCAACAGCAAGACGGCTTGCCCGGTACGCAGAGGGGAGAAGCAAGGGTTCGGCCGCTCGTGCCCTCACGAACGACCCGCGCTCCCGTTTCCCGGCCTCACAGGAGGCCTAAACGCGGTGCACTCCCTCGCTACGTGCCCTCGTTCGCGGCAGCGGAAGCAGCGCACTCCATCACGGTCCCTTTCCCGAGACGGAGCAGCTTCGAGCTGCAGGGTCGGTTCGCCGCGTGATCAAAGGACCCGTTCTGACGAACGTCACCATCGGCGATGCGCAGGGTAGGATTGCGTCCCTGCTCGCACGTGTCGAGTCGCGATCCAGCACAGGCAGCGCGCCTCCCGTACGTGTAGGGACCCAGAGCACGATCGCTCAACTCCCAAGAGCGCCCGCCTGTAGCGCTAGCCGCAAAGGCAGCTCCGGCGGGCTGTTGCCGTTGGAGAAAGGTCAGGCGCTGCGATCGCCGAAGCGGGCAGACGTGTTCGCATCGGCTCCTTCATTGCTGACCAATTACGCAGTGCTAATTACCCCGAACCAAAGTTTTCCCTTCACCAATGTGTCCGTGAAGACGAGAGGCATCGACTGATACCGGCTGACCCCAGAGGTGCCCTTTTTTGTCAAATTTCGGGACTTTTTCCACTGCCGCTGTGCGAGGGACTGCTAGGCCTAGGCGTCCTGCGGGGCCGCTGGGCCTGACGCCGTCGCACCAGCCGCCGTCTGCCGTACTCCTCGGTGGCGGCCGCTCGACAGCTCCGAGATGGAGGCGTCCGCTCGGACAACAGTGATCATGGACAACCAAATGTGCGTTCAAGTTCAAGGTGAAGAGATAACACCGGAGGAATACCACAGCGAAGCCGGATGGACGCTCGCGGGGGGAGCGTATGTCGAGGCTGCGCCGGCGGGAGCCCGCCAGCGGCGTGCCCGAAGGACACGGCGAGAGTCAAGCAAGCGCGAAAGCAAAATTCAACAAAAACGTAAGAGCCTCGGTCATCAAGGCCGCACGCATGCCAGCCATGCCGCTGGAGGAGAGCAAGATAGTCATCAGACCCAGAGAGGGACTGGACATCGTCAAAACCGGCACCACCACCGTCGCCGCGGCCATACTCGCAGCGGCCAAGATCACTAGCGAGGAAAGCGCTGCGGACACCATCTGCCCCAACACACAACAGAATATTATGGTCGTCAGTACACCGAACGAAGACAACGCGGCAAGGTACGCTAAAATCCAGGAAATATCTATTCAAGGCAAGCCCTACGAAGTCGGCGCATATCGTACGGCACCTCACGACACCGTAAAGGGCGTCATGAGAGACATCCCCGCCGACGCGAACGCCGAAGAGCTTGACAGGAATACTGTCAACGAGAGGAACCCGCTCGCGGTGGGCGCAAAGAGCATCCGTAGCTCGACTACCGCGATCGTGGTTTTCCAGGGACCCAAGGTACCGAACTTCGTCCGATACGGAGTCACCCTGATACCGTGCCGCCTCTACAGAAAACAAATCGACGTTTGCCAGCAGTGCGGCCGAGTGGGACACCGTAAGGACGTGTGCCCGACCCCCACAATCAAGACATGCCTGGCCTGCGGGCTTGCGGGCCCCAAAGAGGACCATAGCTGTACCCCGAAAAGTAAGCTGTGCGGGGGCGAACACTCGACCGGAGACCGAACGTGCAGGGCAAAATACAAGATGCCCTACGTTGTTCGCAAACGACAATGGGTACGACGACAGGCCGAATGGCAGCCGCCGTCGGAGAGCGATTTCCCGCCACTCGACAAGCTGCCAGTTGCGCGAAAGTCAAGGGCCCCATCGAAGAACCGCGCGCCAAAATCCAGAGACAGCAGCAAGAGAAGCCTCAGCAAGAAAAGGTTACCATCATGTGAGCAAGTGGGCTGGGTCGACGCAGCGAAAGAGAACAGTGCAAGGAGCGCGCAAAAAATCCCCGAAGCCACTAAGAAAGACGATATGAACAAGGTGCGAGAAGCCAACGAGACCCTAAGGCAAGAGGACGCGGCACTGCGAACAACCATTAACAACCTCACGAGGGAGATCGCCGAAATCCGTAAGCTGCTGCAAGGCAACACCGAGCCTCCACAGAGACCCACGCCGATCACAAGCAAGACCGAGGAAACTAACACGAACAGCCAGGAGGCAGCCGCAGGGGAACCGGTACTGAAGAAGCGAGGCCACGCGCAAGCAAAAAGGAAACGACAACCTCGAAGCCAATTTCGAAGCTAGATTCACCAAACTCGAAGAGCTAATCACGGCTAACATCGCAGCAGTAACAACAATGAAACAGACAGTGGATAGCTATCAAGCTGAGAACATGAACAGAATTTCCCACATCGAAAGGACACTTCAGCCGATTGTGAGCCACCCGACGTTTGCTCCCCTCTTCGCGCTACATCCACCCAACGAAGGAACCCCGTACACGCCAACGCAATCATGGCCGCCAACGCAGCAGCAACAGGCGTAACAGTGTGGCAGTGCAACTGTCGCGGCTTCGGAAGGAAGAAAGCAGTCATCCAGCAGCACATCGCACGCGCCGCACACATGCCCGACGTGATAATACTACAAGAGACACTCACCGACGCACCGTCACTCCTCGGCTACAGAGTGCACAAGGGCCCGCCCGATGGCAGAGGCCTGTGCACCCTGGTCAGGAAGGGACTCACGTTTGTTGAACACGAGCTACACAACACCATCAAGATCGAGCACACACTAACCGAAATCATCCCGGGCAAGAAGAGAAAAGGAAGCCTGTTTCTGATCAACGTCTACAGCAACCCATCGAAGAGAAAAGAGAGATTCAAGACATTACTGCAAAGAGCCAGCACCGCAGTGGGCTGCAACACACTGATTGCGTGCGGCGATTTCAACGCGATGAACCCAGCCTGGGGCTACAACAAGTACACAGCAAAGGGCCGCGACCTGTACCAAGACGCCACGGAACTCGACTTCACCCTCGTCACGGATCCGACGCATCCGACGAGAATCGGTAACTCCGTGTCCCGCGACACCACTCCGGACCTCACGTTCGTCAAGAACGACGTCCGGGGTGCGATCACCTGGAGAAATACGGGAGCCGACCTCGGCAGCGACCACACTATCGTGGAAATCGGCATACCGGAACACAACGACACCAGCAACAGAACGCACAGATGGATAGACTGGGACGCCTTCCGAGATACCAGAACCAAGAAGGAAGACGGTGACGACGAGATCGAAGACATCGATGCGTGGACGGCCGGAATCACCAAGAGTGTACGCGACGCGACCAAGGACATTGAAACGGACGCGGAGATCGACAAAGTAGACAGCCGGCTTGTTCATCTCATCGAAGCCAAACAGTCGATACTGAGTCGATGGAGGAAGCAACGGCTCAACCGCAGACTCAGAAAGAAGGTGGCGGAGCTCAACCGAGCGATCGAGGATCACTGCCGCGCGCTATGCGCGCAACAGTGGAACGAGATCTGCAACGCGGCAGACAGGCAGCTGCACAATGGGAAGACGTGGAACCTGTTGCGGCACCTGCCCGACGAAACCAAGACCAAGTCGCACCAAAGGGACAGACTCGCCAAGCTCATACATCGTGCGGTCTCGGTACACGGCGCCAATGAAGTCACCAGGCGCATCAACGACAAATACCTGCCAACGACACCCACCGAACAACACGCGCCGTACGGCGGCCTTCCCAACGCGAAGCTTGATCGTGATATCGACGTCGAGGAGGTTCGCGCGGCCCTGCATGACCTCAACAGCCGGTCGGCGGCCGGCCCAGACCTCGTCACGAACAAGGCGCTCAAGAACCTCGACGACGGCTCGATTGAGAACCTCGCAAAATACTTCAACAAGTGCTGGAGATCGGGCGCGCTGCCGAAGAAGTGGAAAACTGCTAAGACCATTCTGATTCCCAAGCCGGGGAAGCCACCAGACACGGACAACCTCCGGCCGATCTCGCTGACGTCCTGTGTGGCCAAGGTGCTGGAGCACGTCCTGCTCAACAGGTGGCAAGACTACCTCGAACGGGAAGGGCTGTACCCGGCCACGGTGATCGGCTTCAGACAGCACCTGAGCACGCAGGACGCGATGCTGCAGCTCAAATACCAAATTATCGACGGCGGCGCCAGCGCCCGCGACAACAAGGCAATCCTGGGGCTCGACCTGCAGAGCGCCTTCGACAAGGTGAAACACTCGGCGATCCTGTGTCAAGTCTCCAAACTCAACATGGGTGAAAGATCTTACAACTACATCAAGGACTTTCTCACGGACAGGACCGCCGAGCTGCGAGCAGGCGACCTGCAGACGCAAGAGAAGAAACTCGGGAGCACTGGCACACCGCAGGGGTCGGTCATCTCGCCGATGCTGTTCAACCTGGTAATGATCGGAGTGGCAGAGAAGCTCGCTGATATCGAACACGTCAGGCCAGCGCCTCCTCTATTTTTCAGTGCCCGGGCGAAGGAGCGGCGCGCAATGGGAACCAGCCGTCGGCGTTAGTGCGGCTCTTCGCCGCCAGGCGCCACCACTCGAGTAGACCCGCCGTCGCGTCTTCGCTCACAGAAACGAATGCCGCGGCTGCATTCGAAGCTGCTATATGGTGCAGTTTTCGGCTGTATTCGAGCTGTTTGAAGTATAATGAAACTTGTAGACGGAAATCGTGAAGCACTTGTAGTTCTGGGCAACTATTCCATTTAAATGGCATGAGTCGTTCGTGGCTATTCGATCGAGGCGCTCGCGCGTCGTCTGCTAGGCCGTTACCACAGAGCGGGCGCCAGGCATGAGCGGAAGATTGTTTTGTCACCATCATGTTCGCTTGACAGAGAGTTGGTTTTCGACTGTCTGAAATTTTGGAATAAGCGTTTGCCGGGAGCTAATACTGAAAGCTTGGGCGCCTGCTTGGGCATGGGGCAGCCTGCTCAGCCTTGTACACGCATTCATTGTGACGCTGTACATGATGATTGCCGGTTGTTTCGCCGGTAGCGCATGTGGTGTCCACAGGCTCCGGTTGTTCAGCTTCGGAACCTAATGTCAGTACTGCACATAGCAGCGATTGCGAGGCAGCGATCCTACGGGGACATTCATTCGTTGACTGTTCGGGCGCAGCACGGTCACGTGTATTGATACTTGCCATGCTTGGTTCAGTTGTTACCTTGGGGTGCAAACGTGAAGGGCGCAGAGACCGACGCTACTGCAACTTTCTTGAGCCGCCGCTTCTGATATTCTACTAAATCTTCGGGTCGTAAATGACGGCTAGATATTCTGGTGTAGTTTGAAGATGTTTTAGGAGACCAATTATTCCGCCTAAGAACTGCAAGCCACCTTCCCCGAACACCAGCGGCAGCGGGAATTTCATAGAACGACAGCCGAACAGTGTAAAGCCTCAGATGCCTCATCAAACGCGAGAACTGACCATCGGCGGCGTCAACACGAGTGATGTAAGGAATCATCATTACGTGATAACGTCATCATATGACGTCACAGATCATAATTGTTTGCGTGATGTCACATAACGTGACGTCGTCATATTACATCTTCGCTTGGTCAAAATGGGCCGATCACGGAGGCAGTGCATAACCTGCTGAGGTGCAGAAAGCTTGCAGTGGCTCCGATGCTTGAGGCAGTGAGAAAATCACGTTAAGTGCAGAAGTATCTCAGAGGAAAGCAGGAGATGTTCAATACATTAGAGAGTTTTAGAATACCATACGTAAAGCTTGCGGACGTTGCGGGCGTCACTTTACGGGAGCCCGCAAGAGGTAAGCGTATGATGCATGCGCAGTGGCGCGAAACGCTAACGCAAAGCTTTGCGTATGCTAGCTATTCTAAAACCCTGTATTGCCTAGGAAGAAGAATAAGCAGCTGGCTTTCGACTTCCAGTCGTAATAGCTGAATGCACAAGGGACCCTGAGAGCTTTTTTTTTTTTATACGTAAAGGCAAATAAGAAAAAGACAGTCATGATTTCTTTCCGTTCGATTTGCAAAGTGATACACAACAGCATGACATACTGAAGCATGCAAGGACGTGGTTGCAATATCCTGAAATAGGAAATAAAACGCGAATACTATCAAACTCGAAAGAAAGTATCGAATCAACAGCACGGTCTGACAGACTGCCTGCGGAATACGTACAGTGGGCTAGGAAACAAACGCGGACATGCGGCATCGACATTCTTTGCTGTTTTGCATTTATTTCTGAGCGGTTGTATCCTGGATGATTGATAAAAATACAGTGTCATCCATGGTACAGACAACGGCCATCTAGCTTCTTTTTATTGCCACCACGGTCAGAGCGTGATGAAAATAGCGCGCCGCTATTTTCGCGTTTCTTTCCATCACTCCCTGCACCTGTGAAAACCTGCGAGAAGCAAGAACGCAATTAAACTCGGATGCAAACAGACAATCGCGAGCTTCGTAACACGCGCGGCCGTTCAGCGCCAGCTTCCCGTAGTCTACTCGCGCAGCGCCGCCACGCGGCAGCGGCGAGCGGAGGCGGAGCGCGCGCTCGACGGCCCGAGGAGAGCGTTCGCCCAGGCACTGAAAAAATAGAGGAGGCGCTGGTCAGCCACACTATCTACGCGGAAGATATCACGCTGTGGGTGACCGGTGGCAGCGACTCCCACATCGAGGGCGCGCTGCAAGCCGCCGTCGACGCGATAGAAAACCACCTGGAAGGCACCGGACTGAGATGTTCGCCGAGCAAATCGGAGCTCCTAATACTCCCACCTGCCAACAACGGCAGAGGCAAGACCAGACAACGCGAATACGAAAAGATCCGAATTGTAACCAAATCCGGCAACGTGATCACCGAAGTTGGCAAAATCAGGATTCTAGGCATGGTCATCGAGAAGCACGGAAGAAATGGCGACACCATCGCCCGTCTCACAGCGAAGGCAGCCAACGCGACACGACTTCTCAAACGAGTTACGTCCCGGAAGGCAGGCATGAGAGAGGAGAGCCTAATCAGGCTCGTACAATCCTTCGTCATCAGCCACGTCGCATATGTTGCAGCATACCACAGATGGCTGCAACACGAACGCAACAAAATCAACGTCATCATCAGAAGAGCGTACAGGACGGCGCTGGGCCTGTTCCAGTCCACGAGCACGAGCCGCTTCTTACAACTCGGGATACACAACACGCTGGAAGAAATAGCCGAAGCACAACGAACCGCTCAACTGGAGCGGCTGTCCACGACCAAAGCCGGGAGGAAGATTCTGGGCGACCTGGGTATAGGAAGCTCGAACGAAGCGGAGACGAAGCTCCCCGTCCCCGAAGAGGTCCGACGCCAGACCAGAACCGACCCCATACCAAAGAACATGAATCCCGAGTACAACAAGGGAAGAAGAGTGGCGAGGGCCAAGGCTCTCATCGACCTGCACGCCAACGACGAGCACGCGGGGTACGTGGACGCGGCCGAATACCAACGGAACGCCTTCGAGGCGGTTGTCATTGAGGCGGCGACCGGCGCAACGGGGACGGCAGCGAGCGTAAAAAGTTCCAGAGCGGAACAAGCGGAGGAGGTGGCCATCGCCCTGGCCATCGCCGACCCAGGCTGCCACACGGTGCTGAGTGACTCTCGACAGGCGGTGCGAAACTTCTGAAAAGGCCAAATCTGTAGAGAAGCCGAGCGCGTATTGCGTACGGCCAAACTACAAGACAGAAAAGTGAGAATTAAGTGGTTCCCGGCGCACGCGGGCGACGCGTCGGAACGCAATGACAACCACAACGAGACGGCACATGCAGCGGCGCGAGCGCTAACTAACCGCGCCCCTGCGACAGACCGTCCGACGTGGTTCGGAGCCAAGGACCACATGACGGATTATAACGACATCACGAAGGCCTACCGCCTGGCTCGCAGGACTTTCCCACTCCCGCACAAGCGGTTGAGTCGTGCGGAGGCGGTACTACTGAGACAGCTCCAGACCGGATCGCTTCCGAGCCCGGCACTGATGCATCGCATGTACTCCGAGCAGGCCCGTAGCCAGGGGGGGGGGCCCTAGGGGGCCGGCCCCCCCCCCCCCCGAAATCCGGGTGGAGGGGGGATGTTTTACCGAGGATACATAATGAAAATAGGTGTTTTTCAAGGTTTTCAATGGGTGGGCCTCCCCGAAAAAAATTCCTGGCTACGGGCCTGACTCCGAGACATACCCGACCGACAAGTGCAAGGTCTGCCGGAGGGAGACGGCAGATCACACGCACATCTTGTGGGACTGCATCAAACACCCAGAGGAAGCAACATCAAGAACGATCCCGTCGCGGCTCGAGGCGGCCGCGAAGAGCTACGACGAGGACGAACAGCTCTGGGCCGTCCAGCAGGTCCTCGGAGCGCTCGAAAGGCAGGGACTCAGCGAGCCGGCAACGGCGAGCGGAGACCCGCGCCGAGTAACGGCAACCCCGAAGACGACGTAGGCCCCGTCGGGACGCGCGAGCGCCCAACTGCAGGCACAAATAAAGTTTTATCCAATCCAATCCAATCACGGCCCCTCCCCACGGGCAGCGCGGTTCAAGGGCCCCGCTGGCTGGCGGTGGCGGGCGGTAGGCGCACGAGGCGAGAATGTCGCCTTGAATGCGCTTTGCCTCGGCGGCCAGTTCCTCTAAATCTCGGAAGCGGCTGCCGCGCAGGTACGCCGAAAAGGTCGGATGTGCCTGCCTGATCACCCGTTCGACGCGCTCCTCGTTCGAGGCTTTGGGCTCAGCGATAGAGAAAAGGTCTTCCATCGCGCGTGCGTACTTCTGAAGCGACTCGTCAGGAGCTTGTGTGCGGAGCTCGAGCTCGCGCCGCATCCTACTCTCACAGTCAGCGGGTAAGAATTCGCGCAGGAAGGCCGCGCGGAACTCATCGAGGGTTGCTGCTCGGTGGCCTGAAAGCCCATACCACCTAGCCGCCGTGTCAGTCAGTGCAGCCGGGACGACGCGTCCGAGCACCTCCTGATCGTCTAGACCCATGGCTCTGTGATGACGTGTGAGGGAGTCCAGGTAATCTCGTGCACTTTGCAGATCACCGTACCCGCTGTAGGTCGGAACGGCCAACATGACAGTCGGATGAGTGCATTTCGGAACGGCGGAAAGCGTTTGGACTGCCCCCGAGAGCGCCTGGATCATCTGGGCGGCATTTTGCTGCAGCGTCTGTGCGCCCGCTTCAAAGGAAGCTGTGGGTGCATTAGCGGCGCGGTCAAGCGCTGGGGAACTGTCTCCGAACTCGATAAGTGACACCGGTCGTCGCGCCAATCGCGGGAAGCGCCTGTTGTCGTTCACAGCTGCCGCTTGGCAGTAGCGCAGCCAGAAATTTTTTTCGGGGGGGGGGGGGGGGGGGGAGTGGGGGGGTTCAACCATACTTTATCTATGTTCGTGCGTGCGTTTGTATGCGTGCGTGCATAACGCAAGCAAAACTGAAAAATTTCGGGGGGGGGTTTGAACCCCCCCCCCCCCCTTGGCTACGCCACTGCCGCTTGGGGCAGCTTCACGTGAAATGACTAAGCCGCTTGCGGCTAGCGTTACAGGCGCGTGCTCGAAGTGAGCTTGGCTGCTAGGTTACGTAGCAGCCAACGGGCAAAAGTCTGCAACGGCTGAGGCCGCGTGTCCGAACTGCGCTCCGCAAGCTCCGCTGGGAGCCGATTGCGAGCGCGGTGACATGGAACTGCCCTGCATTCCAAAGGGAGCAGCTGCAGTCCAATTTGCCCGTGTGCACAGTTCGGGTTGGGCAATGTCCCCGTTCCCAAAACACACTACATCTGCACTGGGAGCTCGTACATAGCGCCTCGCGTCATCCCAACTATGGGTTGTGACAGGGGAGGATGCTGGATTGCGACGCTCGAAGGGGGGCACTGGCCCAGTTCTCGAGCAACGCGGTATCTGCTAAAAAAAACTTCCCCATCTCCCGCTAAACGGGACCATGCGTGGATGCGAAGCAGCGGGGAGATGGGGTGCTATTCTGGACTTCCGCCATTTTCTGTCGAATTTTACGTAGGCGTGACGTGTACACAATGGTGACGAAAACGCATGAACTGCTTGCGAAACGTGACGTAAGGGCGTCATAAAATACAAAGAAACGTGCAATTAAGTACCACTTTGTCTCTTTAATTGTAAACGCAACAACAATGAAATAAAACGAAAGTGAAGCGTGTGGCTTTAAAGTCGTAAAGCAGACGATCTAGCGCAGCCATAGCAACTTTTCTAGCCACTGAGTGAACCAGTCAAGCCAGCGTCGACATTGCGTACATCGTTATTTTGTGGGGTGTTTTGTTTGTTGCGGCATTGGCTGAGCGCCGAACAGTGAGCCGCGATGTTGGATTTTGTTACTGATCGTCCCCATAATTGGAGGGCGGCTTGCTGCCGCTGGTACGACGGGAGCTGTGACAGACGCTGACAGAGCGCCTTTACCGATTGGGCCCCAGCAGAAGGCCGTCGCCGGTGAAGGAAAGTGGTGGCAGCGTGATCCCGAGGTGGGGAATCGCAGCGCAATCAGGTAAGCTTGGGTTTCAATTGGGTGGTCTTGATGTTTCAGCTATGCACGTGCTTATTGCAGGAGAACAGGCGGAGATGCGTTTGATTTGACGACGCCGGCATCATTACAGTTGTGCACGTCGGCTCCGTGTTCCCAAGGCCTGCGGCGTCCAAAGGCGTTACCGATAGTGAAGAGATAAGGAGCTGCACAGCATTGCAATTATTGATAATGCCCCTTCTGTTTCTTCTGTCTTTTTTGTTGTGGCGGCGGTTCAGAGCCCAGTTTATTTGAAGTAATGTGCCAACTAGCCCTACAGGGAGTCGTGCTATTTATGTCTACGATGCGGGAACTATGATCCTGAACTGCCGTGATCATTGAGATCACGGCAGTTCAGGTTGATAAGGATGCTTACGGACTACTGCAAAATAAATTACAATCGTGTAAATATACAGACGTACGAGCAATAAGAGACAAGTTTCAGGACCTCATGTAATGCACGATCAATTCAATCTGGAAGATGGTCTTGAGGCGAATCTTGCTTACAACACACGAACAAGAAGTGTATAACGGCCTCAGATAAAGAAAAGGGATTGTATTTTATGCAGTTGATGTTACTTTGCACTGGTAGCACTAAGAAATGTACAAACTGCATGCAAAGAAAGGTCTTTTTTGTACATTTACTTGTTTCAAAACTGGCTGGCACAATATTAGATGCATCCTTTGTTGTTGGCAGCAGTGAATGATGAGCCAATGATGTAAACAATGAGACAACTTGACAGCTTTTTATTATTGCAAAGACGGACCATAATATTGTTGTTCAAGAGCTATAAAAAATCAAGGCGATTTCGTCAAAGCACCTGGAAAATCATTACAGAAGAAAGTAAATTGCCTCGCAGCATATTCTAAAATATTACACATTACTCTTGCATGTAAACTTTTTTAGTGCACAAGAGAAACCAGGACAGAAAGGAATGACACAGCACTCTGTCCGCGTTACCCCTTTCTGTACTGGTTCGTTTTGTGCACTCTAAATATTTACATAGACTTCCAACAGGAGCAAGCTTGTGCTCTTGCATGTTGGAGTGGCTGCTAAATGAATAAGAGCTTTTGAGCAGCACCTGTGAGATTCGTACAGCCATCATATGTAGTGGAAAGTCTTTCACTGGGTTCGCATAGTGAAAGACTTTAAAGTGCTGAAAACAATGCTTTGGAATGAAGTTCGAGGTCGCGTGCACCGGTGTAAAATAATGCGGGCTTTTTCCAGAGTTACTATGGCCTCAAGAAACTAGTCCTATGATGATTCGCCAGAGATGAGCATGTTTTTGCTTAACTGCCTGGTACAATTAGCATGCTCTCAACGAAAGGACACAACGAAGCTTTTGTCAGAATACAATTTCTGCAAGAACACACGTAGATGTGATAGGTATCAGATGAAACACAAGGCAAGCGGCCACCTTGCCGTGAACAAGGAAGCAGTTTTGTCAGTGTGAAATTCCTGCTGAACACAAGTACAGGTGATAGGCACAGGATCGAACACAATGCAAGTGGCTACATTGCTTTTAGCAAAAAAAGAGCTTCTTCTGTTTCATGTTTATGCGCACATCTCACAGGAATATAAGCCTGTCACATGCAAGGGTGCCCAGCTGTGAACCGCTGCAGAAGGTGGGCCCGCCTACTGTTGGCGGATCGTCGCTATTGCTGTAGGAGTCCGCATCTTCTCATTCAGGATCAGTGCCAGGGATGTTGTCTGACTCGGACAGCTGCTGCCGAACAACGAGGTTGTGAAGCACCACGCAAACTGTGACGATCTTTGACGTGCAGAGTGGGCCATAGTAGTGCTCTGTACCTCTGCACGCACCGAAAGTGGGCCGTGAGGACATCAACGCACTGTTCCACGACGCATCACAGTGATCAGTGGGTGCGGTTGAATCGGGCAGGAGGGGATCCCGCAGGATGTACTCCAGGGTTGGGAACAAGCAGCCAAGGTTGCAGAGGTTATGCACCGAGTCCTGCACAGGACAGTGTTCTGATTAGCATAATATAAATATATACTTGAATATGTACCATACCTTTCTCACTTCTTTTAAAAGGTACTGTGTCAGCAATATGTACTGCCTTTTCATTTTTCGACAGATAGACATATTCGCACAATTGCTTGTCTGGTTGGACTTAGCTTGTATTTGCGCAGTACATATACGGAAGAAACACGACACAGACGTAAAGAGAAAGAAAGGTGGGCGCTAAACTTCCAACTGTTTATTCCATGCCCTTCACACCCATCTTATACATGCTCAAAAAACACAATTCATCTTACACGTGATCACATTGAAGAAACGTCATTTCCTTTTCCGTCAAAGCAACTGATGGCGAGCTCACACACAAGTCTCCCATTTCTGTCATTGCTTCGGCTTCCTTTATTTCACGTGTGAGCTGATTCCTAGACCGGCCGATAACAATACAGCTAAAGAGATTAGGGGAGCACCCACAACCTTTGCAGTGCGCTGCTAAGAACCCTCCTGCTGAAAGTCTGTTTCTTGTCTGAATCAGCTCACACGTGAAATAAAGGAAGCCGAAGCAATGGCAGAAATGGGAGACGTGTGTGACCTCACCATCAATTGCTTTGACGGAAAAGGAAATGACGTTTCTTCGAATGTGATCACGTGCAAGATGAATTGTGTTTTTTGAGCATGTATAAGATGGGTGTGAAGGGCATGGAACAAACAGTTGGAAGTCTAGCGCCCACCTTTCTCTTTACGTCTGTGTCGTGTTTCTTCCGTATATGTACCGCGCTAATACAAGCTAAGTTCATGGATGACCAACTCGCCCGAGCTACAACACTTCTGAATGTCTGGTTGGGTTAGCTAATTACAGCTTTCAAAGGCTCCAATGAAAAAAAATGGGTTTATTTCCAAATGGTTTAGAATCAGCTCGATTCTTTCGTCAGGGGGAAGGACAATAAAGATGCTGAAGTGCAACCTTTAACTTTTTTCATAGCCCAGAAGGGTCGAGTGACTTTGGTGAAGAAGGTGTAGTGGTTTCATTTGTTTGAATAGGACTGATTTGTGGGGGGGGGGGAGGGTGGCCGCAGGCGGGCAGTGCACTCAAGGCTTGGTTTCCGTTTGTTTTGTTGTGCTTATGCTGTAAATCTAAAGTGACAGCAGATTTCTTTTGCAATGGCTCAGATTGTTTTTAGTTATTTTTATGAACCATGACTGAAGTACCTTTGAGTCAAGCCAGTTAATTCATTTTATTTCTGTATAGCACTAGGCTGTGCTTGCTTATTTGTATTTCTTTTTTCATAGAAGCTGTCCTCTATATACATATGATTTGTTTCTGTGAATGCACATTTAAGGCAGTTCAATTTCATGCATTCTTTTAATCAACATAGCCTCTGAATGTAGCATTTCATTTCTGTATCGTGACATGTTTACTATTTATACTAGTTCACCACTTTATAATAAAGGATCACACGATGTCGTCATGGAAGTTTCTTTCATGCTTGACTTTTCTATTGCACTAGCAGTCTTTCCCACGACCACAGAAAGACAAGTTCCAATTATACACTGAGAACGAGATGGATTATTGTGTGCTGCCTGGGCTCTCAGTACGATTTGTTTTGCAAGATATGTGCCCGAGAGATTTTTCAAACAAGGGAACACTGGCGCTACCAGAGAAGATAGTGTACAACTGGAGTATGCTCCCAGTACTAACATATGGGGCAGAAATTCAGAGGATAAAACAAACTTGAGAAGTTGGGAACCATGCAGCAAGTAATAAAAGAACCATGACTAATGCCTCTGCTACATTAAACACCATACACGCATTCTCAAGCTTGCATACCTATCAACTACCACGGCGTCCACTGCCTAAGCACCGGCTCAAAGCAGATGCCCTCCACGCAAATGTCGTGTACAAACTCAAGGTACCAGAGCAGTGATCCGCAACACTGGTCAGATACCTGCAAAGTGTTGTGTGCAGTGGAAGAAAGTCGGCAACAGCAATACAGCCAGCCACACGCAGTACAACCGTAACTCAGTGGGGCAGCGAACTTATTTCTCTACATTTGATTTTGAAGCGCAGCTTCGACAGCTCTATCTCTCATTTCATACTTGGCAGTTACTGCTTGTCTGCATATCAATGTTTGTGAAATTGGGGCGCACCCAGTACGTCTGGTTTCCTTTCATGGATTACATCTCTTCAATACAAGGCATGTTCCGCGATCAAGTATGAAGCACGATGAACCTTTTTTACTGTGTGTGTCATCAAGTCACTTCTATCGAAGCTAAATAGTGACGTAAACTTTGTTTACCGCGAATACTGCGTTCTTTACTATCACTGAAGTTCGAGCCACGGAAAATGTCGTTAAAAAATGGGACAGTGGCCAAAAGCTGTCTTTCAAGTTCCTCCTTCGCATTCTCTACTAACGGCATGCAGAACTTTAAATAAGATGAAATTTGTCCTCACCACTATGACGTTGAGGGTGTAAAAGTCGTTTCTGGAAAAGTAGGCAGCCTTGAGACCTTGAATCCATGTGGACGAAGCCTTCCTTCGCCGCGGCCGGCTCCTCCGCGCTGGCAGGGAAGGTGATCCACATAACGCCGACGCGCTCGACGATCGCTTCCCCGACAGCATTAATCGTGCGACTCGCACTGGACAGGCTCGTCGCCACGTCCTCGTCATTTGCGATCGCGCCGTGGTAAATGCCGGTGGCGATGAAGCGAAGGGCGCCAAGCACTTGCAGACCAATGGTCGGGGCTGTTCTTCGTGCCCGTACGCCGCCTCTCCAGGTCCTGGCGAAGCTTCCCGCGCAGTCGTCGCACCATGCTTGTCGTCAGCCGGCACCGCAGTCGAAACGATTCATCGGGCATTGCTAAAGTATCGCGCTTATCGCGGAATTATTTTCGCTCCTGCACCTCCAACTACCACACGACGAAGGACAGCGCCATTTTCTGTCGCATATGAAGCGTTCTCTTGCGGCGAGAACCACAACATCGAACAAGTCAAATGAAGTAACAAGCTTTTATTTTTACAAGCAAACTTTACATACACTACTTTGTGATAATATTAACCGAAATATGCTAGCAAAGTAATTTACGGAATGACCTCTACTCATACGTATGGGAGGCGACAGATCGAACGAGCAACCGCGAGCAACTCAATTTACAACAAAATGGCGGCCAATTTGGGGCACTTCGTCGTTCTCACATTTTAAGCAGCAAATATGGCGGTACGCTACGTCACGCAACGTCAAATTGACGCGACAAAGAGTGAGGCCCTGTGACGCAACGACCACCATGAGCTCAATGTCCAATCATGTTACAGGCATGGCGGTTCTTCGTCAAGCGAGCAGTAGTTTCGGCAAACCGAAACTTCATCGTACGCACAGCTTAGTACCATATTTCGGTTTCGTTATTCAGTCCAAACCTTTCTTTATACATGGCAGAGCACGGTGAAGGGCTTCCTCGGAAAAAAAAACTTTTTTTTTTCACGTTACGTCATCGCGAATTCCTGTGTCGTAACGCTATTACAGCGCCGCAAGACGAACGACCTCGCGTGACCAATCAAATCAGGCTAATGGCGGAATTTGACAACATGGCGGAATTTGACAATGTCCAGAATAGCACCCATGGTTAGCTTGAGCGGGAGAAACGTCGCCGCTCTCGTTTCGCGGCAGCGGCCCGGGCGCTCATCACGGACCTGCTCAGGAGAGAATGAGGCGCGCTCCGTCATTTTCATACCGTGGCTTCGAGCTCGAAAGGGCCTTCGTAACCTTGCCCAGTCTGATCAGTTTCCTGGATTGTTCATTAACGAAAACTTGACACGTATGAATCGAGAGCTGTTCCGATTGGCCCGCTCGAAAGGAAAGGAAAATGGTTATAGTTTTGTGTGGACGAGAGACGGAAAGGTGCTCGCAAGAAAAGCTGAAGGAGCACCTACCATTCGGATCGAAAAATTGTCGGACTTGGATAGGCTTGCATAGTCATGGCGAACGTAGAAAGTATCACCTGCACCGACTTTTCGAGTGCAGCCAACTTCTTTTCCGATACCTCATCTGACGGCTTTAAAGTAGCGCACGTCAATATTCGTAGTCTTCGGAAACATTGGGATCAGTTCTGTGCCATCACTTCGTCATCTCGCCTAATTTTCGATGCTTTCGTCCTTACGGAAATCAACCTTCCATCCGAACTTTTTGCACAGTTTCCTCTGCCGGGTTACCAAGCCTTTTCCTGCACACGGCCAACAAGAAAAGGAGGAGGCATTGCAGTTTTTATAAGCAACAGATGGGCAGCATCACAGTTATCCTTTTTCTTTTCACAAGCCGAAGTGTTAGCGCTGCGATTGAACACGCCCTCTTTTTCGGTGATCCTCTTATCGATGTACCGGCCTCCCAGTTTCAATGCGCGGCTTTTCTTATCCGAACTTGAGTCCACACTATCATCCTTATCGCTGGAAGAGCATGTGTGCATCATAGGTGACGTCAATATTGACCTTTTGCGTCCCACTGTAGGCATCGTTGCTGATTATCTAGACAGCCTTTCGAAATGGGGCTTAGAATGCGGAATACATCAGGCGACTCGGGAGGAATTTTTGGCTGGCAAGCTTGTCTTGTCATGCATTGACCACGTTTTCGTGCGCGCGCAAAACCTGTTCACAAAAACCGCAATAATACAGATGAAGCTTGCTGACCATTATTTTGTTTGCGGCTCAATCAGCTGTCCACATACGGCGGCGATTTGAACCGATACAAAAAAAACTAATTTCGGTGCTAGATCAAAAAAAAAAAATTTGATAGACTTGTAGCTCATTGTGACTGGAATTCTTTTTTGTCAACAATGTCTCCTGTTGATCTCTATGATAAGCTCGTACAAGTTCTAATAAGCTTTAAAAACAGTGCTACACGAACAATACATATTAAACAACGCAACTTGGATAATAAATGGATGTCATCACATTTACTGCAATGCAAGCTCTGCTCACCAGCCGCATCACGTACGGCACGCCGTACCTCGCTTTGAAAACCGCGGAAGTGGAAAAACTTAATGTTTTGATAAGAAAGGCAACCAAAGCCGCCCTGGGACTACCACCCATGGCTTCTACTTCACGTCTCCTAAAGATGGGCGTCCACAACACGTGGCAAGAGCTCGCCGAAGCTCACAAGAACAGCCAGCTGGAACGACTAAAGCTCGCGCCCACCGGGAGGTCGGTACTCCGGTACCTGAACTACAGCGCGACGTACATTGGCGATGCCGACCAGAAAAAGCGCATCGCGGTGGACGTTAGAGAGTCCCTGTCCATCGCGCCTATTCCACGCAACATGCATGCGACATTCCACAAAAGTAGAAGAAAGGCTAGAGCTGACGCTATTCAACGGAAGTTCAAGCAAGACCCGGACGCCCGCTACACCGACGCGGCGAAGTATCCGCGTAGAAACGCGTACGCTATCAGCGTCGTAGACTCTCGAGGCCGAGAATTAGCGTCGGCCACGGTCAAGGCACGCAACTCAGAAGCAGCCGAAGAAGCGGCAATTGCTCTCGCCACCACCACATGTACAGACGCCGCGGTGATCTTCACTGACTCGCAAGCCGCTTGCAGGAATTATGCGAAGGGCCGCGTCTCAGCCGATGCACTTAACATCATGAAACGGCGAAGCACTCCACTCCCATATACCTGCGTAGTATGGGTTCCAGGGCACGAGGGTCTACATGGAAATGAAGCGGCCCATGCCGCTGCCCGCGAGCACGTCAGCCGGGCTGCCCTCGGCCCACAGGATACCCTACCCATGGCTGAAGAGATGGAGGCTGTGCAAAACACCTACTCGTCGCTACTTCAACACTGGAACCTTCAACACTGGGCGTGGAACCGGCGACATGGCATCCGTGCTTATCTGTTCCTTACTGTTTTCACAGATTGGCCCTGTGGACGTTTTCATGCCGCGCTGCATTTCGGCTTCAGCATGTGTGGGCGGCGATGCTCGTTTACCATTGCGAACTGACGGATTACCGTTTGCGTGGTGGTGGGATCAGCAGACCTGCCCGGCACTCGCCAATTTCGACTTCTTCCTACAAGACGACTGGCAACTTTGCGTCCTGGCCAACGGTGATGGTGTCGTTCAGCTACAAAAGCCACGGAGCGGCACTGCGGCGACGGGGCGTGGAACCGGCGACATGGCATCCGTGCTTATCTGTTCCTTACTGTTTTCACAGATTGGCCCTGTGGACGTTTTCATGCCGCGCTGCATTTCGGCTTCAGCATGTGTGGGCGGCGATGCTCGTTTACCATTGCGAACTGACGGATTACCGTTTGCGTGGTGGTGGGATCAGCAGACCTGCCCGGCACTCGCCAATTTCGACTTCTTCCTACAAGACGACTGGCAACTTTGCGTCCTGGCCAACGGTGATGGTGTCGTTCAGCTACAAAAGCCACGGAGCGGCACTGCGGCGACGGGGCGTGGAACCGGCGACATGGCATCCGTGCTTATCTGTTCCTTACTGTTTTCACAGATTGGCCCTGTGGACGTTTTCATGCCGCGCTGCATTTCGGCTTCAGCATGTGTGGGCGGCGATGCTCGTTTACCATTGCGAACTGACGGATTACCGTTTGCGTGGTGGTGGGATCAGCAGACCTGCCCGGCACTCGCCAATTTCGACTTCTTCCTACAAGACGACTGGCAACTTTGCGTCCTGGCCAACGGTGATGGTGTCGTTCAGCTACAAAAGCCACGGAGCGGCACTGCGGCGACGGGGCGTGGAACCGGCGACATGGCATCCGCGCTTATCTGTTCCTTACTGTTTTCACAGATTGGCCCTGTGGACGTTTTCATGCCGCGCTGCATTTCGGCTTCAGCATGTGTGGGCGGCGATGCTCGTTTACCATTGCGAACTGACGGATTACCGTTTGCGTGGTGGTGGGATCAGCAGACCTGCCCGGCACTCGCCAATTTCGACTTCTTCCTACAAGACGACTGGCAACTTTGCGTCCTGGCCAACGGTGATGGTGTCGTTCAGCTACAAAAGCCACGGAGCGGCACTGCGGCGACGGGGCGTGGAACCGGCGACATGGCATCCGTGCTTATCTGTTCCTTACTGTTTTCACAGATTGGCCCTGTGGACGTTTTCATGCCGCGCTGCATTTCGGCTTCAGCATGTGTGGGCGGCGATGCTCGTTTACCATTGCGAACTGACGGATTACCGTTTGCGTGGTGGTGGGATCAGCAGACCTGCCCGGCACTCGCCAATTTCGACTTCTTCCTACAAGACGACTGGCAACTTTGCGTCCTGGCCAACGGTGATGGTGTCGTTCAGCTACAAAAGCCACGGAGCGGCACTGCGGCGACGGGGCGTGGAACCGGCGACATGGCATCCGTGCTTATCTGTTCCTTACTGTTTTCACAGATTGGCCCTGTGGACGTTTTCATGCCGCGCTGCATTTCGGCTTCAGCATGTGTGGGCGGCGATGCTCGTTTACCATTGCGAACTGACGGATTACCGTTTGCGTGGTGGTGGGATCAGCAGACCTGCCCGGCACTCGCCAATTTCGACTTCTTCCTACAAGACGACTGGCAACTTTGCGTCCTGGCCAACGGTGATGGTGTCGTTCAGCTACAAAAGCCACGGAGCGGCACTGCGGCGACGGGGCGTGGAACCGGCGACATGGCATCCGCGCTTATCTGTTCCTTACTGTTTTCACAGGTTAGTCATGGGAACTATTACTCGATGAATGTTTGTATTATTTTGCCGGTTCCACCCCGAACTCTCTTTTTCTTGTGTTCGCGACAGTGTTCTTCAGTGAAGACGCGTAGGGCCGAAGCAAAACGCCAATTTGTTATTTGGAGGAGTGCCGCTTTCTATTTTCTTGTTCTTTTATTGTGTAGTGGTGACGTAGAGTTGAATCCAGGGCCCAATACTGCACAGTTTGATCGCCTGTTTGAGGGTCAAAATTCAATATTGAAAAAGTTGACGGCAATGGAGAACAAATTCTCAGCCGAAATCGAAGAACTAAAGGTCCGTATTGTGTCACTGGAGGAAAAAATCTCGGGAGTAGACGACATCCGGTCAACAATAGTTAACGTTGAGGCACAGCAACATCGGGATCAGACAGCTATGGCGGCTTTAAGTTCGAAAATTGACGATCTTGAGAATCGTCAAAGGCGGGACAATTTAATTTTTTATGGTCTAGCTGATACGCGTGCGGGCGAGAACGCGAGTGAACTTGTGTTGAATCTGTGCACTACAAAGCTTGATCTGAATTCAGTTGGACTTGAACGTGCTCATAGGATCGGAACCTATCGAGCAGATAAAACACGCCCAATTATCGCCAAATTTTCTTCTTATAAGGAACGTCAGCAAGTACTAACAAATGCGCGTAAGTTAAAAGGCACGAACTTCAGCATTTCGGAGGATTTTTCCCGTGTTGTGAGAGACAAAAGAAATCGCTTGTGGAACTTTGCAAAGCAGAATAGGCACGACGGAAACAAAGCAGTGCTAAAGTTTGACACTTTGTACATGGGCAACAAACGTTATCAAGTTGATAGTGTCACGTGGTCGTGACGTCGACGAAGGCAACAGTCGGCGTTAAAAGAAAGGAACTCTTTATTAGGCCGAACTTGTGGCCAAGAAACTGAAAGTCCGGCTACAGCAATGCACACTGGCACTGAAAGCGGCGAACAGAGCGTCGGCCGTCGATAATCTGAACATCGTTGGAGCGCGCCGGCTTTTATGCATCACGCGTCGAACATTCTAGCCTTATCACTGGTCATCGCGCACGCTCTGGAATAATCTCGAGTGGTCGCGTCTTGCGCGCAATCTTAACAAAACGATCTACAATAATCGCGAAGGTTGTAGAACAATAAGGCGCGGTTTGAGTTGAGCTTTGGTGACGGTCTTTGTGGGTGAAAACCGAATACAACATAAGTGAAAATAAGAATAGCGCGTGGCAATGCCCCCCCTCTGAAAAGGCATCGTCCCGATGCTTAAAACAGAACACGGGGGAAAATGCATGCAACAATAAATCGCAACAATAAAGAAAGAAAGTACAATAATTAAGCAATAAGTGCAGTCCTCAGGTTTGCTAACGCGCGTAATACGGCTTGAGGCGCACGACATGGACGACTTCGGGTCGCGCACGGCGCCGTTGAGAGTTCGTTATGCCGTCCGGGACGACCTCGTAGTCCAGAGCACCGAGACGTCGAAGCACCTTGTACGGCCCGAAGTATCGCCGAAGAAGTTTTTCACTAAGTCCACGTCGGCGTATCGGCGTCCACACCCAAACGCGGTCGCCGGGCTGGTATTCCACGAAGCGTCGTCGAAGATTGTAACGGCGGCTGTCAGTCGTCTGCTGATTCTTGATCCGTAGGCGGGCGAGCTGTCGTGCTTCTTCGGCGCGCTGTAGGTAGGCGGTCACGTCGATGTTTTCTTCGTCCGTCACGTTTGGTAACATGGCGTCGAGTGTCGTTGCCGGGCTCCGTCCATAGACCAACTTGTATGGCGTCATCTGCGTCGTTTCTTGCACGGCCGTGTTGTATGCGAAGGTCACGTATGGAAGGATGGCGTCCCACGTCTTGTGTTCGACGTCGACGTACATGGCCAGCATGTCGGCGATGGTCTTATTTAGACGCTCGGTCAGGCCGTTGGTCTGTGGGTGGTACGCGGTGGTCCGGCGGTGGCTTGTGTGGCTGTATGCCAAGATCGCCTGGGTTAGGTCAGCCGTAAACGCCGTACCTCTGTCGGTGATGAGAACCTCTGGGGCGCCGTGTCGAAGGACGATGTTCTCAACGAAGAACTTGGCTACTTCGGCGGCACTGCCTTTGGGCAGGGCTTTTGTTTCGGCGTAGCGGGTGAGGTAGTCGGTGGCTACGACGATCCATTTGTTTCCGCAAGTCGACGTTGGGAACGGCCCCAGGAGGTCCATCCCGATCTGCTGGAACGGTCGCCGAGGAGGCTGGATCGGCTGAAGGAAGCCTGCTGGTCTTGTGGGCGGTGTCTTCCGTCGCTGACAGTCTCGGCACGTCTTTACGTAGCGGGCGACGTCGGTGGCAAGGCGCGGCCAGTAGTACTTTTCCTGTACTCTGGCGAGCGTGCGGGAAAGTCCGAGGTGTCCAGCCGTCGGGTCGTCGTGTAGAGCCTGCAGGATTTCTGGTCGCAGTGCTGAAGGCACGACGAGAAGGTAGTTTGCTCGAAGTGGCGAGAAATTCTTCTTTATGAGAACGCCGTCTCGCAAGAAAAACGACGCGAGTCCTCGTTTGAATGCCTTTGGAGCAATGGCGGTCTTGCCTTCGAGGTACTCCACGAGGCCTCTGAGTTCCAGGTCGGCTCGCTGTCGTTCGGCGAAATCATCGGCACTTATGGTTCCCAAGAAGAAGTCGTCCTCCTGGTCATCCTGCGGCGGCGGGTCAACGGGGGCGCGAGACAAGCAGTCGGCGTCAGAGTGTTTTCGTCCGGACTTGTAAACGACGGTAACGTCGAATTCTTGAAGTCTCAGACTCCATCTTGCGAGACGACCTGAAGGGTCCTTCAGGTTAGCTAGCCAACACAAGGCGTGGTGGTCGCTCACAACTTTGAAGGGCCTGCCGTAGAGGTAGGGGCGAAACTTTGACGTTGCCCAGATGATGGCAAGGCACTCCTTTTCTGTTGTGGAATAGTTGGCTTCTGCCTTGGATAGCGACCGGCTAGCATAACTGATAACCCTTTCCACGCCGGCAGTTCTCTGGACAAGAACGGCGCCGAGTCCTACGCTGCTTGCGTCGGTGTGGATTTCCGTGTCGGCGTGTTCGTCGAAATGCGCAAGTATTGGAGGCGTCTGCAGGCGTCGTTTCAATTCTTGAAATGCTTCAACTTGCGCCGCTCCCCACTTGAATTCCACGTCGTTTTTCGTGAGCTGAGTTAGTGGCTCGGCGATGCGCGAAAATCCCTTGACGAAGCGTCGATAATAGGCGCACAAGCCGAGAAATCGGCGTACGGCTTTCTTGTCGGTGGGCGGCGGGAAGGCAGCGATGGCAGCTGTTTTCCGTGGGTCGGGGCGAACTCCAGACTTGTTGATGACGTGGCCCAAGAACAGAAGTTCCTCGTATGCGAAGCGGCACTTTTCTGGCTTGAGGGTGAGTCCGGAGGCCTTGATTGCTTGAAGTACAGCCTGAAGGCGCCGGAGATGTTCGTCGAAGTTTGATGAAAATACAACGACGTCGTCCAAGTACACAAGGCAGGTCTGCCACTTTAAGCCGGCGAGTACAGAGTCCATAACACGTTGGAACGTCGCAGGTGCCGAGCAAAGACCGAAGGGCATGACCTTGAACTCGAAGAGGCCGTCTGGTGTGATAAAGGCAGTCTTCTCTCGGTCTCTCTCGTCGACCTCTATTTGCCAATAGCCGGTCTTGAGGTCCATCGACGAAAAGTACTGCGCGCTGTGGAGTCGATCCAGGGCGTCGTCTATACGTGGGAGAGGATACACGTCCTTCTTCGTGATCTTGTTGAGGCGGCGATAATCGACGCAGAAACGCAGGGTTCCGTCCTTCTTCTTCACTAACACCACGGGTGACGCCCAAGGACTCTTGGAAGGCTGGATGATGTCGTCGCGCAGCATTTCGTCGACTTGTTGCTTTACGGCCTCGCGTTCTCGCGTTGAAACTCGGTACGGGCTCTGGCGGAGTGGTCTCGCATTTTCCTCTGTTATGATGCGGTGTTTCGCGATTGGGGTCTGTCGAATTCTTGACGACGACGAGAAGCAGTCCTTGAATTGAAAGAGCAGACTTTTGAGCTGGTCTTGCTTGTGCTTCGGGAGACTCGGGTTGACGTCGAAATCTATTCCGGGACCTCGATTCGTCGAAGGAGGTTCGGCAGCATCGGATAGGGCGAAAGCATTGCTGGCGTCCACGAACTTCTCGATGTAGGCGACCGTCGTACCAATGTTAAGGTGCCTATATTCGTGGCTGAAGTTTGTCAGCAGTACCTTTGCTTTGCCATCACGCAACTCGGCGATGCCTCTTGCGACGCAAATCTGGCGGTTCAGGAGCAGGTGCTGATCACCCTCGATGACGCCTTCGAAGTCTGCGGGTTCTTCGGTGCCGACGGAAATGATGACGCTGGAGAAAGGCGGAACGGTGACCTGCTCTTCTATCAGATTTAAAGCTTGGGTCGCTGGCGTCGTGTGGGGCGGCAGTGCGTTTTCTGAGGTTAGGGTTATTGATTCAGACCTCAGGTCGATCACGGCGCCATGTTGACTTAGGAAGTCCATCCCAAGTATCACATCCCTGGAGCACTGTTGCAGGATTACAAAGCTCGCAGGGTAAGTCCGATTATTGATAGTGACTCTTGCTGTACAGACTCCGATTGGCGTTATCAGGTGACCTCCAGCTGTCCGGATTTGGGGTCCACTCCAAGCGGTCTTTACTTTCTTCAGCTTGGCGGCGAATGGCCCACTGACGACGGAATAGTCGGCACCAGTGTCGACGAGAGCGGTGACGTTGTGACCGTCGATGAGAACGTCGAGGTCGCTAGTCCGTCGCCTTGCGTTGCGGTTAGCTCGCGGCGTCGGATCACGGCTGCGTCGATTTGTTGCGCTGCTTCCATCATGTTGAGTCGTCAGGTCTAGCTCGGTCCGCGAGGTTTCGTTGGCAGTGCTCTGTCTGCTTCGCGTCGTGTTCAGCAGGTTTCGTCGCGTCGTCGTCGTCGGCGTCGGCGGAGGATCTTCGGTAGTTCGACGTACAGCAACCGCACCTCCATCGGTTGCTGCCCTTAGTTTTCCGGGTAAGGGCTAGGTGACCGGCCCCGGTTAGGGCCAGTGTACTGCCGGCGGTGCGGTGACATGTAGCGGCCGGGCGACGGTGAGCGGGAAGGTCGTCGGGGCGTCCACTGAGCTCCTGCGAGGTAGTCGGCGATGTCTTGCGGTCGTTCACCCCGCTGTGGACGAGGCGCGTCGACGGCGAAACCGCGTAGGCCCATCTGTCGGTACTGGCAGCGGCGGTATGTGTGACCAGCTTCTCCGCAATGGTAGCAGAGTGGGCGGTGGTCGGGGGGCGCGCCAAACGTCGGTCTTCCTCGGGGTGTAACGCTGGCCAACAGGTGGGCGGTATAGTGTCGTCGGTGGCGGCGGCGGTGGTGTCTGTCGTCGGAACTGCGGCGGTGCGGCGCCTTCGCGTGGGCGCGGAGGGGGGAGCGTTACGACGCGCTGCAGCAGCATAGCTCATCGCTTGTGGCTCCGGCTGCGCTGGTTCGTGTGCTCCCAGATATTGATGGATTTCCTGGCGCACGGCGTCGGCGATCGGCTCCACTTGAGGCTGATGGGATGGCAACAATTTGCGTAGCTCCTCCCGAACGATCGCTCTGATGGTGTCGCGCAGGTCGTCGGCATGCAGCGCTTGAACCTCCCCGTAGGTCATCGAAGGAATGCGGCGGTTGTACTGGCTGGTACGCAATTCAAGCGCCTTTTCAATTGTCGTTGCCTCGGTGACGAATTCGGCGACCGTCTTGGGCGGGTTGCGGACAAGTCCTGCGAAGAGTTCTTGTTTCACACCCCGCATAAGCAGGCGGACTTTTTTGTCTTCGGGCATGTCAGCGTCGGCCTGGCGGAAAAGTCGCGTCATCTCTTCCGTGAAGATGTTGACGTTTTCGTTGGGTAGCTGCACCCGGGTCTCGAGCAATGACGCCGCCCTTTCCTTTCGGATGACGCTCGTGAACGTGTCCAGGAACGCGCTGCGGAAGAGGTCCCAGGTTTGGAGTGAGGATTCCCGATTCTCGAACCAGGTCCGTGCCGCGTCTTCCAGGTAGAAGTAGGCATGGCGAAGCTTGTCTTCGGCATTCCAGTGGTTGAAGGCGGCGACACGTTCGTATATTTCCAGCCAAGTTTCCGGGTCTTCCCGCGATGAACCACGGAAAGTTGGTGGTTCCCTGGGTTGCTGGAGCACGATTGATGCAGGCGGCACAGGGGTGGTCATGGTCTCTGCAGTAGCGGTCGTAGCCTTGGTCTTCCGAATCTGATCGGGTAGAGGCCCGTGCTCTGGAGGTAGCCCTCGCTGCCTGCGGCTAGCTCGCTGATCGAGGTTGGCGCCGATGTCTTCTTCCCGATGTGGGCTTGGCTCACGGCTGGAGGGGGGCGTTCGGTACATGGACCAGGAAGCACCTCCACCAGATGTCACGTGGTCGTGACGTCGACGAAGGCAACAGTCGGCGTTAAAAGAAAGGAACTCTTTATTAGGCCGAACTTGTGGCCAAGAAACTGAAAGTCCGGCTACAGCAATGCACACTGGCACTGAAAGCGGCGAACAGAGCGTCGGCCGTCGATAATCTGAACATCGTTGGAGCGCGCCGGCTTTTATGCATCACGCGTCGAACATTCTAGCCTTATCACTGGTCATCGCGCACGCTCTGGAATAATCTCGAGTGGTCGCGTCTTGCGCGCAATCTTAACAAAACGATCTACAATAATCGCGAAGGTTGTAGAACAATAAGGCGCGGTTTGAGTTGAGCTTTGGTGACGGTCTTTGTGGGTGAAAACCGAATACAACATAAGTGAAAATAAGAATAGCGCGTGGCAATAGCGAGACCAACGAAATAAAGCAGATGTGACCGTCATCAGATGCTGGGATTAAGGAAGACCTCAGTGTTTTGGTGGTAAACTGCAGGAGCATCAGAAATAAAGTTGATCCTTTCCATCTCCTTGTAAGATTATCAGAACCAACAATAGTTATTGGTACCGAGTCGTGGCTTGACCCGATGGTCTTAAATTCTGAAGTTTTCCCAGCTGGCTACCATTGTTTCAGACGTGATCGAGGAGCAAGAGGGGGAGGGGTATTTCTTCTTGTTAGTTCAGCCTTATCATGTGTGCCATTAGAAATTTCCGCAGCCGACTGCGAGACTGTTTTTTGCAAAGTAAGGCTGCGTAATGGGAAAAGTTTAGTTATTGGATCATATTACCGGCCTCCTGGATCGTCGCACGACCAGTTTTTTCAACTGTCCGCCGTTCTTGATACACTTGACAATGATATTATCATAATAGGGGGGGGATTTCAATCTTCCAGATATAGACTGGTCGAGCGGTGATCCTGCCGCATCTGTCACTGGTTCTATGTATTCTGCATTTTTTGATCTTGTCAGCGATTTTGCGCTTCAGCAATACATTCATGATGCATCACGTGATGACGGCACAGGAAATATACTCGACTTGCTTTTATGTAATGTTCCTGGTATTATAACGACCGTCAACACACTGCCTGGTTTAAGTGACCATCGTGTTTTCATTGCTGACGTAAACGCTCAAAATGTGTCAGTGCCAAAAAAGGAACCCAGAAAAATTTACATGTATCAAAGGGCTGACTTTGGGGCTATGATTTCAGCATTTGAGTCCTATTTTCCCACTTTCGATACGTTAGTTGATGAATCCACAAGTGAACAGTTGTGGAAGCTGTTTAAACACAAGCTTTTTTGAGTTGCGTGATGCCTTTGTCCCTACTCGTGTTATTTCATCTAGACGATCAAAAGACAAACCTTGGTTTAATTATCAGTTGCGCAAACTGCTGCGAAAAATCAGGAGAGTTTACTTGAAGTATAAGAAAAGGCAATCTCGGGATGCTTGGTTGGAGCTGAGACGTTTACAGGGCAGCTTTCAATGTTTAGCTGAAAAGGCTAAGCATACTTACTTTGTAAATCTTGGCGAAAAGCTTGTCAGGGACCCCAAAGAATTCTGGAAATTTGTTAGGTCTAACGGTAAAGATAATAATTCCATTCCTCCCCTAAAGAACTCTGAAACCATAGTTGACGATGATAAAGATAAAGCGAAACTATTTAGTAATTTTTTCTCATCAGTGTTCCGGCCAAAACTCTCTCGAATTGTTAATGTGACCTGTCAGACTGACATTAATCCAATGCCTGAGGTTGTATTTGGTGTAGATGGTTTGCGTAAGTTATTACAGAAAATGAAGCCGTCCACTGCATGCGGTCCGGATGATGTTCCGGCAGCTATTCTTAAAAATTGTTCTGGGATATTGTGTTTTTACTTTTCTCGTCTATTTCAAAAATGTTTATCTGAGGCTTCATTACCGCACGATTGGAAGCTGGCACGTGTTGTCCCCATTCACAAAGGTGGATTGAGAAATGCCGTTGAGAACTACAGGCCGGTTTCCTTGACAAGTATAACATGTAAACTAATGGAGCACGTAATTTACACTTCGATCATGTCACATTTAGTGAAAAACAACCTTCTAAACTCTTGTCAGCATGGTTTTCGACAAGGTTTTTCATGCTCTACCCAACTAGTTGAATTTTTTCACGATCTGTCTTCAGCGATAGATAAGACGCAAATAATCGATTGCATATTCCTCGATTTTAGAAAAGCATTTGATGTAGTTGCGCACGATCTTCTCATCTCAAAACTACAATCGTACAAGTTGGATGATAGTGTTGTCGCATGGGTTGCCGAATATCTTCGTGCAAGGCGGCAGTCTGTGGTGCTCAATGGTTTCTCTTCTGCATATGCTCCAGTAACCTCAGGTGTTCCGCAGGGATCAGTTCTGGGTCCCCTTTTGTTTTTGCTTTTTATTAACGATATTGTAAATGACGTCCAATCTTCATTTAGAATGTTTGCGGATGACTGTGTGATTTATAGAGTTAGACATAAAGAGAGTGATATTACCTTACTGCAGGCTGATTTAGACACTATAGGATCATGGTGTAATAAATGGGAAATGTCCTTAAATCTTCAAAAATGTGTTCACGTCACCTTTACAAGGAAACGTATATTTCAGTCTTGCACATATACGCTGAATAATATGACCTTAAAGAAAGCTGAAGAATATAAATATCTAGGCATTTTTATGACGTCTGATTTAAGGTGGAATAGACACATTCGGTACATTAAGAATAAAGCAATAAGTTCACTGGGTTTTCTTCGCCGTAATTTCAGTCAGTTACCACAGAAATTGAAAGAGCAACTGTATTTCACGTACGTTCGCAGCATACTTGATTACGGTTGTGTTTGTTGGGATCCGCACACAGCTGATCTCGCGGAGCATCTTGAAAGGGTGCAAAGTAAGGCGGTTCGGTTTGTATTCAACAATTACAGTAGAACATTAAGCATGACGGAAAGCAAACGTAAGTTATCATGGCAGGCTTTGCAAGATCGGCGGAAAAACCTTAGACTGAAATTTTTTCACGCTGTATACCATTCTAAAACCGGCATTGAGCGAGAAAGGTATATTAAGTTACCCACTTACATCTCGTCGAGACACGACCATGCACTGAAAGTTCGCGAAGTGCCTTTTAAGGGTGATGTCTTCAGGTATTCTTTTTTTCCACGAGCCATAAGAGAATGGAATGCTCTATCGCCTGACGTTGTGAACATTTTGAACAACGATGTATTTTACCGCGCTTTGTGAGTGTGTTTACTTTGTATATTTTTTTTGTATGTAACCCCCCCTGCTGTAATGCCCAATGGGGCGATGCAGGTATGCAATAAATAAATAAATAAATAAATACAGACTGGAGCGACGGGTGTACCCCCCACCAAAAACTGACTAAAGAAGAAAGCGTGATCATCCGACGCTTGCAAAGCAACACGCACGGCATATTAATGCACCGCCTCTACCCAACGAAGCATGGCTACATGTGCCCCCTCTGCAGCGTACCGGCACACTTGCTCCTGGAATGCCAGTGCCATGCAAACCGCAACATGCAACCGGAGACGGCCGTCAGCCAAGCACCACAAACGAACGACGACCACCTAACCGAAACGTGGGAGGCCAAACTCGTCCTCGAGGACCTTGAAGACCAGCGACAACTCGTCTCCAGGGCCAAGAGGGCAGTCGAAGCCAGAGGGTTCCTGGACTAGGGAACCCTCCCACCTTAGGGTGATACCGGGCCTCGCTCGGAACACTGTTTCCAAATAAACGTTTATTTCTCTCTCTCTCTCATCACATTTACTGGCGGCAATAAAAGAAAAGGACCTGCTTTGGACACAATGTAAACGTTATCCTAATTGTTCAGACTTGCGAGTGAAATTTAAGCAAAGTAGAAACAAGGTTAATGCCATGATTCGCTCGGCTAAACGATTTCATTTCCGATCTAAATTTAGGGATGCCAGTAACACCAGTAGAAAAACATGGTCGTTAGTTAACACCTTTAGAGGCGTAAACACTCGTGTCAATATTTTGAATAACGTTTTTTCAGGTCTAGCCAATAGCGCACAGGACATTGCTGATGAATTTAACAGCTTTTTCTCTCGGATAATTAAAACCGCAAACTCCCAGGTAGGCCCGTGCACTTTACGTCACAGTGTTAGTGATTCGGCCTATCTGCCTTCAATTTCTAAAGAGGACTTACGTTATATCATTTTCAGTTTAAAGTGTAACAAATCTGCTGGTATCGATGGTATTTCTATAACTGACTTGCACCGTACCTTTGAATACACCTAGGAAGTTCTGCTAGCACTACTAAATCGCATTATTTCTAGTGGGGAAATTCCCATAAACTTGAAAACAGCAATAGTTATACATCTACACAAAAGCGGTGCGCGTGATAAAATTGAAAATTATCGACCGGTATCAATTCTTCCTTCTATAGCACAAATACTAGAAAAACAATTGTTGTTAACGATGACAAGCTTTCTCGATAGCCACAAAATTTTATCGCCCCGTCAGTATAGTTTTCGGCAGGGGAAAAGCACTCAAACACACTTGGAAGACTTCTCTGATCAGTTGAATGCAGTGTTCGATAACAACAAGGTTGCCTGTGCGCTCCTTCTTGATTGCAGCAAGGCATTTGATAGCGTCCATCATACCTTGTTATTGGATAAACTTTTCCAATTAGGATTTAGGGGAGCTTTCTGGTGTTTGCTGGCTAATTTTCTACAAGACAGGCGTCAACTAGTATCCGTTGGGCAATCTCGTAGCGCGTTCCAAGCCATCAATACCGACGTTCCGCAGGGATCGATTCTTAGTCCATTGTTGTTCAATATTTTTGTAAATGACCTTCCTAGTGCGATACCGGTTTCTTTATATCAATATGCCGATGACAAGGTGATCTTGACGTCTGCCAACAACTTCTATGAGGCCATTATTCTCCTGCAGTCAGCTGCTACTAAAGCCATGGATTGGTTTCGAGACAACCTTATTAATATAAATGTGTGTAAAACTATTCTAATCTGCTTTCATAATCCATTGAAGAAAGTAACCCTTGACTATCCTTTCATTTTGCATTATTCCGATTGTTCATCCTGCTCTTGTAAACCATTGCAGTATTCATCTGTTGTGAAGTACCTCGGCTTATACATTGATAGCGACCTTTCTTGGAATAGTCATCTCGCCTATGTTTGCAAAAGACTTCGCGCTGTGTCATGTTTGCTATATAATATAAGATACTACATGCCGTTTTCAGTACGAAAAATGATAACACACGCTCTAGGCAACAGTATACTGCGTTATGGAATAACCATTTACGGACACTGTGCTGTCCGATGGCACAACAGATTAGATAGTATACTACGTTCGATCCTAAAAAATATATCTTATGACCTCAACATGCATTCTGAGAGAGACATTTTCAAAATGCTCTTAATGCCGAATTTCATTGATCTCTTAATACAAACGGTTGTCTTAAAACATTTCTGGTCCAAAGAATTCTTGGTTCCTTATCTCCCTTCCCGCTCACTAAGGCCCAAAGTCCGTTATTGGGGACCAAAATGTTCAACAAGGTATGGAACTAGGACACCAACACATTATGTTCCAACTTATTTCAATGTACTGGCCCCCCAGCATTTTTCGCATAAAAAAATTCCCCATCTCCCGCTAAAGGGAACAATGTATGGATGCGAAGCAACAGGGAGATAATTAGCTTGAGCGAGAGGAACGTCGCCGCTCTCATTTCACGGCAGTGGTCCGGGCGCTCATCGCGGCGCTGCACAGGAGACAATGAGGCGCGCGCGCTCCGTCATTTTCATACCGCGGAACTACCGTGGCGCCCCCCAGCGGAGTATGCAGCTGTCACACCACCTGTCGTGCGCACCGCTCCGCAGAGGATTCCTAGAGGAAAGGACGGGGGGGGGGGGGGACCGTAGAAGAGGAGAGAGAGGAGGGGGGGGGACGTGCATGCCCTGTGGGGATGTGGGACGCGGGAGCCGCTCCGTGGAGTAGAGGATTCTTAGAGGAGAGAGGACGCGCATGCGCTGTGGGGACGCGGGGGGCCGCTCCGTAGAGTAGAGGATTCCTAGAGGAGAGAAAGGGGGTGAGCGTAGAAGAGAGAGGGGACGCGCATGCGCTGTGGTGGTGTGGTACGCGGGACGGACTAAGCCCCCCTCCAAACACATGCAAGCAAGATTAAGGAATGGGGTCAACCTGGGCGACAGACACCACCTGCCTAGCCATTGCTAAGCAGCCTCTGTGCTCTCGGCCATGACTCAAGGAATGGGGTCAACCTGGGCGACAGACACCACCTGCCTAGCCATTACTAAGCAGCCTCTCCGTGCTCTCGGCCATGACTCTGATGATTGTAGTAGGGTTGACGGCCTTCATATTACTACAGTGTTCTCTTTGGCATAATGGGTGCTTCCCTACTTCATGAAAGTGGCCGGACGCGGGACGCGGGACGGGGGACGCGGGACGGGGGGACGGACAGAGCCCCGAGCATAAGATGCTTCGCATCTAAAACAAAATACAAATTAAAAAAAACTGCTAAGGCGTATTTGTCTATACGCGTAATGTGCATCACGTGTTCTTTCATATACGCACTCATTTGCAAGCATATTTCTGAGCAATCATTTTATGTGGCACTTTGCTTGTGAAACATCGCTGTCTTTGTGCTTTTTGTTCACTTTCAATTTTTGTAAGTACTGTATAATGGGGATGATTACCTTTTATATGCCCTATTCCTTCTAATCTAATGTGCACGTTATTATGTTATATCTCTCTTGCGTCATTAACTGCAATCATGTAACGCGTTCGGTTTGTTTTCTGTCTGCCAGGCTCTGCCGCTCAAGCCTCCAATTGGCTTTGGCAGGCCTAGCCATATTTACTGCTTTATTTGAAGAAATAAAAGGCATTATTATTATTATTATTATTATTATTATTATTATTATTATTGTTACCATGGTACTCTCAGAGGAGTATGCAGCTGTCGCACCGCCTGTCGTGCGTGCCACTCCGTAGAGGATTCCTAGAGGAGAGAGCGGGGGGGGAACCGTAGGAGAGGAGCGAGAGGGGACGTGGGACGCGGGCTCCGTAAGCAAAGGATTCCCAGAGTAGAGAAAGGGGGTGAGCGTAGGAGAGAGGGCAGAGGACGCGCGTGCTCTGTGGGGATGTCGGACGCGGGCGCTGCTCCGTAGAGTAGAGGATTCCTAGAGGAGAGGATGGGGGGGGGACCGTAGAAGAGGAGAGAGAGGGGGGAGGGGACGTGCATGCGTTGTGGGGGGTGTGGGATGCGGGAGCCGCTCTGTAGTGTAGAGGATTCCTAGAGGAGAGAGGGGGGAGAGGACGCGCATGCGCTGTGGTGATGTGGGACGCCGGAGCCGCTCCGTATAGTAGAGGATTCCTAGATGAGAGAGGGGGGAGAGGACGCGCATGCGCTGTGGGGATGTGGAACGCGGGCGCCGCTCCGTAGAGTAGATGATTCCTAGAGTAGAGAAAGGGGGGTGAGCGTAGGAGAGGATAGGGGGGAGGGGACGCTCATGCACTGTAGGGGGGTGTGGGACGCGGGGGGCCACTCCGTAGAGTAGAGGATTCCTAGAGGAGAGAAAGGGGGGTGAGCGTAGGAGAGGAGAGAGAGGGGGAGGGGACGCGCATGCGCTGTGGTGGTGTGGGACGCGGATCGCGGGAAGGAGGGACGGACTAAGCCCCCTCCAAACACATGCAAGCAAGATCAAGGAATGGGGTCAACCTGGGCGACAGCCACCACCTGCCTAGCCATTGCTAAGCAGCCTCTATGTGCTCTCGGCCATGACTCTGATGACTGTGGTAGTGGTTGACGGCCTTCATATTACTACAGTGTTCTGGTTCGCATAATGGGTGCTTCCCTACTTCATGAAAGTGGCCGGACGCGGGACGGACATCGCCCCGAGCGTAAGATGCTTCGCATCTAAAAAATCTTCCCCATCTCCGGCTAAAGGGAACCATGTGTGGATGCGAAGCAGTGGGGAGATGGTTAGCTTGAGCGGGAGAAACGTCACCGCTCTCGTTTCGCGGCAGCGGCCCGGGCGCTCATCGCGGAGCTGCACAGGAGAGACAGTGAGGCGCTCTCCGTCATTTTTATACCGCGGAACTACTATGGTGCCCCCCAGCGGAGTATGCAGCTGTCGCACCACCTGTCGCGTGCCTCTCCGTAGAGGATTACTAGAGGAGAGAACGGGGGGGGAACCGTAGGAGAGAAGAGAGAGGGGACGCGCACTGTGGGGGGTGTGGGAGCCGCTCCGTAGAGTAGAGGATTCCCAGAGTACAGAAAGGGGGTCAGCGTAGGAGAGAGGGGGGAGAGGACCCGCATGCGCTGTGGGACGCGGGCACCGCTCCGTCGAGTTGATGATTCCTAGTGTAGAGAAAGGCGGTGAGCGTAGTAGATAGGGGCAGAGGACGCGCATCCGTTGTCGGGGTGTGGGACACGGGGGGCCGCTCCGTAGAGAGGGGGGTGAGCTTACGAGAGGAGTGAGAGGAAGAGGGGACACGCATGCACTATGGGTGTGTAGGACGCGGGACGCGGGCGCCGCTCCGTAGAGTAGAGTATTCCTGGAGGAGAGAAAGGGGGGTGAGCGTAGGAGAGGAGAGAGAGAGAGAAGGGACGCGCATGAGCTGTGGTGGTGTGGGACGCGGGAAGGAGAGACGGACTAAGCCCCCCCCCCCCCCCCCCAAACACATGCAAGCAAGATCAAGGAATGGAGTCAACCTGGGCGACACACAGCACCTGCCTAGCCATTGCTAAGCACCTTCTCTGTGCTCTCGACCATGACTCTGGTGACTGAAGTGGTGGTTGACGGCCTTGTACAGTGAAGCCTCGGTGATACGAATCTCACAGGACATACAAAAATATTCGTATCACCAGAAAGCATGGAAGGTTAGCATGCGACAAAAGAGAGCTGGCGTACATTTTCATTTATTGTTTTTCAAGGCCGCAGCAACGTCAGGAAGAACTCTGTATAACTGTCAGTTGAGTTTTAGATGCGAAGCATCTTATGCTCGGGGCTCTGTCCGTCCCTCCCGTGTCCCGCGTCCCCCGTCCCGCGCCCCGCGTCCGGCCACTGTCATGAAGTAGGGAAGCACCCATTATGCGAACCAGAACCCTGTAGGAATATGAAGGCCGTCAACCCTAACACAGTCATCAGAGTCATGGCCGAGAGCACAGAGAGGCTGCTTAGCAATGGCTAGGCAGGTGGTGTCTGTCGCCCAGGTTGACCCCATTCCTTAATCTTGCATGTATGTATTTGGACGGGGCTTAGTCCATCCCTCCTTCCCGCGTCCCACACCACCACAGCGCATGCGCGTCCCCTCCCCCTCTCTCTCCTAAGCTCACCCCCCTCTAGGAATCGTCTACTCTACGGAGCGTCCCACACCCCCCCACAGCGCATGCGCGTCCCCTCCCCTGTGCTCTCCTACGCTCACCCCCTTCCTCTACTCTAGGAATCATCTACTCTACGGAGCGGCGCTTGCGCGTCCTCTGCCCCTCTCTCCTCTAGGAATAGTCTACTCTACGGAGCGGCTCCGGCGTCCCACATCCCCACAAGACATGTGCGTCCTCTCCCACTCTTGGAATCATCTACTCTACGGAGAGGCTCACGCGTCCCACACCCCCCACAGCGCATGCACGTCCCCTCTCTCTCCTCTCCTACGCCCCCCCCCCCCGTCCTTTCCTCTAGGAATCCTATACTGAGCGGCGCGAACTACAAGTGGTGTGACAGCTGCTTACTCCGCTGGGGGGCGCCACGGTAGTTCCGCGGTATGAAAATGACGGAGCGCGCGCGCCTCATTCTCTCTCCTGCGCAGCGCCGCGAAATGAGAGCGGCGACGTTCCTCCCGCTCAAGCTAATTATCTCCCGGCTGCTTCGCATGCACACATGATTCCCTTTAGCGGGAGATGGGGAATTTTTTGTTTTCAGATGTATTGTGGCCAAAGTAACGGAAGAAGCGCTTTGAGGCGATAGACCAAGGCCACAACATTTCAGAACCGCGGTCCCATGTTACGATTTTGTTATCGCGGTGGCGTTGGGGGGTGTTTTTGGGAGATTTATGGTCGTGCCTGCACAAGTGCGACCTCAACAGTCGCGCATGTTGACGTCGTGGAGCCTGACTCCTTTGCCAAGACCGTCCTCGCCTTTTTTTGGTCCTCGTCCACCTTTCATGGTCTGTCTGATGCACGAGGCGGGCAGGTGTACACACAGTAAAACGAAAGCAGCCCGCGTCGATGCGCTAGAAAAAAAAAGAAGTATGGCGACAATCATAGGCGTGCGCAGGGTTTCCCTTCAGGGGGGGGCGAAGGTTCGTCGCAGCGCCCCCCCCCCCTGCCTATTATGTCAATGCATGGGCCTGACTGCGCCCCCCCCCTAGTCGCAGCGCCTCCCCTCCCTGTTATGTCAATGTACGGGACTGAATTTGCGCCCCCCTCCTAGGTGACTAGGGGGGCGGCCGCCCCCTCTGCCCCCCGTCGTGCACACGCCTATGGCGACAGTGCCTTCTGTAACCTAAACGCGAAGGCACACGGAGGTACATTAGAGCCTCGAAGATTCGAGCGCACAATCTTCGATGCCGTGACGCGTCTCTGAAGATTTATTTTCACCGTAAGAAAAGTATGAACGTGTTTCTACCGATTTGGCTCTGCGGCGCGCCTGCGCGCGCTTGCGTCCCCGCGCTCGCGCGGGCTTGGCGCGTCTTCCGCGATAGCACCTCTTCGTACCTGAGTGGTAGCGTACGTTCGTATGAAACGTCGCGGGGGAATATCGGTTCGCAACAACCGTACTCCATTACACTGCAGGCCAATGGGCCTTCGCCGGGACCAAAGAAGAATTCGTATCACCCCGAAATTCGTATGACCTGTGTTCGTATCACCGAGGTTTCACTGTATTGTACTACAATGTTCTGGTTCGCATAGTGGGTGCTTCCCTGCTTCATGAAAGTGGCCGGACGCGGGATGGACATAGTCTCGAGCATAAGATGATTCGCATCTAAAACGACAGCGGACGAACTCAGGCCTAGCAGACATAACGCGGGTAACACGGTGAGCCTGAATCGCAAAGGCGTGCTGACTCGGCTAAGTCTAATGAAAGGTTTAATGAGCCTTTGATGCCGCGTTGGGTGCCAGTGTGGTAACCTCACAATTCACCGTACTTGAGACTACCGTGGGTTCAGGCTTAGCGAGCCACAGGGTCGCTTATACCGTCGCCTGCTCACGTATAGCGCACCAGTCCGCGCGCGCTCAACAAGCCAAGCGTTTAGCGCCGCGCGGCAAACAAAATCACAGCATATCGACGGAGTGAATGATGATGAGTGGGCGAAGCTCCGGAGGTTAATCGGTAAACCGTGAATCTTCCGTGAATTTTCGCCCAGTACATCATCAAAGACGTGACAAACACTGCGTATATATATGCAAGAAATTTTATTTATTCGTAAATGGTAGCTTGACGTGGCTTCCGGTCCCCCTTCATTACAACGGCTTTATGGTCGGTGAAGTGGAGGGATAGGGGTTCTTTGATGGGTCGTAGTGGCAAGTTTGCAAAGACGAGATCGATGCAGGTTCCTCGGATGGTTGTGGGTTGCATGTGGTCGAACGATATGCACCTGAGACCATATCGCGATGCCATGTGTTGTATAGCCAACTGTTTTCTGTGATGACAACGTTGAAGTCACCCACCAGCACAAACGGTTCGTTCTTGTACGCGGGCGCCGCTCCGTAGAGTAGAGGATTCCTAGAGGCGAGAAAGGTGAGTAGCGTAGGAGAGGGGAGAGAGAGGGGGTGTGGGACACGGGAAGGAGGGATGGACAAAGTCCCCGAGAGCACATGCAAGCAAGATCACGGAATGGGGTCTACAGGACGCGGGCGCCGCTCCGTAGAGTAGAGGGTTCCTAGAGGAGAGACAGGGTGGGAGCGTTGGAGAGGAGAAAGAGGGGCTGTGGGATGCGGGTAGGAATAACGGACAAAGCCCTCGCAAACACATGCAAGCAAGATCAAGTGGGCGACAGACACCACCGGTAGAGCGCGTTATCCTTTGCTTGCACCCACCACCTGCCTAGCCGTTGCTAAGCAGTGTTGCGACTCCGGGTCCTGCAGGTCTCATTTCTGGTAGCTGGCCCCCCGTCTCAGGATCCATCGCCCAACAAGTCAGATGAGGCTTCCGTAAGAACGACAAAGATTTATTTACATACTGAGAAGCAAAATGACACGAAGTCGAGAGATGAGAAATAAACAAGAAGAAGAAGAAGAAGAAGTGAAATACAGTGATGTCTTCGGCTTTTATATCGCCGAGTTGCCAACCATGGGCGCATTGTCCGCATCTTCGTCCAATACGGTGCCCGGTGGCCTTGAAGCTCCACCCCCGAGACTGGGGATCGACGTCCAATAGATGCACGTGGAGAGGGCACCGTCGAAAAACGATGACCAAATATGGTCATGACAAGAGCACCACGGTTTTGCGCACAGCACCAACTTTTGCACACGTTTGCAGATCTCGGCTGGGGCTGGTTCCAGGAATCCTTCCGGCCAGGGGAGCAGAGTCCCTCTGAACTTGTGTCGAGGAAATGGACAGCTCGGTAGAAGTGTACCCTACGCAGCAGGCGCCACGCAGGGAGGGGGGAGTGCAGGTTGCTCATTCAACCCCTCGCTGTAGCTGCCTTCTCTAATTTTCCGTGACTTCGCTTTTGTTGTGCAGCGGCAGTCGGATTAGTCTAGTTGTCGCCCCAACAGCAAACACCTCAGCAGCTTGGACCACGGGGCTCGCTGGAATTGCCGTTTGCGGCGGAGCTCACAAAGGCCTTTTGTGTCGCGCTGGTATGCGGGGCGCAGAACCGGTCGGTAGAAGCTCTTTGTTCACGCCCGGCCGGCAGATAATCGCGACGTCCCGACTCCTCGTTTTTGCCTGGAGCAGGTTAAGGAACTGTTTTTCGGGTTAGCAGCCGCCGAAGGAATTCGACGCCGAACACGGTCGTAACAGCAGCCACTCTGTGCTCTCTGCCATGACTCTCATGACTGTGATGGTGGTCGACGGCCTTATTGTACTACAGTGTTCTGGTTCGCATAGTAGGTGCTTCCCTACTTCATGGCCGGACGCGGGATGCGGGAGGGACGGACATAGCCCCAAGTATAAGATGCTTCGCATCTAAAACATCGTGTTCGATCTAACAAGACACACAAACACTTTATTGCGTTTGGCGGCACCCCAAAACATAGTACAACGTCCGCTCCCGGGAAGCGGGGAGCAAAGGGCTCCCGCACGCGGACGGTACACGAAAACCGCGAGCCGTCGCAGCTGGCAATGGCGAGCTTTGGCACACCGCTCGGGAAAAGTCCCGCGCGGCTATGCTGCGATGACCACTGGGCCTGGTCGCGAGAGCTAGGGCAAATCTCGTACGCGTGGGCCTCCGGCAAGTGCGGCTCGGCGTAGTACGACCACGCGCGAGCACTAGGCACCACTATTTGGCATATCGTACAGAACCTGAGCTAGCACAGAGGTAAGCACGCCCGCCAAGGATGCCGAGGCACCCAGGCAGGCTACAGTCCGGCGATTCCCAAAGGGGACGGCGGACGGGAACGAAAACACGTGCTTACCGTGTGCTGCTCGAGGAGAGAGAGAGAGTTCCGGCGTGCACGTGACTCGGTCTCGCAGACTCTCGCGGCCCGAGACGACCGAGACCACTAGCAGCGCCATCTTTCGCCACTTGCCGTAACTAGAGCACGGGAAAGGACGGGGACCGGCCGTGCGGCGAAAAGCCCGCGCAAAGGCTTCGGGCGCGCCTCAGATCCCCACAGAGTTATGCGGGGCGAGCATACAAACCCAGGTTGTTTGTGAGAGTCGCGAGGGAACCTTTCCCTCAGCGGCGTGAGCCCTTTCGCCCGCGGAGACGTGCTAGCGGCAGCCTTTGTGTTGTATTTTCGCCCGTGGCCTGGTAAGGCTGTTCGCTTATCCCGCCGCCTTTTGGGAACGGGCGTTGTACCACGTTTTGTGGTTTTGCCGCAGGCAATAAATTGTAGCGGATTTCGGAGAGCGCTACTGTGTACTTGCCGCGTTGCGCTCTGCGCCTTTGCTGCCCGAACGCACGTGTGCTGCGGTGCGCTAGGTCACTCAAGCCGACGGCAAACGCGGCCCTGCGGCTCGCTAAGTCCGAACCCACGCTATAGGCACCCGACACTGACCAGGATGCGCGATGGAGCTCTTGTGGGACGCCTAAGCATTGAAGGCGCCGACCGCCAGGGACACCACGAAAATGAAACGCTCGCTGAACACATAGACGCGCTCAAGTGTCTCCCTTTTGGGCATGTTTTCCACGAACGCTTTCTGAGTGCGTCCGTAATCACCCGTGACCGCCCCATTTAAAAAAAAGTGCACATGTGCCTTGGCGGGTCCGTTTTTGCTGCGTCTACTCGCCAGGCCAGCTAGGCTTAAGGTCCCTAGATAAAACAAGTTTCTTGTTTTGTCTAGGGACCTTAGCTAGGCTATGTAGTGGAGCGCCTATTTCATGCTGCGTCTACTCGCTAGGCTGTGTGTTCTGGCGCTACCGTCGGATCTCGTAAACTGCATTGCCGGGTGGTGGTGGTGGAAAACATTTATTAAGCTATATACAGAGGGAGGTGTCGACGGGGCGAGCCGGATGGGCCCGCCCTTCACAAACACTAGGAGGGATCCCTAGTCCGGTATCCCTGTAGCTGCCGCGGCGGCCCGGGCTCTAGCCACCAATGCCTGTTGGGCTTGGAGGTCGGAGCAGCCGAGCAGGACAGCGTCCCAGTCCTCCCGGGTGGGGTGGGGGGTGAGGTGGGTAGGTAGGATTGGAGGGGCATGCCCACACCATGTGATAGGTGTCACAAGACTCCTCCGCACAGTGCGGGCACGCGCCCGAGAGGGCCGAATTGAAATGTTTTAATACTGCCGGGCACAGCACAGTATTGGTGAAAAGGCGGAGAAGCCAGCGCTCCTCCGCCCTGGTGAGGCCTTTGCAAATGGGGGGGGATAGAGGCCATGGGAAGATTGATAAAGAGAGGTGATCTCTCTAAAGGTGGTGGCCGGATTGAAATCGGGTTCCGGATCTGGCTGCGGATGAGGCGATGCCCGGTGAGTAAGCGCGCGGGCGGCAGCGTCGGCTGTCTCGTTTCCCTCAAGACCCGCATGAGCCGGAGCCCACACGACGGTACGACGGGTTGGATACCCTGTATACTTGCAAGCGTGGAGGATTTTGAAGGCGCGGTATGGAATATACCCTTGCTCAATATTGCGGCAGGCGCCCCTGGAGTCAGTGATAATGACCCGGGACTCTGGATCTGCGGCGGCCAGTGCAATGGCGATCTCCTCCGCAAATGTAATGTTTGGGGCACGGAAAGTAAGGCCCTTGAACTGTAGTGTTTCGGTGGATGACGGCCGCCGTATACCAACCCCCATGGTGCGGGCCGGCTGCATCCACACAGAAGACACCTGGCTTATCACCATACAGTTGAGAGATAGCATCCGCCCGCGCAAGACAGCGACCATCATGGGTGCCTCTAGTCATGTTGGGCGGAAGGGGTCGCACCTGGAGAGCGAAGCGCCAAGCTTCGGGAATGCGGACCCGTTCCTCCGCCTGTGTAACGGGGGATATATGTAAGCGGGTCAGAAGGCGGCTCCCCGCAGCTGTTTTGCTGAGGCGCAAGTATTGACTGTTAAGATGAGCCTCTCGTAACTCCCCAAACGTGTTGGTCATCCCCAAACCGAGGAGACGCTGGTTGGACGTCGTTATGGGGAGATCGAGTGCTCTCTTGTAAACCTTGCGGAGAACTACGTCGAAGGCATTCTCATCGCATTTGCGTAGGTGGAGGTAGGGAGCCGAATATAAAATTCTGCTGGTGACGAACGCATTAGCCAGCCGCAGGGCATCTTTGCATCGTAGTCCCCCCCTTTTTATTGGATACCCGACGAACCATACGGCCCACCTGGTCACCCACCTTACGGATCTTGTGTAGGGTAGTGTCAATTTTGCGCCTTTGATGAATGAAAAGCCCCAGCATGCGGATTTCCTCGCGTTCGGGTATCAGGTCCGCTAAGTAGGGAGAGGGCAATTTTGGTTGTGCACTTCGAGTTGGGGAGAAGGTGCACGAATTCCGATTTGCTCGGGGAGCATTCAAGACCACAGCGGCGCGCGTATTCGTCCACAATAGCTGCCGCTTGTTGCAGGTTGGTCTCGATCTCTCCAACTGATCCTTGTGTTGCCCAGATGGTGATGTCGTCCGCATACAGCGCGTGCTGCACACCGGCGACCTCAGCCAACTGGGTAGGGAGCTTCATCATGGCCAGATTGAATAATAATGGGGACAAAACCGCTACCCTGTGGGGTCCCTCGTGTGCCTAACTGATATTGTCCATGTTCTGTGTCTTGTAGCCGAATGTAGGATTGCCTATTGGTGAGGAATTGTTTGACATAACGGAAAGTATTACGCCCACAGCCCGTTTGCGACAAGTGGGATAGGATGATCTCGTGAGTCACATTGTCGAAGGCACCCCGCAGGTCAAGTGCGAGAACAACTTTATCATTGCTGGGGTGCTCGACAGGGTCCAGGATCTCCTTGTGAAGTTGCAGCAGGACATCTTGTGCGGACCGGTGTGGGCGGAAACCGTACATGGTGTCTGCAAAAATGTTTTGCTGTTCCAAAAATACTGACAATCTGTCGCGGACCATTGTCTCCATTAGCTTCCCCACACACGAAGTGAGGGAGATGGGCCGGAGGTTGTCGGTGTTGATGGCTTTACCCGGTTTTGGAATGAAAGTTACTACTGCCGTTTTCCAATCGATGGGGAGGGGTGTACCTCCAAGCCAGATAATGTTGAAGTAATCGAGAAGCATGTCGCAGGCGGGATCGGGAAGGTTGGCAAGAAGCTTAACCGTCACCTTGTCCCGGCCTGGTGCAGTACCTCGCTTCATTTTAGCCAGGGCCGCTTTTAGGTCATGGAGCTGGAACGGTTGATCCAACTCGGCGTTTTCGGAACCTGCATACGAGTACGCCTGACCACAGGGGATCCTGGTGCATGCTCAAATATTTGTCGCGGAGTGCTTCGGCCAGTTTGCACGTGTCTCCATTAAAGTTATATATAGCCCTTTGAAGGTGTTTTTGTGTCTCTGTACGGGTTTGTGCCGGATCAATAAGGGCCCGGAAGAGGCGCCACGTAGTGCGACTCGACATTTGCCGAGCTGCCTGGTTACATCGGTCTACCCAGTTGGAGTCGCTGAGTTGGGCTGCGTACTCAGCCGCCTGTCGGGTGATCTCCGCGATGCGAATTTTGAGTTGCCGGTTGTGTTTTTGACGACGCCAGCGGCGGACTAGGCTGTGTCGTGCCTCCCAGAGATGGAGGAAGTGGTTATCCACCACCGGATTCGCCTCTGAGAGTTTAATATTTTGCTCCACTGATTTCAAGTGTGATATTAAATGCTGGGACCACGCTAAGTATCCTTGGTCGACTATCGACTGGGGGTTTATGTAGTTGGCCCTGAACTTGGTCCAGTCGGGTAGTTTTGCATGGGAATGGGGATCTTGTGAGTGGCTTGGTACGTATCGTGGTGACAATTACGCAGTGGTCACTACCGAGGGATTCCTCTGTGTTGCTCCAATCTGCATGCCGAATATTTTTCGTAAAGGTTAGGTCCGGGCACGTATCACGGGTAACGGAGTTACCTATACGAGTGGGTTGCGCGGTATCTGTGTGAAGTGTGAAGCCCAACGTGGACACAAGCTCCGCCAACTTGCGTCCACGTTTCTCTTCACGTGTGTATCCCCATAAGGTGCTGGGAGCATTAAAGTCTCCGACGATAATGAGGGGATCCTGCTTCGCGATCTTCCAAGGCCCGACTGAAGATATCTGCAAAGGTAACATTCGGTAGCTTTGGGGGGACAGTAAATGTTAAGTATGTGTAATGGGGGGGGTCCTGTTTGCGTAGCGGAAGGATAGTCACCATTACATAGGAGAAATTTGCGCTAAGATCCAGGTCAGCCAGTGAGGCCGTGTAATCTTTATGTACGCAGAGGCAGCTCTGCGCATCCCGCTGGTACACTGAGTAGTTGGTGAGAGTGGCCCCGTTTCCTGGCTCCTGAAGGGCCACCACAGCAGGTAACTCGGCAAAAGTTGAAAGGAAAAGGCGTAAATCGGCTCGCTTGGTGCGTGCTTTGAATCCACGGCAATTCCACTGTAAAATTTGAATAGAAGTCGAATTGGGTTGCGGATGCTTCCTATTCCTGGGGGCGCCCGCCATGGTCAAGGGTAGAGTTTATAGTTTGGAGAGGGGAGGTTTGAGAGCCAGTGGCTACAGGGAGAGAAGATTCCTCCATACTGGGGATGCTGTAGGGTACCTCTTCCTCGTCGTAAGTGGTCTGACGCCTAGACGCTTTGAGGTGCCGACTCGCGATAGTTTTCAGCGGGCTAGCGCGCTTGGTAGGGCGGGTAAGTTGAGCCAACTGAGTAGCTATGATGCTTGGGATAGATTCCGTAAGCTGACTAATTTTGTCAACTACCGAACTAAGTGTTGCGTCTCCAATGCGGATATTCGGGAGTTAGCTTGAGTTTCGAGCGCGCTCACTCTCGCCTAGAGCGCCGCGAGAGCGTCCACAGCTGGTCCTGAGGGAGTGGTGTCGCTCTCCATCGCCTCTGCTGCGGGTGGTGCAGAGGGGTGGTTGGGGGAATTTTGGCGGGCCTCCGCGATCGCTAGGCGCTTCTGAAAATTTGCAACCTGCTCGCGGAGAGCAGATATTTCTTTTTGTTCGGCAGAGATTGCCGCTTGTGGGGAACGGGAAGGGAGAGGGAGGGGAGGAGCTGTCCTGCCCGCGCCGCTCACCTGCCAGTTTTGCTGGACGACGTTCACCCACGTCTTCGGGCCGCCGGGTTGGGGAGGTCCAGGCTGCTTCGCTGCACCATCACGAGGTGGTGGTGGCGGAGGTTTCCCTTGAGTCCCGGTGGGTGGGGTCACAAATTTTGTCGTTGTAGGGTCGACGACCTTGTCCTTGGGCTTGCTCGGACGACGCTTGCCACGCCTGCGTCTCCTCCGCTTGGATTTAGGCCCGGGTTTTGGATGGGCGGGCTGGAAATCACGATATTTAGCAGTACACGCACGTGCCCCCGTGGCATGGGCTCCGCCGCAGACTGCGCACTTGGGGTTGCACTCGTGAGGGGCCCGCACCCCCTCAACAAGCGGAGCCTGCTGTCCACACAGGCCACACCGGTCCGGCCTTTGGCCGGGGCAGGCATCCGGGCGGTGGCCGACCACACCACAATGTCCGCAGGCCGGAATGGTTCGCTGGTAAGGCCTAACTTGCACAAGCTGCGAGTCGTAATGCACGAAGCGTGGCTTCTCAGTTCCGGCGAAAGTGAGCCTTGCTTTGTTGGAGTTCCCAAATTTGCGCACTTCCACTATGGTGCCGTGGCGCCATTGAAGGCTAGTACGAAGCGAGTCCGTGGTGTCAGCATTGCGGACGGTAACGACGCCGTAGCAGACATCCTTTCCATCTTGGCGTAGGTGTCCCACAAGGGGGACACGCCCGCTGGGTGCCTTGAGTTCAAATTCTCCGAGAATACGGTCGGCTAGCTCGGGTTTAGCGGTATGAACGATAATCAGATTTTGTTCTCTTACCGGTATTATGGTAAGGTCTGATGCGGGTTGCGGGCCTAGGAGAGCCGTGAAGGCCCGGCCGTAGCCGGTCTCTTGGAACGTCTCGCACAACGAGACGCGGGTACGAGGCTTGATGACGACTACGTAGTCATCTGGAGCAGGCTTGGGAATAACAGGTGGTTTCCACTGCGTAAGTAGTCGCCCCTTGCGTCCCGCTGCATGAGACGAGGGTGGCTGCTGGTTTCCCACGCGATCGCCGGCGTCGGTAGCGACGCGGCCCTGCGCTCGGCGCAGCACCGCAGCGTTCAACGCGGCGCTGCGAAAACTTGCCGAAACTGGGTCTCCGGGCGCCGCTTGGGGAACCGTTGTCCATTGCATGCCTTCGGGGTCGTAGCCCCGGCAGGAGACTTGCGCAGCAGCCATGCTGGCGTCGGTAGCCAGAGACAGAGGCCCCGATGCACCGGACGCTGGTGCGGCCATGAGGCCTAGCTGCGCCGCCGGCGAAGTCGGGTGGTGTGTTGCCCAAAAAAGCGGTTTAACCGAGTCCACCGTAGACAAACTGGTGCCGAGATGTTCCCTGCAACTTTGGGTACACGTTGGTGATGAGCTTGCTGTGGTCAGGCGGAGACTTCCGACGCTCCGGCCGAAAATCGGCGGAGCCGATACGCTGCGCGTCCGTGACCATGTAACGCTCCGAGCGTCTCCCGCATTGCCGGGTGCCTATATTGGCAATGAAGGGAAAGCTACATGGGCGGAGCTTCTGCACATGTACTACTACGCGAAGTATTCCGGTATGTCATGCGTTCCGTACTGCTGTGGAAAGTCATGGCTGTGCGCGATCAGCGCTTCCTATCAACGCAGACGCCGCTTGGCGTTCGAGGTACACGTAAAAGGCGCGGCTTTCTGACGCGTTCAAAAACGCGTAGTGACAACGAATAAATTAAAACAAATCTTCCTGGTGTGATCTGCGTCCTGTGTCAAAGAGCAACATCCAAGAAATGAAGGCAGTATTTTTCATATCTCACGTAGAAAATAAGGACAGTATTGTGGGACTACATTCATTGGCGGTAGGATACGCGCGATTTGGCTCTGTAGCCTTCGCTGCATTGCCAAGAAAAGTTGTCCGCTCCTGTGAGATACGTGCAGAATGCACGCGCGCCCAACGCGGTATCAAAATTAAACAAGGTGTTGCGCAAAGGCCACAGGTACAAGGAAGTAAACGAGGATGGGCGCAAACTCCTTCAATTACTTGTCCGTGTGTCCTTTGCGCAACACCTTGTTTAATCATGTGCCACCGACTCGCCCAGCAACATGCATTATTGAAGTGCGGTATCAAAAGCTCATTAAGCTTTTGAATGCTCTTAGCGAGTCAGCACGCCTGTGTGATTCGGGCTCCCCGCAAATGTCTGCTTCGCGGGATTTTTGTACGCTGACCGTGTTGGCGGCGTTGCACGAGAATGAGGCCTCTAACGAAGGGCACACTTACGTGTCGCAGCCCCTTGTGGTGGTGAAGACACAAGGCGCGTATCAGTTCTCATTGGAGCGTTGTTTCGGAATGTGCCCTACCCGAACGGTGCGCTCAGGCCCCTTCAACTGCTGCAGTTCCCTTCGAAATGCGCCGCAGTTAGATGGCGCAGCGCTCGCTTCCCTGTGAAATTGGGGGGGGGGGGGGGAGGGGGGGGGGGGGGGCAGGCTTTGGTTCTCGGCGACTTTTGCCCGCCGTCAGCCGTGCAACCGACACTTCGAACGCTCGCTGAGCAGGCGCCTGTATTGTCGACGGTAGCCGCCCCAAGTGGCAATTATGTGCGACAACAGGCAAATCCCTCTAGGCGCATTTTTAACTCTGGGAATGGTGCGCAGGGCGGTAGTTCTTTTGAAACCGCTCCAGTGATCGAGCTGGCAGACAGTTCACGTTCGCTCGACCGCGCCGCTAACGCACCGACGGCTTCCTGTGAAGCAGGAGTGACGCAGACGCTGCTGCAAAACGCCGTCCAGATGATCCAAGCGCTCTCGGGAGCACGCTTTAGGCCGTACCGAAACGCGCTCACCCCGCTGTGATGTTGCCCTTGCCAACCTGCAGCGAATACGGTGATCTGCTCAATGCCCGAGATTACCTTGACTCTATCATAGAGGTTTGGACGATGAGGAGGTGCTCGGACGCGTCGTCCCGGCTTCACTGACTCACACGGTGGTATCGGCTTTCCGGCCACCGAGCAGCAACCCTCGAGGAGTTTCGCGCGACCTTTCTGCCTGAATTCCTACCCGCTGACTACGAGAGTTGGATGCAGCGAGAGCTCCGTACGCAAGCTGCTGACGAGTCATTACGGTTCACGTAAGCGCGATGGACGGCCTTTTCTCTGTCGCTGAGCCCAGAGCCTCGATCGAGGAACGCCTCGAACGGGTGATCAGGCAGGCACATCCGACCTGCGCGGCGGTCGCTTCCGTGGTTTGGAGGAGTTGGCCGCCGAGGCAACGCGCATTCAAGGCGGCATTCTCGCCGCGCGCGCCTATCCCCCGCCGCCGCGAGGCCCTTGAGCCGAGCCGCGCATGGCGAGGGGCCGGGCCCCAAGAGCAGCCTCATGGCGCCGCCTTAGCGGCTGCGCGTGAGAGTTGAGCGCTCTTGATTCCTACACGCATCAAAGGCCTGTGCTGCACCACCCACGCGAAGGGACGCCATCCGGCCCAACGTAATGTGGCAGATGACGCTCGCCGAGACGCAGCGAGCCGATCACGTCAGCTCGAGGCTGCTGCGTCTCGAGAAATGGACCGAGATGAAGTGCGCGTTTTTGCTGCCGTGAACGAGCGCACATAGCAAGGGAGTGCACCGCATCTGGCCTCCCAGGGAAACGGGAAGCCTTTCCTTATTCCCTCTGCGTACAGGGCAAGCAGTCTTGCTGGTGCGCATGCGCTGTTCATTCCGGTCATTATTGCCGGCCGCGAATTTTCGGCGTCGCTGGACACGGGCGCTAGCGCTTCGTTGTTTGGCGAACAGGTATTGTCCCACTTGCAAAAGCATTCGGTGCGCTTGCGGGACTGCCGAAGGACATTTACCCTCGCGACAGGCGTAGCGCAGTCGGCTGGCGCCGCAAGGCTGACTGTCGGATAAGCTGGCGCTTCGCTCATCTTCCAGGGCTCACTGTTCCTGTGATTCTCGGTCGGGACTTTCTCCTAAACACCGGTATCGTTGTGGACATTGCCAGTGGCGGCTATCGCGACGGACCTATTCCCCAGCTGAAGCCGTTCATCAGCCCGCCGGCGGATACAGCAGCCTTTGCCGCAGAACCGTCGGAAACGTGCCGCGCGCAGAGTTTGGGGTCAACCCCCTGCTCAACGCATTCGCCTCTCACAGTCCCCTTTGGGAACCAGAGGCACGGCACGAAGCATGTCGCGCCTTGCCTCTGGTTCCCAAAGGGAATTGCCGGTTCGTGCCGTGTCGCGCTCGTCGCGACACGGCACGAGCCATGTCGCGACGAGCGCGTACCCCAGCGGTACGCGCTCGTCGGCTCGAAACTCCTGTTTGGATCGACCGACACGACACGAAGAGGCGCCACATCCTTTGATCGCCTGTGCGACTCATTTGGATGATACGCTGAAGGCTCGTTTGTCGGCACTTTTACGCCAGTACGATCAACCCGGCTTTTCCGTTTTTGTGAGCCACAAGACCGAAACTGGCGACGCGCTTCCTTTGAAGTGTAACCCCAGGCCCGTCAGTCTAGCCAAAAGGCAGATTATCGACGGCTTGCTAAACAACATGCTATCGGCAGCTATCCACATGCTATCGCCGCTCGCCATGCTAACGACATGCTATCGCCGCTCGTCTAGCTCCTGGGCCTCTCCAATTGTGTTGGTGCCTAAGAAAGATGGTAGTCATGGCCTGTGCGTCGACTATCGCCGTCTGAACGGGGTGATTCGTAAGGATGCCTATCCGCCCTACGATAAGCTCCATCATAGGAAGCCTGGGCGATGCGCGGTACTTTACTACGCTTGACGCCTCGAAAGGTTGCCTACAGGTCCGGGTGGATGAGCGTCACCACTGCAAAACTGCGTTGACGTTCCACAGAGGGTTGTTTGCAGGCCCGTAGCCAGGAATATTTCTTTTTTTTTTTTGGGGGGGGGGGGGGGGGGCATTTGTTGTAGGCCTTGAAAAACACCTGTTTTCATTATTCATTTTCGGTAAAACACCCCCTCCATCCTAATTTCGGGAAGGGGGGGGGGAGGGCCGGGTTCCTAGGCTCCCCCCCCCCCCTGGCTACGGGCCTGGTTGTCTGAGTACAATCTAGAAGAGTTGACTGTTGGGCGAGTTGGTGTTTTGACATAGTTCACTCCTATGCCCTTTGGTCTTTGCAGTGCTCTTGCGACGTTTCAAAGACTCATGGACCACGTCCTCGGGGAAGCAAAGTGGTCATACTGCATGTGCTACCTCGATAACATCGTGATTTTTTCACGAACCTTCGAAGAGCTCTTGGCCCATGTTGCCGATTTGCTCGGAAGGGTGAGGGCCGCCGGGATGACGTTAAATCCCGTTAAGGCCCTATTAGCGCAGACTCGTATTCAGCTACTCGGATTTACGCTGGGCGAAGGCTCCATTGAGCCGGATCGGGAGAAACTTCGAGCAATCCTCGATTTCCCCGTGCCCAAGGACGCACGTGGCCTTCGCCGCTTTTTGGGAATGGTTAACCTTTACCGTTGCTTCATCCCGTCCTGTGATCTGCTACAGACGCCCTTGACCAAGCTATTCGGTAAGTCTGCTGAGTGGTAATTGGCACCTCAGCAGCAAGAGGCGTTTTGCCGACTGTCTAGCGCCATTGCGGAGACAGCGCAGCTCAAGCTCCCTACCTGACCAGACCGTTGGTTGTACTGACTGAAGCGAGCGCTCTGGGATTAGGAGCTGTTCTCCTACAGGAATACGATGGTGTGTTGCAGGCATTGGCCTTTGCCAGCCGCTCCTTGGTACCCGCGGAGAAAAATTATTCCGTTACCGAGAAGGAGTGCCTCGCCATCGGGTTTGCACTGCGGAAGTTTGATGTCTAACTTGATGGGACGAAGTTCGTGGTGCAAACAGATCACAGGGCACTCAGCTGGCTTATGCGTCTCCGTGAGCCTGCGGGCAAGCTGGCGCGTTGGGCTCTCCTGATACAGCATTATGACTTTTCAGTGCAGTATCGTAAGGGGAGCACCAACATGGTAGCTGACGCGCTATCTCGTGCCGCATTTGACGCGAAACAGACGAGCGCTAAGAAAAGGGGCCTGTCCTGTGTGCCTCTTGTCTATGTCCCCGTTTCTAAGCGCTCGTATGTTTCGCATCAAGTATGAACCATCTCGCCCAAGCACACATCTTGCTGGTGCCCCACTGTCTGCCACGAACCTTGATCACGGTGCGACAGCCGCTAGCGGTGCCTTTGCACAAGCAAGCGTCGGTGCGAAACAGCGGCTTCGCCGCCGTTCGGCGAAACGGGCGAGTCCGCATTCGGACGAACCTTTTATTCATTCATCTTTATTCATGATACCTCAAAGGTCCCACATGGGAGGCGAACAAGAGAACTGGCGGGTCAGGTTAGATTTCATGACTTCTTCAATGGCAGCTTTGAATTGAGCAATGAGGGCGATATCTGAAGGAAGGGCATTCTCCGGCAGTATGCAGGAAAAATGAGCGTTGATAGGTGGTCGTACGTGCACGTGGCAGATACACAGCATTTCGGTGCGAGTGGCGAGAGAAACGATGTGCAGGAATGATGATTTGGTTTCCTTGAGGCAGCGAATGAAAACCCTAAAAAATAATATTAGACGAGCAGTCTTGCGGAGAGAAGAAAGTGAGGGGAGGCATAGATGGGATTTTAGGGCGGATACACTTGTCCTGTAGCACGGAGTAAGAATAGACAGGAGGGGGAAACACGGCGGCGTTCCGACCGTAGTTCCGCGCCGCGATATTGCCACGCGCGTTTCTTTCACTGTATTCGGTTTCCGCCCACAAAGACTATCAGCAGTACTCGGCGCAGACCGCGCCTTATTGTTCCAGAAGCTTCTCGCTTGTAGTAGATCGTTCTGTTAAGATTGCTCGCAAGACGCTAACACTCAAGATTATTCCAGAGCTTCCGCGACGACTAGTGATAAGGCTAGAATGTTCGACGCGTGCGTTATAAAAGCCGGCGCGTTCCAGCGATGTACAGTTTGATCGACGGCCGACGCTTTGTTCGCCGCTATCACTGCCAGTGTGTAGTGCTGTAGCCTGACCTTCAGTTTTCCGGCCACAAGTTCTGCCTAATAAAGAGTTTCTTCTTTGACAGGCCGACTGTAGCCTTCGTCGACGTCAAGACCACGTGACATCTGGTGGAGGTGCTTCCTGGTCCATGCACCGAACGCCCCCCCTCCAGCCGTGAGCCAGCCGTGAGCCGTGAGCCAGCTTTGTTCGCCGCTATCACTGCCAGTGTGTAGTGCTGTAGCCTGACCTTCAGTTTTCCGGCCACAAGTTCTGCCTAATAAAGAGTTTCTTCTTTGACACGCCGACTGTAGCCTTCGTCGACGTCACGACCACGTGACATCTGGTGGAGGTGCTTCCTGGTCCATGCACCGAACGCCCCCCCTCCAGCCGTGAGCCAAGCCCACGTCGTGAAGAAGACATCGACGCCAGCTTCAATCAGCGAGCTAGCCGCAGGCAACGAGGGCTACCTCCAGAGTACGGGCTTCTACCTGACCAGACTCGGAAGACCCAGGCCACGACCACTACTGCAGAGACGATGACCACCCCTGTGCCGCCTGCACCGATCCTGCTCCGGCAACCCAAGGAGCCGCCAACTTTCCGCGGTTCACCACTCGAAGACCCGGAGAGCTGGCTTGAACGGTTCGACCGCGTCGCCATCTTCAACAACTGGACCAACGATGACAAGTTGCGGCACGTTTATTTTGCCCTGCAAGATCCCTGCAAGCCACACTCCGGACCTGGGACCTTTTTCGTGCCGCATTTCTGGAGACCTTCACAAGCGTTGTCCGGAAGGAAAGAGCCGAAACCTTGCTGGAGAGCCGTGTACAACTCCCAAATGAGAACGTCGGGATGTACACAGAAGAAATGACGCTCCTGTTTCGTCATGCTGACCCCGCTATGTCCGAGGAGAAGAAGCTTCGCTTCCTGATGCGGGGAGTTAAGCAGGAACTGTTCGCCGGCCTTGTACGCAACCCACCCACGACGGTCATGGAATTCGTCTCAGAGGCCACGACGATTGAAAAGGCCCTCGAAATGCGTACGAGGCAGTACAACCGCCGCATTCCGACGACGAACTACGGGGAGGTTCAGTCATTTCAATCGCACGACTTGCGCGAGACTATACGAGCGATCGTGCGGGAGGAACTGCGCAGGCTGATGCCTTCGCCACAACCTCAAGTGGATTCGATCGCAGACATTGTCCGCGAGGAAGTTCGACAATCGCTCGGAATACCCGAAGCACCGCAGCCTCAGCCGGAAGCTATGAGCTACGCCGCTGCAGTCCGCCGCAACGCTCCCCCCAAGGCCGCGTCATGAAGCTGCACCACAACAGTTCCGCCGCCAGACTCCGCCGCCATCACCATCGACGCCATACCGCCCGCCAACCGGCCAGCGCTACGCTCCGAGGAAGACCGACGTTTGGCGGGCCCCTGACAACCGCCCGCTGTGCTACCACTGTGGAGAAGCCGGCCACACATACCGCCGCTGGCAGTACCGCCAAATGGGCCTACGCGGCTTCGCCGTCAACGCAGCGCCCCCACAGCACGGCGAGCGACCACGCGACATCGCCGACTACTTGACCAGCACTGAACAGGCACCTCGACGGTCATCGCGTTCACCATCGACCGGCCGCTACATGTCGCCGCACCGCCGGCAGTACACTGGCCCAAACCGGGGCCGGTCGCCTAGCCCGTACCCGGAAAACTAGGGGCAGCAACCGTTGGAGGTGCGGTTGCTGTACGACGAACTAACGAAGACCCTCCGCCGACGACGACGACGCGACGAAACCCGCTGAACACGACGCGAAGCAGACAGAGCGCTGCTGACGGAAGCTTGCGGACTGAGGAAAACCTGACGACGCAGCATGGAAGCAGCGCAACAATTCGACATAGCCGTGATCCGACGCCGCGACCTAACCGCAACGCAAGGCGACGGACCAGCGACCTCGACGTTCTCATCGACGGCCACAATGTCACAGCTTTCGTCGACACCGGAGCCGACTATTCCGTCATTAGTGGGACGTTCGCCGCGAAGTTGAAAAAAGTGAGGACTGCTTGGGAAGGCCCTGAAATCCGGACAGCCGGAGGCCACCTAGTAACGCCGGCAGGAATCTGTACAGCGAGAGTCACCATTAACAACCGGATTTATCCCGCGAGCTTCGTCGTCCTACAGCGCTGCTCGAGAGATGTCATCCTTGGTATGGACTTCCTAGGCCTTCACGGAGCAGTCATCGATCTGAGATCCTAGTCGATAACGCTATCCACCGAAAAAGCACTACCGCCGCACACGCCGTCAGGGAAGCACGCCTTGAATGTGCTCGAAGACCAAGTCACCATTCCCCCCTGCTCCAGCGTCAGCATTTCCGTCGGCACTCGAAAATCAATAGACCTTCAAGGCGTCGTTGAAGGCGACCAGCACCTGTTAATCAACCGCGAGATTTGCGTCGCCAGAGGAATAGCCGAGCTGCGAGGAGGGAAAACATCAGTGATGCTCACGAACTTCAGCAACGAATACAAGCACGTGAGCAAAGGCACGACGGTTGCCTATATCGAAGAAATTGTGGAAGCCAGCAACGCTTTCACCCTCGCCGAGTCTATCGAAGCTACTACGACGAACGAACATCATCAACTAGCCTTCGACGTTAACGCGCGCCTTCCGACGCATAAGCAGGCAAAGCTCAAAACCCTGCTCCTGCAATACAAGGACTGCTTTTCATCGTCGTCAAGAGTTCGACAGACCCCAGTCGCAAAACATCGCATCATAACCGAAGAAAGTGCCAGGCCACTTCGTCAGAGCCCGTACAGAGTTTCGGCGCGAGAACGCGAGGCCATAAAGAAACAAGTCCACGAAATGCTTCGCGACGACATCATCCGGCCTTCAAAGAGTCCGTGGGCGTCGCCTGTGGTGTTAGTGAAGAAGAAAGATGGGACCCTACGTTTCTGCGTCGATTATCGTCGCCTGAACAAAATCACAAAGAAAGACGTGTATCCTCTCCCACGAATAGACGACGCCCTAGATCGACTTCACAACGCCAAGTACTTTTCCTCGATGGACCTCAAGACGGGCTACTGGCAAATCGAAGTCGACGAGAGAGACCGAGAAAAAACTGCCTTCATTACACCGGACGGTTTGTTCGAGTTCAAGGTCATGCCCTTCGGCCTTTGCTCGGCGCCTGCGACTTTCCAACGGGTTATGGATACAGTACTGGCTGGCTTGAAGTGGCAAACATGCCTCGTTTACTTGGACGACGTCGTTGTGTTTTCCTCGAACTTCGACGAACACCTCGAGCGTCTTGAATCAGTACTTGAAGCAATCAAGAGCTCCGGACTAACCCTGAAGCCGGAAAAGTGCCGCTTCGCGTACGAGGAGCTCCTATTTTTGGGTCACGTGATCAGCAAGACTGGAGTGCGCCCAGACCCGCAGAAAACAGCTGCCATCACCGCCTTCCCGCCACCCACCGACAAGAAGGCGGTTCGCCGATTTCTCGGCCTGTGCGCCTATTACAGACGCTTCGTCAAGGACTTTTCAAGGATCGCCGAGCCACTAACGCAGCTCACGAAGACTGACGTCGAGTTCCGGTGGGAAACGGCGCAAGTTCAAGCATTTCAGGAACTGAAACGACGCCTGCAGACGCATCCGATACTTGCGCATTTCGACGAATACGCCGAGACGGAAATCCACACCGACGCAAGCAGCGTAGGACTCGGCGCCGTTCTTGTGCAGAAGACTAACGGAGAAGAAAGGGTTATCAGTTATGCTAGCCGGTCGCTCTCCAAAGCAGAAGGCAACTATTCCACAACAGAAAAAGAGTATCTGGGCTACGTCAAAGTTTCGCCCCTACCTCTATGGAAGGCCCTTCAAAGTTGTAAGCGACCACCACGCCTTGTGCTGGCTAGCTAACTTGAAGGACCCTTCAGGTCGTCTCGCACGATGGAGTCTGAGACTTCAAGAATTCGACATCACCGTCGTTTACAAGTCCGGACGAAAGCACTCTGACGCCGACTGCCTGTCCCGTGCCCCCCGTTGATCCACCGCCGCAGGACGACGAAGATGGTGACTATTTCTTGGGAACTTTAAGCGTTGATGACTTCGCCGAACGACAGCGCGCCGATCCGGAACTCAAGGGCCTTATAGAATACCTCGAGGGCAAGGCCACCGTGGCTCCGAAGGTATTCAGACGAGGACTGGAGTCGTTTTTCTTGCGGAACGGCGTTCTTCTAAAGAAAAACTTCTCGCCACGTCGGGCCGACTCCCTCCTCGTGGTACCTTCAGCGTTCCGTCCAGAAGTTCTGGATGCTCTGCATGACGACCCGACGGCTGGACACCTTGGATTTTCCCGCACGCTGGCGAGGATACAAGAAAAGTACTACTGGCCTCGCCTCACTGCCGACGTCACCCACTACGTGAAGACTTGCCGAGATTGTCAGCGACGGAAGACACCACCCACTAGGCCAGCCGGACTTCTGCAACCTATCGAGCCACCTCGCCGACCGTTCCAGCAAATCGGCATGGACTTACTGGGGCCGTTCCCGACGTCGAATTCCGGAAACAAATGGATCGTCGTGGCAACGGACTACCTCACCCGCTACGCCGAGACAAGGGCCCTGCCCAAGGGCAGTGCCACCGAGGTAGCAAAGTTCTTCGTCGAGAACATCGTACTGCGTCATGGCGCCCCAGAGGTCCTCATTACCGACAGAGGTACGGCCTTTACGGCGGACCTAACTCAGGCAATCCTGAGGTACAGCCAAACAAGTCACCGCCGGACCACCGCCTACCACCCACAGACCAACGGCCTGACCGAGCGTCTAAATAAGACCATCGCCGACATGCTGGCCATGTACGTCGACGTCGAACACAAGACGTGGGACGCCATCCTTCCGTACGTGACCTTCGCATACAACACGGCCTTGCAAGAAACGACGCAGATGACGCCATACAAGTTGGTCTACGGAAGGAGCCCGGCAACGACGCTCGACGCCATGTTACCGAACGTGACCGACGAGGAAAACATCGACGTGACCGCCTACCTACAGCGCGCCGAAGAAGCACGACAGCTCGCCCGCCTGCGGATCAAGAATCAACAGGCGACCGATAGCCGCCGCTACAATCTTCGACGACGCTTCGTGGAATACCAGCCCGGCGATCGTGTTTGGGTGTGGACGCCGATAGGCCGACGCGGACTAAGTGAAAAACTTCTGCGACGCTACTTCGGACCGTACAGGGTACTTAGACGTCTCGGCACACTCGACTACGAGGTTGTCCCCGACGGCATTACGAACTCTCAACGGCGCCGTGCGCGACCTGAAGTCGTCCATGTTGTGCGCCTCAAGCCGTTTTACGCGCGTTAGTGAACCTGAGGACTCTACTTTTTTCATTGGACTTTCTTGCTTGTGCTTATTGTTTATTGTGCTTTCTTGATTTATTTATTCTTGCATGCATTTTCCCCCGTGTTCTGTTTTAAGCATCGGGACGATGCTTTTTCAGAGGGGGGGCATTGCCACGCGCGTTTCTTTCACTGTATTCGGTTTCCGCCCACAAAGACTATCAGCAGTACTCGGCGCAGACCGCGCCTTATTGTTCCAGAAGCTTCTCGCTTGTAGTAGATCGTTCTGTTAAGATTGCACGCAAGACGCTAACACTCAAGATTATTCCAGAGCTTCCGCGACGACTAGTGATAAGGCTAGAATGTTCGACGCGTGCGTTATAAAAGCCGGCGCGTTCCAGCGATGTACAGTTTGATCGACGGCCGACGCTTTGTTCGCCGCTATCACTGCCAGTGTGTAGTGCTGTAGCCTGACCTTCAGTTTTCCGGCCACACGTTCGGCCTAATAAAGAGTTTCTTCTTTGACACGCCGACTGTAGCCTTCGTCGACGTCACGACCACGTGACAATAGTGTCGCCCACTGATCTCCACTAGGAGCAGCTGGATGGCGCATCGAGCGCGCGCGGGTCAGGCCACCGGAAGCCGCCGTTGGTGTCCCGGAAGCGAGCGCGCGACCACTCGTTTGCTGTTGGCGGACCAGCGTTTCTTTTCTTTATTTTGAAACAATGCCTCCCTGTGGCGCTGCAAATTGCTCAAGTTGACTAGGAACGTCTTCAAGGAAGACGTTTCACGAGTGGGCACTCGGAAATCGCATCAAGTTTTGCTCGTTTTACTAGGAAAAAAGCCACGATATATGATCAGTTGGTAGTGGGAATCGCCTGTATTTTTGTGAGCTCCCCGCAAAAAAACGAACTTGAAGGGCAGGCTGAGCGTAATCCTTCGTTGTCACCATACGTTAGCAACATAGTTGGTTACATCGGAGGGAACACAGCGCAAAAGAAGACGGGGACAAGGAAGAACGACGCACACACAGCGCTGCCGGAGGACGATTCAAACAGGTGTGTCTCAGAAGGTGTTGACATTTTGTTCCGCCAAAAACCACGTCGTAGTGCCGTTCAGACCAGGTCTGTAGCCTCCTTCTTGAAGGCGTAATTAGTGTTCCCTCCGATGTATAACCAACACGCCCAAGCTTCCATACATAGTTGGTTACATTGCAGGCGTTGTGCGTCTGAATCTGCGGTGGCGAATCCCCTAAAAGTTACTCTAGGACGCTGGCGCGCGGGCACACTGACACCAGGTATAGCCCGAAATCGGGCTTTTAAATTGCTTTTGAAAATTTCGTTCATTGCCAGATCGTAATTTTAACTGAAACACAAACACTGCAACAAAAAAAAAAAAACGAAAAAAAAAAGTTTCACCGGGTGGGGCTCGGACCCACTCCCTTCGTCGTACATTGAATTACGAAGCCGACACGCTACCGCTAAGCCACCCTTTCGAGGAGGCGCCGATGTTTTTTAGCTTGTACTATACTATGGTGGCCGTGGCCTCTCCTTTGATAAGCTGTTTAGAAATGAAGATTTCAGTCTCTCTGTGTGCGCGACAACCTAAATGAAGATAGATAGTTCGTTTGTTATGTGTTGCCCTGAATCAGAACGTCCATTTGGCACGTTTTGTCGCAACACATGTCAGCTACCGCAGAGGTGAGCGGCATTCGCACTGATTCGCTACGCAGTTAGCCATATCTACGTCGAAAACATCGTACAACACTTCAGTTGGAACGTTGGGGAATAAACAGTCTTGAGGTATTGCTCTCGTGTCCGTCATCCTCTGTCGGGATACCGAGACCTCACGTTGTGCCCGGTCGCTCGTAGTCACAGCGCCAAACAGAAGTCCGTCAGATTTCGCGAAGTAAAACCGTGGTCCCATTGACAAAAATGATATTCTATGGATGTCCTTAGCACGTCCCCGACTGGATTTCGGATATCCGCTGCATCTCCGAAACAACACCGGCGGACATCCCTTGCAAGTCAGTTTGGCCGCTCTTTCCTGATCCGACGGTTATCCCTAGCAAGTCCCGTGGGACACACTGCGTACCTGACCAGGACATTAAGGGATCTCTTTTGTGCAGGGTGTTTTCTATAAGAAGTCTTCATAAGTCTTTTTTACACTCTAAAAGTGGCAGTAAGCACTGAAATTGCTAGAATTACACTTTTTGGACTAAAGTACAGGCCCAAATTGTTGTACCGAGGTGTATTTCTGATATGATCGAAGTACTCAATACAATTAGCACCTGAAAGCAAAGAAAAACTACGCATGCTTCAAACTGCTGAAATTTTAGCAATTAAATGAAATTCGACAGATGGCAACATTATAATACCTAAATGTCCACTTGTGCAAGAGAAGCTCTGAGCCAACCCTACTGAAAAAATCCGCATGCCGTCATACGGAAAACATACGGATTCCGCATATTTTCCGTATAAAATATATGGATTTTGTACGGACGTATACGGATGTTTACGGAAATTGTAAGGAACATACGGAAGTATCATATGGTACATAAGGAATTCCTTATGGGCGTACGGATGTAGCCTTAAGGAACATGCGGATGGCGTATCTGTTATACGGATAGACTCATACGGCGATGCGGAATATACGGAAAATATGATACGGAACATGCGGAAACCGCATGAGATGCGGAAAGAACAAACGGAATCCGTATGCGCTATGCGGAAAGATCCACGTGGCAATAAGTAGTATACGGAAAGCATGGTGTTCTACCTGAACCCATGACCACAGGCGAGTGCACGGGGGGGGGGGGGGGGGGGGTTCCCTCTTGTCAGCTAAGAGGGAGGGGCCTCCCTCCCCTCCTCTATACTTTCTGTGCCCGTCAAATGCTCCCTCGGCGACCGTCGTCTTTCCCTCTCACCCACCATGGTATTACGTTACATTCCACCGCGCCGCGCCGCCACCTACGTTGGGCTTGTCTTTCGTGGCTTGAGGCGCTCCTGCCAGTGTATCGCACGCTGACGCGTCTAAGCAATTGCGCTTGCGACGTTTCCTTGCTGCTGCGATTCTTTACTGATATACCCGTGCAGTGCCGCGTGATTTGCAGTGCCGCGTGAGATCTGCTGCTGTTTCTACATTCTCGTCATATCTGGCATGGTCAATGGCAGCAGTTGTGAACAAGTGCATGTGTTGTGGCGTGTGCCAGGGTGTCGTGTCATCTGACCGTGTGCATTGATTATGCTTATTCTGATTGGTGTGTGCCCGGGTGTCGTGTCGCCTGACAGTGCGCATTGTTTATGCTTACTCTGCATGTGACAACTGCCACTGTTTCTACATTCTCGACACATGGAGCATAACCAGTGGTGGCAGACGTGAACAAGTGTGTGTGTGGTGGTGTGTGCCAGGGTGTCGTCTTGTCTGACAGTGCGTATTCTTTTTTGCGTGGTGCACGCGAGGGTGTTGTCATCTGACAGTGCACATCGTTTAGGCTTATTCTGCGCGTACATGTGCAGAATAAATATTACTCAGTTTACTTTGATCTCTCGATTAAGCTGTCCTCCAACAAGTTCTGACTTAATGGAAGACCTTGTCTGCATTGTATGGACTCGCTAAACCAAAATCACTATGGTATTATGGCATCCATAATACCAGATTTCCGTATAAATGGAAGCCGTATATACGGATGATACGGATCTGTATAATCCATATATATGGATTATGCGGATATGGATTATGCGGATCCGTATCATGCGGATCCGTACCATGCGGATCCGTATCATGCGGATCCATACCATGCGGATCCGTAATACCATAATTCCGTATGTACGGATCCGTATCTTCCGTACATACGAATTTTTTCACTAGGGAAGTGTATTGCAAACACAAACATTTTTATTTAAGACCAAAGTTGTTGGAAAGAACACATATATTGCGCACTGTGACTGGACATATTTCACATCTTGCCCATTGAAGCAAGAAATGATTGAAAAAAAGAATAGCTTTCCTCAGATTAAAATAAAAGATACAAGTGCAAGACGTATGTGCCATATGGAGGCTTTCATTCTACCTGCACAAAACTTTCAAAAATGTAAATTGCACACTGACTAGCCACTGCACATCTGTAAGGTGTTATGTGCACATTGTTGTTATGGTGGCTGACGACGATCAAGAATCCTAAGTGAACAGTTTTGCAACGGGTTGGAGGCTTTCAACGATTGACTCGTTACGCAAATCGCTTTGTGCGACGCCTGGTCGCGATTTCGCTCTTCTAAAACGATCTACAACATTCATACGATTCCTTAACATAATGCCTGTGCACAGTACGTTTGCAGTGGAGTTTCAAGCACGGGCGTAGCTCTGCGGTAGAACACTGGGCTGCCACGCAAAGGTCCCGGGTTCGAATCCCATTCTATCATGGGTATTTTCATTTCGTTTTTTTTCTTGCGATAGCGGTTATGGACACCGGCGGCGGACAACTACAGCGCCCGAATCGGCCCTTGTTGTGATCTCATAACAGCTTTCGCTGTAAAAAAGATACAGTCAAGAGCAAGACGTACAAGGCTTTCATATTCTACCTGCACAAAACATTCATAAAAATCAAATCGGCACTGAATAGCATCTCATTCTTAAAGGCAACTCAGTGTTTTGACATCGATGATTCTCACGTGTATGACACCAAAGGTGCTACTTCCAGTGATCTTAAAAAGCTAACTTGTTCTTGTTACATTACTTGCTTTTGCTAGCAACAGCAAACATTAAGTTGTAGGCAAGAAATAGCAAATTAATACAAAGTTTGAGTAGTGAAGGTAACGTAAGTAGCTGAATACATAACCAACCAAAGCGTAATATTCAATGTTGCTGACTGTAGAGACCACAATGCATTATTATGCTGAAAGGCTGCTCTCAAAATGGTCTACTAAGAAAGCACCTGTCACAGGAGCTTCAGAATAAATTTCTTTCACACTAACAGACTTGATGAAACAGTCTCTCAGTGGGTTGAGGTGCTATCAATAGATACACAGCAGGCACTCTCGTCACTGATGTCCAGTCATGGCAGCACAAATAAAAGGTGGGGCCACAGACATAAATAGCAGGTGCTTCTTTCCTTCTCTTCTCAAAACAAAACTCTATAAACATTAACAAGAATTAGCTGCCTGCAAGAAAAAAATCTCTAAAAGAAGACGGCATTGCACATGAAACTTGATAGCACAGCTGCAGGTCTCTTCGTGTTGCAAAAAGTGAAAGCGTGTGTGCGAGACTGTGCAGTACAAAAAAAAGTCATATACATATAAAGTGAAATTGAAAATTGCACATAGAAGAATTATGTATCGGCGAGTGCAGCAGATACAAAAAAAGAAAAAAAGGGAACCTGTGCAATATTTATTGACACAGTACATGACACGTCGTTACAAGTGTCCTAATCAATTGGGTCATGACATTGAAAGTTTAAAAATTTATTGATTACAACATTGGGCTGGGGTCAAAAAGCCTGTTCATGGGCTGGACTAGGATTTAGTTTGGACAGGAAAATAGCTGAATAAATATTTAAAAATATGCAAACACTGAAAGCTTCAAATAAGATTCAATCAATTTTGGGAATCAATGGGTTCTTCAATAGATGCCTCCATGTCCTCTTGTTGCCTTGGAGGTGACCTGTTAAATTAAGAGGTTACCTTTAAGCAAACTCATGAGAGCCAACAAAAAAAGCCTACAATAAAGTGCTATTTTATAACTATACACACGCCATACACAGAAAGGTGGTCAGAGAAAGTAAAAATTGTTGAAAGTAACTGAAAACAACAAAATGCAAGCTGGCTTAATCTTAAACATGCAGAAAGCAAAGTTCTCTACACAACACCATATTCCCACACGGTGCGCATCGGCTCAGACAGCTAAGGTGTTCTGCCACTGAACACGATATAGCGGGATGTAATTACAGCTTGGAAGCCACATTTTGATGGAGGCACGTCGTAATGAAGGCTCTGGAAAATTTTGACCACTTGGTCTGCTTTAACCTGCACTGACATCGCACAGTACACAGGCCTCTAGCATTTCTCTTTATCGAAATGCGACTACCGCGGCCAGGACCGCACCCGCGACCTTCGGGTCAGCAGCCAAGTACCGTAACCGCTACACCATCACGGCGGACAGGCATAATACCATTACGCCTGTGTACTTGCGTTGTAAAGCATTTCATACTACCCCAGGGAGTCCACTATGGCCCATAATTCATGAGGGTTCTACCCAATTAAAACTCAAGAATATACCGTATTTACTCGCGTAATGAACGCACTCGCATAATAAACGCACCCCCCAACTTTAGTCGTCAAAATTGGGATTTTTTTTTTCTCCCGCCTAATAAACGCACCCCCTACTTTCATCCGCTGCAGTCACGCGAACCGATGCGCGGCGCATCCTCACCCGTTGATCTTTTTTTTATTATGCCGACCCCCCCTTCGGGTCGCTTCCTCCCCCCCACCCAGTAGCGTAGCCAGGGGGTGGCACACCGGGCACGTTCCCCCCCCCCCCCCCGAAATTTTTTTTCGCCATGACATACATACCGAAAAATGGCCATTTCAAGGAGGTGCCCTCCCCGAAATCAAGGAGGTGCCCCCCCCCCCCCCCCCCCCGAAAAAAAATTTCTGGCAACGCCCCTGCCCCCACCCCTCCGCCCGCGGCCGCTTCTTTGGTTTTCTTTCTATCTGTGCGCGGCACGTTGCCTCTCTATTTGAATTATCCGTGCGCCACAGCGGAATTCACGAACGATGCGAGTGTAGAGGCATCGCGGCTCACGGCACACAGCGAGCGAAGGTCACGAAACCGCCCGCGCGGCCCGCGCCAACCTACGGTCGCTTCCTGCAAATACGAAACCTGAAAGGCTTAACCACATGCACGCGATTTTCCAGCGACGAGCGACAGGATTTGCAATCGCGAAGGGCCATCCGTCGCCGTCGCAGGTTTTTGGAAAACCAGAAAAAAGCGCTTGTTGCCCAGAAAAGAGCGTGACGATTTCCGTAACATGGCAGCACCCCCGATCCTCGCTTCGGTTGCAATTTGCTGTTCATGCTTGTTATCCGTGCATACTTCAAGGAAAGTAAGATGTAGGCTACCTTCTTTACAGTCACATCTCACGCGGAAAGCGAGGCAGCGGCCGTATTTTGTCGTGCCATCGCGCGGCTAGCTGCGACACCTTCTCTAACATGGCGCCGAAACGAACGGGCCAACGAAACACCTGCAAGTATCCCATTTTTGGGCATCGAAAATGCTCTACAGCAAGTTCGAAGACTATGAACTTACCTCTATTGCAGCTCTGCGAGCTTGCACAACTCTCGAGGTCCATAGCGCCGCTGAACAGTCGTCGACAAACCCAGCTACGGCCACACAATACCGACACAGGCCATGAAAGCGGTACAAATGGCGCGCGAAAAGTCGGCGTGTTGCTTAGAATAAAAGGCGAAACAACACACCTATAAGATAATTATGCTAAAATTTAACAAACTAAAGTTCAGATATTGTATTTCAAAACAAAAAAAATAGTATATTTAATGACCTAAATCAAGTAACGTTAATTTTTTTTTCATTGTTTCAGGTTTTGAAAACTTTGAAATGGCGCGGGGTTTAAAGAGACAAAGCTGATGAGGAATTGCTGTCGTTCATTAACGCACACATCTCTCCCGTTTCTAGGACGTGAAATTTCGAATAAATTCGTAACTTTTATGCAGAAAATACGACATCATTTCATTACTCTTTAATTATTGCTATATTATTTATTTTTTACAAGCATGTTTTTGCTTCACTCGATGACTGAGCGAAGCAAAAATACGTAACTAGAATAGTTTCATTTTATGCGCGATTGGCGCCCAGCCATGGTCAACATTACCAAAGGAGATTGAGAACACAAAATACTCATGCAATAAGTTCTTTATAGACGTCCTAGACAGGATATTCTTAGGATATCCTTTGTGGGACATATTTACACTGGATGTCCGACTGCTATCTCCTGCAAGTCCGTTGATGTCCACGGATGTTCGGAGTTGTTTCGGATGTCCAGCGGATCATGTGTTTTCATTGGGGTGGTAGAGACGCCACAACCTTCAATAAAAAAGGGAGAGTAATGCTGCAGCAATTCCTAGGGTCACCCAGGCGCCTGCTGTGCCTGCTGGGCCCGGCTGCTGTGCTTCAACACAGCGCGCTAATCCGTTCATGTTCGCCATGCAGGTGTCACTTCGCGTGATCGTCCACGGTTTGCTTCCTGCCCTGGCTGCTGCTTCTACGGATATCTCCCAACCGCATCTTTCCTGGCACGTCAACAATAATGACACTGCTTTCTGCCATCCGATGGATTCTTGCATCACACCCAAGTCACCGGCACTGTGGCTGTATCCGGCTGCTCACCTGAACTGCACCCCGTCACCCCTGGCGGCATCACTCGATGTGCAGCTGGAATACCGACTGCCACCGACATCAACTCGCCAAGATAAAAAGGAGAGGGCGCGGCCGGAGGCGCTTTGTGGGCCCGGCTGCTGTGCTTCAACACAGCACGCTAATCCGTTCATGTTCGCCATGCAGGTGTCACTTCGCGTGATCGTCCACGTTTTGCTTCCTGCCCTGGCTGCTGCTTCTACGGATATCTCCCAACCGCATCTTTCCTGGCACGTCAACAATAATGACACTGCTTTCTGCCATCCGATGGATTCTTGCATCACACCCAAGTCACCGGCACTGTGGCTGTATCCGGCTGCTCACCTGAACTGCACCCCGTCACCCCTGGCGGCATCACTCGATGTGCAGCTGGAATACCGACTGCCACCGACATCAACTCGCCAAGATAAAAAGGAGAGGGCGCGGCCGGAGGCGCTTTGTGGGCCCGGCTGCTGTGCTTCAACACAGCACGCTAATCCGTTCATGTTCGCCATGCAGGTGTCACTTCGCGTGATCGTCCACGTTTTGCTTCCTGCCCTGGCTGCTGCTTCTACGGATATCTCCCAACCGCATCTTTCCTGGCACGTCAACAATAATGACACTGCTTTCTGCCATCCGATGGATTCTTGCATCACACCCAAGTCACCGGCACTGTGGCTGTATCCGGCTGCTCACCTGAACTGCACCCCGTCACCCCTGGCGGCATCACTCGATGTGCAGCTGGAATACCGACTGCCACCGACATCAACTCGCCAAGATAAAAAGGAGAGGGCGCGGCCGGAGGCGCTTTGTGGGCCCGGCTGCTGTGCTTCAACACAGCACGCTAATCCGTCCATGCAGGTTAGTAAAGCACACAGTCTTTTTTCAAAGCGGTCAAGTAACTACTTCCTGCTGCAGCTGCCGAGCCCACATTGCTGCTTTTCCATTGTTGTTCAGTGCTGCGATGTTGCCCATTCATTGCTGTTGTTGTTGACGGGTGATATCGAAACTAACCCTGATAATCAAGCTGTATTGAATGAACTTAAGAAATTATCTGCAGGTCAATCGCAACTAATCACGGAGATTAAAGACCTGGAGTCTCAGATAAATACAACCGACAAAGCAATAGCTGGTCTGAGCGAGCGTATGACTAATCTCGAAAACCTAGCCCTCCTGCGTTCCGATATAGAAAATATGCAAGGTGTTGCTGCTTGCGCAGCACAGACAATCCAGAGGCTAGAAACGCGCATTGATGATGCCGAAAACCATTCCCGGCGTAACAATCTACTTTTTTACGGTATTCCTGAGTCTTCAGGATCAGAGTCGTTCGCGCTTTCGGAGAATATCATCATAGATCACTGTAACAAACACCTGAACATTGCGCTGGATGCGAAAGAAATCGAGCGCGCTCATCGCCTGGGTAATCGTACAACTGGTCGTAACCGCCCCATAATAGTTAAATTCACGTTTCACAAAACCAAAGAACAGGTCCTTTCTAACGGGCGCAAATTTAAAGGGACAGGCTTCAGCGTTGGCGAAGACTTCACACGTAATGTCCAAACTGCCCGCAAACACCTAATTGCTTTTGCAAAAACCCAATCTGCCCCCCTACTCCCTGCGCTTCAAAACTCTGTTCATGGGTAATAAGCGCTATGCTTGTGATGAGCGCACAAAGAGTGTAAAAGATTTGCTATAGCAGTTGCCTCGCTGCAAGGAACGCCCCCGCGCTACGGTATCGGAACGAGCTAACCTTTGCTTTTCTGTAATCTATGCCAACGCACCAAGTTTCGTCCCTAAACGTGATATTCTGCCTAATATCGTATTGTCGTCTAGCAGTAATTTACTAATAATAACTGAAACCTGGTTGACTGGTGATATTACCGATACCGAGGTTCTTGCAGACCTGCCGAACTTCTGTCTTTATCGGAAGGATCGCAAGGCCTCACGAGGTGGTGGTGTGCTTATTGCCGTGCATCAGAGTTTATCTTGCTCTCTTGTTTCCATTGAAACTAACTTGGAAATGATATGGTTAATCTGTCGCGCCTCACCGCAGATAGTTCTCTTGGGCGTATGCTACAGGCCACCGCATAACATTCCTGATTTCGCACGTGAGCTTAATAACATCTTGAGCGAATTTAGCAAAAAACACCCCAATGCTGATATCCTGCTTTTTGGGGATTTTAATTTCCCGCAAATAAACTGGAATAACGATGCCGCTTTAATCACAAGGAATGATGCCGCCATAGATTTTGTTAATGTGTGCCATAATCTCAGTCTGACTCAACTTGTCTTAGAGCCCACGCGGGTTACAAAAGACACCTCTAGTATACTTGATCTTATACTAACCAGCCGCCCCGGCAGTCTATCATCATTAACTTACCTCCGCCAAGTAAGCGATCATAAAGTAATACATGCCGTCTTCACCTTCCAACCGATACGAAAGCTACAGTCGAACAAAACGATACGTCTATACGACAAAGGGAATTACGAAGCAATTAACAATGAGCTCGGCGACTTCTTTTCTACATTCGAGGCATTATTCCCAACGCGCACACTTCAGGAGAACTGGATACTATTTCGAGACAAAATGAACGAACTCGTAAACAAATACATTCCAAGACTAACAATACACACGAATCAAAATAAGCCATGGTTCACGAGAGCTCTAAAGACTCTTGAAAATAAAAAGAAGCGTCGCTTCCGTTTAGCCACGCGTCTTGGAAGCACCGAGGCATGGTCAAATTACTACTTGGCGGAGAACGACTACTTGACTGCTGTTCGCACTGCTAAAAAAACATTTTTTAACATTGACCTGCCCCGGCTACTTACTCGTAATCCTCGGCAGTTCTGGCGTGTTTTAAATCCCCAGGAAACCCGCTCTATCAGTCTAACGAATGCAGAAGGAGCAACAGCCTCGGATGCCGAGTGCGCCGATATATTTAATGCAGCATTTTTTTCCGTGTTCACAAAAGAAACTACCACCCCAATCGATCCGCTGCTTACTAGCATACCATCGCATATGCCACCCGTTATGTTTTCTTCTGATGGTATACTGTCAATCATTGAAAAAAGCAAATTGTGTACTTCTTCGGGTGTAGACGAAATCAACACCAAAATGCTATTGAATACTAAACACATATCTTCAGCATGTCTCACCCTATTGTTTTCTGAGTCATTATCTACAGGTACCTTACCATGTGATTGGAAAGTGGGAAAGGTCGTTCCAGTCTTCAAAGCAGGTAACAAAGACTCCCCCTTAAACTACCGCCCCATTTCTTTAACTAGTGTCCCTTGCAAAATCATGGAACATGTCATATACTCGCACATCATGGCCTTCTTAGATTCAGTAAATTTCTTTCATCCTTCTCAACACGGCTTTCGTAAGGGACTTTCTTGTGAAACACAGCTAGCAATTTTCCTTCATGATCTCCATGTTAATCTTGATAACAACATTCAAACAGATGTCATCTTTCTAGACTACTCAAAAGCTTTTGACACAGTACCTCATAAACGTTTACTAATGAAATTATCGCTGTTGAACTTAGATGCTCACGTAATACAATGGATAAAAGAATTCCTAACTAACCGTTCTCAGTTTGTCCTTGTAAATAACCACTCATCCAAGCCCCTTCCCGTCACGTCAGGCGTCCCCCAAGGCTCAGTATTAGGACCACTTCTTTTCCTCATATATATTAACGATCTACCACAGCATGTGTCTTGTCCTATTCGTATGTTCGCTGACGATTGTGTAATTTATCATCCTGTAACTAACACTTCAGATCAAGAATTTCTGCAGAACGACCTTGATAACGTACATAACTGGTGCACTCGTTGGCAAATGGCTCTAAACCCCAAAAAATGTAAACTTATTTCAGTTTCCCGCAGACGCAATCCATTTCTTTCTACTTACATAATCGCAAACGTCCCCGTCGAATCAGTTCTAACGTATAAATATTTAGGCGTAACTCTATCTCATGACCTTTCCTGGATTATGCATGCGACTAACGTCATTTCATCAGCAAACAGGACCTTAGGATTTATGAAACGTCACCTCCGTCATGCGCCGCAGCAAGTCAAACTTCTCGCGTACAAATCATTTATCAGACCACAACTAGAATATGCCGCTGCCATCTGGAACCCTCACCAAGCATATATCATCAATGCACTTGAATCCGTTCAGAATCGCGCCACAAGATTCATCCATTCTTCATATTCATATGACGTCAGCATTTCTCTCTTAAAAGCAGAATCAAGCTTGTCATCCCTCGTTTTTCGTCGTCGCGCTCTCTCTTTTTCATAAATTCTTTTACAGCTCTCTGAACTGTCCACCTTACATCTCGCCATCATCCTCACGCACGTCTCAGCGCACTGGCCATCAACTGCAAGTAACCCGTCCTCGAACACGAACCGTAACATTTCAAGCCTCATTTTTTCCTCGGGCTGCCAGAGACTGGAACGACCTGCCTCACCATGCTGCTTCCGTATCAAATCATTCCGAATTTCTGGACATGTTGCAAACCTGTATCACGCCATAACACCCGTTTTTTTGTACGAATATGTTAACCACCCCTTATGTAATACCCCGAACGGCGTCTTTAAGGTAATAAAATGAAATGAAATGAAATGAAAAGAGGTCTCTGGAAGCTCTGATTTCTTGAGTCAACTATGACCGAGCTCTCAGGACACCTCTAAAGCTACAAGCAGATCTGCACAAGGACATGCTAGCTGCTGAGTCCAACCAATTCATGCTTCGCGTGAAATTCATAATTGTATCGCAGATCAAGATTAGGGTTCATCACAATACAAATACATCGAGTAGGCAAATTACAAAACCACTGGATCAGCCATACGTAAGCATTTCGCGAAACTGATCATTTTGAGTCATCAGTAAAAAAAATGCGCGGATATCGACGTCACTCTACCAAATAAACAAACGAGCTGTTCTGTTGTGACGCTATTCCGGTTTCTTGAGCACGTCTAGGATAATCGGATGGACTCACTTCTACGCACATCACGATCAGCAGTCACAAAACCACGACGTCAAGAGTAAATGTCTACGACATAAAGGCGCACTTCGATGAAGACGTCGGGTTTATGTGAACATATTTTCATCTTAAAAAGTTCATTTACCCTACATTTGTTTGCATCGATGGCTACAATATGCTCCCTTGTCTTGCAATTGACCGCGAAAAACGTGATATTCAGAAAACGCCAAGGAATACGATCACAAAAGCCGCTCAGCGCGCCTAGAAAAGCGCAGCAGACGGCCGCTTCCGGGACAGACAAGGGAACTTCCGGTGGCTTCACAAGCTCGCGCCTCGGGTAGCGGCGATGCGCGGTGTGTAAGTGGTTATTAATGGAAAGTGGAAGAGAAAAGTGCCAGCTCGTAACTGTCTCTCTTAACTGAGGTCACCTCAACAAGCTGGCACAGGGAGGGGGGGGAATGGGGAATGAAAGATCGAGGTAGAGAGAGTAAAAAAAAATTAAAAAAAAAAATAATAGAGAGATAAAAATTCGCCCTGATTCCGCGTCCGAAAACCGTGACAGCGCGAGCCTCACGCAATGCGCAGCCGTCGGGAAAAGCCGCCGAGAAGGCCGGAGGTAAACAGTGATGTGCGCGGCGGATGTAAACAACCGACAAGAAGAAGAAAAAGAGGTCTTCCGCACTCACGTAGTAAGTCCGGCCGACCTCGCAGTATCCAGCTGGTTAGTCCTGACCGGTGGCGTCGTGAGCGGCGAGAGCCGCGGCACACATCTCACGAGCAGGACAGTCAGTTGGGACGAGCGTCAGCACCGCACGAAGCGCCGCAGCAAGTGCAGCGAGCACGGCGTCCCTCGGGTCGTCGGCGGTAGCCGGCGCACTCGGTGGAGGCGATGGAGCCGTCGCCGAGCTGGTCCGGGTGTTGCCGGCGAGCGCGTCCCGAAAGGAGCGGCCGTTTTCGACGACCGCGCTGCCCCGCTTGTTGTTGTTGCGCACAGCGGTCCTGGCTTGATCCAGAGCTTGGCGGCGCGTCACGGGGCCATCCGAGGAGGCGATGATGACGGCGGCCTTGCGCTGGATCTGCCAGGAGGGGCAACGCGGCTCGTTTGCTCGATGGCTGCCGCCGCAATTAATGCAGCGTGGGCGCTCTGCTGGGCACGGTCCCGAGGCGTGGTTGGCGCCGCATTGAAGACAGCGCTCGTCGCGGGCGCAGGTGGACGTGGCGTGCCCGTAGCGGCCGCATCGGGAGCACTGGAGGGGCCGCGGCAGGCGCGGACGAACTCGGCGGGCCTGCTTGAACAGCAACACCTCTGAGGGGACGGCAGTGCCCTCGAAGGTCACGGTGAGGCACGATCCACGGCGCGAGCAGGAGACGACCGGGACACTCGTCGAGATGTTCTTGGCGAGGTCCTCGATGGAAATGGTCGCGTCAACGCCGTAAATCGTGCCGACACAGGTGTTGCCAAGCAGGCGTTTAGCCCGCACCTTCACCTCGCATATCACTGCCACCAGAAGCAGCGGCGACAAGTCCGATGTGGGGTGCGTGTCAACCGCAACCAAATTCCGCTTGTAGTTGACGCGGACGCGTCGGGTTGCGGGAAATTCGGCGAGGTAAGCCGCGATCGCATCCCTCGACACGGCCAGAAAGTGCGCCTTCTTACCGACCGGTCGGAAGAGCAGCGTGTCTCCCGTGGTGTTTTCGGGCGTCACGACTTGGGTGTGCTCGTGTTGCGATGGGCGAGGAGGGGTGTTTGTATACACCGAGGGCTCGTGCATCGGAGTGGTCGCAGTTGAGGCCGGTGTAGGTGGCTCTACGACGGTGGGTTCGGGCGCCGTGTCAGCAGCGGCCGGGGAGTGAGGGAGAGGGGTGGATGGAGTGGTCGGGCGAGGCGAAGCTTCCTCGCTGGATGCGCCCGGGAGCGCTAGTATGTCGGGGGGCAGATAATGACGCCTCCCTTGCTTTTTCTTTGAGCCAGGTGCCGATGGATGCAATGGCTTGGTGCTCCATCTGTTCTTCTGGTGTCCTGCTCGAACCAGCCGCGACTGCGGTGTTTACTGACGCCGCCGTGGCTTCTGCTGGGCTGGCGCCTGTGGTTGTAGCTGCCACAGAGGTAGCTGCCGATTTGGCTAGTCGGGAGGGGGGCCTTCTTTTTCTTTTTTGCCACCTTTGATTTCCCTTTTTTGGTTTGCGAATGGCTGCTTCGTCTGTTTGTGTCTGCTGCTGCTGCTGTTCATTGACACGCCCTGCTTGCTCAGTGGCCGCCTTTGCGAGTCTTTGAAGGTTTTCGCGGGAGACCCGCGTGTGGTGAGCAGCCAATATGGCCGCGTCCTGTTTGTAAAAGTCCTGAAGGACCTTCTCCGTATGCGACATCTTTTAGCCCTTAAAGGGCTGCGCGCAAGGCGCGAGGTCACGGTAGAAGAGAAGAGGTGGTAAACTGCACGCGCGAAGGCGCGCAGTTGGGGGAAAAAAAAGAAAAACAGGAGCGAAAAGAAAACGTGTCCTCCAGGTGAAATATCCAACAGCTCTCGCGGCGATGCGCCGTCCAGCCTTTTTATGGAGGTGAGTGGTGTCACGCCGAAGAGTGGCGGCGGACGTCGTGACAGCGCCACCTACAGAACCGCGGCCGAACTGCCGCGTCGGAGCGGCAGACGCGGGGAGCGTCGTCTGCTTGCGCGCCGCTGCTTGGTGCTTGAGCGCCACCCTTGCATCTCATGGAACTGTCAACAATCGCTGGAGCGGATCGCTTTAACTTATTCACCAATCCGTGCGTGCTTTCCGTACGCTTTTAGTTTTCTTCAATTTATTCACATTCGCATGCTAGGGCGAAAGTTTTATTTGTGGGAAACTGACGTGCTATATTCGCTCATAACGAAACAGATGCCATGGACTCCAGAAGCGAGATTAACGGGGGTTGGTGCTTATTGCCTGGGGAAATGATTTTCGTAGACATAGTCGCATGCTGTGAGATCGCGATCCACCCGGTCCATAGCTCTCGCAAATTCCTGCAAACGTTCAGGGTCATCTGGAGCTTTGAAGGTGCGAACTTTTTCAGTCCAAGACTTATATCCACTGGTGCAGTTCGGTACAAACATCGTCGCCCCATGTCGACTATTAGTGACCTCTCACACAGTCAACATACATCGTGAATCAGCAGCGCGGGAACTGCCCAACTTACGACGTGTTGTATAGGGTCAAGTGTTGCTCCGGTTCTTTGCAGTATTTTCTTAGCTAATTTCGACAGACGCTTGTGCGACAGCCTTGATGATGACCGAGTTGCCCGTGTTTTTAGATATGTTGATGATTTTCTTGTTCTTCTAAATATTGGTAGGAGTGATTTTATCTTTGACGTCATTGGCAGCATCATGTCAGTGTTTCAATCATGCTGCTCAGCTTTTCGTTTCACTCATGAAGCACCACAAGAAAATTCCATTAGATTCCTAGACTTGACTCTCACTTTTCATTCTCATGGTCACGTGTGCTGGATGTATAGTCCAAGGACTAAAAAGATGCTTTTGCCCTATGATTCCTCCCACTCTAAACTAGTTAAAAGGGCTATCGCCAATTTATGCTTATCTAATGCCGTGGCTAAGAGTTGCACGCATAAAATGCAAGATAGCGTTGTTGAGCAGGAGAATAGGCTTTTGGCGGCAGGCTATCCTAACAGTTTGATCACCACTGTGGCTGAATTTTTGTTTAAGCGCTTTAAAGTTGAAACACAGGAGTGATGCTGATGTTCAAGACCAAAAGCAAAAGAACCTGGTGGTTATGCCATACGTTCATGGTATTTCGCACAGATTGAAAAAAGGTTGCTGCCAGAAACGATATCACATTGGTCTGTTCCGCACCTAGCAAACTCGCAGGTCTTTGTAGGAGAGTTGCGCAGCTCGGCACGCCAAGCAGAACATGCGACGTCAAACATGTAAAAAAATACTGCGGACGTGCCACATGTGTGGTTTATAGCATTCCTTTTGAATTGCGATAGGCAATACATTGGACAATCTGGTCGATGTGTAAACGTCCGTATGCGGGAGCATGCAAATCTTCTACCCTCTGGCACGGGGTGGTAACCTTCCGCTACATTGTAAGCTGTGTGGGTGTACACCACGGTTTGAAAATGTTTCTATTTTAGGCAAGGCTAAGACGCAGCGTGAAAGGGAAATCATTGAGGCGTACCATATTTGGAAGCTTGGTCCGGATAAATGTATAAGTGCAGCTTCTGTGTTTTTGACCAGGAAAGAGTGCGATTTTCTTGAACAGAACTGATTTGCGTAGGTAAGATTGGAGATGTGATTTTTTGTGGGGTGCTTTTGCGCATGCGCTGTACGGATTGAGGAGAAGGCGTTTTCTTCGAAATAAACGTCAGTTGTTAGTAGCCACCTCTGTGTTCACTGTCTCTGCTTCTGCCTCTCAGTTTTCTTCTTTTTTCGACGTTTTAGTGGCCTTTGTCGAATTAAGCATGTACCAACTTGCCCAACAAGCAACACTCTTGAAATCAATCGTACGCTCAAACCGATGTTGGCGGCCTTTGCCGAAAGTCAAAGAGACTGGGCAGACCATTTGAGTGAGCTCGCGTTCGCAACTCAAACATCCGAGAGTCGCTCGACCGGTTTCTTGCCCGCCTTCCTAAATTTTGGAAGCGAGCAGGCAAATCCGGTGGCCAGTGTCATTCAATGCGATCTCGGGGACGAGGAGACGCATGAAGACTCTTCTGCTTACGCGTCAAAACTTCGGGACCGGCTTTGTCGAGCTTTCTGTAAAGCAATGCAAAGTTTGACACCCGCCAGGGCTCAGCAGAAGGCCCAGTATGACCGCAAGCATCGCTACCTAGCATTTGAGGTGGGCGATCTTGTCGTGAAGCGCAAGCACGCTCTTAGGAGGAGGAGAGAGTGGGAAAGGAAAAGACGCAATTTCTGCAGCTCTAGTTGGGAGCACGGCTCAGCGCCTGTAGGGGAATGGGGAGAGGGCATTAAAGATGTGGGAAAGAGAGGAGAAGAAGAGAGAGAAAAAAAACAGAAATGGCGTCCATGACCGAGGACGCGGCCAGTGGCTATTATAGCAGGTTGTCCAGTCCAGTGTGCTCAAGGAAGCGAAGAACCGCCTTGAAGACCTGGGTGTGGTGCCGTGCAGGGAAGAGGAGGTTCCTCTGTGTATCCCCGGGTAGTTCCTGGCGACGGAGTGTGGCGAGCAAGATGGCTCGTTGTGGTTGAAGCGCGGGGCATGCACACAACAGGTGCTCAATGGTTTCGTCCGCCCCGCACGCAGTGCACGCAGGGGACGAGGCTATGCCAAGCCGATGACTCCGGGCAGCAGGCCAGGAGCAGCCGATGCGTAGACGCAGTAGCAGGGACCTCTCCCTCCTGGTGAGACCCCGGTCAGGCAGCCGGGTCGGTGGTTCCATCCTGGCCACACGGTCGTCGGGGTGGCAGCGTAGTAGTAGCCGTCTCAATGTGAGCCTCGAAAAGTCGGAGGCGACCACGGCACGGCACACAGAGACGGTGGAGTGATGCGCTTCTTTCGCCAGTGCGTCTGCCTGCTCATTGCCCTGAATTGCCACATGAGATGGGACCCAGTGCAGAGAAACATCGACGCCACTGGCAAGGAGGGCATGCAGCTTGGTGACGAGCAGTTGCGTCCCGAAGCCTGCCCGTTCTGGTTTCGCCATGGCCAGCAACGCGGCTCTTGAGTCGCACACGAGAGCCACCGGGCACATTGGGGGGGTCTGCCGCCAGGAGGTCAACTGCCAGGTGGAGACCAGCCGTCTCAGCGGCCGTAGAGCAGGCCGCAAAGGGGAGACGACAGGAGGCCGTCCTACCAAGTGCTGGCATTACGCAGGAAGCAGTGGCTGAGCCTGCGTCTGGGAGGACGGAGCCGTCTGTGTAAGCAACAAGCCTTCCATCCAGCTCTTCCTCTAGCTTGGAGGCAGCCGCCTGTTGGAGAGCGCAGGTGGCTGAGCGACACTTGGAGAGTCCTGCCAGACCGGTAATGACGGCCAGTGGTTTCTCCGTTGGTGGAGGAGGAGGTATGGCTGGAGGCACCGGTCCTACAGCTTCCGGGTAGACCTGTAGCAGCTTGCCCATCCGAGATGTTGGTCGGCTTTGCAGCCGGGGCAAGCAGGGGGGCGCCCATCAGGCGCGGGGCTAGCCGATCAATGTGTAGTAGACCGCGTTGCTATAGGAGCAGCGAGAGAGGCCAGACACCCGCTTCTGCCAGGGTGGCTGCTACTTGCGAGGACCGCGGTAGGCCGAGGACACACCGAATGAAGCCCGTATGCAACAGCTCGAGGCGCTCCAGAAGCCGTGGAGGAAGTGCCACCACAGGAAATGCGTACAGAAGCCTAGAAGTTGCTACTGCTGCGTAGAGACGAAGAGCCCAGGATGGCGAGCAGCCCCGGCCGCTGAGGAAGATGCCTTTCACCGCCCTCTGCGCTCTCCGCACCATCCCCATGGCCTCCTTGACGGCAGGGGCCCAGGACAGCCGATGGTCAATGCGAAGCCCCAGGTAGGTCACTGCAGTCTCCCACGGGATCGGGGTGCCCTCGATGGTTAGGCGGGCCACCCTGCTGCGCATACTTGCTCTGGGGTGCACAAGAAGTGCCTTCGTTTTGGCCGGAAAGACGGACAGACCTACGGATGCGATGTGGCCGACCGCTGCGTTCAGTGCAATCTGCAAGACAGGATCGAACAGATCGTAGATTCCTGGTAGGGCCCCAATTCCACAAGGCGACATCGTCAGCGTATATGGAGCAGTGTACCGGGTAGCGCTGGCCGGAAGGAATGACAGCCGGCAGATGCGCCAATGCGATGTTAAATATTGGCGCATCTGCCGGCTGTCATTCCTTCCGGCCAGCGCTACCCGGTACGACGCGACTAAGGGGTTCTCAGCCTCGCTCGCTCCTAAGTGGCTTGGTCAGTATCGAGTGGAGAAAGCTTCGACTCCACTCGCGTACCAGTTGAAAGATCCCCCCTTCGGGAAAACTCAGCCGTGCCCATATCGCAGACCTGAAAGCCTTTGCGTCACGGTCTGACGAGCTTGCGCCAGCGCCTAGTGCCACTTCGCGCAGGCAACGGGGCACACCCGGGGCGGCGGACTGCATTCGGACCTCGCTCCGGTACAATCTTAGGAAGCGGCCACCTTTGTGATTTCTGGCCGGACGGCGGACTCTTTCTTTTTCCCGCATCCGAAGGCCCTCAATTGAAATTCACAGTGCAAACACTCAAAACGCCCCACATAGACAAGACGACACACACGAGCGCTGGCTATCAACTGCTTTATTCCTTCATTCGTCAATGCATATATAAGCCCAAGGCAGCCTTACTGCACATGCGTACACATCAAAAGTTCTAAAAAGGTGAATCGGTGATGATATGGGTGTATTAGATACGTGAAGACAAGAAACGGTATTCAGATGAATGCAGGGACATGTATTGCTGATACAAAGATCATCTTTTTTTGTAATGTGAAAGGCTTCTAAAGCCAGCCGCGCATGCTCATTCTGACTTCTGCCTAAGATCGACGTCTATGCAAATCGCGCTTGACAAGAGTTAATATGGCTTTATCGGCATTCTTGTCAACCTTTTGCGCGTGTTCCCTGAGGCACTCGTTGATGCATCTCCCCGTTTGACTGACGTAGGTCTTACATACGTCAGTCAGCGGGACGGCATAAACCACGCCAACGGCACACGGGACGTAGGAGACACCGTGTCGACTTTCCCGTCCTCCTTTGCTCACACCGCAGGCGTGGGAGCATAGCTTCGAGAGCTTGTTCGGCGCAGACAACGCCACGGACACCATGTCTGCCAGCAACTTTCTTCAGCTGATGGGTGATCCTATGTAGATAAGTAACCCTCACTGGTCTCAACTTGTCGAGTACGGCGTCCGACCTCTTCGTGGATTTTCTTTTCTGAATCATAGACTCAGCAACTGCAGTCAGGAGCGACTTGGGCAAACCTCCTGCCAGAAGTCGGCTTACCTGATTGTCAAAGCTTTCTTGCATCCTGTGAGTGCACGATTTTCCAAGAGCTGATTCCATGGCACACAACGCAATTCCTCTCTTTACAATTTTTGAGTGTGCCGACTTAAAAGGCAAAAGTTCCCTTTTAGTTCGTGGCTGGTAAGACCAACAAACATGTCGTTCACAGAATTCCAGCGTCAGTTCCAAGACTGCAACTTGTTTTCCCGAGGAAGCTCAAAAGTAAAAACAAGACCTTGTCCTAGGTGCTTAAAATCATCTAAAATCCTACTGACTGGTAGGAGGAGCCTAGAGGAATTAAAACCAAAAAATCATCGACATACCTAGAAACATTTAAAACCTTCCTCGTACTAAAAACCACATTCGCCAAAAAATATCTACGAGGTGAGGAGCAAGGCAGAAACCGATAGAAATGCCTTTGCGTTGCGAAAAGAGATGATCTTTGTAGCAGCGATACATACCTGCATTCATCTGAATACCGTTTCTTGTCTTCACGTATCATCACGGATTCACCTTTTTAGAACTTTTGATGTGTACGCATGTGCAGTAAGGCTGCCTTGGGCTTGTATATGCATTGACAAATGAAGGAATAAAGCAGCTGATACTCAGCGCTCGTGTGTGTCATCTTGTCTATGTGGGGTGCTTTGAGTACTTGCGCTGTGAATTTTAATTCAGGAACATGTACCAACTTGGCCCAAATCCAGTTTTATCGAAGGTCCTCAGTTTACCGTGTAGTCTCCGCAGGCCAATGCTCGGAAAGAAGTCGACCCCGCCAGTTCCTGCTAGTTCTTTATTATTTTATTGCGATAGCAATTACATGGACAGTCTCGGCTGCTTTTCGCCGTCGCCGTCATGGCCCGTATATGTATATGTATCTATATATTTATAAAAGCCTAAAAGAAAAATGATTCAGAAAAAAAATGTTTCCGACGCGCGGCATCGAACGAGGGACCTCGCTCAGCAGCGTGCGGCGCTATCCGCTGAGCCACGAAAGCACACGTCCTTTAAAGTTCAAACGGCGAGCTATTTATATACAGCGAGTTTTCAGCGCGTTTTCAGCATTACCGGCGAGATGGCGCAAAGGGCGCGCTCGGCGAGGCCATAGCTCCGCGCCCCACCGGCCCCACTCGTCGCGACGCCCGCGCTCATCCGCTCGCGCCCTTTGGCCCGTGGGGGGGTAGACGCCCGTTCGCCCGTTCACGCGCGCGCTTATCTCACGGTGGGGGAGAATTGAGCTTTCGTCCGCACGATTGCATTGTAGTTACCGAGCGCACGAAGGTCACTTCGCTCGCGGCAGTCCCCCCCGTTTGCGAAAAGAACACGCTTTTCAAACACAGCGAAGTAACAACTGTGACACTTGTTAGTTCGCACTCGCCTGTACCTGTGAATTCGTTTCGTGCGTCGTTTTGTTTGAGCAGCGCGTTAAATGTCGAGCTGTGAACGTTGTTAGTGCTCTCTCGTCCTGTGCGTGTTCTTTTCGTGCGTCATGTGTGCGTGAGCAGCGCGCTATACGTTTCCAACTGCTTGCCATTCGTCGCTTGACATTCCAATTTGTTGCTATCGCATTCATTGCTTCGCCTTGTGACTTCGCGAAACTGTGACTTTTTTTAGAGGCGAAGCTCCTAAGGGTGTGGGTCTGTCCCTCCTCTGTAGTAGTAGTAGGAATAGGTAGGTAGGTAGCCACGTATAGTGGAATGTACGCACTCCACGTGATAAAGATGACGATGACGCAGTATAGTGGAACGTACCCACTGCACGTGATAACGATGAAGTATAAGCGCGTTCCAGTATAGTGGAATGTACCCACTACACGTGATAACGATGACGATGACGCTGATGACCATGAAGTATAAGCGCGTTCCAGACCACACATTCTCTTTCTGCCATGGATGAAAACGATCGAGCTTCGCCCACTCATCGTCATTCACTTCGTGGATATGGCGTGATTTTTTTTAGTGTTCATGTTAATTTTCTGCATCGCCCTGTGCCAAGTGTCATGAATGCTTCTCTTCTCCATGTACACGTTTCTTTTTGTTCTTGTTGCCCTCCCGTGCGCTCCGTGCTGAACATTCTACGCTAGCGAGCACTGTGTGGTCAAAAAACCACGTGATTGAGGGAGTGAGTACAACTTTATTAAAATATAGTGCAGACGCTGAGGTTGCCCCGTGCCACCCGGCTGCTCCCACGTGAGGACCGACAGGTCTAACCTAACGGCCCTGTCGCGGGCGCACTGGACGGCTAGGATTTGGTCCTGAAGGTTTGGGCTGCGCAGAAGCGCATCCCACTCGAATCGCCGCGACATTGCACTGTGTACTGGTGCCGCGATTGGGGAAGGCGTGCGATGTTCAGTGACGTGAGTGAGTGTGCGCGCTGTGGTTGGAGGGTCATCGCCAACAGAACGGGGGCGCTCCGCAGCAAGCAAAACTGGCAAGACGAGCTGTGTTGCTCGTCTAGCCAGTCAGTGTTGCCAGGTTTGGCTATATATAGACAAATTGGGCTACAGAAAAAAATTTTGGGCGTCGACTTGGGCGAGTTGGCTATGTGGCTATATTTGGGCTACTGTAAATCGGCCACTTGGCTTTGTTTGGGCTATAAGTCCGTTGGGCTATAAGTCAAAATTAAGCACCGTAAAAAGTTTGTTGAGTGTGCAAGGGGAATGGTTTACAGTATACCTGTGTCTTGTGGACTAAGGTACGTTGGTCCGACGGGCATGTGCCTCAATGCAAGACTACAGGAACATTGCCTAAAAGTAAGAAATGTGAGAAGGGACGGTTTTTTGGCCCCTCATTGTTCTGAATGTGGATGCCAGCCCTTGTTTGAAAAAACAAGAGTTCTCGCGTCCCATCCTTACGAAGGCACTACAATCATAGTTGAGGCCGCAACAATAGCCCAAGGAAGTTGCATCAGTAAACCATCCATATCCTTATCAGAAAAAGAACAGGCATATTTGGATTCTTCGGCACGTGGGGCTCCGGGTGATCACTTGGTTTTTTTTTAGGGGTGCCTTCCTGCCTTTTAGTTTAGTTTGGTTTTTGTGTTCTTGGATAAGCACGTGATCTTATCTTTGTCTGTAGCCTATATATTTGTGTGTCCTTGTAATAAAATCAGTTGGAAGTCTGCGCTGGTCCTCGTCTTTTCTATGTGCGCCGTGTCTATTTTTTTTTTTTTTTGCGCTGAGCAGTTTCACTATGATGTCATGTTGAGTTGGTGCGGGAAACTGCTGGTGGCGTCATGACTCGAGACCGTATTTTAGACAAATGCCTATTTTGTTCCTTGCGTTCCTATCGTGCCATTTTGATATATGAGCATGAATTAGAGGTTAAGGAGGGCTTCTATAGTGTTGTTATAGTGCCTATATATGCCTATTTTTGGCGTTCGTGCCTAAATGCCTATAAGTGCCCATAAATGCCTATTTTCAAAATCGACGCCTATATGAACACTATTTAACCTCAAATTTGCCTTTCGAGTACAGTTGGAGACCGTTATTTATGTTAACGGGCAAAATTGAGCTTTCGGAACTCTATGGGGTGCAACCTATACTCCATCTCACAATTACCTTGCAGCACTGCCGAAGCTACGAGGAGTAAACAGGCAGTGTCCTTGCGCAGCACGTAATATAGTCCCGGGCTTAACTCTCATTATCAACGAGGTGCAAGTGTTTTAGCTGTGCTTCTCCCATGACGCGTTACGGCGCTACGTGGCTGGTTAGGCCCTTCACGCATGCACTTCGAAATTTCTGAAATAATGAAGAGATTACCGGCTGGTAACCGTAATAACCACCCTAACCTCGGTGACGTACAGCAACATGACAGCCCCCCATACACCCCAGAGCACCCGCTTCCATCCGAATTCGTGCTTTTTACTGGCTCTCTGTCCGGTCCGCAAGAAGTAAGTGGCTTAATCTGTCATCGCTTAGTCTAATCTAACGCTGAGGGCAAATAATCAGGTATCTTCTTTCGCTATTATTTATATCGCTCGTTTGTTTTGGTGCTGCTAGGACTACTGAGGCGATGACAAGCCGTAAAAGTGGTTTGATGTTAACTGAGCAGATGTCGCCACAACATTAGCGTTGGTGATGCGTTGACGATGCGAAACACCCTGAATGTCTATATTGTTTTCTGTGCCAATAATTTGCTGTTCCACTCAAGAATGGTACGCGATAGCTGCTGAAAGGGCGTCGACCGCGCTGACAAAAAAGAACTCGGTGAAAACGCCAGTATGAACGCTGTTATGAAAAGATCCGCGTTCCTCTCAAACGCCAGCGAACACGCCCTGCACAAGTGGGTTTCTGAACATAAAGAAACAACGAGGTGGCGTTCCCGCAGAGGTTTTTGCGTTTTGTACTAATTGGAGGGAGTAAGTGTCGACAAGGTAGGCGAGCCGATGCCAAAGAGACGACGAGCAGACGACGCGATGCGGATGAACACGTCTCGAGGGGGCTTTCGCCTTTTCTATTGGCTAACAAGCCCTGCAGCTTCCACAGTGCTGCAAGGTACTTCTGAGATGGAGTAGATGCTAACAAACTTCCGGAAAGCAACCGCTAGCAGCAGCGAAATCGGACGCGCCGGCCACCTTACGCCTCCGCACTTAGATTGGGCGAGTGGTTGGAGGAGGGGGAGGAGGAAGAGAGTAAAAGACGCTATTTCTGCAACCCTAAATGGGAAGTCTTGATTATGCGCTATTTTATGAAAGCACTACCGACGAAGAAGACGTAGAGACGAACAGAAGTAGACGAGACAAAGATAATCAAGACTTCGACATGAACCAACTAGCCCCAATCATCGCCTTACCTAAATGGGAGGACGTCCCAGCGTATACAGTGGAAGGGGGAGAGGAAAGTAACGGTTGGAAGAGGAGAGGGGAAGAAGAGGAGAGTAGCGTCCATGGCCGATGACGCGGCGGGCGGCTTTTACAGCCGGTTTTCCAGTTCAGTGTTCTAAAAGAATTTAAGCACCGCTTTGAAGACCTGGGTGTGTGTGGAGAGGGGGGGGGGGAGGGGGGGGTGGCAGGAAACAAGAGGTGTCTCTGTGTGCAGCCGCAGGAAGGTGGAGAACGAATGCGAAACGGTGGAGTGCCGTCAGGGGAAAGTAAGTGTAGGTAAAAAAAAAAGACATGGTTGATCCCTCCGTCATAGAAATCGGTATAACACGAAAGTAAAATGTCCCCGTACAGAGGTAATTGAATGTTTACTGTACATTGAAACGGGGGAGTTTGCACAACGTATAACGTGGATGCACCGATGTTGTGGTACATCTCCATCCCGCGACTAACATCCATGATCAACAATTAAACAAGCCATTCTAGTAGTTACAGATGTTAACGGCGAGAGCGTAATCAGAGCAAGACGCGTGAAACCAGAAGAGCGTCGCTATTGGGGCGCAGAACTTGGGCTAAGGTCGCCTTCCCACGGCATGTTAAAGTGTGATTGGACGTACGCCACGGTCGGACTAGAGGGAAACGCTGAGTGCGTCGTGTCGCCCTAGTAGCCCGGCCGCGACTTTTCTCGGGGCGAGCGTAAGCGAGGAACGCAGTATTACAGCCACTGACGGGAGGCGCGCGTCGCATTTTTGGTTTGGGTGGACGCTATGAGCGAGGCCGACGCTTGGACTAAAGTCGCCACCTAGCGTTGCGTTAAGGCGTTGACAAAATTGCACTTCTACTGAAAACACGCCGACTGAGACGGACGCGTAGCAGGTGCTAATCGCGGAAGCCACAGTAATGATTAATTACTTTACTTTAACGCTCCAAGAGGGTGACACCACCCCTCTGACGAGGAGCACTGTGATGAAAGTGGTATATATAGAAGGCGCGTTGGTAACGCAGTCAGATTCTGTGGCCGTGGCGCAATGGATAGCGTGCACGGCTTCTGTTGTTGCGGACCGAGAGGTCATGCGTTCGATGCCCGCTGACGGAAGTTTTTTCTTTGACATCTGATCGTGTACATTTTTAAACGTCATTTCCGTGACGGAAATACGTCACTGAAGTCTTGGTGGGCCCCGGCATACAACACTTTCGTGTTAAAAAATCAGATGTCCACGTGGCTTTTGTTTTGTTTGTAATTTACTTCTTAACCCTCTCATGCATACGGGCCTCATATGAGGACAGATATTTATCCTACTACAAAAGTCGTCCAGTTACTTGTAGTGAGTGAATAGCCGCAGGCTGTCCTCAACTGAGAACCCGCCAATGTTCCTAACTAGTGTCACAGATGGCCCTCGCTGTCCATGTTTCTAGAAGCTCCAGGTTCTTACGGAGAGTAAACTACAAAAGCCACACAAAACGTCGAAATCGACGAAATCGGAAAAAGCGGAGCAGTAGAGACAGAGAGCAGAGACGTGGCACTAACAACTCTGCTCTCTGTTTCTACTGCTCGGCTTTTTCCGATTTCGTCGATTTCGACGTTTTGTGTGGCTTTTGTAGTTTACTCAGTATGTACCAACTTGCCCAACAAGCAACTCTTCTTCTTACGGAGAGTAGGCTTGTTTGAGGTCACTGAATGTTCGTAAAAAACAAAAAATAATTGCTCAACAGACTATGGTGCTTTTGACAAAAACATGTGTTGAATAAACAACTGTTGAATAATACCAGCACATTTTGTTGACGTTTTTTTCTCGGCTGTGGGCTCTATAGAACAAGTGTCCTAAAATGGGGACATTATGTATGAAAGGTGTAGACTCATCTGCAGCGCCACCAAATAAAAACGCGCCCGCAGAAAGCCAGGCCTGAGCTGAAAGCGCTTGTATTTTCCCGCGCGTTACGTGCATGGTTGAGTTTGCTTCTGCGGGAGTTTTTGGATGTCTGTAAGTCTCGCACTTCCATAGACCGTGGGAAAAATGATACTTTTTTAAGATGTCTTCCAAGAGAGGACTGTCCAGGGAAGAAATCGATGCTTTCTTGGGCCTGGCTTGTAGCATAGCGCAGAAACACACAGGGACAAAGAATAAGACTGGACGAACACAAGCGCTAACTTTCAACAACGAAAATTTTATTTCCAGGATCGGTCATATATACACACAAATCACGTGACATGATGACAACTTTTCGTTTTACAAAACATACACTGAAAAAGCCTTCAATCTTATCCGCCAAACCGGCGCACAACAGTTGACACTTGCAAAAAAAAAAAACGCTTCAAAAAAAAAAAAAAACTGATGACTCTGATGACGATTCCGAGGTGGATAATTGGGAGCAGATATTAACCGACCTTGGAACTTCCAGAAGAGAGTGATGACAGCGAGCCTGTGTGTGATAACGGCGCTTCAACAAGCCCTAGTGCTTCCAGTCCTTCCACAGCACATAAGCGAAATATGCAAGACCCATCGTCAGCATTTCAGTTTGAAATGTAATTTTTTCTTTCAGTGTTCTAGATATATTTCATGTGTACTGATACCAAGGACTCATATCTGCTTACGGCATGTTGTCCTCATATGGGGACACATCAGAAATCTTATAAGAGGCTTCTGATTACTTGAAATAAAATTTTTTCGTGATCTTTGTGGCCACTAGCAATACTTTTAGGCCAAAACTAATTTTTATCCTCTGGATTTATATCATGCATGAGAGGGTTAACGGGCGCTTCACCAGGTGACATGAGAAATTTTAGTGAGACACTGGAAGTTGTTGCGTGTCCAATGAAGAGCTTTGTACCACAAGAATTTTTTAATTGGTTCATTACGAGCCGCCAAAGCATGATGCGAGGAGGTGAGCTTGAAACCTCTGCCACTCGCCCCGTGTAGACTTCGCAAACCAAATTCCTTCCCTGCCCTCTTCGGTATCGGAGCAGCTCGGAGCCGGAAAATCACACGACGCAGAGGCATCAACAAGTCATGTGCACGCAAGTTTACAATAGCGTCTCTCAGTTTCGCATGCTTCGTTGCTGCATGCGAAACTGAGAGACGCTATTTCGTTGCTGCATCATATAAAGAGCACCAAGCATACACATGGGTTGACTGATTTTAACTGTCAATTGAGGTCATCTTTGCCCCTGCTCCTTTAGTGTTGGGAATGTTGAAGGCCGAGAATAAGGTGCGATGCAAAACTTATGCTTGCTTCCATGCATGTCAATGGCGTGCTACAAATGCTTTTGGTAATTTCAAGCTACTTCCAAGACCTCTTCGAGGCTGCACTGGATAAGATATTGCCACTCCTGCATGTAATGGGTCGAGGCAAGAGTAGCTTTCACCCTAGAAAAAGCAAGACGAGCGCGCACTTCTCCGCTCAGCGCTGACAGATGAGCTTTTCAGGAGCCGGCTACTCGGCGACTTAATATAATGTTTATTTTTCATCAATACATTTGATGAAGGACAGCTGTAGGTAAAAGCTGCTCTCCGAAAGAGGCAGCTTGACAAGGGCCTACAGCCACCTTTGAACACGACAGAAGTGGCAACAGTCAGCAATATAAACTCAAATAACATGCAACAAAACAATGCAAGGCTAAATTAAAAAATAAATAAAATAACAACACTAATAACAATATAGCAACTGCAAAGAACGATCAAAAATTGAACATATGTATTTCGCGCAATTGGGTCTGTGTAGAGTGGAGGAAATCTATGCCAGCTTTCATGTATTTATTAAGTAGCGTAGGAACTATGTAGGATAGCTTATCTTTGGAGTAGTTTGTTTTGGAGGTTTTTATTTTCCACATTTCCTTATTTCGTGTATTAAACAATGTAATGTTTGGCTGTAGTTGGGAAAGGTCATGCAAAAAATGCCGACTTTCTTTCGCTTCACGCCTGATCGCCAATGCCAACTTAAAATCGTAGAGGTGATGGACGGGTAATATTCCAGCCTGCCGAAACAATTCGCCCGTGTGAGCATCATACGGTAAGTTAAAAATGATTCTAATGCACTTCTTTTGCATCAAGTACAGTTTTTGCAAGTTCGTGTTAGTTGTAGTCCCCCATACCAAAAAAACAATAGGTGAGATGCGAATAGAAAAGTGATATGGTAGTACCATTTTGCGACTGTACATCATACCCACCACGCGTGATAATTGACCTAGCACACTGTCGATATGGTCGTTCCAAAGCATATTGCTTGAAAATGTCACTCCAAGAATTTTTATATGGTTCACTAGCTCAATTTGAGTATTGCCATACCTAAGATGCAGATTTTCGTTCACAGGCTTATTTTTTGGTCGAAATAGAACAGCCTTTGTTTTGCTTGTGTTTATGTTTAAATTATTAAAGCATGACCAGAGCTTAAGTTTCACAAGAATCTGGTTCATTTTTTCTTGAAGTGTGACACTGTCTTCAGCCGAAACAAATATACTGACATCATCGGCATATACGACGTATTTAGCATCCTGATTAATACGAATTAAGTCATTTATGTATTAAAAGAGTATTTCTAAAGACTCGTGACAAACTGGTGGAGGTGCGGGGTAGCCCTCACGGATGCTGCAGACTCCTCCAGGGAGCTGCCCTACAAGTCGAGTGCCAGTCAACACGACCGTGCATAGGGCCAGCCGACGAATCAGGGGACTGCCTCCGGAAGTCCACAATACGCTTCCCCCCCACTTCGACCGGTATGACAAGCGTGCAGAAAAAGGGAGTCTGCATAGGGTCTTGTCTCGCGCCAGTACTTAACGACCTTTTGTTGGCGATCATGGACCGACGCCTCGAGGTTGAACTTTCTGGGTCGAGTGTGCATCGTGTGTTCCGTTACGTGGACGACTTCATCCTCCTGTTCCGTAAGACTGACTCTGACTTCCCAAGTAACGTCCATTACTGCCGTCTTTAGCCGGGTTTTAGCTGAGTTCGCACTGACCACTGAGGTTCCGACACAGGGCGAGCTACGTTTGCTCGACACCAGCCTTACGTTTCGCGGAGATCATGTGTTTTGGCAGTACGCCCCGCGCTCAAAAAGAGGCCTCCTTCCCTTCCATTCCGCCCATTCGAAACTTGTGAAGCGAGCCATCGGACTCGCCACCCTCAGCAATGCCCTTTCGCTGTCTGGCGTACATCAAATCGACCTCAGTTTCATGACTCAAGTCAGAAGACTGACCGATGCCGGGTTCCCGCTCTCGCTCTTGGGTGACCTTGCTGCGACCATGCTCAAGTCCCTACGGGGCGATGCGCACCCCCCAAAGAAATCAAGAGACTGGAAGAAGTCCAGCGTTATTCCCTACATTCACGGGGGGTTCACACGGCATCAAAAAAGTAGCAGGACGGATGGGAGTCTCAGTCGTGTTCTCAGCCCCCCAACAAGTTGGGCAGGATTTGCAAGCGCGTCAACTGTGAGGGACCAAAGAAGGCACCGTGCAGCACAAAGCACGCGAGACCGTATGTGAAGTGCGCCGTGGGTGTAGTGTACGAGGTTCCCCTGTCCTGCGGTCGAACGTACATCGGCCAAACGGGGAGATACATTAACGCTCGACTGAGGGAACACGCGAACAATTTGAGCCACTAGCAGGGAAGCAACATGGCCCCTCATTGCGCTGAGTGCGAGTGTTCTCCGGACCTTTCATCTTGCAAAATTCTCGCTTGTTATTTATTTATTTATTTATTTATTTATTTATTTATTTATTTATTTATTTATTGAATACTGCTGGCCTGAATTTCCAGGCCTTGAGCAGGAGTGGAGTGGTTACATTTTCAGTACAATGCGCGCGAATAACAAAAGAGAGCTCACGAAACAACAGAAAAAGTCAGCTGGTGTGTCGAATACGGCACTGCATGCAATAATACAATTTGTAGTGACACGCATTCAGTATACAAATATAGGTAGGGACGCTTTCACACAATTCATTACTTCACATTTCCAATGACTATAAAAAAAGAAAAAAAAGAAACAAGTTTCTGTTTAGTGCGTTTTACATTTTAGCGCACTCCGTAACCAAGATATGTGTGCGACGTTTTTGTGACACGTTGCTACAGCACTGCTAATAAATGTCGTCCTCTGAAGTGCGGCAATGAAGGCGCAAACGGAAGGGCACTCGATTATTTCTCTGGGCAAGCGGTTCCAATCTCGGATGGTACAGAGGAAAAAAGAATTCATGTAAGAGTTAGTTTTGCATGAAATTTCGCTCACCTTTTTGGAGTGGAAAGATCGAGTGGAACGCTGTGCGAGTGGTTTCAAGTACATGTTTTTGCGGATTCCGAGCTTGTCATGGTATAGCATATAAAATATTTTTAGCCTTTCGCGATAGCGTCTAACTTGAAGGGGTTCTAGATTTGCTGATATTAGAAGAGCGCTTGGGGAAATTTTCCAACTGTACGAATTAAAAATAAACCTAGCTGCCTTTCTCTGAATATTTTCTAGTCTGCTTATGTTTGAATTTGTGTGCGGATCCCATACTGCGGCAGCATATTCTAGTGTTGGTCTTATGTAGGTTTTATAAGCCAAAAGCTTTACATCTCTTGAAGCCTTGGAAAGTATTCGCCGCAAGTATCCTAGTTGGCGCGTGGCCTTCTGGTGTATGTAGGTAACGTGATCATTCCATCGGAGATCAGCTGAAATGACAACGCCCAAGTATTTGTAATAGGAAACTGCAGATAGGTTATTGCCGCTGATACTATAAGTAAAACTGAGTGGATTGTTCTTACGCGTGATTGTCATTGCTACCGTTTTGCTGTGGTTTATCTGCATCTGCCACGAGGTACACCAGTTTTGAATTTGGGCTAATGATTGGTTAAGAAAAACCTGATCATCAAAGCTGCGGATTTCGTTATATAAGATGCAGTCGTCGGCAAATAAACGGATTTTTGCCGGTATGTCTTGAGCGATGTCGTTTATAAAGATCAAAAAGAGTAATGACCCAAGAACGGAACCTTGGGGAATGCCCGAGTGGACGGAAGCAGAATCAGAGCTGACATCGTCGATGGACACTGACTGTTGTCTACAGGATAAGTAAGCGGCAATCCATGCAAGAATAGAATCGTTTTTAAGAATAGGCTTTAGTTTTAAAAGAAGTTTACAGTGTGATACGCGGTCAAAAGCTTTCTCCAAGTCGAGGAATATGATATCGACCTGACCAGATTTATCTAATGCTGCGGCGAAGTCGTGAATGCTCTCAAGTAGTTGTGTTGTCGTGGAAACTCCCCGTCGGAAACCGTGTTGGCGACCATCGATTAATTTATTTTCTTCAATGAAGTTGGAAATACGTTTAAAAATAATATGTTCACATACTTTCGCACAAGTACAGAGGAGGGATATTGGCCGATAGGATGCAACAGAGGATGGGTCACCCTTTTTGGGCTTCGGGGTTATTCTGGCACATTTCCAGTCACTAGGAATTTCCGCGTCTGACAGCGATTTCTGAAATATCAGGCATAAAAATTTTGCACACAACTCAGCATATCGGTGTAGAAAAGCGTTCGGGATTCCATCTATGCCGGATGATTTTTTGACGTCCAGTTTAAGCAAGAGGGATAAAATTCCATCCTCGCTGATAGTGATGTCATCAATGGGGGGTGTTTGTTCATGCGTCGGAAAATATGGAACAATGCCATCATCGTGAGTGAACACAGCGCAAAAATAATTATTTAGCGCGTCAGCCATTTCTTTCTTGTCAGTTTTAGCTGTGCCGTTAATTAAGAGACTCGTGACGGAAGTTTTTTCTTTCGGAGATAGGTGTCCCCAGAATTTTTCCGGGGAAGTAGAAAGAAAATGTTTTAAAGACACACTTTCATAATGTTCTTTCGCCTGTGTAATGTCGTGCTTAAGCCGAGCCCGCAGCTCAGATAACTTGTCAGCACTCCGAGCAGAGGGGCGTCGCCGGTGTTGTATTCGTGCCTTTTTTACTTTCCTTCCCAGTCGGACAATATCTTTTGTTATCCAAGGGTTCGTACTTCGCCGCTGTTTCCGTTTCCATGGGAAACGTTATCGCGAAGAGTACACGCGCGCGTCTCAATTTTGAAGCCCATGCAATCATCAGTGAGGGCGACACATGTGTTAGCACAGCTTCGTTGGCACAAAGCAAGAAAGTGATTAGTTTGTTAGACGAAGCATCATAAATTTCATGTGCATTTTACAGCTAGTGCTTGATTTCATTCATGACGAGTTCACCTTGTGAGCATTATCACTCTTTTTTCTTCTTTTTTATGATGATGGTGACTGCGTATGCGCTGGAGGCCTGGTTTTCCTACTTATTGCCTTGCTGCAATAAAAACTTGTTAGTAGCGCATCGTGTGTGGTCCCTTCTTGTCCCCGTTTTTTAAGCGCTGTTTTACCTTTTGTTACTTCCAAAATATGTCATGCAGAGTTTTAAAGCCATAATATGGGCAGACTTTACCAACAATACCACGTGCTATTCAGCGACTGTTAATCCGCTGAGAAAGCATGGTGTCCCGGTATTCCGGCAAATCTCGGATGGGCTTCTCGACCTCGGCAACTGTACATGTCAAACAGCTTGTCAAATGTAAACAAGAACTCCCCCTCTCCCTTCACCGTATTTTTGTCGAGCGCACATGGAAAAACGGGAACAAAGGGCCAGTTACTAAACCTTCTTCACTATTAACCGTCCGTGAACCAGGACCTTGGCGATTCTGTACATGAAGCACGACAGCAGACAATTTTATTTTTTATTTATTTAGTACATACTGCAGTCGTAGACCAAGCAGGAGGGGCAAAAAAAGGGAGCATAGTGAAAATAAAAAATGAACAAGTTATACAGCAAGTTAGAAAACACATTACTACTGAAAAACAAGTACATACAACTAGGGTGATTTAGTATACATTTCTAGAAAAAGTGCTCAAACTGCTAGAAACAGTTTCAAGCACAAAAAAAATGCCCCCCACCTCCCCGAAGGGAATCGTGAGGAAATGCGAATGCATTTCTTGCGCCGAAAGATTTCGACTTCACCGACTTCTGCCATCGCCTTGAGAGGCGCCCAGCCAGGGAATGGTCGAGAGTGAGGCGCGAGCGGATGGGAGAGTGGGGCGCAGGGAGGAGAGAGAGCGAACGGCGAGAGAAAGAGCGGCGAAGCACTGCACCTACCCTCTCCTACACTCTCTCGCACCACATGTTCCGGTTGCTAGGGGCGAGGATAAGCGCGCGCGCCCGCAGCTGTTGCTATGGGAGAGGGAGTGAGAGCGGAGAGATAACACCTGCCGGCGCGCGGACGCCGCCGCGGACAACGCCGGACGCCTCACATAGCCTGACTAAGAAATACATTCGCATTTAAAAGTAAAGCAACACAGCTGAAATAATGAGATGACATAATCTAGCATGGCAATGTCAACAATGTTGTTTACACAAAAAGATGCATGTATTTTTCAAAGTCAGGAATACCCCGTTCAGGAAAAACATTTGAAGGCAGTGTATTTCATTCGTTAATGGTTCGCGGAAAGAAGGAGTGTTTGAAAAGGTTAGTACGTTAAAAGTATGGTGTCAGGTGATGATCGATTATGTCTGGTTTGCCTGGAAGAAGAGGGAGAGAGGTATTTACTAGGATCGATATTAAACTGCCAATTACGAAGCAGGAAAAGAAACTTTAATCTGGCGATGGCTCTATGCTGTTTCAAGAGTGCAATGTTGCTAGTAGCCAAAAGTGATGAAGGTGAATCAAGATTGTGATAGGCATTATAGGTGAATCTTACCACCCTCCTCTGGACCCTTTCAAGTTTATGAACAACCTTTTTAGATATGAACATCCTTTTTAAAATTCTCCCCACAATGAAGCCCTAGGTTGTACTAAAAGCACAAACGTGATCCCACTTTTTCTTTTAAGTGCGGATCAGTTGATGGGGCCCGGGCTGTCGTATGCTGCCATCGCTTCGCGTAACACAGGCTTGTGTTCAGCGCCGGCAACTCTCCAGCGAACGATGGACACTGTCCTCACAGGACTCAACTGGCAGACTTGTCTTACCTTGATGATGTGGTAGTCTTTTCCGCCACGTTCGAGCAACATCTTCACCGTCTGCGCTGTGAACTAGAGGCTGTTCGATTGGCAGACCTGACACTCAAGCCATAAAAGTGCCACTTCGGTTATGAGGAGCTCAAACTTCTTGGGCATGTAGTTAGTGCCAAAGGGGTCCGGCCCGATCCAGACAAGCTTACCGCTGTTGCCGCATTACCAGCTCTTGCAGATAATAAGGCCGTCCGGCGCTTCTCTGGTCTGTGTGCCTAATATCGCAGGTTTATTCACGGCTTTTCGTAGATAGCGGAGCGCCTGACTCGCCTCACAAGGGACGACGCCCCATTTGTCCGGGAAAATGAACAACAGGCAGCTTTTACTAAACTGCGACAGCGCACACAATCAGCGCCCGTTCTCGCTCATTTCGACGATGATGCCGACACAGAGGCGCATACTGACGCCAGTATCATTGGTCTCGGCGCAGTGCTCCTTCAGCGTCAAGATGGCATGGAAACAGTAATAGTAGCACACGCTGTTGGGCTAGTTGGTGCATATCTGAATTCAATAATCAATTACGCGCCAAATTTACGACCACACGCACAAAGAAACACATAGACAGGACGGGCGCTCACTTGCAACTGTTTATTCCTTGAGGAATACAGGGTAATATAAATCCCTTTATCGCCAACGCATGCGCAACATGCGCGAGCCATCTTCTACCTAATCACACTCTCGGACACATTCTAGATACCGCACTTCGGACTCGTACAGGTTGATTGAAGCTTCGCTTACACAATTGCTACCCCGTTTCTGTATGAAAAATTACACCATCTCCCGCTAAAGGGAACCATGTATGGATGCGAAGCAGCGGGGAGATGGTTAGCTTTAGCCGGAGAAACGTCTCCGCTCCCGATTCGCGCCAGCAGCCCGGTCGCTCATCGCGGCGCTGCACAGGAGAGAGAATCAGGCGCGCTCCGTCATTTTTATACTGCGGAACTACCGTGGTGTCCCCAGCGGAGTATTCAGCTGTCGCACCACCTGTCGCGCGCCGCTCCGTATAGGATTCCTAGAAAAGAGAACGGGGGGGGAACCGTAGGAGAGGAGAGAGAGAGGGGACGCGCATGCGCTGTGGGGGGTGTGGGACGCGGGAGCCGCTCCGCAGAGTAGAGGATTCCTAGAGTAGAAAAAGCGGGTGAGCGTACGAGAGAGGGGTAGAGGACGCGCATGCGCTGTCGGATGCGGGCGCCGCTCCGTAGATTAGAGGATTCCTACAGCAGAGAAAGGGGCTGAGCGTAGGACAGAGGGGGGAGAGGACGCGCATGCGCTGTGGGACGCGGGCGCCGCTCCGTAGGGTAGACGATTCCTAGAGTAGAGGAAGGGGGGTGAGCGCAGGAGAGGGGACGCGCATCCGCTGTCGGGGAGTGTGGGACGTGGGGGGCCGCTCCGTTGAGTAGAGGATTCCTAGAGGAGAGAAAGAGGTGAGCTTATGAGAGGGGAGAGAGGGGATGGGGACGCGCATGCGCTGTGGGGGGTGTAGGACGCGGGTGCCGCTCCGTAGAGTAGAGTATTCCTAGAGGAGAGAAAGGGGGGTGAGCGTAGGAGAGGAGAGAGAGAGGGGGGGAGGAGACGCGCTGTGGTGGTGTGGGACGCGGGAAGGAGGGACGGACTAAGTGGTGGTTGACGGCCTTATATTGTACTACAGTGTTCTGGTTCGCATAGTGGATGCTTCCCTACTTCATGAAAGTGGCCGGACGCGGGACGCGGGAGGGACGCGGGACGCCGGACGCGGGACGGACATAGCCCCGAGCATAAGATGCTTCAACGCCTCCAAAATTTCCCGTGCTACCTTGTTTTTGCTTTTCCCCAAGATTCGAATCTCCGTGAAGCGTCGGGTGCATCCGCATGATGTCACATGCGCGCTTAAATGCGCACCGTCCTTATTTCTTACAGTGAGAGCGTGCTCCCTTGCTCGATCATTGACGCAGCGCCCCGTCTGACCAACATAGCTCTTTCCGCACGTTAGGGGTATTTCATAAACCACTTCAGTGGCACATTTGGTGAACAGCCGCGCATGCTTCTTTTTGCAGCCTTTGGGCTGTTCAGCATGGCTTCCTGTAATGCGAGGGCACAACTTCGCCAGTTTTTTTGGCGCTGCGGATACCAGCGGTACGCCATGCCGACTCGCAACCTTTTTAAGGTTGTGTGTAACCTTCTGTAGATAAGGTACCACCTCCGGCCGTTTTTTTTTCCTTTCGTGCTTTAGCCGGGCCATTTTTTACCTTCTGCAGAAGGCATTCCGAAACCGCAAACAACATCTAGCAAGGGAACCCTGCGGCCTTCAAACGGTCAACTTGTACATTAAAACTAGACAGCATGAGTACAAGTTGACCGTTCGAAGGCCGCAGGTTCCCTTGCTCGATGTTATTTGCGGTTTCGGAATTCCATCTGCACAAGGTAAAAAATGGCCCAGCTAAAGCACGAAAGGAAAATGAACGGCCGGAGGTGGTACCTTATCTACATAAGGTTACACACAACCTTAAAAATGTTGCGAGTCGGCATGGCGTACCGCTGGTATTCGCAGCGCCAAACAAACTCGCGAAGTGGTGCCCTCGCACCACTTCGCCATAGGACTTGCGGCCATATGCTTGTCGCTGGCCAAGCCCATTTTGTTACTTTTTAGCGATCGACTGGGTGACTTTTAAGGTATGTCGCCACCTTTTTGGAAATATTTTTAGAGTTTGATCCTAAACATATTGTTTTGTATTTGCCTTAAGAAGAGCTGTTGAAGAAGACACTTCAGGTATGTTAGACAACAAAAGTGCAACTAATCACAATTTAATTACAGAAATTAGGCAAAATATGTGCATCACGCGAAGAGGGGTAAGTACTGATGCCGTGATACAAAACAAAAATGGCGTGGCAGAAATGTAGCTGTTCATTAAGGCTGTTGAATGATAGAATGCTTTGTTGGGCGCGCTGGTTCATTATGGAAAAGATTTGAGCGCAAAAAAGGACGGGACACAAGACAAGAAGACGACTACACGAGCGCTCACTACCAACTGGTTTTATTCAGAAGAAAACATGTGAATATAAAGCTCAGTACGCCACACGCGCGCCTGCGCACATATCAAGTGAGATAGACGAGAAAAGCTTATCGTAAACTGCGCTCAATCAACTGCATCTCACTCCCCCGCAAGCATACCGACCGGGCACGTGAGCATGAACTGTCGCTCACAGGTGATCGGCGCGCGCACCTTCCCGCGCACTGCGCGGAGTGCGAATGTGTTCCTGTCTTCTCGGAACTGAAAGTACTGGGCCGCAGCAGAGACACCGTGGCACGCGAGCTTTTGGAGGCCTTTTACATAAAAAAGAAAGGCACAGACTGTGTTAGCCAAACGTCGGTATGCTTGCGGGGGGAGTGAGATGCAGTTGATTGAGCGCAGTTTACGATAAGCTTTTCTCGTCTATCTCACTTGATATGTGCGCAGGCGCGCGTGTGGCGTACTGAGCTTTATATTCACATGTTTTCTTCTGAATAAAACCAGTTGGTAGTGAGCGCTCGTGTAGTCGTCTTCTTGTCTTGTGTCCCGTCCTTTTTTGCGCTCAAATCTTTTCCTTTCCTGTTGAATGAACTAGAAGCTTTGCGCTGTCGTCAATATTACGCATACTGTGGCCGAAAAGCCGAAAATTGTGTAGTTTCAGATGGTTGCATTTTAGTCAAAACCTTATAACAGCAAACGTTATCGGTTGTTTTCAATTATCCTTGTTCATTGCATGGATTAATGCTCCAGAAAAAAGCACGGGAAGTTTTATTGAAAAATATTGTATCATTCCAAAGTTATGACTTTTCGCGCAGTAAAAAACTACTAAAAATGAAATTTTGAGAAAAACAAGAAAGAAGTTTTCCAAACGTGTTATATAGATCATTGGAAAGCTGTGGGACGCTAAAAGCCGCCAGGCTCATAGCTGGGACCTTTCTTAGCTTGCCACGAGTCCACCGTTACGTGGTTTAGCCGCTCCCAGTTTTTTTAAGCTTGTTTTTAGTCAGCCACTGACTGGCGGCTGGCGTTCTTCTAGACAGTTCGGTTCCTGCTGAGACACGCTACCGTGCTGCAGTAGCCAGGATTGACACTAGCCGGCCTCAAGATATGCATTGTGACAGTATTTTCATTGACGAACTGACATATACAATCCTACAGTCCAAACGAAAAAATTCTCAGGCCTGTATGGACATCTTTAGGGACACACTGCCACAGCATCCCATTGATGCATTCATTCACGCTTTGACTTTTCCCGCCGAAATATTTCCTCAAAATATATCGTGTAAACAGAGCTCTGCATACACAGCCTTATCTTTGTTCGTTATCTTTTTGTAAAAACCTCCCGTGTGCTTGTATTGTGCCGTGCCCAGAGGTTTGACTCGGTTGCAGGGTCACCAACTTTTGAAACGTTGCGTTTCAGCCTTTGTTTCACTGGTAACTTAGGCATATCTTGTTATATTCTGTAAAACAACAATCTGGGACATTGAATTGACGAAGAAATAGCTTGCACAGTGGTACTACAACTCATCGGTACAGTGTAAACACGGTGTCACTTCATGTGTCCCCACACGGCAAATTAGCGCGATTTGAATAAAAATTGGCCGTGATTACCACTGCTCAATGTTATCAAGTTTTAGCTTACTTCACCACCAACTTATCTAAATGTATCCTGGGAACTTTTACTGGTTAAAATGTAGCTTTTGTTCTCACAAAATATCAGTTTCGGTTTCAGAGAGGTCTACTTGTAGTTATAAAAACCAACACAAGTTTTGAACAGAGCCAAATAGGGATGTCATTTTTGCTGCCGCACAATTCTCAATGTCTGTAGATTCCTAAATTAACAAAAAGTGAAGTTCGCTTTTCTTTTTTAACACGAAAGTGTTTTATGCCGGGGTTCACCAAAATTTCAGTGACGTAATTCCGTCACGGAAATGACGTCGCAAAAATACACATGATCAGAACACAAAGAAAAAAAGTTCCGTCACCGGGCGTCGAACCTACGACCTCTCGGTCCGCAAGAAGAGATGCCCGGCACGCTATCCACTGCGCCACGGTCTCATACTCTGTAGGCTTCAAAAACGCCCCTTTTATATCTACCACTGTCCTCTCACAGTGCTCTTGCTAACGTAAAGTAATGCATCATAACCGTGAAATCCACGATTAGTTCCTTAAAAGCGTCGTCTTTATGCGTCTGTCCCATTGGGCGCGTTTCGAATGGGAAAAGTGCAATTTCGTCAACGCATTAACACACTGCCAGGTGGCGACCTTACCCCTATCTTCGGCGTCGCTCATAGCATCCATCCATTCCAAAGGTAGCTCTGCGACACGTGAGTGCTTGGCGTGGCCGTAACTCTGCGTTCCCAACTTGCACTCGCCCCGCAAGAAATCGCAGCCGGCCAACGGGGAATACACGACGCGCGTCGCGTTTACTTCCGGTCGGGCAGTGGTGTTCACTTCCGGTCGGGCAGTGGTGTTCAATAACTCTAACATGCCGCGAGTAGGCGACCTTAGCCCAAATTCGGCGTCCAATCAGCGACGTGGCTGTCACGCCGCTTTCTCTGATTCCGCTCTCACCGTACAGCTACCACAAGCATCTGTGACCACGAGGCTTGGTTTAATCATTGCTCGTGAACGTTATTCGTCGGGATAAAGATGTACCACCAAGCGTCAACGTGGAGGCATCCACGTTAAACGGTGCTATAACTGTCAAACACCAAGAGACATTGTGCAAGCTCTCTTATATCATTGTACAGTAAACATTTAACTACTTACGTAAGGACACGTTTCACTTTCGTGTTATACCGATTCTTATGACGGAGGGATAAACCATGTTTTTTTGAAAAAAAAACTCATTTTCAAGGGTGGCAACATACCTTAAGTCAGAAAGCGAAGACATCGGGAAGCCTGCGCTGTACGCGACCTCGAACACTATCTGCAACGGACCAGTGCATCACCGTACGCGGGCGTTATCTTCCCCCACGTGGACATCGCGGCAGCCACCTTGCGCACCACCAAAGCGCAACCGTTCTCATCGCCGAGCGCAGCGCCCTCCCATCGCCTATAAGAAGACGTGTCGTCAACTTCCGCGCGGCACTTGCGGCCACATGCTTGTCGCTGACCAAGCCCGTTTTGTTACTTTTTAGTGATCGACTGGATGACTTTTAAGCCAGAAAGCGAAGACATCGGGAAGCCTGCGCTGTACGCGATCTCGAACACTGTCTGCAACGGACCAGTGCATCACCGTACGCGGGCGTTATCTTCCGCCACGTGGACATCGCGGCAGCTACCTTGCGCACCACGAAAGCGCAAGCGTTCTCATCGCCGAGCGCAGCGCCCTCCCATCGCCTATAAGAAGACGTGTCGTCAACTTCCGAGCGGCACTTGCGGCCACATGCTTGTCGCTGACCAAGCCCGTTTTGTTACTTTTTAGCGATCGACTGGATGACTTTTAAGCCAGAAAGCGAAGACATCGGGAAGCCTGCGCTGTACGCGATCTCGAACACTATCTGCAACGGACCAGTGCATCACCGTACGCGGGCGTTATCTTCCGCCACGTGGACATCGCGGCAGCTACCTTGCGCACCACGAAAGCGCAAGCGTTCTCATCGCCGAGCGCAGCGCCCTCCCATCGCCTATAAGAAGACGTGTCGTCAACTTCCGAGCGGCACTTGCGGCCACATGCTTGTCGCTGACCAAGCCCGTTTTGTTACTTTTTAGCGATCGACTGGATGACTTTTAAGTCAGAAAGCGAAGACATCGGGAAGCCTGCGCTGTACGCGACCTCGAACACTATCTGCAACGGACCAGTGCATCACCGTACGCGGGCGTTATCTTCCCCCACGTGGACATCGCGGCAGCCACCTTGCGCACCACCAAAGCGCAAGCGTTCTCATCGCCGAGCGCAGCGCCCTCCCATCGCCTATAAGACGTGTCGTCAACTTCCGAGCGGCACTTGCGGCCACATGGTTGTCGCTGACCAAGCCCGTTTTGTTACTTTTTAGCGATCGACTGGATGACTTTTAAGCCAGAAAGCGAAGACATCGGAAAGCCTGCGCTGTACGCGATCTCGAACACTATTTGCAACGGACCAGTGCATCACCGTACGCGGGCGTTATCTTCCGCCACGTGGGCATCGCGGCAGCCACCTTGCGCACCACCAAAGCGCAACCGTTCTCATCGCCGAGCGCAGCGCCCTCCCATCGCCTATAAGAAGACGTGTCGTCAACTTCCGAGCGGCACTTGCGGCCACATGCTTGTCGCTGACCAAGCCCGTTTTGTTACTTTTTAGCGATCGACTGGATGACTTTTAAGCCAGAAAGCGAAGACATCGGAAAGCCTGCGCTGTACGCGATCTCGAACACTATTTGCAACGGACCAGTGCATCACCGTACGCGGACGTTATCTTCCGCCACGTGGGCATCGCGGCACCTACCTTGCGCACCACGAAAGCGCAAGCGTTCTCATCGCCGAGCGCAGCGCCTTCCCATCGCCTATAAGAAGACGTGTCGTCAACTTCCGAGCGGCACTTGCGGCCACATGCTTGTCGCTGACCAAGCCCGTTTTGTTACTTTTTAGCGATCGACTGGATGACTTTTAAGCCAGAAAGCGAAGACATCGGGAAGCCTGCGCTGTACGCGATCTCGAACACTATCTGCAACGGACCAGTGCATCACCGTACGCGGGCGTTATCTTCCGCCACGTGGACATCGCGGCAGCTCCCTTGCGCACCACGAAAGCGCAAGCGTTCTCATCGCCGAACGCAGCGCCCTCCCATCGCCTATAAGAAGACGTGTCGTCAACTTCCGAGCGGCACTTGCGGCCACATGCTTGTCGCTGACCAAGCCCGTTTTGTTACTTTTCAGCGATCGACTGGATGGTTTTTAAGCCAGAAAGCGAAGACATCGGGAAGCCTGCGCTGTACGCGATCTCGAACACTATCTGCAACGGACCAGTGCATCACCGTACGCGGGCGTTATCTTCCGCCACGTGGGCATCGCGGCAGCTACCTTGCGCACCACCAAAGCGCAAGCGTTCTCATCGCCGAGCGCAGCGCCCTCCCATCGCCTATAAGAAGACGTGTCGTCAACTTCCGAGCGGCACTTGCGGCGATATTCTTGTCGCTAACCAAGCCCGTTTTGTTACTTTTTAGCGATCGACTGGATGACTTTTGAGCCCGAAATCGAAGACATCGGGAAGCCTGCGCTGTATGCGATCTCGAACACTATCTGCAACGGACCAGTGCATCACCGTACTCGGGCGTTATCTTCGGCCACGTGGGCATCGCGGCAGCTACCTTGCGCACCACCAAAGCGCGAGCTTTCTCATCGCCGAGCGCAGCGCCCTCCCATCGCCTATAAGAAGACGTGTCGTCAACTTCCGAGCGGCACTTGCGGCCATATGCTTGTCGCTGACCAAGCCCGTTTTGTTACTTTTTAGGTGAGTGTTCCTTGCCAACAAAACTCCTGTAGTTTTGTTTTTTTAGATGCGAAGCATCTTATGCTCGGGGCTCTGTCTGTCCCGCGTTCCCCGTCCCGCGTCCCGCGTCCGGCCACTTTGATAAAGTAGGGACGCACCTGTAGCGATGGACAGAGACGAGAGACGTCGTCGTGAAGGCGGCCAACGTGGCCGTGCCGCTGTTTCGCCACTTTATTGAGCGAAGGCCAAACGGAGCGGCGGCAACTACCGGCGTCCAGTTCCGCCAGGCGCGTGAACCCGGTCTCTGTCTCGCGGCTCGAGCTCTGCATGAGCTGCGCCAGAGGCGCGGCGCGGTGTTGGTAAACGATGATGATAATGAATGGCGATGGTGATGCGCTACAGATTACTCCCCCCCCCCCCCCCCCGCAGAAATGAACCCGTAATACAAAATTATGGGGGGCGTATATACAAGTGTACATAGCGCGAAACAAAGTGTCCGTGGGCAGTCCAGGTCGTTAACGTGAAGGGACCATCGGGAGCCAATGGGTCTCTGGTGGGCGGCTCCGGGAGTTGCGCAGCGGGCGAGAGTCTTGGCGAAGGCAAGCTGTCGGAAGTAGCTGTTGGTGTTTCCTGCACGAGCGCGGCCATCGACTGACGCTTGCGCGCAGAGTGGCTCTGGACCGATTCAATAGCTAGACCGCCTGTGGGTCAATCCGACGATGAAACTTTCCATACTGGCCCGAGCAATGGCGGCACGTGGGGGAGGGAGTCGGTGCTGTTGCAGTTGTCAAGCTCGTCGTCCCAGTGTTCGGTCGATTGCTCTTGAGCGGCAGTTGCTCGTGAGAACGGATCTTGGGTTCGACAGGAAGCGCACTGGATACGGAAGAGGGACGGGAAGGTGCGTCAAATGCAGTCACCGAAAAATCTTGGGGGGCCAGATCAGGGGAGCATGTACGCGGCACGGCAGGCTGGTTGCCTGCCTGCGTGGTTAGTTGGGCACACGTGGTCTGCTGTACCTGTGGCGAGCCAGGTGAGCGGTCCTCGAGAGTTTCCGTCATGGTTGCAACATCCCGCACGTTCGGCCGTGGCTGGTGAGGGGTGAGAACCTCTGTTGTGGTTGTTTTCGAGGTCGATGGTGGTCGTTGTTGGCAAGACGCGCAGAGCGTTGATGCCGATGGAAGGTTCGGTTGGTCGAAGGAAACTCGGTCGGTGACCATCTCTGTGGCAGACTCCAGGGCGTGCGGCGAGGTTGCCGTCGTGGAGTCTGATGTGTCAGAGCTGTCACGAGCCGTCGAGGTTGGGGAAGACGGGCGAGTGGTAGGCATGCGTGACGGACCCTCGTACCTTCGGAGACCCTCGGGAAGGTCGGTCAACGCAGGGGCGTCTTCTACCTGGTCGTCGTGGTCGGGCGCAGGAATGGGTGTTCCTGTATCCGGACCCGAGGTAGAAGGAGTCGTAGCCGGGGAAGAAAAGTCGTAGTATAGGGAGAGCTGCGGGCTGGCTTTTAGAGCTCGAGTCGACGGAGGGGAAACGCGGAACTCGCGGCTCATCGGAAGCGGGCGGTAGATTTCTCCGTAGCAGGCCAGCACCGCAGTGCAGAGGTCGTCGTATGGCTGCTGGCTGGATGTCGACGCGGCCGCGAGATGGCGGAGCTCAACCGGGAGGGCGTGTAGCAGGACGGCGTGCATCTCCGGTTGTGCGGTGACGCCATCCATTATGAGAATGGCATCCAGCTGCTTAAACCATACTCGGGGGGTATACCGGGTTGAACGGCGGCACTTGCGGGTAGGGAAGTCGAAACATGGCAGCGGCCCCTCGTCGAAAGGCCTGTTGTCCGGGTCACCACTGTAGCGATGGACAGAGACGAGAGACGTCGTCCTGAAGGCGGCCAACGTGGCCGTGCCGCTGTCTCGCCACTTTATTGAGCGAAGGCCAAACGGAGCGGCGGCAACAACCGGCGTCCAGTTCCGCCCGGCGCGTGAACCCATTCTCTGTCTCGCGGCTCGAGCTCTGCATGAGCTGCGCGAGAGGCGCGGCGCGGTGTTGGTAAACGATGATGATAATGAATGGCGATGGTGATGCGCTACACACCCATTATGCGAACCAGAACACTGTAGTAATATGAAGGCCGTCAACCCTACTACAATCATCAGAGTCATGGCCGAGAGCACAGAGATGCTGCTTAGTAATGGCTAGGCAGGTGGTGTCTGTCGCCCAGGTTGACCCCATTCCTTGAGTCATGGCCGAGAGCACAGAGAGGTTGCTCAGCAATGGTTAGGCAGGTGGTGTCTGTCGCCCAGGTTGACCCCATTCCTTGATCTTGTTTGCATGTGTTTGGAGAGGGCTTAGTCCGTCCCTCCTTCCCGCGTCCCACACCACCACAGCGCTTGCGCGTCCCCTCCCCATCTCTTTCCTACGCTCACCCCCTTTCTCTCCTCTAGGAATCATCTACTCTACGGAGCGACCCTCGCGTCCCCTCCCCTATGCTCTCGTATGCTCACCCCCCTTCCTCTACTCTTGGAATACTCTACCGAGCGTCTCCGGCGTCCCACATACCCACAGCGCATGCGCGTCCTCTCCCCCCTCTCTCCTCTAGGAATCATCTACTCTACGGAGCGGCTCCGGCGTCCCACAGCGCACGCGCGTTCTCTCCCCCTCTCTCCTCTAGAAATCCTTTACTCTTGGGAGCGGCTCCCGCGTCCCACACCCCCCACAGCGCACGCTCGTACCCCGCCCCTCTCTCTCCTCTCCTACGCTCCCCCCCCCCCCGTCCTTTCCTCTAGGAATCCTCTACGGAGCGGCGCGCACGACAGGTGGTGTGACAGCTGCATACTCCGCTGTGGGCACCACGGTAGTTCCGCGGTGTGAAAATGACGGAGTGCGCGCGCCTCATTCTCTCTCCTGTGCAGCGCCGCGATGAGCGCCCGGGCCGCTGCCGCGAATCGGGAGCGGCGACGTTTCTCCCGCTCAAGCTAGCCATCTCCCCGCTGCTTCGCATCCACACACGGTTCCCTTTAGCGGGAGATGGGGAAGATTTTTTTTTTCGACTGCAAATCCGAAGTTTGTTTGTAATGGGTATAGACATATGCACGTATCGCGTTCGCGTTGGCTGCTTCGCCTGTAGCCACAGAGTAAAGCGAACATGTATCATGGTGTGGTTGCGTCCGGCTACCGTCCTTGCTAAGGTTTCCGTGGCAGGTCGGCTATCTCTTGTGTTGTTTTGTGTAGCGTTCCTGCTGCTTCGTGCGGGAGACATCGAATTGAATCCTGGCCCGGACAAGGTCGACGAGCTTCTAACCATTGTCAAGGATATGGTTGCGTCTAGCGAAAAGTTTCAGAAAGATATCTTAGGGAAAGTAAAAGACGTCCAAACGAACATAACTGAAATAAAGAGACGTATTTACAAACTAGAAGGATCCTCTCGATCTGACGACGTTGTTCGGATGCTTAAGGACACCCACAACAAACTGGAAAGCAGAGAATCAAAACAATCGCAGCACTCCGCTTTGGTGGTATACGACCTCACCAACAGAATGCGCCGAAATAATCTTATCTTTAAAGGAATCGTTGAGAAAGACTCGGAGTCATGGCAGGAAACAGAAGGGCTTGTAACTGAGTTCGTTTCCAAAAGATTTAGGAATTGCAGCTAGTGAAATAGAACGTGCTCACCGAATAGGACAGAAAAAACCGCGCTATACTCGGCCAATAATAGTGAAGTTCCTCAATTTCAAAAAAAAGCTAACGTACTGAAAAATGCATTTGAACTAAAAAAGTTAGAATTGTCTCGTGTGTGGATTGAAGAAGATTTTTCACCCAGGTTGCAGATCATTAGAAAGGAGCTCCGAGATTTCACTAAATCCCAACAAAAACCCGGTGAAAAATTCAAACTTCTGTTTGACAAGCTTCTACTAGACAACAAACACGATTTACATCTTGGACCATACCACTAACGAAGTAACAGCCCTGCCGAAGCGTCATCTTGCAGCTTATATGCAAGAATTCTGGGACAAGGGAGAGGTACCGCAAGCTTGGAAAACTGCGAATATGGTCTTCATTCCGAAGCCAGGGAAGAAGCTCAGTCTTGAGCATCTCAGACCCATTTCCATCACATTATGTGTTGGAAAATTGATGGAGCACGTCATCCAAAAACGACTGACTCGGTTCATGGAAGATCAAAACCTGTACCCTGATACCATGGTAGGCTTCAGATCACACCTGTCGACGTGTGATATTATGCTACAGCTGGAAGAGCAGATAATAGACAAAAAGACTGTTGACACGAAAGTAATTATAGGACTGGACGTCTCCAAGGCGTTTGACAATGTCAAGCATGAAGCCTTACTCGAGAACCTTAGCGCGCTTAACGTAGGCGTCAAGACATACAACTACGTAAGAGATTTTCTCTCAAATCGCACAGCCGCCATAAGCATGGGAGGACAGTGGCTCGAAAACATTAAATTTGGGAACAGAGGGACGCCACAAGGGTCCGTCGTCTCTCCTTCTCTTTCTAATATAGCGATGATCGGGCTTCCTGAGAAGTTGGACGGACTCGAAAACCTACATCACACCATATACGCGGACGATGTGACGCTGTGGATTAACAGGGGAAGCGACGGACAAATCGAAAGCACACTTCAGAGGGCCATAGACATCATAGAAAAATATCTCGAACCGATAGGGCTGAAATGCTCGGCAGAAAAATCGGAGGCTCTATTTCTACCATCACAAAAAAGGAAAAGAAACGATCCCTCCGGAAGGGGTTGTCATATTGCTTTACGAGTAAATGGCAATGCTATTCCAACCGTAGACAGTATTAGAATCCTAGGGTTGCGCATACAAGCAAATGGAAAAAACACTGAAACTATCCGGAGACTCGAAGCTAGTGCGAACCAGACGTGCCGCCTGCTTAAGCGCATTTCTAACAAGATTGCAGGGATGAAGGAAGCCAATCTTTTGAGGTTGGTTCAAGCTTTCGTGATAAGCCGTGTACTGTACGTTGTCCCTTATCTTAAACTGGGTAGAGCAGAAAAAGATAAAATTGAAGCCATTATAAGAAAAGGCATCAAAACTGCACTAGGGCTTCCCCCGAACACCTCTACGGCAAAACTTCTTGGGCTGGGCGTCTCTAATACTTCAGATGAGCTCATAGAAGCCGCCACGATGTCACAGCATCAAAGGCTTTTGAGAAGTAAAACCGGAAGAAAAATCATGGAGCGCTTGGTGTTCGAGCCCACGGAGTGTTCCCGACAGACGGCTAGCATACCTAAATCAACTAGGGACAGGCTCAAAATTACACCGCTGCCAAAAAACATGCATCCGGTGTTTCACGAAGGCAGACGCAAAGCAAGAGCTGTAGCCCTGCAGGCCAGACTTGAAGGGCGATCCGGCGTGCTTTACACCGACGCTGCTGAATACGAAAGAAGGGGAGCTTACACAGCGGTAGTGGTTCGCGAGAGTGGGGACCTGGTCTCGTGCTGCTCCTCCAAAAACACAATAGCAACTGAGGCAGAATAACTTGCTATTGCTCTGGCAATAACACAAAACGGTACACGAGTAACTGTTAGCGACTCTAAGTCAGCCATTAAGAACTATGACATGGGCAGGATCTCTGCTGCAGCCGCCAAAGTTCTGAGACAAGGACCAATACCCGCAGAGCAAATCTCACTGATATGGTCCCCGGCCCATCAAGGTCTGAAAGGGAACGAGAAGGCGCACGCGATCGCCCGAGGGCTCACTTTCCGGTCGATCGTCGCTGACTCGCCGCCTCCACTCGAGCAACCCCTATCCACAGGAGTCGAACTAAAAACGTTCCAGGAAATTACCTCCCATTATAAATCCCACCGCAAGATCTATCCAGAGGCAGCTAAACAGCTGAACAAAAAAGAGGAAATTATGTGGCGAAAACTGCAAACCGGGGTGTTTCCAAACCCTCACCTGTACAGTAAATGGCACCCGGAAGTGTTTAATCCCAGATGCGCGCACTGCAATAACATTGCAGGCCTAGTGCACATGGTCTGGACATGCCCTTCCTACAACGATCCAAGTAGAAACGTAGAATCCTGGGAGGCCTTGTTACGCAGCCACGACGCCGAAGAACAGCGCAAAGTCATCGGTCTCGCCCTGACCGCCGCCGAGTCGCAAGGGATTCCGACCGACGGCTAGGGAGATGAACGGGGGCAGAGGCCAGAGCGTCCTCCGCCGTCATTCTTGACGGGTGCAAATAAATGTTATTTCTCTCTCTGTCTCTCGGCAGACATAGTTCTAGGCACCAAAACCTGGTTGTCTCACGACATTTCTGATCATGAATTGTCCTTGTCTCGTGAATTCTCCTTGTTTAGAAAAGGTTGAATCGAGAGGGGGGTGGTGTGCTGGTTGCGGTAAAAACTAGTTCGGAAGCTTGCGTTATTGAGACTCATTCCAAATCTTATGGATTGCTCTCTGTCTGCCCAGATGAAATACCTGTGTCATTGGGGTCTGCTATACTCCACCTGTTCGTCTCACGAATTTCCCGATGACCTAAATGAATCTGAGTTTTGTTCAAGACAAATAACCAACATCGCAAATATTTCTTGCCGGTGATTTCAACTATCCTAATATTGAGTGGCAATCATGCGTACCCCTCGATGGCACAGGAAAACGTGAATGTCAACATTTTCTTGACGTGCTCGCGTCATTTGATTTGCACCAAGTGGTCTATGTTCCCTCTCGTGCCGATTCGCTTTTAGACCTTATATTAAAGAGGCCCTGCGACACAATTTGAGCATGTCTTTTTCATCGGTTCTTCTCGTACTGTGGAATGCACCGATATCGTTGCGCAAGTGGCAACGCTGAATTCGAAGCTGTTATAATTTTAATTCACCGGATAAACTACCTTGATTTCGAACTATAGAGACACACATCGGCTATTTCTGTAACAGGAAGTGACGTCATCTCATGTGACAGTGACGACAAAGACCGTTCATTTTTGATTGGCTTGACGCGACACGTGACGTGCAGTATTCATACGGTGGTAGCTAGGCCATACGAGTGAGTGAGTGAGTGAGTGAGTGAGTGAATAACTTTATTCAGTTCCTGCAGGTTGCCGGGCTGGGTTCCCGCCTAGGAGCCGGCCGTGAGACCGTGTCTCTCGGCCGCTTCCTTGGCCTGCTGGATCGCCCAGAGTTGGTGGTCTAGACCTGAGCTGAGCAGCGCGGTCCACCAACGCACCTGAAGGTCCTCATTGGAGGCCGCGTCCCTAGTGTTGCCAATTAGTGCTGGACACTCCCAGAGAATATGCGCTAGTGTGGCCCTATTATTGCAGTACTTGCATGAGTTAGTGATATACAAATCGGGGTAAATGTGCTTCATAATTACGGGATTAGTGTAGCTGCCTGTTTGTAATTGCCGCCATTGAACGGACTGAGTTTAGGGTGGGGCGGGGGGGTATTCCCTCCGCTGACTTTTATAGTGCTGGGTAATATCGTTGAATTTGGTTAATCTATGCCCAAACTCCCATTCGTCCACAAGAGAGTCCTTGCGGGTAGTGTCAACCGCAGACGCAGCTCGGAACGTGAGACCTCGAGCCACGTTGTGCGCCACGTCGTTAAGGTTGACCTCCGTGTGGTCGACAGGTGTGTGGGCGGGAAACCAGAGGTTGGATGTTCGTCAGAGCGGGTTTTGCCTTTAGTAAGAACTCGTAATGCCACTGGAGAGAGCCTGCCATTTGCGAAATTTCGGACTGCCGTTTGGGAGTCACTGAGAATGTATTGGGCATCGGTGTGAGCTATGGCCACCGCGATAGCTACCTCCTCCGCCGTTTCCGCGTCAATTGTTTTTATAGAAACACTGATTGATTGATTGATTGATTGATTGATTGATTGATTGATTGATTGATTGATTGATTGATTGCTTTTTTTTTATTCGTCACAGTACAGTGTAAGAGGAGGCGGAGGGAAAAGCCGTAATGACGGCTTGAGGGATCCTTCGCCCCCCTTTGTGAACAATGGCAGCAGCTGAAGGGCATCACAACATTATCACAATATCATATACTTCGTACAGGGCATCACAATATCATATACTTTTTTTTCTTTTAAAACTGTCACATTGTTTTGCGTAAAGATCATGTCGTAAAAGAAAAACTGAAAACGTGGTTTATGCATAGCTTATACAACAAAGAAACCTGATGCAATCTTCTGCACCTAAATAAATTGCTACATAGTTTACACAACAAAAAGAGCCACTAATTCTGCGACACCTAAATGAGACACATCTATACCTTTGCTAATATAATTATTTAGAATTCTTGGAAGAGTACATCGAAGCATCTGAAAACCATAATTAGTGCGAAAGTAAGGAACGTTCCACATTTCTGTATTTCTTGTTTCGTACGCCTTTTCCTTTAAGCAAAGATTCGCCATCTCCGTAAACGAAGAGTTTGAGCGTTTGCAGCTAAGACGGTACTCTCGTAGCAGTCTGTATTGATATAGGTCATTCACTTTGATTATCTTATATTTTTTTAACAGTGGGTCGCTAGGTGCTAGAACTACAGCGCTGTCTATCAGCCTTAGTATTTTTTTCTGTATTTTCAGTAATTTTGTTAAGTTGGTTTCTGTAGTTGTTCCCCAAACCAAATAGCAATAGTTAAGATAAGAACTAAACAGCGATTTGTATATCAATAACTTCACCGAGTTGGGGATGAGGTACCGGATACGGCTGAATATTCCAGTTATCCGGCTTAATTTTATTTGAATATTATTGACGCGGTCATCCCATTGCAAAGAACTGGAGAAATGTACCCGAAGAACTTTCACTGACTTCACTATTTCTATATCTGGGCCTCTAAATACAATGTTATTCTCCAAAGTCACTTGTTGACCTTTCGATGAAATACTACGGCTTTCGTTTTAGTTGCATTTATTTTTGACTTATTGTTACTTGTCCAGTTGTCTAACTTCTGTAAGACCTCATTAGCTTTATTAGAAAGAATAACATCTGATGCTGAGGTGACAAATATACTCGTGTCATCTGCATAGATAATAAACTTAACTTCTGGGGAGATATGGACTATGTCATTAATATATAAAGTGAACAATAAAGGGCCAAGAATGATCCCTTGTGGTACCCCTGAAATTATATTTTTCTTCTCCGATACTAAATCATTTATCGAAACAAATTGACATCTATGCGCCAGATAGCTTTTAAGTAACATGAGTGGGAACCCGCGAATGCCATAATGGTTAAATTTTTCAAATAAAATGCCGTGGTGAATGTAGTCAAATGCTTGTGTGAAATCCACAAAAATTCCGACCACTTTATTTTTTTGTTCAAACTGTTGTAGAATTCTCTTTGACCCAGTAGGGCGAGTTCTGTAGACATATGTTTTTGGAAGCCATATTGCGATTTCGTCAGGACATATTTGGTGCAAAAACAGGATAAACGACTAAAAATAATTTTTCCGAAACCTTTAGAAAATACGGGGAGAATAGATATTGGTCGATAATTTGCAACGTTATGCTTGTTCCCCTTTTTGTAGAGAGCTATTACGCGTGCCGTTTCCATTTTCGAAGGAAAAACCCCTGTCGAAATACAGAGATTGAATATGTGTGTTGGTACTGGACTGATCTGATCGATAACATATTTCACTGGTTTTATTTGCATGCCATCGGCGTCGCAGCTGCGGCTGTTTTTTAAGCCGAGGAATACTGTGCGGACTTCTGGTTCAATAGTACCTGCTAAGAAAAACGTGTTTGTAGTTTCTGGACCCAGGGTTCGGCAAGCAGCGGGTGATCTGTCGTTAAAGTCTCTGTAAACGAAGTAATCATTAAAAACATTGGCCATAGCCTCTCCACTGACCAAGTTTCCATCATGGAGTACCTCCTTAATTTCTTCTGTTTTCGGATTGCGGCCCATCAAAGAGTTTATTCTATTCCATAAAACATCTGCTCGTTTTAAGCACACAGTAAATGCTTGTATGTGATACAGCCCCTTTGATTTCTTAATTTCTTTACTTAAGGCATTTCGGAACTGCTTGAAAGCAATTAGGTCCGCCTCGTCGCGCGTACGCATGAATTTCCGAAATAATCTGTCTTTTTTGTCTATTTTACGTAAGAGTTCACGTGTCATCCAAGGTTTCCGATAACCTTTACATTTTTTCCGCTGTTTATAAGGGAAGTGTTTTTGTATATACAGATAAAGGATTCTAAAAAAGCGTCATAGGCTGCATTCGCATCATTTGAGTGAAAAACATTGTCCCAGTGCAAAGTGCCAATCTCTGAACGGAAGGCATCTAAAGCAGCTGGCGAGACATACTGATAACTATAAGGAACGTCATTCAGAAGTAACGTAGGTGCACCTGTTTTTACAGAACAACATATCGCCATGTGATCACTAATAGGATACGTAAGGACAGCACAGGTCGCACACGATAAATCACAGTTTGTGATAAATAAGTCTATGGTGATCTCCGAATACAGAGTAATTCTAGTGGATCTATTTATAATGTTTTCGCAACCGTTGCATGCAATAATAGTTTCAAAGTCGCACTTTTTCGTGCCTTCATGCCCCATGTCAATATTGAAATCACCACCCAATATAACAGTGCATTGATGTTGATTTACGAATGTTAAGAAAATATCTAAAGATGCAAAAAAATCAGACAAGTTACCATCAGGTGGCCGGTAACACACAGCAACTATGACATCTTGAAACTGAACACACAACATCTCGTAATGAGCAGTAACTGAAGTGAACTTTTCAAGTAATACGGCTGATAAAGAATTTTCAAGTAGCATAGTGACACCACCCCCTCGACGACTTGGCCGAAAAACAGAGAGCGTTTTCATATGAGGTAGTTCAAATTCTTCTGATATATCCGATTGCCAGGTTTCCGTTAGCAGAACTACATCAAAACAACCTTTCGTTTGATTAAACAGACACTCGAGTTCATTTACTTTGTTTCCCATTGATTGTACATTGGAAGCATCGGAGAAAACCTCTTTGTACACTTTCAAACCGCTTCGCTAACTCACGAAGGGCGATATATCCGAGGTCATCCATTTTACAGAGCAGTTTTAAAAAATTACATCATCTCCCGCTAAAGGGAACCATGTGTAGATGTCAAGCAGCGGGCGCTAACGCTTACACTGGCGGCGGCGTTGACGCTGGCGCTCATCGCAGCGTTGCGCAGGAGAGAAAACTGGGGAGGCGCAGAGCACGCAGTGATGGAGCGGTGTTTCCTACCGGAACATGCCAATCGCTGCTGATGGGCAATGAGAGACAGAAGACTCCGACTGGACACAGAGACCCGCACTGCGCTTTTAGTTAACGCGCACGCTGCGAATTTTTATTGTTCAACAACGCACAGGAGAAATCTCCCACCGGCACCACCTTGGAGGTCAAGATCCATTGCCATATATACGGGGTGGCTAGTGAACGGTTGTGCAGCTCGAGCAGTCGGTTTTTTCAACCAAGAAACTCGCTAGCAGACGCTGCCTGCGTCGGCGTCGCGAGGCGAGAGAGGGGGGAGCGTAGGAGAGGAGAGAGGGGGGTGACACGCATGCGCAGTGGGAGTGTTAACGCCGTGGGCAGGGATGCGTAGAGGAGAGAGGGGGGGATCGTAGGAGATGAGAGAGAGGGGGGACGCGCATGCGCAGTGGGAGTGTAGACGCCGCGGGCAGGGATGCCTAGAGGAGAGAGGGGGGGAGTGTAAGAGGGGAGAGAGGAGGGGAGGCGCATGCGCAGTGAGGGTGTGGTTGCCACGGAGAGGGATGCCTAGAGGAGAGAGAGGGGGGAGAGGAGGTTATTAGATGCGAAGCATCTTATGCTCGGGGCTTTGTCCGTCCCCTGTCCCGCGTCCGGCCACTTTCATCATGAAGTAGGGAAGCACCCATTATGCGAACCAGAACACTGTAGTAATATGAAGGCCGTCAACCACTACTACAGTCATCAGAGTCATGGCCGAGAGCATAGAGAGGCTGCTTAGCAATGTCTGTGGCGTCTGGTAGGTGGTATCTGTCACCCAGGGGCGCGATTCTCGCGGTGTCCACTTCGGCGGAGTGCATTCAGTTACTCGAATAAGCGGCGAGCCGTGACGTCATGGCGCTCTTGACCACGTCGACGCACCGAACCCGCCAGCACATTCCCAGCGTAAAGAGAAAGAAAGTGGACGAAATGTTCAGTAACAGGGCACTTAACAAACTTGACAAGCCTGAACTTGCGTATGAACGTGTTCAGATGTTTCAGAACGATGCAGGGAATGCGTACCGACCTTCCAGGTGCGTCAGGCGGGCGGCCGCGTTAAACCTAATTCAAGGGCTAACGGGATTAGAGTTCATGCATGGCCTCCGAGAAGTGCGTTCGACAGCGGATCTCTGGGGGGCAGCATTCGTTGCGGCGAAACGCATTCAGTGTTTCTCATTTGTGTCGAGAGTTGTGAAAGCTGCGTGGCGTCAAAGTGACGTTGCGGAAGAAAGACCGGAAACAGGCGGAGCGCTGCTCGCCGAGCTTAGCCAATCAGTGGAAGCCGAAGTGGACATGTCCACTAAGTGGACACCGCGAGAATAGCTCCCCTGGTTGACCCCATTCCTTGATCTTGCTTGCATGTGTTTGGAGGGGGGACTGCTGCCGTGAAATGAGAGCGGGAGATCGGGAATTTCATGAAGGAAGCACCCACTATGCGAACCAGAACATGGTAGTACAATATAAGGCCGTCAACCACCACTACAGTCAGCAGAGTCATGGCCGAGAGCACAGAGGGGCTGCATGCGTAGCAAGTCCGGGGGGGCAAGTCCGTCCCTCCTTCCCGTGTCCCACACCACCACAGCATTGCGCGTCTCCTCCACCTCTCTCTCTCCTCTCCTATGCTCACCCCCCTTGCTCTACTCTAGGAATCCTCTACTCTACGGAGCGGCGTCCCACATCCCCACAGAGCACGCGCGCCCTCTCCCCTCTCTCACCCCCTTTCTCTACTCTGGGAATCCTTTACTCTATGGAACCCACGTCCCGCATCCCCACAGCGCATGCGCATCCTCTCCGCCTCTCTACTACGCTCGCCCCCCTTTCTTTCCCCTAGAAATCCTGTACTCTACGGAGCGATTCCCGCGTCCCACAGCGCATGCGCGTCCCCTCTCTCTCGTCTCCTACGGTTCCCCCCCCGTTCTCTCCTCTAGGAATCCTCTACGGGGCTTAGTCCTTCCCGCGTCCCACACCACCACAGCGCATGTGCGTCCCCTCCCCCCTCTCTCCTACGCTCAGCACGCGCGCCCTCTCCCCTCTCTTCTACGCTCACCCCCCTTTCTCTCCTCTAGGAATCCTGTACTCTACGAAGCGGTTCTCGCGTCCCACACCCCCCGCAGCACATGCGCGTCCCCTCTCTCGTCTCTCCTACGGTGCCCCCCCGTTCTCTCCTCTAGGAATCCTCTATGGAGCGGCGCGCACGACAGGTGGTGTGACAGCTGCATACTCCGCTGGGGATGCCACGGTAGTTCCGCGGTATGAAAATGACGGAGCGCGCGCGCCTCATTCTCTCTCCTGTGCAGCGCCGCGATGAGCGCCCGGACCGCTGCCGTGAAATGAGAGCGGCGACGTTCCTCCCGCTCAAGCTAATTTTCTCCCCGCTGCTTCGCATCCACACATGGTTCCCTTTAGCGGGAGATGGGGATTTTTTTTTTATTTTTATTTTTTTTAAAGGGTTTGCGCATGCGCAGTAAGGGTGGGCACGCGGCACACCACCACCACCGGATTAAGCTTCGCCATAAGATGCTTCACATCTGAAAAAAGAAACCAAGGAACAGTACAAGAACAAACATCAATTGCTCAACGCTGACAAGTCATCCTCACACCTGATAACCTGCGCACGTTCTCCACTCTTCCTGCGCACCAAGACCTTCCCATTGAAATAACATGCAAAGTCATAGCCAACTCTCCTAGCCCAGGTTTTAGCCGCTAATAAAAGAGCCCGGGAACGCTGGGTCATATTCTCAGTTATGTAGACATTTTGTTGTTCCTGCTTCAAGGATTTTCTTTTTTCAAGCCACGTATCTCGAAGGTCCTGATGGACAAAGCGAAGGATCACTCCACGCTCTCTACCTGGCTTCGATGCCATCCTGTGAATAGCGGAAATATCAGCCGGAGCAAGTTCCGTCAAACTCAAAGTTTTCGCAAGATCATTTACCTCGTTTAAAAGATTTTCGCCTGCAGTCTCAGGAATTCCATGTATTTCCACATTCAGACGTCGGCTGCGCCACTCGAGGTCATCAAAATCAATCTGAAGCTGGGCGAGACCCTTAGCTGGGTCCTCCTTCTCAAGTTTGTCGATCTTGCATTTTATGTTTTTTATTTCCCTGTCTTGCCCGCTCAAGCGTTCCTGAATTTTATCAAAGTGATCCGACAGCAACTGAACTGACCTGTCTATTCCCTCTACCTTTTCATTCAAAGTAAGGAGAGAAGTTAATTTCTTGTCCATGTCCATGATCGTAATCTTAAGCTGAGCATCTCCTATTTGTTCAGCGGGCCGTGTGGTACTCTTGGATACCCCCCGGCCTGCAGGCCTCACAATTCCATGCTTTTTTCCTAAACGACTTTTTCTTTTCAGCATACTCGTGTTCACTCATGCCTGAGCATACTGAAGCATGAAAACAGAATTCGCACTCACTGAAAACAATAGCACTCGCGGCATCTTCAATTTCAGCTCTGCAACCGCAGCACTTAGTCATGTTTGAGCCCCAAAGTCATTCGTCCCCAAAACAAATCGCTTGGCAGTAGCGACAGCGAGTGAAAAGTCGTAAAAAAAGAACGAGAAGTTTAACCAACCTGTAAAACACAGCAGAGGTTATCCGACGTGCTTTCCTCGCCGTCGCCGCTGCCAAAGTGCCCTGCCGAAAATCACACCCCTGCGCAAAGTCTCTTTCTGTCTTGGTGTCGCGGCGGTTTGCTGATAATCTGCGCCGTAAAACGACGCAGTTTCTTCCAGGCAGACAGGTAGAATGGGCGCGGGAAATTTGAAGTTCAGTCCAGGCAATTGTAGGCAGTCTTGGGTCAAGGCACCACAGGAGGTTTTCGAAGTCAGCGCCTGTAAAACACAGCAGAGGTTATCCGACGTGCTTTCCTCGCCGTCGCGCGCCGTCGCCGCTGCCAAATGGTGATGCATTTGTGCGTATGGCCTATAACCGCAACAGCACAACAGCGATAATCTCTATAGCGCGCTGCATCGACTAAGACCGCCTCCTCATTGTGTCCAAAACTGTGGAGCATGGCTCTGGCTCTACAGATTCTTCTGCTTTTGTTGTGTTCGGGATGCATGTTCTTGGGCAATGGGGGGTATTATGAGTTTAGTGCGGATTGCGCGTGGTATGTCGTATTTGATGCCTTGTTGGGTGTGATAAGAAATTCCGAGACTGTCTAGAATGTGGCGGCCTGTTTTAGTATTACTCAAACGCTCGTACTGCGAGGCCTGTTGTGCTTCAATAATTTCTTCAAGCGTGTTATGAAGGCCTAGTTGAAGAAGGAGTTCCGTGCTGGTACTCTGCCGAAGCCCTAGCGCCTGTTTGTAAACTCGTCTAATGAGACCGTTGAGTTTTGTTTTCTCTGCCGCGAACCATCGGTGGTAGGCAGCGACATAGGTAATGTGGCTGAGCACGAAGGAGTGGATAAGCCGGAGAATACTCCCTTTTTTCACGCCCTGATGTTTGTTAGTGACTCTTTTAATGAGTCGCATCGTGTGCGCGACTTCAGCTTCTAATTTGCGGATTGTCTCACCGTTTGTGCCGTTGCTTTCAATAAGAAGTTCTAAAACCCGTATTTTATCGACTGTCGGTATGACACGTCCGTCGGCCGTCTTCAGGGTAATGTCTGCATATGAGCATGTTGGACTATACTGTTTGGGTGGTCTGCCTTGGAGTGTGGGGTGGTATAGGAGGAGTTCAGGCTTCTCCGCCGAACAAGAGAGCCCTGTTCCGCATAGGTAGTGTTCTACCACGTTTACCGCTTCCTGTAGCCGTTCTTCTATGGAGCCGTCGCTACCGTTACATACCCAGATGGTGATACTGTTGCGGTAAAGAGAATGAGGAAGCTTGCTCCGACTAGAGGAAGACGACGTCTCTTGTCGCCGCTTGGGCAACAGATATAGTTACCGTAAATATACCAACTCTGCACTCGTGTGCCTGCCTTCTTCGTGCAACATTTGGTGGAGGTGCGGGGTACCAGTACGGAACTTCGCAGCGGACGTCATCTGCCTGCCGCTACGATGGCAAACCAACCGTCAACGTCCGAGCCAGCGACGATGGCAAACCAACCATCAACGTCCGTGCCGGCGGTCTTCCTCACGCATCCGCGGGACCTTGGGCCATTTTGTGGTACGGATAAGACGGACGTCGAGGAGTGGCTAAAGCTATACGAGAGAGTGAGTAACAGCTATAGGTGGGACCCGACCCTCATGCTAGCGAACCTGATCTTCTACCTTCAGGGAACTGCGCGGCAATGGTATGAGACGCATGAAGCTGACCTCACGAGCTGGGATGTCTGTAAACAGAAAATGCGAGATCTGTTTGGCAGACCGGTCGGTCGTCGGCTGGCCGCGAAGAAAGAACTTGCGGGCCGCGCTCAGACGTCGACAGAGTCCTATGTCGTCTATATACAAGATGTGCTGTCTCTTTGCCGCAAAGCTGACGACAGCATGACCGAGGCGGACAAGATCGCGCACATATTAAAAGGTATTGCCGACGATGCCTTCAACCTCCTTATGTGCAAACATTGTACAACGGTGGACGAAATCATCAAGGAGTGCCGGCGCTTCGAACAGGCAAAGGGCCGTCGAGTTGCTCAAGCGTTCGACAGATTGCCGAATACCGCCGCGACCTCGTCATGCGAAGACCCACCAAGGCTCGTCCAACCGACAGCAGCTCAAGACATCACGCGCCTTATTCGCCGTGAGCTTGAGGCCATGTCTCCGGCTCCACTTGTTCGTCGTGACTTCAGGGACAACATGCCGTCCATATCCCTTATCCAAGCTGTCGTTCGGGAAGAAATCGCAAGTTTGGGCATGCCGTCACTCTGCTCGGTCCGGCACGCGAACACTTACCAGGTTCCCCCGGCCACTCGCAGCCAGACACAAAATTTCGTTCCGCCCCGCCGCAATCCAGCCGAGTGGCGCACCGTGGATGGTCGACCCATCTGCTTCAATTGTTCCCGTATTGGACACATTGCCCGTCACTGCCGCAGCCGCTTTTCGCCACCGCCTCGGTGGTCGTCTCCTAGTCGCTACCACCAGCTGTCCGACAGTCATACCTTCTCGCCCTACACGCCGACTCAGAGCATCAACGTCGACAGTGCCCGCCAAGGTCCAGCCGCTCCCCGTCTCCGCAAGGTCGAAGGACACAGTCACCTCTCATGCACCGCTCTTCGTCCCCATCCAAAACCGGCCGCTTCACTTCGGGAAACTAGGCGGCGCAGCTCCCGGAGGTGACGCTGCAACTACGACCCGGCCTTCAAAACCTCTACCGACACTGCCTACATGCGGAAACCTACTGGACGTGCAAGTTGATGGTGTTAATGTCAGATCTCTTGTCGACACGGGGGCGCAGCTTTCGGTTATGAGCGCTGCTCTCCGCCGAAAGCTCAGGAAGCTTCTCACACCCGCCGCGACGAACACAGTACGAGTCGCCGATGGTGGCACTGCACCTGTTGTTGGAATGTGTACAGCCCGTGTTACCGTCGGTGGCCACTACACTATTGTTTTATTTATTGTACTCGAACAGTGCCCGCACGACCTCATTCTGGGCATAGACTTTCTTTCAACGCACGCAGCTCAAATTGACTGCTCCGAAGGAGTTGTACAGCTGGATCTGCCCTTCTCTGCCGACGCCGCAACTTGTGCATCACCCCGTTTATGTTCTGCTGAATTCGCTCGCCTGTCCCCACAAGTTGCTACAGCTGTTATCCTGACGTCCTATCCTCCCGTCCCAGACGGCGACTATGTAGTCTCGCCGCTCACCGACGTGGCTCTGACGCGAAATATTGCCCTGCCAAGCACAATAATCGAAATAAGAGAGAATCGGGCTTGTGTGCCAGTCGTCAATTTTGGCTTTTCTACGCACGTGCTTCCCCATGGCATCGCCATGGCGCATCTCGCCCCTTTGGAAGAATATCAGATCTCTTCTATGGCCACTGAATCTCTCCCCGGTACCATCACACCTTTGTCGCCTGTTACTTCGTCCTCCTCGACGACTGAGGACAACATTTGTAAGATGATTGCCCCTGATCTTCATGCGGAACACACAACAGCTCTTCGTCACCTGCTGTCATCTTATTCGGATATATTTGACTTGAATGACCGGCCCCTTGGACAGACATCTGTTGTCACCCATCGCATCAACACCGGTGACGCGAGCCTCATTCGTAGGAGACCATATCGCGTCTCCGCTGCGGAAAGGACCATCATACAAAAAGAGGTCGACAAGATGATGACAAGCACATTATTGAACCATCGAGTAGCCCGTGGGCATCCCCGGTAGTCTTAGTAAAGAAAAAGGACAACTCGTGGCGCTTCTGCGTCGACTACCGTCACCTCAACCGGATAACAAAAAAAGATGTGTATCCACTTCCACGCATAGATGACGCCCTTGACTGCCTTCATGGATCCAACTATTTTTTCTTCAATTGATCTGCGTTCAGGCTACTGGCAGATCAGCGTTGATGAGATGGACCGCGAGAAAACCGCCTTCGTAACACCAGATGGTTTATACCAGTTCAAAGTCATGCCTTTTGGATTGTGCAATGCGCCAGCTACATTCGAGCGCATGATGGACTCCCTATTGCGTGGCTTAAAGTGGTCAACGTGCCTCTGTTACCTCGACGACGTGATCGTGCTTTCGCCGACTTTTGCAAGCCACCTGCAGCGCCTCACAACTATCCTTTCTGTGTTTCGCTCTGCTGCCCCTCAGCTTAATTCATCTAAATGCCACTTCGGTCGCCGCGAAATCACCGTGCTCGGGCATCTCGTAAACGCTGCAGGAATCCAACCTGATCCAGAGAAAGTTCGCGCTGTGCGAAATTTTCCTATTCCTGCGTCGACGAAAGATGTCCGCAGTTTTATGGGTTTGTGCTCCTATTTCCGTCGCTTTGTAAAGAAATTTGCCGACATCGCTCGTCCTCTGACCGACCTCCTTAAGAAGGATGCCTCTTTCTTCTGGGGTCCGCACCAAGAGCAAGCATTTTCTACCCTCATTGAGCGGCTTACAAGTTCACCAATTCTCTCGCATTTTGACCCTTCCGCGCCCACTGAAGTACGCACTGATGCGAGTGGTCATGGCATCGGCGCGGTTCTCGCTCAGCATCAACAGGGCCACGACCGTGTCATCGCCTACGCGAGCCGCCTTCTCTCCACGCCCGAACGCAATTACTCGATAACTGAGCGAGAATGCCTTGCACTCGTTTGGGCTGTCGCGAAATTTCGACCGTACTTGTTCGGTCGTCCCTTCCGCGTCATCACTGATCACCACGCACTCTGTTGGCTCTCCTCCTTGAAGGACCCAACTGGACGACTTGCACGTTGGGCTTTGCGTCTACAAGAGTATGACTTCTCGATAGTGCATAAATCTGGACGCATGCACAACGACGCTGACTGCCTATCTCGCAATCCCGTGGATCAACCGGACGACACCGATGCTGACATGGACATCTGTACTCTGTCCATATCCGGCTTTCTCCACATAGGCGACGAGCAACGACAAGACCCTGTTCTTCGAAACCTTATGCACCGCCTCAGCTACGCGCCCTCCGACCCTTCTCTCCGGATGTTTACATTGCATGATGGCATTTTATACCGCCGCAACGTTCAGCCCTATGGTCCTGAGTTATTACTAGTCGTTCCCAAGCATCTACGACTGGCCGTGCTCCAGGAACTTCACGACGCTCCTACTGCTGGACATGTGGGCATCACTCGGACTTACGACCGCGTAAGGCGCCGCTTCTTCTGGCCCGGTCTCTATCGCTCTGTGCGTCGCTATGTCGCTTCTTGCGACCTGTGTCAGCGACGGAAGACGCCTGCCTTGCCTCCTGCTGGTTTGCTTCAGCCAATTGAAGTCCCTACAGAGCCATTCTTCCGTGTGGGCCTCGATCTACTAGGCCCATTCCCTATTTCTACCAAAGGGAACAAGTGGATAGCCGTCGCAACAGATTATGCAACAAGATATGCCATTGTGCGAGCGATACCGACCAGCTGCGCTACAGATGTTGCCGACTTCCTACTCCACGACGTCATCCTGCACCATGGCGCCCCTCGACAGTTACTAACGGATCGTGGCCGTTACTTTTTGTCGAAGGTCGTCGATGACCTGCTCCGCTCCTGTTCTACTGAACACAAGATCGCTACCGCGTACCACCCTCAAACGAATGGGCTCACCGAGCGCCTGAACCGCACTCTAACAGACATGCTTGCAATGTACGTTTCCGAAGATCACCGTGACTGGGACGCCGCTTTACCGTACATCACTTTTGCTTATAATTCGTCCCGTCACGACACCGCCGGATTTTCGCCATTCTACCTTTTGTATGGCCGCGACCCTGTCTTGCCCTTCGACACGTTGCTACCCTCTGGCGTACGATCCTCAACGACTGATTACGCCCGCGATGCAATCACCTTGGCCGGCCATGCCCGAGAGGTCGCTCGTCATCGCCTCACAGCGTCGCAAGCTTCCCAAAAACGACGCTACGATCATCAGCACCGAGAAACACAATTTTCTCCTGGCTCTCTTGTTCTCCTCTGGACGCCCTCACGTCGTGTCGGATTGGCGGAAAAACTTCTTTCCCGTTACTCTGGTCCGTACAAGATCTTGCGCCAACTGTCTGACGTGACGTGCGAGATCGCACCAGCCGACGTGTCTTTGCTACCTCACATCAGCAGCGACGTCGTTCACGTCGCCAGACTCAAGCCCTATATGCCCACACTAACTGATGCTCCATGATCTGCACCGGGACGGAGCTAAGCCCGCCGGGAGGGTGATGTTGCGGTAAAGAGAACGAGGAAGCTTGCTCCGACTAGAGGAAGACGACGTCTCTTGTCGCCGCTTGGGCAACAGATATAGTTACCGTAAATATACCAACTCTGCACTCGTGTGCCTGCCTTCTTCGTGCAACAATATCATCGGCAGAGATGCTGTGATGAAGCCCGGGAATCAGGGACAGCTTTGAGGGCAAGCCAAGAAGAGCTAGGTTGAACAACAGAGGTGATATCACGGAGCCCTGTGGAGTTCCCGCGCTACCTATGGGTATCTCAGATGATGTGAGCGCACCCACTTTAACAATGGCTTGTCGGTTCGTCAGGAAGTCGCGAATGTAGTTGTAGGTTCGAGCTCCCAGATTTAAGGCGTTACCCTTTTGGAGTATTGTAGTATGTGTAACGCTGTCAAACGCTTTCTTCCTATCTAAACCTAATATAGCTTTGGTTGAGCGGTCCGTGGTGTCTATAATGTGGTGCTTTAGTTGCAGCATGGTGTCCTGGCATGATAGGTGCCTCCGCAAAGCCTAACATAGTGTGCGGGAGAACGTCATTGTCTTCAAGTTAATCTGTTAGTCGAGCTAAGAAGGCGTGTTCCATGAGTTTTCCCACACAGGAAGTTAGAGAGATGGGTCTGAGGTTAATGTTCAGGGGCTTCCCCGGTTTGGGAATCAGAATCATCTTGGCAGCTTTCCATTGTGAGGGCAAACGACCTGTGGTCCAGCATGTGTTAATGTAGTCCGTAAGATGAGTAATAGATTCAACGTCAAGGTTACGTAATGTCTTGTTCGTAATAGAGTGAAGACCAGGAGCGGATTTGGTGTTAAGGCGATGTAGTACTGCGCGAATATCTGCTTCGGAAAATTCCTCGTCAAGAGTTGCATTTGTTTGACCAGTATAATCCGGGTGCAGGCGAGGAGGAGCTTGGGAGATGTGTATGTTTGCTACCTCTCGCAAGAGCTCCTCCTCCGTACCTGTGTAATCATGTATAAGCTTATTGATATTTTGACGGTGCTGTTGTTCTCAGGGTCTAAAAGATGGCGGAGAAGGTGCCATGTTTTGCCAAAACCTATTTGCTTGTCCATGGTAGTGCAAATTTCGTGCCAGTGTTGCTGGCTTAATTCCTTCGCGTATGTTTCGATTTGTCTATTTAGGAGCACTATACGTTTCCGAAGGTTCCTGTTTAATTTTTGGGCTTTCCACCTCTTCTGGAGTGATTGTTTGGCTTCCCTCATATGGAGCAGCCGACTATCAATCTCCTCGAGGTGCGCCTCTGGTGGTACAGTTTGTGTAGCATGATCAATGTCTTGTCTTAAAGTGTTGGTCCAATGTGCAATGTCCACGATGGGCGCCACCTTATTTTCTCGTGACTTGCGGAACTTATCCCAGTCTACTAGCTTGGGTTGCTTTCCAGCCGGTTTTCGAGGGCCTCCCTTGATGTGGATATCAATGATGTAATGGTCGCTGCCTAAGTCCTCTAGTGTGTTACGCCATGCTGTTGTGGGTGCATGTTTGACGAAGGTGAGATCTGGTGTAGTGTCCTTGCTAGAACTGGTGCCTGCCCGGGTGGGCATGCTTGGATCCGTGATGAGAGTTAAGCCCTCGTTTTGGGAATCGAGCCAGAGATCTCGACCTTTTGGGTGAGCATAAGAATAACCCCAAGCTGTGTATGGCGCATTAAAGTCGTCGCATATTATGATGGAATTGGAACCGGCGATGTTGAGAGCCCGCTTAAAGAGGGTGCGAAACCTGTGTTTTTTGTGTTTTGGGTTACTATATATGTTAAGAATGAAGAGGCTAGCGTGTGTTTTGCGATGTGGTATGAGTTCAATGCTAAAAACAATAAAATCCCTTTATATACTTTCTCAGAAAGAAATAACTTCTGTTTCTAAATGACGTGTTTTCAGAACAACGAAACCAACACTAGGTGTCCTGTGCAACTAGGTGGGGGAGGGGGGATGGAGGACGATGCATTCCGGTGTTTTGCTTTTCGCGCTTTTTGCGGTGTTGTCGTGGTGGTGTGCACTGCTGATCGTTCATCGTACCTAAAATCTGCTGCTGGGCCTTTCGGCGAAAGTACATTGTAGTGTAGTGCCACACCCGTGTAATCGCCTGCGTGCGTACGCATTCGATGCGCAGTTGCTAGTTGTGCGAGCAGTGGCAACACTCCTGCTGGTGTATCGTTTCACCGGCTGCCAGCGAGCCGGGCAGCACGGGCTGTTCGGGGAGGAACAAGCTGTTCCGCCACCACGCATGTTGGAGTCGTCGTCCGCTTTGTAGAGCGATCCTCCGAGACGAAGAAGTATTTTCTTGACGTCAGCCGGAAACTTCTGACACCATGTCGCGTTACTGCCACCGTGTCGGGGCAGACGCGCAGGAGAAAGAACACAAGAGGCAAGCGTTCAAGCCCCAAAACAAAAAGCCCCCCCCCCCTCCCGTTTATTGTGCGTCCATCTTTTATAGCCCCAGTGGGTGGAGCCGTCCCCGGCGTCTCCAGGTGCCGCAGCCGTCCTGGAACGCGGGCGTCGCTGGGTCGCATTGCAGACCACGTCGATGCGCGTTTCTCGAAGCGCTGGTCGCGTTCGATGCAACGCCACAGTGTGCTCCTTGCACTTCACTGCTAGCGCCTAACCAGGGTAACGACGCCGTCAAAAGCAGCAGTAGCAAGGTTGTGTGTGAAGGCCACCATGAGGTGACATTTCCGGTAGGTCTTTATGAGACGCGCGCGCTGATTGGAAACGGCCTTTGACGTCAGCGGGAGAGTGAAATACGAAAGGGAACGTTTCTCGTCGTCGTCTGCTCGAATTTTGAACTTTGAGGACTCATAACTTAACTTTTCGGGCACCAATTTGCATCATTCTTGTTGCATTCGTCTCGGCATTTATTACTATACGCGTTCCGGTGCTAAATAAGGCGGTCGCAAAAATGTCGCAGGGCCCCTTTAACTACGGCACCAAATACTGTTTCGGTAAATGTTTTAGATGGCGTCAGCGACCACAATATCTTGCATTCTGAAGTCGTATGCGCTGTGCAAAAGCGTGAGAATAGAAAGAAAACAATACTTGATTACACCCGAGCGAATGTAGACGGGCTTATCACTGGCCTTTCCGTCTGTTCTATCGACTTTTTAATATGATTTCCTCAACGCGACGTCAATACAAACTGGACACTCCTTCGTGACAAGATTATCACATTTAAAGATAAGCATATTCCTAGAATCGTTATCGCGTGCTGCTGGAGTTCTGTCACGAAGTCGGCACTTTCTCCCGGAAAAAGCTAAGGTGCAGATCTACCATGCTTTGTTTTCCTCGCACATAAACTACTGCCTACTTGTCTGGGGCACCACAACCTTAGGGAACGTAAAAACAATTCACTCATTGCAAAAAAGGGCACTGCGCTCATTGCAAATGTCCCACGCAGTACTTCCGCCGGTACTTTGTTCCACCGCTATAAAATAATCAGTATGCAACAAATGTCCAATTTTCGACTAATTAATAACTACTTCTTTGCGAAGGAACAATTCCGAACCTTTGTTAAAGACTTATCAAACATAAGTATGCAACACACGATTCACGAACCCGAAGCATAGACAGGTGGCTCGTTCCTTGTTCTCGCCCGAATTATTTCCTACAGTACCTTAGATATACATTACCATCCCTACTTAATAAATATATAAATGATGAGTCTAACTTTTTTATGTTTACAAAAAGAGAAATGCGCGAATATTTTTTCAGCCTTGCCTAGTATTTTTCTTTATATCATGCTATGTTATCGTTACTCTCTGTATCGCTTTTTTTTTTGCCGTGTTTATCTTGATATTGCTCAGTGTATTCATGAGTGCAGATACATAGTTACTTAGTTTGGTCTGTGTCTATTTGTTCTACTGCTGTATTGGTAGAATATTCGTCTAATTTTTTTGTTCATTTTGCCTGCTTACATTATAGCTAACTTTTTTAACAGCTTGGATTTCGAAACTGTTGCCATGTACGTGGGGCCTCAGGCACTCTCAAGTGGTTTTATAACCGCTTTTCGCCTGAGGGAACCTCCAACTGGTTGGAAATACTTGTTGGAAAATAAAGATTTGATTTGATTTGAATCAAGATAACGACCTGCACGCAAAGCGCTTCGTTTACGACGCATTTGAAACGCACTATTAACAAAAAGAAACGTTTATATTCGAAAGCTAAACTATCAGCATCTGAGGAAGATTGGATGCTTTATCGCGAGCACGCGCACTTATGCAGAACCGAGATAACAACAGCCAAGGATAAATTTTTCAACCACGACATTTCAAAATTATTTCGCAGTGACTCGAAAAAGGTTTGGAAAGTTCTTAAGCCTAATTACGCATCAAAACTCGGTGGTGTCATTGTCCAAGGATGGCAGCATCCTTCCTCCGGCACGTGTCGCTATGGAATTCAATGAGCTTTTTCGTCTGTTTTTACTGATGAGACCCCTGTTCCAAGTAACGTTCAGGTCCCTCCTCTGAATTCAAGCATGCTCGACATTAATGTCACTCCGGAAGGGATACAATCCTGCATAGATCGTCTTCCAACTAATTCGGCTCCTGGTCCTGATGGCATCTGCCCTAAGCTTCTCAAAATGTCAAAACCTTGCAATATGTAACATTTTAGCCGCACTTTTTCAGCAGTCAATCGACACGGTTTGCGTCCCAGATGATTGGAAGGAAGCTCGCGTAATTCCCATATTTAAATCTGGTGACCCGTTTAACCCATCAAATTACAGACCAGTTTCTTTAACTAGCACGTGTACCAATTTCTTTAACTAGCACGTGTTGCAAACTCCTCGAACATATAATTTCATCTGCTGTCATGAAGTTTCTTACGGAATATAATTTCTTCTTCATCAATCAGCACGGTTTTCTGCACGGCCGTTCTTGCGAAACGCAACTGTTCGAATTAATTAATGACTTGCGTCGCTCTATTCATTGCTTGCATCAAACATGCTATATTTGTTGACTTCGCGAAGGCCTTTGACAAGGTTCCTCACTTGCGGCTTGTTAATAAACTTACAGGTCTTAACATAAATACAAAAATTGTTAAGTGGATCACCAACCTCTTAACTAACCGGTGCCAATCCGTCTTCGTTAATGACCATTCGTCTCCGTTAATTCACTTAAAATCTGGCGTACCGCAGGGTTCCGTGCTGGGGCCTATCTTGTTTTTAGTTTATATTAACGATATCAGTAATGGTATGCATTCCACAGTTAGATTGTTTGCGGATGACTGTGTGATTTACAGACAAATTACTAACCCTCGGGATGCCTGCCACATTCAGTCTGACCTAGCAACTCTCAGTAAATTGTGTGATGAGTGGCAAATGCAAATCAACGTAAATAAAACAAAAGCTATCAGATTCTGGACAATGGTCAACCCCGTGTTATATGACTACACGTTGAACAACATACCCATAGATTCTGTATCCACAATAAAGTACCTTGGTGTTCGTTTGTCATCAGACCTGTCATGGAACGCTCATATAGACTCAATTGTTAGTACAGCATCCAGGTCACTTGGCTTCATAAGGCGGAATTTGTATCCGGCGAACTCGGAGACTAAACTTCTGGCTTATAACACCTTAGTACGCTCACAAATTGAATACGCCTCCTTAATCTGGAATCAGCATCAGGCCTACCCCATACAGAAGCTGGAGTCTGTGCAAAATAAGGCTGCTCGCTTCATGGCAAAAAACTACTTGCGAACATCAAGCGTAACTGAAATCAAATCTTCACTCAATTTAGCTCGCATAGATAAGCGCAGGACGCTGGCACTATTGTCCTTCTTTCATAAGCTTCACCACAATAAGTCATCCCACTTACCTTCAATATTATCACGTGGTCTTGACGTCGACGAAGGCAACAGTCAGCGGGTCAAAGAAGAAACTGTTTATTTGGCCGAACTTGTGGCCGTGAAACGTAAAGGCAGATTGCAGCTATGCACACTGGCACAGGTAGCGGCGAACGGAGCGTCGGCCGTCGATCAACTCAACATCGTTGGAACGCGCCGGCTTTTATAAATCACGCGTCGAACATTCTAGCCTTATCTCTGGTCGTCGCGCTGGCTCTCGAATAATCTTGGGTGTTCGCGTCTTGCGCGCAATCTTAACAAAATGATCTACTACAATCATGAACCTTCTCGAAGACTGCAGGCGCGGTTTGTTCACAGTCTTTGGGGGGCGCAAACCGAATACAGTAAAAGTGAAAGAAACGCGCGTGACAATGCCCCCCCTCTGAAAAAGCATCGTCCCGATGCTTTAAACAGAACACGCGGGGGGGTAAATGCATGCAACAATAAATAACAACCATAAAGCGAGATAGTACAATAATCACTAGGCACAAGCAAGAAAGTATAACAACAAATCAAAAAGTACAGTCCTCAGGTCCACTAACGCGCGTAAAATGGCTTGAGGCGCACGACATGGACGACTTCAGGCCGCGAGCGGCGCCGCTGAGAGTTCGTAATGCCGTCGGGAACGACCTCGTAGTCCAGAGCGCTTACACGTCGAAGCACCTTGTAAGGCCCGAAGTATCGCCGAAGAAGCTTTTCACAAAGTCCACGTCGGCGTATGGGTGTCCAGACCCACACACGGTCGCCAGGCTGGTATTCCACGAAGCGTCGTCGAAGGTTGTAGCGACGGCTGTCGGTCTTTTGCTGGCACTGTACGCAGACGGGCGAGTTGCCGGGCTTCTTCGGCGCGCTGTAGGTAGGCAGTGACGTCGACGTTTTCTTCCTCGGTGACGTTTCGTAACATCGCGTCGAGCGTCGTTGTCGGGCTGCGTCCGTAGACCAACTTGTATGGCGTCATCTGTGTCGTTTCTTGCACGGCCGTGTTGTGCGCGAAGGTCACATACCGAAGGATGACATCCCACGTCTTGCGTTCGACGTCGACGTACATGGCCAGCATGTCGGCTATGGTCTTGTTGAGACGCTCGGTGAGGCGATTGGTCTGTGGGTGGTAGGCGGTGGTCCGGCGGTGGATTGTCTGGCTGTATCTCAAGATCGCCTGAGTAAGCTCCGCAGTAAACGCCGTACCTCTGTCGGTGATGAGAGCCTCTGGGGCGCCGTGTCGAAGGACGATGTTCTCAACGAAGCACTTGGCTACCTCGGCGGCACTGCCTTTAGGAAGGGCCTTTGCTTCGGCGTAGCGGGTGAGGTAGTCGGTAGCGACGACGATCCATTTATTTCCGCAAGTCGACGTTGGGAACAGCCCCAGGAGGTCCATACCGATCTGCTGGAACGGTCGCCGAGGAGGCTCGATCGGCTGAAGGAAGCCTGCTGGTCTTGTGGGTGGTGTCTTCCGTCGCTGACAGTCTCGGCACGTCCTTAGGTAGCGGGCGACGTCGGCGGCAAGGCGCGGCCAATAGTACTTTTCCTGTACTCTTGCGAGCGTTCGGGAAAGTCCGAGGTGTCCAGCCGTCGGGTCGTCGTGTAGTGCCTGGAGGACTTCTTGACGCATTGCTGAAGGCACTAGGAGAAGGTAGTCGGCTCGAAGCGGCGAGAAATTCTTCTTTATGAGAACGCAGTTTCGCAAGAGGAACGATGCGAGTCCTCGCTTGGATGCCTTCGGAACAATGGCTGTCTTGCCTTCGAGGTAGTCCACAAGACCCCTGAGTTCCGGGTCGGCTCGCTGTCGTTCGGCGAAGTCGTCGGTACTTATGGTTCCCAAGAAGAAGTCATTCTCGTGGTCGTCCTGCGGCGGCGGGTCGACGGGGGGCGCGAGACAAGCAGTCGGCGTCAGAATGTTTTCGGCCGGACTTGTAAACGACGGTGATGTCGAATTCTTGAAGCCTTAGACTCCATCTCGCGAGACGACCTGAAGGGTCCTTCAAGTTAGCTAGCGAACACAAGGTAGGGGCGAAACTTTGACGTAGCCCAGATGATGGCGAGGCACTCATTTTCTGTTGTGGAATAGTTGGCCTCTGCCTTGGATAGCGACCGGCTAGCATAACTGATGACCCTTTCCAGTCCATCCGTCCTCTGCACAAGGACGGCGCCGAGTCCCACGCTGCTTGCGTCGGTGTGCACTTCTGTTTCGGCGTGTTCGTCGAAATGCGCAAGTAACGGAGGCGTTTGTAGGCGTCGTTTTAGTTCTTGAAACGCTTCCTCCTGCGGCGCTTCCCACTTGAACTCGACGTCAGTCCTGGTAAGGTTAGTGGTTGGCCCGGCGATGCGGGCAAATTTTTTGACGAACCGCCTGTAGTAGGCGCACAGGCCGAGAAATCGACGCACGGCCTTCTTGTCGGCAGGTGGCGGGAACGTAGCGATGGCGGCTGTCTTCTGAGGGTCGGGGCGTACTCTGGACTTGCTTATCACGTGGCCCAAGAACAAGAGTTCCTCGTAGGCGAAGCGGCACTTTTGAGGCTTCAGGGTAAGTCCGGAGGTCTTGATTCCTTGAAGTACAGCTTCAAGGCGCCGCAGGTGTTCGTCGAAGTTCGAGGAAAACACAACGACGTCGTCCAAGTACACAAGGCAAGTCTGCCACTTCAAGCCGGCCAGTACGGTATCCATAACGCGTTGGAAGGTCGCGGGGGGCCGAGCAAAGACCAAAAGGCATTACCTTGAACTCGAACAGGCCGTCTGGCGCTATGAAAGCAGTTTTTTCTCGGTCTCTCTCGTCGACTTCGATTTGCCAGTAGCCTGTCTTGAGGTCCATTGACGAAAAGTACTTCGAGTTGTGGAGTCGATCCAGGGCGTCGTCTATCCGTGGGAGGGGGGTACACGTCCTTCTTCGTGATCTTGTTCAGGCGACGATAGTCGACACAGAAACGTAGCGTCCCGTCCTTCTTCTTCACCAACACCACGGGAGACGCCCAGGGACTCTTGGAGGGCTGGATTATGTCGTCACGCAGCATTTCGTCGACTTGCTTCTTTACGGCTTCGCGTTCTCGCGTCGAAATTCGATACGGGCTCTGACGGACTGGTCGGGCACTTTCTTCAGTTATGATACGATGTTTGGCGACAGGGGTCTGTCGAATTCTTGACGACGACGAGAAGCAGTCCTTGAATTGCAGGAGCAGATTTTTGAGCTGGTCTTGTTTCTGCTTTGGGAGGCTGGGGTTGACGTCGAAATCTGTTTCGGAAACTCGATTCGTCGAAGAATGGTCGGTAGTATCGGAGAGGGCGAAAGCATTGCTGGTGTGCACGAATTTCTCGATGTGGGCGACCGTCGTACCAATATTGAGGTGCCTATATTCATGGCTGAAGTTTGTCAGCAGCACCTTTGCTTTGCCGTCGCGCTACTCGGCGATGCCTCTTGCGACGCAAATCTGACGGTTCACAAGCAGGTGCTGATCGCCCTCGACGACGGCTTCAAGGTTAACGGGTATTTCGGCGCCGACGGAAATGACGACGCTGGAGAGAGGTGGAACGGTGACCTGCTCTTCTATTACATTCAAGGCATGATTCTCCGGCGTCGTGTGTGGCGGCAGCGCTTTTTCTGAAGTCAGTGTTATCGACTCAGACCTCAGGTCGATGACGGCGCCGTGTTCACTTAGGAAGTTCATCCCTAGTATCACATCCCTGGAGCAGTGCTGCAGAATTAGAAAGCTGGCGGGATAAGTCCGGTTATTGATGGTGACTCTTGCTGTGCAAACACCGGCCGGCGTTATTAGATGACCCCCCAGCGGTCCGGATTTCAGGGCCTTGCCAAGCAGTTCTCACTTTCTTCAACTTCGTCGCGAAAGGCCCACTGACGACGGAGTAGTCGGCTCCAGTGTCGATGAGAGCGGTGACGTTGTGGCCGTCGAATATTACGTCGAGGTCGCTGGTTCGTCGTCGTGCGTTGCGGTTGGGTCGCGGCATCGGATCACGGCTGCGTCGAAATGTTCCTCTGCTTCCATGTTGCGTCGTCACGTCTTCGTCGGCCCACGGTGTTTCGTCAGCAGGGCTTCGTCTGCTTCGCGTCGTGTTCTGCAGGTTTCGTCGCGTTGTCGTCGTCGGCGGCCGCGGAGGATCTTCGGCATTTCGTCGTACAGCAACCGCACCTCCATCGGTTGCTGCCCTTAGTTTCCCGGATACGGGCTAGGCGACCGGGCCCGGTTTGGGCCAGTTTGGGCCCGCGGTGCGGTGACATGTAGCGGCCGGGCGACGGCGAGCGGGAAGGTCGTCGGGGTGTCCACTGTGTTCCGGTGATGTAGTCGTCGATGTCGCGAGGCCGTTCGCCTGGCTGCGGACGCGGCGCGTTGGCGGCGAATCCGCGCAGCCCCATCTGTCGGTACTGGCAGCGGCGGTACGTGTGGCCGGCCTCCCCTCAGTGGTAGCAGAGCGGGCGGTTGTCAGGGGCGCGCCAAACGTCGGTCTTCCTCGGAGCGTAGTGCTGGCCGGCGTGTGGACGGTATGGCGTCGGTGGTGGTGGCGGCGCTGTCTGGCGGCGGAAATGCGGTGGTGCGGCCTCTTGACGTGGGCGTGGAGCGGGAGCGTAGCGTCGGGCTGCAGCTGCGTAGTTCATGGCTTTGGGCTGGGGCCGTGGCGGTTCAGAGGTGCCCATCGACTGCTGGATTTCTTCGCGAACGATGTCTGCGATGGAGTCCACTTGCGGCTGTGGTGAGGGTAACAGCTTGCGCAGTTCCTCCCGCACGATCGCTCGGATCGTTTCGCGCAAGTCGTCGAGAGCATAAACGGCTGGGCTGTCTTGACTCGTTGGACGGTTGTACTGGCGGGTTCGCATTTCCAGCGTCTTCTCGATCGCTGTTGCTTCCGACAGGAATTCCTGAACGGTCGTCGGTGGGTTCCGCATCAGCCCAGCGAATAGTTCTTGCTTGACCCCTCGCATGAGCAAACGGACCTTCTTCTCCTCGGGCATGTCGGGGTCAGCGTGCCGGAACAGCCGCGTCATTTCTTCGACGAAGATCGCCACTTTCTCATTTGGTAGTTGCACCCGTGTCTCCAGCGAAGAAGCGGCACTTTCCTTGAGGGCGACGCTCGTGAACGTGCCCAGGAATGCGCCGCGGTAGAGATCCCATGTTTGAAGTGCTGACTGGCGGTTTTCAAACCAGGTTCTTGCCGCGTCTTCCAAGTAGAAGTAGACGCGACGTAGCTTCTCTTCCGTGTCCCAGTGGTTAAGGCTGGCCACTCGGTCGTACGTCTCCAGCCACGTCTCCGGGTCTTCAAAAGATGATCCACGGAAAGTCGGTGGCTCTCTTGGCTGCTGCATCACGACCGTTCCGGGAGTTGGTGCAGTGGCTGTCATAGTTGTCGCAGTAGTGGTCGTGGCCTTGGACTTTCGAGTCTTATCCGGTAGGAGCCCGAACTCTGGAGGTAGCCCTTGTTGCCTGCGGCTGGCTCGCTGCTCAGCGTTGGCGTCGATGTCCTTTTCACGGAGTGGGCTTGGCTCACGGCTGGAGGGGGGGCGTTCGGTACATGGACCGGGAAGCACCTCCACCAGATATCACGTGGTCTTGACGTCGACGAAGGCAACAGTCAGTGGGTCAAAGAAGAAACTGTTTATTTGGCCGAACTTGTGGCCGTGAAACGTAAAGGCAGATTGCAGCTATGCACACTGGCACAGATAGCGGCGAACGGAGCGTCGGCTGTCGATCAACTCAACATCGTTGGAACGCGCCGCCTTTTATAAATCACGCGTCGAACATTCTAGCCTTATCTCTGGTCGTCGCGCTGGCTCTCGAATAATCTTGGGTGTTCGCGTCTTGCGCGCAATCTTAACAAAATGATCTACTACAATCGTGAACCTTCTCGAAGACTGCAGGCGCGGTTTGTTCACAGTCTTTGTGGGCGTAAACCGAATACAGTAAAAGTGAAATAAACGCGCGTGACAATATCAGGCAAGCTCGTCATATATCTTCACGACTAGATCGCCAGTATAAAATTGAACACATTTTCGCCCGCACTAATCTATTCTATCACTCGCTACTTCTCGTCGCCATTCGTGCATGGAATGTTCCCCCTAGAGACATCGCACACATTGTGAATAATGAGTCATTTGTTAATCATCTGAAGCCGTTCCTTAAACTCCAAGCTAATCGTTATCAAGACCTCTGTCCCCCCCTCCAACGAAAATATTATTTATTGTTCAGTGCTTGAATTATGGTTGCTTTTCTTGTTATGTTCGCATTTCTTTGGCCATTGCATAACTTTCAAACGTTTTGATTTCTAGTCACTCTTGTTCATATATTCTTATTGCATTGTTTAGTGCTCATTTTGTCCATTATTTGCCCCATTCATTGTAACCCTCCCTATGCAATGCCTTCTGGGCCTTTACGGTATCTGAATTTTAAAAAAAAGGAAGCCATGCTCAACAGCCTGAAGACTGCAAAAATAAGCATGCGCGGCTGTTCACCAACTGTGCCACTGAAGTGGTTTATGAAATACCCCTAACGTACGAAAAGAGCTATGTTGGCCAGACGGGGCGCTGCGTCAATGATCGAACAAGGGAGCACGCTCTCACTGTAAAAAATAAGGACGGTCCGTTTTAAGCGCGCATGTGACATCATGCGGATGCACCCGACGCTTCACGGAGATTCGAATCTTGGGGAAAGGCAAAAACAAGGTAGCACGGGAAATTTTGGAGGCGTTTTTCATAGAGAAATGGGGTAGCAATTGTGTAAGCGAAGCTTCAATCAACCTGTACGAGTCCGAAGTGCGGTATCTAGAATGTGTCCGATAGTGTGATTAGGTAGAAGATGGCTTGAGCATGTTGCGCATGCGTTGGCGATAAAGGGGTTTATATTACCCTGTATTCCTCAAGGAATAAACAGTTTCATGTGAGCGTCCGGCCTGTCTATGTGTTTCTTTGTACGTGTGGTCGTAAATTTGGTGCGTAATTGACTATTGAATTCAAAGAGTAAAAAAGCCGGCAGATCCCACGCACTGTGGGAATCGATGTAACGCGAACCAGCCATGAAGGAGCAAATCCTGCTTTACATAATTTGCATGTCATGTTTGACATGTTAGGACCTGTCATTTATGTTCGTCGTACAGGCACGTCGCGCAATACCAATTTTGGTGTATATCAAGCTAGCGAACGGGACGCAAGCGCACCATGAGCGTGGCATGTAAATGGCGTTGTAGATGACACGCATGCCAAGATTTTCATGTTACCACCTGCCACTTATGTTCGTTATACAGTCATGTCACCCAATACCAAATTTGGTGTATATCAAGCTAACGAAACGGCCGCGAGCGCGCCATGAGCGTGGCATGCAAGTCATGTGGCTCATGACATGTCATGATTTCCATATTACCACTTGTCATTTATGTTCGTCATACAGTCATGTCACTCAAGACCAAATTTGGTGTATCTCAAGCTAACGAAACGGCCGCGAGCACGCCATGAGCGTGGCATGCAAGTCATGTCGCACATGACAAGTCATGATTTTCATATTACCACTTGTCATTTACGTTCGTCCTACAGTCACGTCACTCAATACCAAGATTGGTGTATATCAAGCTATTGAAACGGCCGCGAGAGCACCATGAGCGTGGCATGTAAATCATACATTTCATGACAAGTTAGTCGTGATTTTCATGATATGACCAGCCATTTACGTTCGCCATAGAGTCATGTTATGCCATACAAAATTTGGTATAAATCCCATTAACGGTACTGCCGGGAGAGTGTGGTGAAGTGTAGTGTGGTGGTGTTGGTGAAGTGTGGTGGCAACGCGCTGTTGTGTGAGACGTGCTCTGAGGCAACGGCAGCGATGCTTGCGACAGCGGCAGCGATGCAGCGAGACGTGCTCTGAGGCAACGGCAGCGATTGAGCGGCGGAGAGAAGACGACGACGTAGGCGCGAAAAGTCACGCGTGAAACCCCGGCCCGCCAAAAGAAGTTTGCGGGAAAGCTCGCATGATCAAGGATCATAGGAAGACCAATGAGAAGCAGGCACGGGGAAAAAGAAGAGAAGGAGAAAACGTTCGAGCCCAGTCGAGCGCAGAGCTGGTTGGAACAGCCTGGAGCGAAGGTCGCTGGTGTCGCGCGGCTGCGGTGTCGGGTTCCGGACCCGAGCGCGAGAAGTCCGACATGCCCAGGACGCTCCAGCTGGTCACCGAATACCTGGAGGTACGCGGCTTCACGGAGTTCCGGCCGTGACTGTTCGTGGCCACGTTCCTGGTGTCCGAGCCTCGCCTCTGGTCCCAAACCGCCCGTGGAGGGCGGAACCTCCTGTGTGGCGTTCCCTGCTGGGAACGAGCGCGGCGCCTCAACGGAACCGTATCCTCTGTCAGGATCCGACGTGCTGGCGGGCACATTACCTCGGCGACGGTGACGTCGTCAGCATCGCCGCCTCACCGACGTCTGCCTACCAGGCCTCGCCGTCTTCAACACCACCGGTGACTCTTTACCTTTATAGACGCTAGATCGGGACGATAAAAGATTCACCGTAGGTTGTAACCTAAGACCGATTGTATAGTTTGTAATTCCTTACTTTAGTTTTCCATTTTCTCTTAAAGTTTCTTACTTTTCTTGTTTGATCGTTAAACCGGCTTCGTCATTTCTTTTCTGAGGCTCTGTCTCAGACTTACTACTTAGAGTACCGCAAACCTGCATGACAGAGAGCACAAATCGTAGGCGGCTAGATAGATAGATATATAGCTAGATACGCTCAAAGTCGCCGAAGTTCGCTAAGAAATGCTTCGCATTTAATAGCCTACGCCAGGCGAATTATTCCACTACGGAGAAAGAGTGCCTCGCAGTCGTGTGGGCAATCGCCAAGTTTCGCCCGTACCTTTATGGTGGCCCCTTCAAAATAATGACGGACCACGATGCCCTCTGTTGGTTGGCAAACATGCGCAACCCTTCGGGACGACTAGCACGGTGGAGCTACAGGAATTCGATGAGAGCCTTGTTTAGAAATCTGACCGTAAGCATGAAGACGCCGACACACTGTCCCGTGCACCCATTTATCTGAGGGCGAAGAGGACGATGACCTGGGTGCCACTAGCTCGTCGGACTTGAGCAGACGGCAGCGACATGACGCACAGCGTCGACCGATCATTGAGAGGGCGCAGCCGTACCACGCCATCTGTCCCGCTCGTTGACGTCGTTCTGTCGGCTGTATAAGAAGAACGCCCGTTCGAACGACTGTGCTTACCTCCTGGTGGTTCCCAGAGACATGCGAGACGAATACGTTTCGCTGGCCACATCTGGCCACCTAGGCTTTTCACGAATACTTGCGAGAGTAAGTGATAGGTACTATTGGCCCGGACTTTCGGCGAGCGTTAACCAATACGTCAAAAGCTGTCGCGAATGTCAGCGCCGAAAGAAACCCTCTGTTAAGCCGGCTGGCTCACTTAAGCCAATTGAGGCAGCTTGTACGCCCTTTGACCAAGTCGGCATGGACATTCTCGGACCATTTTCCCTGTCTGCTGATGGCAACAAATGGGTGATCGCGACTACTTAACACACTACGCTGGGACTCAGGCGATCCCACGAGCCACGGCTTTCGAGGTAGCGCATTTTTTCATGCTCCACATCGTGTTGCGTCATGGTGCTACTTCCAGCGTAATAACGGACAGAAGGCCAGCATTCACAGCACAGCTTATGGACGAGGTGTTTGAACTAAGCAACACCAGACACCGAAAGACGACCGCGTACCATCCGCAGACGAACGGACTTACCGAAAGCCTGAATAAGACGCTCGCAGACATGACCGCCACGTACATAGAAGTCCAGCACAAAACATGGGACCGGATCTTGCCTTACGTGACCTTCGCGTATAATACCGCCGTGCAAGAGACCACGCGAATCACGCCATTTTGTCTTCTCTACGGCCGCGAAGCGCATACCATTCTACTCTACCATGTGAAGATGCTGACGAGTTGGCAACTGAGGCCGAGGAATTCGCACAGCGTGCCGAGGAAGCTTGCGCGCCTGCACATCGGCCAGCAGCAACAGATGGACGCACGACATTACAACATCCGCCACAGGGAAGTGTCCCACAACCCCGGAGACCAAGTTTGGGTGTGGACGCCCGTTCGCCGCCGAGGCCTCAGTGAAAAGTTACCGAGCCGGTATTCTGGCCCGTATAAAGTTCTAAGCCGCGTCGGTGACGTGAACTACGAAGTGGTTCCGGACACAACATCGCGGACCAGGACACAAGCGAGCCCGGACGTAGTTCATGTTGTGCGCATCAAACTGTACATAGCGCGTTCATAACCGTTTTTGCCTTTCACTTATAGTTGAGAAGTCCCTTGTTCGTTCATTGACTTTAGTATCGTCACGTCCTTCATTTTGCCCTTTCGCTTCATCTAGGTTTTTTAAATGCGAAGCATTTCTTAGCGAACTTCGGCGACTTTGAGCGTATCTATCTATCTATCTATCTATCTATCTATCTATCTATCTATCTATCTATCTATCTATCTATCTATCTATCTATCTATCTATATAGCCGCCTACGACTTTCTGCTCTCCTGGCCGTATCGTTAATGGGATTTGTACCAAATTTGGTATGGCATAACATGACTGTATGACGAACATAAATGGCTGCTCATATCATGAAAATCTTGACTAACTTGTCATGAAAGGTATGATTTACATGCCACGCTCATGGCGCGCTCGCGGCCGTTTCGTTAGCTTGATATACACCAAATTTGGTATTGAGTGACATGACTGTATGACGAACATAAATGACAAGTGGTAATATAGAAATCATGACTTGGCATGTGCGACATGACTTGCATGCCACGCTCATGGCGTGCTCGCGGCCGTTTCGTTAGCTTGAGATACACCAAATTTGGTATTCAATGAGATGAGATGACTGTATGACGAACATAAATGACTAGTCGTAATATGGAAATCATGACTTCTCATGAGCGACATGACTTGCATGCCACGCTCATGGCGTGCAAGCGGCCGTTTCGTTAGCATGAGATACACCAAATTTGGTATTGAGTGACATGACTGTATGACGAACATAAATGACAAGTGGTAATATGGAAATCATGACTTGTCATGTGCGACATGACTTGCATGCCACGCTCATGGCGTGCTCGCGACCGTTTCGTTAGCTTGAGATACACCAAATTTGGTATTGAATGAGATGACTGTATGACGAAGATAAATGACTAGTCGTAATATGGAAATCATGACATGTCATGAGCGACATGACTTGCATTCCACGCTCATGGCACGCTCGCGGCCGTTTCGTTAGCTTGATATACACCAAATTTGGTATTCAGTGACATGACTGTATTGCGAACATAAATGACAAGTGGTAATATGGAAATCATGACTTGTCATGAGCGACATGACTTGCATGCCACGCTCATGGCGTGCTCGCGGCCGTTTCGTTAGCTTGAGGTACACGAAATTTGGTATTGAGTGACATGACTGTATGACGAACATAAATGACAAGTGGTAATATGGAAATCATGACTTGTCGTGTGCGACATGACTTGCATACCACGCTCATGGCGCGCTCGCGGCCGTTTCGTTAGCTTGAGATACACCAAATTTGGTATTGAATGAGATGACTGTATGACGAACATAAATGACTAGTCGTAATATGGAAATCATGACATGTCATGAGCGACATGACTTGCATTCCACGCTCATGGCGCGCTCGCGGCCGTTTCGTTAGCTTGATATACACCAAATTTGGTATTGAGTGACATGACAATATGACGAACATAAATGACAAGTGGTAATATGGAAATCATGACTTGTCATGTGCGACATGACTTGCATGCGACGCTCATGGCATGCTCGCGGCCGTTTCGCTAGATTGAGATACACCAAATTTGGTATTGAGTGACATGACTGTATGACGAACATCAATGACAAGTGGTAATATTGTCACGTGGGCGTGACGTCGACGAAGGCAACAGTCGGCGTGTAAAAGAAGAAACTCTTTATTAGGCCGAACTTGTGGCCGGGAAACTGAAGGTCAGACTACAGCACTACACACTGGCAGCGATAGCGGCGAACAGAGCGTCGGCCGTCGATAATCTGATCATCGTTGGAACGCGCCGGCTTTTATACATCACGCGTCGAACATTCTAGCCTTATCACTGGTGGTCAGGCAAGCTCTAGAATAAGCTGGACGGTCGGCGTCCTGCGTGCAATCTGATCAAAACGATCTACTATGATCGCGAAGCTTCTAGAACACTGAGGCGGGGTCTGCGCCGAGCATTGCTGACAGTCTGTTATGGGTGGAAACCGAATGCTGTAAAACTGATACACGAAATGCGCGTGGCAATGCCCCCCCTCTGAAAAAGCATCGTCCCGATGCTTAAAAAAAGAACACGGGGGGGGGGGGGGGGGGGGGGACGCATGCAACAATAAATAACAATAAATCGAGAAAGTAAAATCATCAATAAGCACAAGCAAGAAAGTACAGTAATAAAGCAAAGAGTATGCAATCTTCACGTTCACTGCCGCGCGTAAAACGGCTTGAGGCGCACGACATGGACGACTTCTGGTCGCGCTCGGCGCCGTTGAGAATTCGTAATGCCGTCCGGAACAACCTCGTAGTCGAGAGCGCCAAGACGTCGAAGCACCTTGTATGGACCGAAGTATCGGCGAAGAAGTTTTTCACTAAGTCCACGTCGGCGTATCGGCGTCCACAACCAAACCCGGTCGCCGGGCTTGTATTCAACGAAGCGTCGTCGAAGGTTGTAACGGCGGCTGTCTGTCGTCTGCTGGTTCTTGATACGCAGGCGGGCGAGTTGTCGGGCTTCTTCAGCGCGCCGAAGGTTGAGGGTGACGTCGAGGTTTTCTTCGTCAGCGACGTTGGGCAGCATGGCGTGGAGCGTCGTTGCCGGGTTCCTTCCGTAGACGAACTTGTATGGCGTCATCTGCGTCGTTTCTTGCACGGCCGTGTTGTATGCGAAGGTCACGTACGGAAGGATGGCGTCCCACGTCTTGTGTTCGACGTCGACGTACATGGCCAGCATGTCGGCGATGGTCTTATTTAGACGCTCGGTCAGGCCATTGGTCTGTGGGTGGTACGCCGTGGTCCGGCGGTGGCTTGTGTGGCTGTACCTCAGGATTGCCTGAGTTAGGTCCGCCGTAAAGGCCGTACCTCTGTCGGTAATGAGGACCTCTGGGGCGCCATGGCGCAGTACGATGTTCTCGACGAAGAACTTTGCTACCTCGGTGGCACTGCCCTTGGGCAGGGCCCTTGTCTCGGCGTAGCGGGTGAGGTAGTCAGTTGCTACGACGATCCATTTGTTTCCGGAAGCCGACGTCGGCAACGGCCCCAGTAAGTCCATGCCGATTTGCTGGAACGGTCGGCGAGGTGGCTCGATGGGTTGCAGAAGTCCGGCTGGCCGAGTGGGTGGTGTGTTCCGTCGCTGACAATCTCGGGAAGTCTTCACGTAGTGGGTGACGTCGGCAGTGAGGCGAGGCCAGTAGTACTTTTCTTGTACCCTCGCGAGCGTACGGGAAAATCCAAGGTGTCCAGCCGTTTGGTCGTCATGCAGAACATCCAGAACTTCTAGACGTAACGCTGAAGGTACCACGAGGAGGAAGTCGACCCGAAGTGGCGAGAAGTTTTTCTTTAGGAGAACGCCGTTCCGTAAGAAAAACGACTCCAGTCCTCGTCTGAATACTTTTGGAGCCACGGTGGCCTTGCCCTCGAGGTATTCTATAAGGCCCTTGAGTTCCGGATCGGCGCGCTGTCGTTCGGCGAAGTCATCAACGCTTAAAGTTCCCAAGAAGTAGTCACCATCCTCGTCGTCCTGCGGCGGTGGGTCAACGGGGGGCACGGGACAGGCAGTCGGCGTCAGAGTGCTTTCGTCCGGACTTGTAAACGACGGTACTGTCGAATTCTTGAAGTCTCAGACTCCATCGTGCGAGACGACCTGAAGGGTCCTTCAAGTTAGCTAGCCAGCACAAGGCGTGGTGGTCGCTCACAACTTTGAAGGGCCTTCCATAGAGGTAGGGGCGAAACTTTGACGTAGCCCAGATAATGGCAAGGCACTCTTTTTCTGTTGTGGAATAGTTGCCTTCTGCTTTGGAGAGCGACCGGCTAGCATAACTGATAACCCTTTCTTCTCCGTTAGTCTTCTGCACAAGAACGGCGCCGAGTCCTACGCTGCTTGCGTCGGTGTGGATTTCCGTCTCGGCGTATTCGTCGAAATGCGCAAGTATCGGATGCGTCTGCAGGCGTCGTTTCAGTTCCTGAAATGCTTGAACTTGCGCCGTTTCCCACCGGAACTCGACGTCAGTCTTCGTGAGCTGCGTTAGTGGCTCGGCGATCCTTGAAAAGTCCTTGACGAAGCGTCTGTAATAGGCGCACAGGCCGAGAAATCGGCGAACCGCCTTCTTGTCGGTGGGTGGCGGGAAGGCGGCGATGTTCAGCTGTTTTCTGCGGGTCTGGGCGCACTCCAGTCTTGCTGATCACGTGACCCAAAAATAGGAGCTCCTCGTACGCGAAGCGGCACTTTTCCGGCTTCAGGGTTAGTCCGGAGCTCTTGATTGCTTCAAGTACGGATTCAAGACGCTCGAGGTGTTCGTCGAAGTTCGAGGAAAACACAACGACGTCGTCCAAGTAAACGAGGCATGTTTGCCACTTCAAGCCAGCCAGTACTGTATCCATAACCCGTTAGAAAGTCGCAGGCGCCGAGCAAAGACCGAAGGGCATGACCTTGAACTCGAACAAACCGTCTGGTGTAATGAAGGCGGTTTTTTCTCGGTCTCCCTCGTCGACTTCGATTTGCCAGTAGCCCGTCTTGAGGTCCATCGAGGAAAAGTACTTGGCGTTGTGAAGTCGATCTAGGGCGTCGTCTATTCGTGGAAGAGGGTACACGTCCTTTTTCGTGATTTTGTTCAGGCGACGATAATCGACGCAGAAACGTAGGGTCCCATCTTTCTTCTTCACTAACACCACAGGTGACGCCCACGGACTCTTTGAAGGCCGGATGATGTCGTCGCGAAGCATTTCGTCGACTTGTTTCTTGATGGCCTCGCGTTCTCGCGCCGAAACTCTGTACGGGCTGTGACGAAGTGGCCTGGCACTTTCTTCGGTTATGATGCGATGTTTTGCGACTGGGGTCTGTCGAACTCTTGACGACGATGAAAAGCAGTCCTTGTATTGCAGGAGCAGGGTTTTGAGCTTTTCCTGCTTATGCGTCGGAAGGTGCGCGTTAACGTCGAAGGCTAGTTGATGATCTTCGTTCGTCGTAGTAGCTTCGATAGACTCGGCGAGGGTGAAAGCGTTGCTGGCTTCCACAATTTCTTCGATATAGGCAACCGTCGTGCCTTTGCTCACGTGCTTGTACTCGTTACTGAAGTTCGTGAGCATCACTGATGTTTTCCCTCCTCGCAGCTCGGCTATTCCTCTGGCGACGCAAATCTCGCGGTTGATCAACAGGTGCTGGTCGCCTTCAACGACGCCTTGAAGGTCGAATAATTTTTGAGTGCCGACGGAAATGCTGACGCTGGAGCAGGGGGGGGAATGGTGACTTGGTCTTCGAGCACATTCAAGGCGTGCTTTCCTGACGGCGTGTGCGGCGGTAGTGCTTTTTCGGTGGATAGCGTTATCGACTTGGATCTCAGATCGATGACTGCTCCGTGATATCCTAGGAAGTCCATACCAAGGATCACACCTCTCGAGCAGCGCTGTAGGACGACGAAGCTCGCGGGTTAAATCCGGTTGTTAATGGTGACTCTAGCTGAGCAGATTCCTGCCGGCGTTACTAGGTGGCCTCCGGATGTCCGGATTTCAGGGCCTTCCCAAGCAGTCCTCACTTTCTTCAACTTCGCGGCGAATGTCCCACTAACGAGGGAATAGTCGGCTCCGGTGTCGACGAGAGCTGTGACACTGTGGCCGTCGATGAGAACAGCCCCAACCGGGGCCGTTCCGTGGGCTCACGGAACGGCCCCGGTTGGGGCTGTTGTACTGCTGTTGTCGCTGAGGGGACCGGTAGGGGCCAGGCGATGGCGAACGCGATGACCGTCGAGGTGCCTGTTCAGCGCTGGTCAAGTAGTCGGCGATGTCGCGTGGCCGCTCGCCGTGCTGTGGGGGGCGCTGCGTTGACGGCGAAACCGCGTAGGCCCATTTGGCGGTACTGGCAGCGGCGGTATGTGTGGCCGGCTTCTCCACAGTGGTAGCACAGCGGGCGGTTGTCAGGGGCACGCCAAACGTCTGTCTTCCTCGAAGAGTAGCGCTGGGCGGTTGGCGGGCGGTATGGCGTCGATGGTGATAACGGCGGAGTCTGGCGGCGGAACTGTTGTGGTGCAGCTTCATGACGCGGCCTTGGGGGGAGCGTTGCGGCGGACTGCAGCGGCGTAGCTCATAGCTTCCGGCTGAGGCTGCGGTGCTTCGGGTATTCCGAGCGACTGTCGAACTTCCTCGCGGACAATGTCTGCGATCGAATCCACTTGAGGTTGTGGCGAAGGCATCAGCCTGCGCAGTTCCTCCCGCACAATCGCCCGGATAGTCTCGCGCAAGTCGTCCGATTGAAATGACTGAACCTCCCCGTAGTTCGTCGTCGGAATGCGGCGGTTGTACTGCCTCGTACGCATTTCGAGGGCCTTTTCAATCGTCGTGGCCTCTGAGACGAATTCCATGACCGTCTTGGGTGGGTTGCGTACAAGGCCGGCGAACAGTTCCTGCTTGACTCCCCGCATCAGGAAGCGAAGCTTCTTCTCCTCGGACATAGCGGGGTCAGCATGACGAAACAGGCGCGTCATTTCTTCTGTGTACATGCCGACGTTCTCATTTGAGAGCTGTACACGGCTCTCCAGCAAGGTTTCGGCTCTTTCCTTCCGGACGACGCTTGTGAAGGTCTCCAGAAATGCGGCACGGAAAAGTTCCCAGGTCAGGAGTGTGGCTTCTCTGTTCTCGAACCATGTCCGAGCGGAATCTTGCAGGGCAAAATAAACGTGCCGCAACTTGTCATCGTTGGTCCAGTTGTTGAAGATGGCGACGCGGTCGAACCGTTCAAGCCAGCTCTCCGGGTCTTCGAGTGGTGAACCGCGGAATGTTGGCGGCTCCTTGGGTTGCCGGAGCAGGATTGGTGCAGGCGGCACAGGGGTGGTCATTGTCTCTGCAGTAGTGGTCGTGTCCTTGGTCTTCCGAGTCTGGTCAGGTAGAGGCCCGTGCTCTGGAGGTAGCCCTCGTTGCCTGCGGCTAGCTCGCTGATCGAGGCTGGCGTCGATGTCTTCTTCACGGTGTGGGCTTGGCTCACGGCTGGAGGGGGGGCGTTCGGTACATGGACCAGGAAGCACCTCCACCAGATGTCACGTGGGCGTGACGTCGACGAAGACAACAGTCGGCGTGTAAAAGAAGAAACTCTTTATTAGGCCGAACTTGTGGCCGGGAAACTGAAGGTCAGACTACAGCACTACACACTGGCAGCGATAGCGGCGAACAGAGCGTCGGCCGTCGATAATCTGATCATCGTTGGAACGCGCCGGCTTTTATACATCACGCGTCGAACACTCTAGCCTTATCACTGGTGGTCAGGCAAGCTCTAGAATAAGCTGGACGGTCGGCGTCCTGCGTGCAATCTGATCAAAACGATCTACTATGATCGCGAAGCTTATAGAACACTGAGGCGGGGTCTGCGCCGAGCATTGCTGACAGTCTGTTATGGGTGGAAACCGAATGCTGTAAAACTGATACAAGACATGCGCGTGGCAATATGGAAGGAAATCATGACTTGTCATGTGCGACATGACTTGCATGCCACGCTCATGGCGTGCTCGCGGCCGTTTCGTTAGCTTGATATACACCGAATTTGGTATTGAGTGACATGACTATGTAACGAACATAACTGGCAGGTGGCAACATGAAAATCTTGGCATGCATGTCATCTACAATGCCATTTACATGCCACGCTCCTGAGGCACTTCCGTCCAGTTCGCTAGCTTGACATACACCAAAATTGGTATATCGCGACGTGACTGTATGACGAACACAAATGACCGGTCGTAACATGTAAAACATGACATTGCAAATTATGTAAAGCATGATTTGCTCCTTCCTGGCTGCTTCGCATTACATCGATTCCCACAGTGCGTGGGATCGGCCGGCTTTTTATTGCCTTTTATTTCCACGCGCGTTTTGTAGCATCAAGGCAGTGCTGCTCTTATTCTTCTTTTTCTCGCGGAAAGGGTTCATGCAACCCCTGTACGTCGAGGCAAGTGTAGCTCTCGCCCTAGGAAAAGAATGAAGAGAGAGAAACAACTTTAATAAAGGTCAGACTAAGACCTATAGATATTCCTCCGCCAGGAGGACCATTGCCAGCTGGTCGGCGAAAGCCGCCGACGCCAACCACACCCGCCAGTGGGGGGGTTAGGATAGTGAGGGGATGGTAGGGTAGCGGGGCATGAGAAGAGGACGTGTTCTACGTTTGCGTACGTACATGGCCAATTAGGACACGAAGGATCGAAGCGGTAGTGATAGAGGAATAGGTGTGCTGGAGTGATCAGAGTAAGAGCGCGCGCTTCTCCGTTCGAGATTCAGCCCCGACAGACTCGCTTTTCAAGAGCCAGCTACTCGGTGATTTATTCAAAGAGCCTAGTATTTCTAAAGGCTCGTGAGAATAGAAAGCTACCTTGAAATGAGGAGCTGCGAGCTCTAACCATGGCCGCCACCGATGTCTGCGTCGCATGATAGAATGCCGAAGCAGGCACTCATGTGGCGACGCATGTCGCGTTTTGGAGACAAACGCAAGTAAAACTAACGTGACGAGTGCCCCTGACATTCCGGTTGACCGTGAGGACAATGGAGGTTCGGATTTTGTTTCCATGCACAAGACAACACTACTTTCACATTGTGTGCTGCATGTCAGTGGCATAGCCAGGGGGTTCACACCAGGCCCGTGCCCCCTGAATTTTTTTTGCCACAACGTACAGAGCACAAAATGACACTTCGCCACATTGTTCCGCCCGTCCCCACTTCAGATTGTGGAGCCACCTTCCCCCCGACCCCCTCTGAAAAAAATTTAGTTTCTGCCTATACCTCTGGTGCACATGAATGAGGATGCATGGCGAACACTTTGTAAGCGCTTTGATGAAAAAGTGTAAAAAATCCACGCATATCCACGAAGTGAATGATGATGAGTGGGCGAAGCACGGTGATTGTTCGGTAACTGTGAATCTCCCGTGACACTTGCCCACTCGGTCATGGAAATGAGTGACAACGCGTGTGTTCAGTATATAGAATGTCTTTTATTGGTCATAACTCGTATGTCGTGTTGAGTTCTGGATTCTGTTTTCCTTTCATTATCACCGTTTTATGGTCCGTGAAATGTACAGCCAATGGTTCTTCGAGCGGATCTAACCTAAGTTGGCAAAGACCCTTGGTGGTTCTTGGTTGTTTACAGTCATACGAAATGCATCGTAGAGCATATCGACACTGCCCAAGTCAGTCGTTGTCCGTGATGTCAACGTTAAAGTGACCGACTAGTACGAGGTTGTTCTTGTACTTCGTCTCATAATCGCGCATTGCTAGAGCGATGTACTTTTCCACGTTGCCTCGGGACACATTCGGGGCCAGGTACACTGTCATGATGACGGTTCCGTTGGACTGCAGCGTGTTCTCTGTTGTGCGGTTGACTCGTTATTGGCAGGTGGAGATCCACCGTGGTCTCTGGTAATTTCACGTACATCCCAATAGCACTCGCCGGACGCTCTGCTTCTTTTCGCACCTGGGCTATGAGCGTGCACCCCGCCGCACGCCGACAAGGCTCGGTCCTAAGGTGCTTCGCCCCTAAAATGTTTTTTGCCCCTAATGTTCCATTGTTGTGTGAAGGGATGCAATAGATGTAGTCACTTTGAGTTGAAGGACGTTCTCTGGAATTTTATTCACAAAATTAAAACGGTTTTGCCATCTTCCTCCATGTCTTAAAAAGCACCGAGGGAGAAAAAAACAACCATCCTCTAGATACCGGGACAAGAGTCTCTCAACCAGGCGGCGCGCACGAGATGATGCATGCCGATTCATCTTTGACCCGCAAAGAGCACACGCCATCGGCTGTCACACCGAAGGCGTATTCAGACATTTGGGAACATTACAGGAAGCCCTCGCACACTGAGCAAGCCTGGAAAAAACTCCCGGCCGGAGCTTGCGTGCATCCAGGGACCACTGGACGTCACCCTGGAGTGCAAGAACATCCGGAAGTACCGCCGTGATCAGCCTCGAGCGAAAACGAAGAGCGGATCCAGAGTGGGATGTTTTGCTGCTGACCCTGACGATTTGTGAACAGTGCTCAGGCGGCGGCAGCACGCTATGGCTACCTTGACCTTAGGGCTCAAGAGCCTGGCGAACAATAGAGTTCATTTCTCTCTCTCACGCAAGTTTCTACAGAGAAGTTTCTGAATATATCAACTAAGATCTCAAGTCTCTAATTTCGAATGGTCCTAGGTGTCCTTATAAACTTGGCATTACTTTTTATGAAACTTTGCCTTCTTGCAGGTGAAATAAATGTTTAATGAAAAGTGGCTCTTTTCACCCACAATCCTTTTCATTGTTTGCGCGTTAGGGGTGGTTACAAGTGGTAGAATACAGGCGCAAATGTTCCACCGAAGTTGTTTTTTTTTCTTAATAAACAGGTGTCCCACATGTCTTTACAAAATTTTCATTTTATTGCTTTGCGCAAGGTTCACAGCAGAATAGGTGGCCTGAAACCTCCGTATGATGGTGAGGGAAATCGTTCGCGAATCTGCCGGACGACGGTGTCCGGTTTTGGCGCCCGAGGTAACCCCATATCCGCCTCGTGAATGGCCGCTACGACGTGTACCTCCACTTCGTGAAATACACATTTTTTCAAATACACATTCAAATCAGAATGCGGTTGGGAGCGGGCCTTACTTGTGGTCGACCTCGATGCCGTCGTCCTCGCCGTTGTGGTACACGTCGATAAACGCAACTCTAAGGACAAATGCGTCGAGACACAGGGTGCGGAGGTAGGGCTCCATTCTGATGCACGCAAGATCCCGATTGATTTCTGCGTAATCCCAGCAGCAAGCGCATTCGACGGCTGTGGGCATCACTATGCAGTATTAACGCGATAGCGTTAAAGAGCTCGTTCCGCAGAAATTCCGGCGGTGGCGTCGTTGGCTGTGAGCGAAAAATCATCATCTTGTCCGTGACCCAAAAATCGAGAAAGATGCAAATAAAATAAATATTAAAAATTCCCGGGTACCAATCAGGATCGAACCCAGGCCGTCTGCGCGGCAACCAGGTGTTCTACCACACAGTCACGCTTCAGCTTGGGATTACATATAAAATAACTTCCCCTACTTGAAAATGCAGTGAAAATAACTTTCATGCTTTACAAACACACGCGTCCTGTATACAGGCGTCACAATAAAACATGTAACATCACGTGGTACAAGCGTACATTGCCATCGGGTGTCAGAAGATGTGAATATCATAACGACATTGTAGCTCAAGGCCGTCCACCCATTACAAAAGGCACACACGTTACTGCGCCTATTCCCTCAAGACCACGTAGTGGGCGCATAACAAGTTCGAAAACATTTCGTGCATTTCCAACGCATAATTGCTCGTGGTTTAAAGCATGCCACCCATTACATAGTAGGCACTAAGTGATTGAAGTACGCACTAGGGACAGGATATCGCTGTCGCGTTCAACTCTGAAAGGCGAAGCTTAAGGGTCCCCCCAATGTTTTTTTACATCTGCGCCTGAACATAAATATACCCATTGTAGCATAAACTGAGGTGAAGCTAGAATCACTTGCCAATCTGCATCCTCTAGGCGTGCTTCTTGTGGTGGCGACGGTGGCCGTCCATCGAAGCATGTCGCTCTGGCGCTACTTGGTAGGGACCCAAATTTTGCGCTCGCATGCGAGCCAGAATTCGTTCCTCTAACTCGCTCAAGTTGTCAAGCGACAACATACCGAAACCGTCCAACTACGGCCGCACGTGAACTGTCGATCACGTGTAAAAGCGTCATTTCGTTTTCGAAGGCTTTGCTCTGCTTGGCTTGGCTAAAAGTATAAAAAAACAACCTGTGTACGGCCAAAGTACCTGCATAAGAAGCCCCAGGAAAGCGCCTTAACTATTGTAAAATAACTTAACACGCTTGTCACGGCTTCGGGTGGACCCTGACAATGGACTCAGTCAAAACTCGGAAAATGGAACAAAGCAAACATTTATCAAACAAAAAAACAACACGCGGCACTCTGAAAATATACAAATATGCAATACCGTTACTGCAAACAAACCACTCAACTAAATCAAACAACTACACAACGGAACTGTCCTAACTCTAGTCTCTCAGCTCCAGTCTCAGAACACCGAATACGTTGGGCCGGCCTAACTTGCCTAGGTTAGTTGCCCATGTCCAAAAGTCGTTCTCGTTGGGTCAACATCGTGTCCCGTGATGCCTTCACCATTCTTCGTGTCCACTCCGAAGCCCGACGCGCCAGTGATAGCCTGTGCACAAGCAGGCCGTCATCCAGCTGGCCTGACCGCTAGGCCCGTTAGGCCTAACGTGGTCGTCGGCTCGTTACGCCGGCGGCGTGGTGTCCCAACGCTGACGTGGCACTCTGGGGATTGCCTTTGGTGGCCTGCTGCAGAAGGGGGGCTTGCTCCGGGAACGTCCGTGCTTGCCGGGCGCGGTAGCTGCATTCCCGAGGAGCCTTGCTCGAACGCCGTCGAGTGCGCCGGCCACACCTCGGGACGCCCGCGTCACCGGTAGCCAACTCGAACGCCCGTCGCTCCCGTCACCAGTGCATCAGCTGGCGATCCAACCTCCCGCTTCGCAGTCCACGCAGACAATGCCAGCTCACGTCTCTTCCTTTTGGGCTCGGCTCGCGTGCCTCGAGCGCTCTGGAATCTGCGCGCGCTCGTGCCGTATCGAGCACCTGGCACGCTTTGTCGTCCTCCTCTCCTTTTCGTCACATGGCTCTTACTCGCGGCATACGCTAGAAAGCAGACAAACACAACATTACGTGTTTTTACTTAGGGCTTCACTTTTCATCATCGCTGGCGTATAATCGCTATCGCGATCACATCCACTGTTTGCAGCATGTCTCCTTAAGACTGCATAATTGCCGCACATCGGAAATTTCGGATTATACATGTGCGACGGCGTTTTCCGTGTTGCCATTCCGTGATTACAAGCTCTGACCGGTAAGCTGTCCGTTGCGATAAACGGGTACCATAAAACATGGTTGTGGGTCCCCTTAAGTGAGTCACCCACAAGGCCTGGTACGTGTTCTGTAAAAGCGCCCCTAAAACACATCGAGTTCAAAGACATCTTTCGCGCCTTCGCTGCCCTTCCTACAAGCGCTATTCGCCACGATAAAACACGTGGAATACCAGCACTTGGCGTTGAGCCAGTCAAGATTTCGCGCGTTTCGAATACACGCTGCTATCTCCGCTAGCGCATTCGCGAACGCAGAAAACGAAGTGAAATCAGTTTATCGCGCACGATGACCACGCAATACATGGCAGAACGGTCTTGCGGCTGCATGGCAAAGAAAGGTAGGAGACAGGTCACAACAGATCTTCTGTCGACCAATCCAGGGCTAATTTCATCCTGACGTCGATGAGCAAACTGCTGGCGTCACGAATGTTGCCCCAAAGACGGGAAATGCCAGGAGAGAATGACGCAATCGTTCTCCGTATTTTCAGAGGTTGTTTAGGGGCAGTTGGAATGGCGCGGCTACATTTGATGTCACGGGCAGCCTATCTAGCTCACCCTTCATGCGTTTGATAGTCCATTGGCTGCACCGGCATCATGCGGCGCCAGCACACGGCATCACGCAACAGGCACCGCCCGATTTCAAGTCGACTATGACTTCCCTAGCGAACGATCGATTCGACGCCCGTAAACCACTACCGACTTCATTGTCTTCGTTGTCAAGGTGTACAGGATTAAGCGACGCCAAATGACAGACGAAGAAAGCGCTCACGAGCGAGACTCGATCGGCGACATCTGCACTCGCGACGACTGGCGTGCCGCACGGAGAGAAGCATATGCCATAGAAGCGAGTAGAAAACAAAGACACGTCGTCAGTGGCGCTCGAAATCGAACAAGGCATGACTGCACGAAGCTTATCTATCGAGCTCCGCGCGCCTTTTCTCTTTCGGCGCTCCACTGACCCAAATCTGAGGGACACGCGACATTCAAAGAACCGGCCCATTATTCTTTTCTTCTTACTGTTTGTCTTTTTTTATTAAGTATGTCCCAGGCTTTTCATGTTGGCCGTTCCGTTGATCGTCCCATCTCAATGATTCATTCTCCTCGCCACTTTTTCCTCCTCGCTGCCGTAGCCATAGCAACAGGGGGGGGGGGCGCTGCGAAGCTGCATACGGCGGCTCTTCGTCGTTTGCAGCAGGAAATGTGAATCGGCATTTCATGCGACCCGTCGTGCGTACAGCCAGATGATGTAGCCAACGCGTGCAACTTCCATGGTGGCGGTGGTGATCGTGAGGGCCCACTGTCGCCAGCTGCCTTTCCTGAACATTTTTTCCTAGACACGTTTTGCATGTTTGCGAAGCTGGCCGCATGTAAGATCTTGCCACCTTCGGCTGTGGTACACTTCGCTTTTGACAACACCAAATGTGCCCTTGCACGATACGCCACCGTCTGCAAGATAACGCTGCGCGAAAGCCTCCTTCTCTGCTCGCGCTACGAGGATTCTTACCATGGGCAGACTGTCTACGGCTAGCGCAACGCACTCGAACAGAATTGCGCCCGATGCGGAGATCTCGAATGCAGCGCATCTCTCTTCTATCTGGTGACTTGTACAAGAGGTTCGACAGACCACAATGCTGTTGTCAGAGGCCGACACCAAAAATGAAAATGAACTTCTCATGCTTAATGCGGCACCGCCAAACAGAACAACATGCCAAGAGTGAAGCATAAGGTCTACCTTCAACTTATCGGCACTGTTGTGGCGATAGCGACGACGGGTGAGTCACGATGACCTACCTTGTACACTAATCAAACACTTTTTTTTAATGCAATGGCTGTTCATTCAAACCTAGCGTTTCTGTTTGTTCGCTCGCTTGTTTCTCCTTAAGCTTAGCAATATTTGCAGACATAGTCTGTTGCGTTTCGCGCAAGACTACACGTCCACATACGTTCTTTTCTTCATTATTTCAAAGTAGACACGACCTGAGGTATAATACCTGCTGCTAATAATGTGTGTTGCAAGGCCTCCGTTGCGCATGACCGAAGCCGTTTTTTTTTCTTTTTTCGGTATCGGTGCTGACCATAGGTCGGCGAACTGACTCATGAGTCGACTCACTCGGGCTCACTCAGACTCACGTCGAGCTGTGAGTCTGAGTCTGAGTGAGTCCTGGTGAGTAATATTTTGGTGAATTTGAGTCCGAGTGAGTCCGGTTGAACAAAATTTTCGTGAGTGTGAGTCCGAGTGAGTTCGGCTCACGAAAATTTTGGTGACTCTGAAACCGAGTGAGTCTACAGCGCAAGATATATTTCTTGAGTGAGTCTGAGTGAGTTACACCTTCTTTTGCTGACCTATGGTCCCATCTACACAACTTCAGCATTACTATTACTCTTACCTGGATTCACGTTTGTACTCACGTCTACTCACACATATTCCAAAGAAGTGTCGTTCATACACCATTTCAATTTTTATTGATCAGAGGCGCGAATGACGTAGAAGGGTGTCTTGCCCTCGTTCCCCCTTCCCGCCAACTCTTCCCGGGAAGTTCTTGATGAATATATCTTGTTCTCATCTCTTTCAAGAAAAATGACCTTACTAGTTGGCGAGCACCCATAACTCGTAGTCGAAGGCACTTTATCAACAGGCGCCAAGAAGAGCACAAATTACTTGCGATATCGGTGTTAAAGAACATTGACATCACGGTCGAAAAAGCTAATTCTAGGCTAACGGACTGAAAAGTCGACTCACTCGGACTTACACAGACTCAGATCGAGCCGTGAGTCTGAGTCTGAGTGAGTCCGGGTGAGTAATGTTTTGGTGAGCTTGAGTCCGAATGAGTTTAGTTGAAGAAAATTTTCGTGAGTGTAAGTCCGAGTGAGTCCGGCTCAGAAAAAATTTGGTCAGTCTGAGTCCGAGTGAGCCCTTAGTGAAAAATATGTTTCATGAGTGAGTCTGAGTGAGCTCCACAAGTTTTGCCGACCTATGGTGCTGGCCATAGCTGTTGGTGACCCTATAACAGAGACATGCTATCAGCTGCACACACGGGCATGGGTGATATCACGGGTGCAAAAAGGAAACATCAATTTGTTATTCATTAAAACCAACATTTAACTAATCATCTTCTGTGCATTTCAGTATTAATTAAAGCTGGTGAAAAATGGCGTGTTGAGTTGAAACGCGTTTTCAAATTAGCATCAGGCTTCGCAAACGTTCTCAAACTATCGACGGTAAACCACCTTCGCAGCGATGAATTCTTTATTGAAATGATTTTTTATTCACACTAAAACGTAGCTCGAACACCTACGCGATTTGTAGCGCACATTTAAAACAATTTTTGCGGCTTCTTTCTCCATCAGAAATCGTTCCAAGTGGATAAAACGCAGCAGCTACTATTCGTAAATTCATATACGTGCCGCAAAGTAATTAGCTCGAAAGATAAATACCAAACTTCTAGGATGACGTATGCATCTATATTTTTCAGGCTAATATTCTTTACTATATGAAAGGAAACGGCGCCATCCACCGGTTCCAGAACAAAGCTTTAAAAGAGACAAGGCTTGGAAACACGGACACAGGAGAGAAGGCAAGACACCACAAACGCCAACAACTGGCACTTAGAAAAGAAGGCAGACGAAGAAATTTATCTGCGCATGCCCAGGCAAGAGCACCACGCATGGTGGTCCACGTAAGAGATAACTGGTCAGCACTGTATTCGTCACGCAAGTTTATGGACGGTTGGCTCACGCATGCGCTGCCTCTATTATCGCAATGCCAGCCCAGACGTGATTCTTCATTCTTTACAAAACTTGACATTCATTGAATTTTGGCACACTTGCGCTTTCGACAATGTAAAGATAACTTGGACAGTGAGTCTCCGGTTAGCCATCTCCTATGTGCCACTAATCTGAACGGAGTCATATACACTTGGAAGGAAATTATGGTTGTGCGCTAATAACACAAGGACACAGAAGATGAGCGCAAACTTTCGACTGTCTGTATTTTACGTCGTAGTCAATAAATACGCCCACCAATCACGTGGTAAGAACGATAATCACATTGTCACACTCGGCAGATTACAACAGGCCACGCAAGAACCTCATTTCACGATCGAATAAAGAAACTGAAGCTTGGCTAACACAGGCATCCCCCCCCTTGTCGAGATATAAAAGGCTTCCATCAGTTCTCGGGTGCATCGCCACTTACAAGGTGGATAATGATCTTTATTGCGTTCCACCCCCGGGCTCGCAGCCAACCAGGGTTGCCAGCCGAGAGTGGTGGATAACAGCTATATACAACTATACACATACGATACATCTTCCCTCCTTTAACACAAAGAATGAAAGCTCACGATCGGCCAAGTCAGTCACACACCCCGGACACCCGTCACAAAAATGTCTCAAGGATCGATTGCTGAAGCAACGTCCTGCCCTCTGCCTCAGCTACATCGCTGACCACAACTGCGTCAGTGTGAGGCAAGCTGTTGGAAGTTTCGTCGTAAGTCAGCCTTGCTGGGGGCCTAGGATGTCTGGCTGATCTGCGTTTTTCTACCACGTCGGGTGGCGGGGACTGCGCGGCGGGAGGCTGAAGTTGAGGCTGTGAAACTGCAGATGGTCCATGAGTTGAGCAGGTCTGCCTTGCTGGCGACTGAGATCCGGATTCCAATTCCGGGCTTCGAAAACAGCCCAATGTCTGACCGCAGCCGTCTGTAAAGATGGCTTCATACTGTTCCTTGGTTGACAGTAGATTCTGCCTGTTCCTGCGGAGTATGGTTCCCTCTTCCGTGACGACAGTGTACGACCTCGGTGCGACCTGCCGCTGTACTTCAGCCTTGATTTTCCATCCGCGGCCCTCGCGAACTCGTACTACGTCCCCTTTCTTCAAGACCGGGAGCAGACGTCCTCGTTTTGTTTGTTTTCGTTTCCAAACTTCTTGAGAATCATCTGCCGAAAAGTCCGGTAGCCGCGTTCTCAGGCGGCGGCCCATGAGAAGCTCACTCGGGCACCTTCCATCTTCGAGTGGAGAGGCTTTCTAATTGAACAGGGCCAACCAGAAGCTTCCTTTTCCACTCGCTGCTTTTTGTAATAATCGCTTAGTAATTTGCACACCTTTCTCTGCCAGGCCATTTGACCGGGAAAATCGGGGGCTGGAGGCTGTGTGCCTAAATTCATGGACGTTTGCGAATTGTCTGAATTCGTATCACGCGAATTGCGGACCATTGTCAATGGCAACCTCCAATGGGATGCCATGTCTGCTAAATATGCTGCTCAACACATCGATGACCTCCCGGGCATGAGTGCTTCGCAGTCGCTCAACTTCTAGGAAATTTGAGAACGCGTCATACGCAACTAGATAGGGCTGCCCATTGAATTGGCAGAAGTCTAGTCCCGCACGATCCTATGGTCGCGCTGGCAATTCGCGGGGCAAAGGGGGCTCGCATGGCTGGCGATATGCGAGCGTCTTGCACACGCTGCATGACCTGATTAAAGCTTCTATGTCACTGGCCAGACCACGCCAGAAGACCAGTGCCCGTGCCCTCGCTTTGCACTTGTTGAGGCCTAAATGACCTTCGTGAATACGGTGCAGCATTTCTCGTCTCAATGCAAGTGGAATGACTACTTTGGTTCCTTTAAATAACAGTCCGTTTATCTCCGATAGCTCCGCTTCCAATGGACGGCAGGGGCCTTTTACTGGACTGCCCACCTTCGAAGATTCAATAACGTTCTGCAGCTCTGGGTCATCTGCAGTAGCTTTGACCAATCGACGGGCTGTCTGCTCGCTAACGAGGCTGCGTTGAATGGTAAGCGCATGAAGATCTGCGTCAGCTGAGGCATCACAGTCTGGCGGACTTTTGTCACGCGGGAATGCCCTCGAAAGGGTGTCCGGAATTACGATATCCTTTCCGGGTACATACTGCAAGGTGTAATCATACACCATTAGTCGCAAGAAAAACTGTCGCAACCTTAGGGGCATATCTCCAGTTGCTTTGGCAGAGATGGCGATAAGCGGTTTATGGTCAGTTTCTGCAACCACCCGACGATGTGAAGTCATGAAATTTCTCAAACCCGAACACTATTCCCAGCGCTTCTTTTTCGATTTGTGAGTAGCGTCCATCAGCTTCCGACAATACTCTGGAGGCGTACGCTACCGGACGCCAGCCGTCATTATGTTTTTGCAGCAAAACTGCCCCGAGACCTTTCGATGACGCATGGGTTGACAACTTTGTCTCCCTTGATCCGTCAAAAATGGCCAAGAGTGGTGCTTTAGTAAGAAGTTCTTTGAGTTCTCGCCATCCTCTCTCGAAAGGTTCTGACCACTCAAAGATACTGTCATTCTTGATGAGCGAGCGCAGTAATGATGTCCTAGCTGACAAATTTGGGATGTACTTGCCAAAATAATTTATCAGGCTTAGAAACCGGAGGACAGCTGTTTTGTCCTTTGGTGGGGGGCAAATCCCTCACCGCCGCCACGAGCTCATCGGATGGCCTTATGCCACTTTTACTAATAACGACACCTAGGAACACAATTTCTGATAGCTCAAACTGACACTTTTCTAGATTCAATGCAAGATTCTTGTGCTTCAGGCGAGCTAAGACAGCACGCAGTCGCTCATCATGCTGTTGCCTGGTACGCCCCCCAGACTAGGATGTCATCCATATATACATTTGTTCCTGCCAAGTCTTCAAGCATCTCGCTCATGGTTTTCTGAAAGACGTCCGGCGCAGAACTAATTCCGAATGGCAACCGCAAGTACTGGTACCGACCGAATGGCGTTGCCACGGTACATATCTTTGATGTGGCCTCATCCACCGGGATTTGATGAAACCCAGAATTTGCGTCGTGTTTTGAAAAGTGAGACGCGCCAGCCAGTTGTGCCTGAATTTCCTCGGCAGTTCAAAATGCCCACGTTTCAAGTTAGCGTTGATGTGTCGTGGATCGAGACACACTCTAAGTTGTCCATTCTCTGAAGCGTGGAAACTTGGGCAAGTTGGTAGGACATAATTAAATATACGAACAGCGCATAAGGACAAAGACGGAAGAAGGAAACAACACACAGCGCTGTTGGCGTTGTATCGCAGTGGTTGTTAACTGCACCCTTCTACGCATGCCCATTTTTTCACATATATATGTACATCGCTCCGCTATTAAATCATTGTTGAAAGTCAGCGCTGTGTGTTGTTTCCTTCTTCCGTCTTTGTCCTTATGCGCTGTTCATATATTTAATTATGTCCATTCTTCTTAGGTACAATGACAAGACCACTCACCCAATCTGTCAGTTCTTGAATACGTCGCATAATGCCCGCTTCCACCAGCCGGTCTAGTTCCTGTCGCAATGGGTTTCTCAGCGCAATAGGCACGCGTCTCGCTGGCTGCACGACGGGTTGCGCTCCCTCACGTAGAACCACCTTGTATTGGCGTTTCACGCATCCAAGACTTTGGAATACCTCCGTAGATTCCTTCAGGACGGCTGCCTTTAGCGATGGTGCTGCTGTTGTAACCTGCAGTACCCTGTTCATGATGCCAAGTTCTTCACACGCGCGAAGGCCAAGTATTGCACCATTGTGCTTCTTGATGACGAAGAATTTTAGCAGTGCCTTGCGTTCCTTCCACACCATGCTTACTGTTACGGTACCCACGTGTTCAATGGCGCAACCACTGTAACCCCACAGTATTGCGTTGCTCGAGGTAATCTTTGCAGTTTTGAGATTCCGACGAACCCAACTCAACGGAAGTAGATTCGCTTGAGTACCCGAATCGACCTTCACATGCACGAATTTACCTTCGAGGCTCACTGTCTCCACCCAGTCCCGACAAGCCCCAGCTCGCGTCTTGACATCCAATATTTCAAACTCCTTGACGACGGCTAGCTGCGCGTTTGCTTCCCCGGAAACTTCGTGCACTTGCCGACAGCATGCCGCGAAATGATTTTTCTTGCCACAGTTCCAACATATCTTTCCAAACGCTGGGCATGCGTTGCTGCTGTGTGCTAGCTTGCATCTGTTGCACGACGCGCTAATGCTCTTGTCCAGAGGAGAACGCTGGCCGCGCTGGTGTCCGATGTCCATACCGCTCGACGCGCTGTTCGTGCCTTGGCGTCCCTTGTCGATTCTTGCCGCTGCCTTGCGCGTTTCTTCGAGCCTCGAAATTTCAATTTGCGTCTTTTCCTCTGCCTTGGGTAGAGTTTTGTGCGCTTCCTGGAAGATTTCATCCTGTTTCTTTGTCACTTCTGCTCGACACATGCGAACCACTTGCGCCAATGAGAGGTCTTGCTCCCGCAGCATTCGCTGACGTAGCTTGCAGTCGGCAATGCCGCACACAATCTGGTCCCGCAGAATTGAATCCTTTAGATCGGAGAACTGGCACGACTTGATCTTTAGCTGCAGGTCTCGGAAGAACTGCTCGCCTTCCTCTTGAACGCGCATGTGGAACACGTAGGTTTCATTCTTTTTCGGCATACAGTAATCTCCAAACTTTTTCAAGATTGCATCATATGTGTCTTTTGAAGTGTCTTCAAAAGTATTATACACATCCTGAGCCTCCTCACCAGCCACATGGAGAAGCAGGGCTATCTTCTGAGCGTCTGTGCGTCCACCGGTAATTTCTGTCGCCTTGAGGAGCAACTCAATTCTTTGGCGAAAACGGCTCCAGTTCTCCGCGACGTTGCCCGATAGTACGATCTCGGCGGGCGGCTTCAGAAACTCCATTTCGCTGGCTTACTTTGTGGCCCAACTGCCGAAAAGGTCACCGAACCACTTCGGACACCATGCATCGCCACTTACAAGGTGGATAATGATCTTTATTGCGATGTTCCACCCCCGGGCTCGCAGCCAACCAGGGTTGCCAGCCGAGAGTGGTGGATAACAGCTATATACAACTATATACATACGATACACCGGGCAGTGCTCTTCTGCCCAAAACTTTGATGCCTCAGAAATTCGGAGTACACATGCAATGCCGCACGTGCGCATGCGCATTCTCTTTATTTATTATCGACAACTGACGTTCCCTTGAACGAACGTTGATGCACCGTCCGGTTTGCCCGACATGAGACTTTCCACATGAAAGCTCGTAAACAACGCCAACCGCGCAAGCTACATAAGACAGCTCGTGCTTCATACCACACCCCCCCAGGATTCTTCTGAGCCGAAGAAATTTTCGGGCAGAACTTTGCCACCTTGCGCGGGGCAGAAAAAACCATCGGCACGTCGTGCCTGCTCGCAACCTTATTCAAATTATGAAAAGTGCGGTGCATGTTGGGCAACACTTCGGGGCGGCTCCTACATTGCGGCCAAGGGATTTGCATTGGGTCCTGTATGGCACCTGCTTTGCACAACATATTTCTAGCAGACGTAGATCGTTGTTTCTTAAGCACCCTAGAAGTAACCAATGTCATCAAAGCTTTTGCATATGTAGACGATCTTTTGATACCTTTACAGAAACCCACTGCTTTTAACCTAGACAAGACTGTTGATTTTCTCCTTAACGCGTTTAAGCAGTGTGGTAAAGGCTTGACCTTCACCCATGAAATCCCTTGTAGTGACTCGCTGCAATTTTGAGATTTACGGCTTTGTTTAAGTACTCACGCCTGTTGGTCATAGAGTCCCCGAGCGCCGAAAGCACTGCTGTCATACAGCTCTGTGCAGTCAAAACTAGTGAAGCAGTGGATTGTTAAACTTTGTCTCGGTCCCGCGCTCAGAAAGTCATACCCACATGCTATGCAGCACAGCTTTAATAATCAAGTGCGCCGTGTATTGGAAGCCGGGTACCCGTGCACGTTCGTTATGGCAATCGCAGAGGCTCTCCTGCGTGAGACAAAAGCACTCCGTTCATTAAGGACTCGGATGCCTCCTCAAACAGGAAACCTGTCCCGCGGTGTCTCATCACGCGATGACGTCATCGTCTGGCAGCATGATGACGTCACAAATTTGTGACGTCAGAATGTCGTCACAAATTCTAGCATGGCGTGATATAATTATCAGAAATAGCCAAGAACTAATCGGTATAATTAACTTTAGATCCCTAGAAACGTTTCGGAAACCTGCGACTGATTTCGCCGCCGCGCAAAGAGGGCGCCACGACCTAGCCGGGTGCGTGATTCATCCTCACACCAGCACTTCTCTAGCGCCCAATCAGCGCGCGCCGTTTGGCAACCACTCCTGAAAAGACAGCATAGACATAGACAGGGGTCGGTTACTCCATATACCTCCCATAGGACGCCTTAATTCATGACGTCAGTGCTGGCAGCGCCAAATTCACCTTCAGGTACGACCCTAGCGAGGGGGGATTCAGAGTTACAAGTTGCATCAATGGCGGCGCACACGGTATGCGTCTTCATGGCAACACCAACACCAGCCGCGCCTCCTCCCCTAGCTCTCTCTCGCGCGCCGTTTTTTGCTTGTTTTTTTTTTTTCTTGTCTCTTACGCGAGCCGCCTTTTTTTTTTTTTATGAAGCCACTCGCGCGTGCTGCGCTGTGCGGGGTGCGCGGCGCTTGTTTTAACGAATCCGCTCGCTCGTGCTGCGCCTTGCGTTCTTTGCGGGTTTGAATCCACGCATTTTGTAATCATGCATTCTGTAAACACTGCAGCCATGCAGCATGTGCTAGAAAAAAAATTAATGAATTGCAGTCAAAACACAATATGTCTTTGGCCTTGTTTTATTGAAGCAAAACTGCAAGCCGGCCTAGTTGGAACGAATTCATGGTAGTAATCCGTCCCCGTTTGTTTCGCGCAAATTACTACGATGAACTCGTTTTATTGTCCTCGTTTCCCAAAATCAACATTTTCATCAAATGTGGAGCGATACAAGCTCGGGAGAGAAACAGAAGCGATTAACAGATTAACAGGAGATTAACATACACATAAGTTCATGACCACCGAAGAACACGAAAGTTCCCAGCAAAGTTAAGAACTTACAAAAGTGGTATAAAAAACAGAACACAACACTTGGGCACATATTAAAAAAAAACAATTTTTATACTGGCAGAACTGCAGAAGACCTTCTGATATGCGCACGATATTGCAGAAGCTTGTATGGCATCATTAATGTAACAAACAAACGTCAGCATTGACCGCATAGCGAAAACAGTGAAATCAGTTGAAGTACCTAAAACAGAATAATAATGTAAAGATTTAAATATGTCAAAACGAACTCCACGCATAACAATATTGGTTGCACTTTTTGACTACATTTCCAAAAACGTTGATTTTCATATAACTAGTGATATAAAAAACACGAGCAAATGAACATATGATATGGAAGAATTCATGCCATCTGTACTGCGCCGATTATGTAATTCTTCAGCTTTCCTCTGGGCGCACCGATCAGCTGTGGCCTTCCTGAATAGTTCAAGAACGCATCCATCCTGAAGAAAAGTGACAAGTTTCAATGAGATAAAAAGCGCTGTCGACTCGTACAAAAGGGAACTGGTTTCTTCGTCTCAGACCAGCACATTCTGAGGCTCTAGGTAGATGTATGAGACTTTGTCTCATACATCTACCTAGAGCCTCAGAAACGCGGTTGTAAGCGATGACGAGTGATTAGCCGGACAAAAATGGACAGCACACATTTAAGCACGCGGCTTTATGGCAGTTGTAAGCCTGTAGCTATAGTTGCGTTGCATATGTGCTTTATGTCCACTGTTTGTTCGTAAAACGACGTAAACGCAGCATCGTGCGCTTTTCAAGTCAGTCATGTTTTAAAACATTAAGTGTGTCCCCATTGCAAAAAAAATTCTAATCCTTATGGACGTGAATTCAAATTGACACAATGAAAATTACGTCTCAAAGGGTATGCTCACCTCTCGTTCTTTTGGGGGGACGGCACCATCTTCGGGAACTTGTTCTGTAAGTATTTGAGCAACAAAGCCCGATGCACGAACAGCGTGAGTCGTAAAACATCGCGGCGCACAAGAACAAAGCGAGCGAGCACCATGAAACGGACGAACGGAGATGGCCAGCGCACGCTACGCGAACGCCAGACACGAAACTTTCTGACGGATTTCGAAGCCGGCGGCGCCAGCAAGGCGCGGCGCGGCGGAAAGCGGGCATCCCGCCAGCGAGGAGGTTGGTCCCAACAGAGAGGGGGGGTTGAGAGAGTCGGGATATGTTCGGGAGGATGAAAAAAACGCATATTTTAGTTGTGATCCCAGCCGACTGATGGCGCCACACTTATGTTTTATCTCTACAAGTCACGTGGGTTTCTTTCACCCTCCTGGCATAGACGACTCTCAAATCCCGAGCTCAAGGCTCGGCGATTAGCCGCTGCTCGACAATCGCGACGAGCCCAGCGACATCAGCCTCGCCAAGTGAAGGCTCATTGAGGAGCTGCAGAACGTAAGCCATGGATCACAGGGGAACACTTGAAGAGCATGAAAGAAAAAGACAAACTATATCACATCTTTATGAAAACAAGAGCTATGACAGATTTACATGTCTTTAAGCGTTTCAGGAACGAACTTAACAAACAGCTCCGAGAAGCGAGAAGGATCTACTTGAGCAATCTTTTTTGCCCCGAGGTACTTAAAAAGCCACACCTAATGTGGAGGCGACTGAACAATGTGCTGCACGGTGACCCCCCAAGAACAATCCATTTTATCAATAAATGTTAATGGCGATACACTAACGGATGAACGCTTGGCGAATTCCTTGCATTGCGCATTGTGTGCATTTCTTTGTTTTTGCATCTTGAGTGCATTTCTTTTGTTCCATTCACTGCTGTTTAGACTTATGTCATTGCAATTTTTTTCGTGCATTTACTAGCTTATTTATGACGTAAGAATGAAGAGAGCTGCTGTGTAAATATTATGACTATCTGTACTTTTTTGTGCCGTGTTTGCCAAGCCCGGGGGTACAGACGCTGTCAAGCCTGATTGTGATGGAAACGCGATTAGGTGTGGGCCCAGGATCCGTTCATAAAATGACTCAGCAGTCAGGGCCTTCAACATAAAACACAGACGACTTTGTGGATAACACTAGAAACCACACAAAATATTTGCAGCGTAAATACTGTTCGGCAATTAACCGTCCGTCTACTCTCGCGACGTGCCGCGCACTCCTACATTCGCCTCCTCAGGGCTGTCGTCGCGGTCACCGTGGTGGTCGTCGTCGCGGCGGTGTCGCTGCGTGGCCCGACGAAGGTCGCGACGGCTCGCTGACCCCGCGTCCGCCCCGGTTGTGACAGGTCGGCAGGGAGTCGTAACAGCCGGTTGACCCCAAGTTGTTACCGTGCCTGGCTGGTGGTTAGCCAGCCGCTTCCAGCTGCGGCATCGCCTTCGGTCGTTCCAAACACCCGCACCAGGCCGCTAGGGCAGCAGGCCGCTGGCGCCCCAAGGAGCCAAGAACGGGATCTCGGCGCTGCTGGACAGTCACTCCAGGCCGCTGGTGCACCGAGTAACTCGACGAACTGCCGTCGCCGATGTCCGCCCACTCTCGTTCCGCCCGTTCTCTCGAGGCTCTCCTTCTTTTCTCGTGGTCGCGTCATAGGCGGAGAGTACGGGGGAGCTCGGGGGCTGGAGCCCCCCCCCCCCCCCCCGGCGCCTGCCCGGGATATTTTTTAAGAGCTTGGCTTAGGTCCCCGTCCATTGACAACGAGCGTTTGGCCTCCTGTCTGGCAGCTATTTCTTTCACAGGGGGCTCTTTATACCCGCTGTTTCATTTCCGGCTTTTAACATTCCGATCGCGGACCAGTGACAAGTGAAACACTCAGTTAATAATTCCCTGCAAAAAGATTTGTATGTGCAGAATATGTTGTGTTAACAAACAACTGAGGCGACCTTGTAGTATTCTATAGTGGTAGAAAACTGTATTTTCTACCACCTGAGAATTATTTTTGGCCATCACAAATTGAAAATTAAAGCTTCCTGTACCAGCATTAGGCCACTGTCTTACGTCTGGTCGTGGCCTCCGAGATTAGATGGCTGCCGGCTAATCTCGGAAGCCATGGTCTGCTGCATGTTTTAACAAAGTAATGCACGTCAATAAAAAAAAATACGCGGCTCCCACTCATTGTGGGAATCGATTTTATGTGATGCAGCCACCGAGTAGCAGCCTATACGGCATTTTTCGCTTTGAGCCAAGCGCTGCGAGGAGGATCGATGTCTTTGTGTAAGTTGAAAAATAAATCGGGAGTCATCACAAATATATTCATACTGATATCGCGGTGTAGGCGCCAAAGAGAATAAGGTGGTATTAAAGTATTTATTTATATTCTTTAATTTAGGAGGCGGACATGCTCTCTCTCGATATATATATATATATATATATATATATATATATATATATATATATATATATATATATATATATATATATATATATATTTATTGCCACGCGCGTTTCGTATTATACTTTTGCTGTATTTGGTTTACGCCCACAGAGACTGTAAGCAATGCTCAGCGCAAACCACGCCGCATTTCTAGAAGCTTCGCGATTATTGTAGATCGTTGTGTTAAGATTGCGCGCAAGACGCGAACACGCGAGCTTATTCCAGAGCTTTCGCGACAACCAGTGATAAGGCTGGAATATTCGATATATTCGTATAAATGTCGACGCGCTTCACCGCTTGTCAGTTGATCGACGGCCGACGCTCTGTTCGCCGCTATCAGTGCCAGCGTTTATTGCTGTAATCTCCCCTTCAGTTTACCGGCCACAAGTTCGGCCCAAATAAAGTGTTTCATCTTGGACTACTGCCTGCTGCCTTCGTCAACGTCACGACCACGTGACATCTGGTGGAGGTGCTGCTTCGTTCATGTACCGGACACCCCCCGTCAAGCCATGAACCCAGCCCCAGTCGCGAAGGAGACGTCGACACCAACCACGACCAGCGAGTTAGCCGTAGGCAGCAAGGTCTACATCCGGAGTACGGTCCTCTACCTGACAAGACTCGGAAGACCAAGGCCATGACCTCGACTGCGGCAACGATGACCGCCGCTGCGCCACAGCCGGCGATCGTAATGCAGCAGCCAAGGGAGCCACCGGCTTTCCGTGGATCATCGCTCGAAGACCCGGAGACCTGGATGGAGACCTACGACCGAGTGGCCACCCTGAACCACTGGGACTCGGAGGAGAAGCTGCGTCGCGTCTACTTTTACCTGGAAGACGCGGCAAGGACCTGGTTCGAGAATCGGGAGTCTGCACTTCGAACTTTGGATCTCTTCCGCGGCACATTTCTCGACACGTTCAGGAGCATCGCCCGAAAAGAACGGGCCGCGGCCTTGCTTGAGACACGGGTGCAGCTGCCGAATGAACACGTGACCATCTTCGCAGAAGAAATGACGCGACTGTTCCGCCACGCCGACCCTGCCATGCCTGAAGAGAGGAAAGTTCGCCTCCTCATGCGAGGGGTCAAGCAGGAGCTCTTTGTGGGACTGATGCGGAACCCACCTACCAGTGTCCAAGAATTTGTAGCAGAAGCAACGACAGTTGAGAAGACGCTAGACATGCGCAACCGGCAGTACGATCGTCGTTCCACGCCACACATCACCGAAGTCCAAGGGCTCGGCTCCGACGACCTGCGCGAGACGATAAGGGCCATTGTGCGAGAAGAACTGCGCCGCATGTTCCCATCATCGCCTCCTGAGGTGGATGCAATCACTGATATCGTTCGTGAGGAAGTCCGGCAATCTCTGGGAATCCCCGAACCACCGCAGACTCATCCGGAGGCCATGAGCTACGCCGCCGCAGCACGTCGTAATGCTCCCCCGCCGCGCCCACGGGAAGGCGTCGCACCACCGCAGTTCCGCCGCCAGACGCCACCGCCACCGACGCCATATCGTCCACCCGGCGGTCAACGCTACACCCCTAGAAAGACCGACGTTTGGAGCGCCCCTGACCACCGCCCACTGTGTTACCACTGCGGAGAAGCTGGCCACACCTACCGCCGGTGCCAGTACCGACAGATGGGGCTACGCGGTTTCGCCGTCAACGCGCCTCGTCCACAGCGGGGTGAACGGCCACAAGACATTGCCGACTACCTCGCCGGAGCCCAGTGGACACCCCGACGACCTTCCCGCTCGCCTTCGCCCGGCCGCTACATGTCACCGCACCGCCGGCAGTACACTGGCCCAAACCGGGGCCGGTCGCCTAGCCCGTATCCGGGAAACTAAGGGCAGCAACCGATGGAGGTGCGGTTGCTGCACGACGAAATGCCGAAGATCCTCCGCCGCCGCCGACGACGACAACGCGACGAAACCAGAACACGACGCGAAGCAGACGAAGCCCTGCCGACGAAACGTCGCGGACCGACGAAGACGTGACGACGCAACAAGGAAGTAGCGCAACAAATCGACGTAGCCGTGATCCGACGCCGCGACCCAACCGCAACGGACGACGACGAACCAGCGACCTCGACGTAATATTCGACGGTCACAACGTCACCGCTCTCGTCGACACTGGAGCCGACTATTCCGTCGTCAGTGGGCCTTTCGCGACGAAGCTGAAGAAAGTGAAGACTGCTTGGCAAGGCCCTGAAATCCGTACCGCTGGGGGGTCATCTAATAACGCCAGCCGGTGTTTGCACAGCAAGAGTCACCATCAATAACCGGACCTATCCAGCCAGCTTTCTAATCCTACAGCACTGCTCCAGGGAAGTAATACTTGGGATGGACTTCCTAAGTAAACACGGCGCCGTCATCGACCTAAGGTCTGAGTCAATAACACTAACCCCAGAAAAAGCCGGCAGATCCCACGCACTGTGGGAATCGATGTAATGCGAAGCAGCCAGGAAGGAGCAAATCATGCTTTACATAATTTGCATGTAATGTTTTACTTGTTAGGACCTGTCATTTATGTTCGTGATACAGTCATGTCACTCAATACCAAATTTGGTGTATCTCAAGCTAACGAAACGGCCGCGAGCACGCCATGAGCGTGGCATGCAAGTCATGACGCACATGACAAGTCATGATTTCCATATTACCACTTGTCATTTATGTTCGTCATACAGTCACGTGACTCAATACCAAGTTTGGTGTATATCAAGCTAACGAAACGGCCGCGAGCGCGCCATGAGCGTGACATGCAAGTCATGTCCCTCATGACATGTCATGATTTCCATATTGCCACTTGTCATTTATGTTCCTCATACAGTCATGTCACTCAATACCAAATTTGGTGTATATCAAGCTAACGAAACGGCCGCGAGCGCGCCATGAGCGTGACATGCAAGTCATGTCCCTCATGACATGTCATGATTTCCATATTGCCACTTGTCATTTATGTTCCTCATACAGTCATGTCACTCAATACCAAATTTGGTGTATCTCAAGCTAACGAAACGGCCGCGAGCACGCCATGAGCGTGGCATGCAAGTCATGACGCACATGACAAGTCATGATTTCCATATTACCACTTGTCATTTATGTTCGTCATACAGTCATGTCACTCAATACCAAATTTGGTGTATCTCAAGCTAACGAAACGGCCGCGAGCACGCCATGAGCGTGGCATGCAAGTCATGACGCACATGACAAGTCATGATTTCCATATTACCACTTGTCATTTGTGTTCGTCATACAGTCATGTCACTCAATACCAAATTTGGTGTATCTCAAGCTAACGAAACGGCCGCGAGCACGCCATGAGCGTGGCATGCAAGTCATGACGCACATGACAAGTCATGATTTCCATATTACCACTTGTCATTTATGTTCGTCATACAGTCGTGTCACTCAATACCAAATTTGGTGTATCTCAAGCTAACGAAACGGCCGCGAGCACGCCATGAGCGTGGCATGCAAGTCATGACGCACATGACAAGTCATGATTTCCATATTTCCACTTGTCATTTATGTTCGTCATACAGTCATGTCACTCAATACCAAATTTGGTGTATCTCAAGCTAACGAAACGGCCGCGAGCGCGCCATGAGCGTGGCATGCAAGTCATGTCGCTCATGACATGTCATGATTTCCATATTGCCACTTGTCATTTATGTTCCTGATACAGTCATGTCACTCAATACCAAATTTGGTGTATCTCAAGCTAACGAAACGGCCGCGAGCTCGCCATGAGCGTGGCATGTAAATCAAATCATGTTGTTCATGACATGCACGTCCTTATTTGCATATTACCATCTGCCATTTATGTTCGTCATACAGTCACGTCACTCAATCCCAAATTTGGTGTATATCAAGCTAACGAAACGGCCGCGACCGCCCCATGAGCGTGGCATGTAAATCATACTTTTCATGACAATTTAGTCATGATTTTCATGATATGACCAGCCATTTATGTTCGTCATACGGTCATGTTATGCCATACCAAATTTGGTATAAATCCCATTAACGATACGGCCAGGAGAGCACAAAGTCGTAGGCGGCTAGATAGATAGATAGATAGATAGATAGATAGATAGATAGATAGATAGATAGATAGATAGATAGATAGATAGATAGATAGATAGATAGATAGATAGATAGATAGATAGATAGATAGATACGCTCAAACTCGCCGAAGTTCGGTAAGAAATGCTTCGCATTTAAAAAGCGCTGCCAACCCAGACCACGCCAAGGAGCCATGCATTGAACGTGATAGAAGAGCACGTCACCGTTCCGCCTCTCTCCAGCGTCATCATTTCCGTCGGCACCGAAAAACCCGCAGACTTCGAAGGCGTCATCGAGGGTGATCAGCACTTGCTTGTAAACCGTCAGATTTGCGTCGCACGAGGCATCGCCGAGTTGCGTGAAGGGAAAGCAACAGTGATGCTTACGAACTTCAGCAACGAATACAAGCACGTGAGCAAAGGCACGACGGTCGCCTACATCGAAGACATTGTGGAAACCAGCGACGCCCTCGCCCTCGCCGAGTTTACCGAACACGCTACGACGAACCAAGCTCGTCAACTAACTTTCGACATCAATCCGAGCCTTCCGACGCATAAACAAGAACAGCTCAAAACCCTGCTCCTGCAATATAAGGATTGCTTTTCGTCGTCGTCCAGAGTTCGACAGACCCCAGTCGCACAACACCGCATCATAACAGAGGAAAGTTCTAGGCCACTATGTCAGAGCCCGTACAGAGTTTCAACGCGGGAACGCGAGGCAATAAAGAAACAAGTCGACGAAATGCTACGCGACGACATCATCCAGCCTTCAAAGAGTCCGTGAGCGTCACCCGTGGTGTTAGTGAAGAAAAAGGACGGAACTATACGCTTCTGCGTCGATTATCGCCGCCTAAACAAAATAACGAAGAAGGACGTGTACCCTCTCCCACGGATAGACGACACCCTCGATCGACTCCACAATGCGAGGTACTTTTCGTCGATGGACCTCAAGACCGGCTATTGGCAAATTGAAGTCGACGAGAGAGACCGAGAGAAGACTGCCTTTATCACACCAGACGGCCTCTTCGAGTTCAAGGTGATGCCCTTTGGTCTTTGCTCGGCGCCTGCGACTTTCCAACGGGTTATGGACACAGTACTGGCAGGATTGAAGTGGCAGACTTGCCTGGTTTACCTGGACGACGTCATTGTGTTTGCTTCAAACTTCGACGAACACCTCCGGCGACTTGACGCAGTACTTCAAGCAATCAAGACCTCCGGCCTCACTTTGAAGGCTGAAAAGTGCCGCTTCGCATACGAGGAGCTCCTGTTCTTGGGTCACGTGATCAGCAAGTCCGGAGTACGGCCCGATCCTCAAAAGACAGCCGCCATCGCTACATTCCCGCCACCCGCCGACAAGAAGGCCGTCCGTCGATTTCTAGGCCTGTGCGCCTATTACAGGCGGTTCGTCAAAAATTTTGCCCGCATCGCCGAGCCACTCACTAACCTTACCAGAACCGACGTCGAGTTCTAGTGGGAAACACCGCAAGAGGAAGCATTTCAAGAACCAAAACGACGCCTGCAAATGCCTCCGTTACTTGCGCATTTCGACGAACACGGCGAAACAGAAGTGCACACCGACGCAAGCAGCGTGGGAGTCGGCGCCGTCCTTGTGCAAAAGACGGACGGACTGGAAAGGGTTATCAGTTATGCTAGCCGGTCGCTATCCAAGGCAGAGGCCAACTATTCAACAACGGAAAAAGAGTGCCTCGCCATCATCTGGGCTACGTCGAAGTTTCGCCCCTACCTCTACGGTAGGCCCTTCAGAGTTGTGAGCGACCACCACGCCTTGTGTTGGCTAGCTAACTTGAAAGACCCTTCAGGTCGTCTCGCAAGATGGAGTCTCAGACTTCAAGAATTAGACGTTACCGTCGTTTACAAGTCCGGACGAAAGCATTCTGACGCCGACTGCTTGTCTCGCGCCCCCCGTCGACCCGCCGCCACAGGACGACCTTAAGGATGACTGCTTCTTGGGAACCATAAGCGCCGATGACTTCGCTGAACGACAACGAGCCGATCCGGAACTCAAGGGCCTTATAGAATACCTCGAGGGCAAGGCCACCATGGCTCCAAAGGTATTCAGACGAGGACTGGAGTCGTTTTTCTTGCGCAACGGCATTCTCCTAAAGAAAAACTTCTCACCACGTCGGGCCGACTCCCTCCTCGTAGTACCTTCAGCGTTGCGTCTCGAAGTTCTGGACGCTCTGCATGACGACCCGACGGCGGGACATCTTGGATTTTCCCGTACGCTCGCGAGGATACAAGAAAAGTACTGCGGGCCTCGCCTCACTGCCGACGTCACCCACTACGTGAAGACCTGCCGAGATTGTCAACGACGAAAGACACCACCCACTAGGCCAGCCGGACTTCTGCAACCCATCGAGCCACCTCGCCGACCGTTCCAGCAAATCGGCATGGACTTACTGGGGCCGTTCCCGACGTCGAATTCCAGAAACAAGTGGATCGTCGTAGCTACTGACTACCTCACCCGCTACGCCGAGACAAGGGCGCTGCCCAAGGGCAGTGCAGCCGAGGTAGCAAAGTTCTTCGTCGAGAACATCGTACTGCGTCATGGCACCCCAGAGGTCCTCATTACCGACAGAGGTACGGCCTTTACAGCGGACCTAATGCAGGCGATCCTGAGGTACAGCCAAACAAGTCATCGCCGGACCACCGCCTACCACCCGCAGACTAATGGCCTCACCGAGCGTCTAAATAAGACCATCGCTGATATGCTTGCCATGTACGTCGACGTCGAGCACAAGACGTGGGATGCCATCCTTCCGTATGTAACCTTTGCATACAACACGGCGGTACAAGAAACGACGCAGATGACGCCGTATGGATTGGTCTACGGAAGGACCCCGGCAACGACGCTCGACGCCATGTTGCCCAATGTCTGCGACGACGAAAACGTCGACGTCACCGTGTACCTTCAGCGCGCCGAAGAAGCCAGACAACTCGCCCGTATGCGCATCCAGAGCCAGCAAAAGACCGACAGCCGTCGCTAAAACCTTCGAAGACGCCACATGGAATACCAACCCGGTGACCGTGTATGGGTCTGGACGCCAGTTCTCCGACGGGGACTTAGCGAGAAGCTTCTTCGCCGATACTTCGAACCCTACAGGGTACTTCGACGTCTCGGCGCACTCGACTATGAGGTTATCCCTGACGGCATTACGAACTCTCAGCGGCGCCGAGCGCGATCTGAAGTCGTCCATGTCGTGCGCCTCAAGCCGTATTACGCGCGTTAGTGAACCTGCAGACTGTAATTTTTGCTTTATTATTGTACTTTCGTGCTTGTGCTTATTGTTTATTGTTGTTATTTATTGTTGCATGAATCCCCCCCCCCCCCCCCCCCCGTGTTCTGTTTTAAGCATCGGGACGATGCTTTTTCAGAGGGGGGCATTGTCACGCGCGTTTTGTATTATACTTGTGCTGTATTCGGTTTACTCCCACAAAGACTGTAAGCAATGCTCAGCGCAAACCGCGCCTCATTTTTCTAGAAGCTTCGCGTTTATTGTAGATCGTTGTGTTAAGATGGCGCGCAAGACGCGAACACGCGAGCTTATTCCAGAGCTTTCGCGACGACCAGCGATAAGACTGGAATATTCGATGACACGCGTAGAAATGCCGACGCGCATCACCGCTTGTCAGTTTATCGACGGCCGACGCTCTGTTCGCCGCTATCAGTGCAGTGTGTATTCCTGTAATCTGACTTTCTGTTTATCGGCCACAAGTTCGGCCTAATAAACAGTTTAATTTTGGACCTACCGACATCTGCCTTCGTCGACGTCACGACCACGTGACAATATATATATATATATATATATATATATATATATATATATATATATATATATATATATATATAGATGTGAAGCGACAGGGAGAACAATGTAGAAGACAAGCAAGCCGGGTCCCGCCCCCCTCCGGCAAAATGAAAACTCTCCGCCTATGGTCCGCGTTCCTCTCCGCCACAGACATCATTGTCACTCCTCGCTTGTGGTCACAAAGTAATCTTCCTCACGAGCTGCCTCCTCGTACTGTCACGGCCACGCACCACTATCCACATCATCACACTGATGTATGGCTTTTTGCCTGTACCCACCAAGCGTCACTGACTGTCTTTGATGCTGAAATAAAATTGATTCTGATTCTAAGCGGCGAAAACATAAGCCCGGAATCGTTAAACCTCAGACCGCTGCGGCTCGTCAGCGCAGGCAAGCCAATCTAAACTCAACGCAAATCAAGCGCGAGTGGAACGTTTCCATCGCCAGACTAATCCTGTCGTGGTGCGTGAAACGGCAGCTTCCGCGCAACGCCAATAGCGGCAGAACAACCCAATCACGTAACCACAGCATAACAGCATCTGATCGTTATTACACATTATCGCACATCACATGACGTTAAGAGCTCACTATAGAATAATTTCAATAACGTAGCACCAAGAACGATAACAACGCCGCCCTGGTGTGCGCGCTACGCACTTTCTCAGGTTTCGCAGTAGTGGAGCTGCCGCGTCTTTTTGAAGACGCTTGAGCTCGCCTTGAGGAGTAGAAATAGCGTCGCCGTCAACCACGCCACAATAAAAGGAACGTTTCTGTGCGTCACTTCCGCCGCTTCAAGCTATTCTAGGATTATAGCTTAGTAACGTGAAGCTTTGCGCTAGTTGGTTTTGCATTATGAAGTAGTAACAGCGCAAAATTCACACAGGGACAAACAAAGAACGCAGAACAAAGAACAAAGAACAAACAGCGCTTGTCTGTGTTGCTTCTTTGTTTGTCCCTGTGTGAATTTTGCGCTGTTACTACTATTCTAGGATGCCTACTGAAAGTACAGTTGCAAAGTGCCCACTTGCTGTATGTGAAAAAATGAGTGCGTGGGGTCATTAAATAAAGAAGATGATCTTCATGCATCGGGCGCTGTAATCACTTGACATTCTTCGAATAACTTTTTAAAGTTTCAGCTATGCATTCTTGGTCAATCCCCCAGAGTGTGTACGTGCCACAGAGCAGAAGGAAAAAACTTCCCAATCTCCCGCTAAAGGGAACCATGTGTGGATGCGAAGCAGCGGGGAGATGGTTAGCTTGAGCGGGAGGAACGTCGCCGCTCTCGTTTCACGGCAGCGGTCCGAGCGCTCATCGCCGCGCTGCACAGGAGAGAATGAGGCGCGCGGGCTCTGTCATTTTCATACGGCGGAACTACCGTGGCGCCCCCCAACGGAGTATGCAGCTCTCGCACCACCTGTCGTGCGCGCCGCTTCGTAGAGGATTCCTAGAGGACAGGACGGGGGGAACCGCAGGAGAGGAGAGAGAGGGGGCGTGCATGCGCTGTGGGGGTGCGGGACGCGGGAGCCGCTCCGTAGAGTAGAGGATTCCTAGAGGAGAGAGGGGGAGAGGACGCGCATGCGCTGTGGGACGCCGGAGCCACTCCGTAGAGTAGAGGATTCCTAGAGGAGAGAGGGGGGAGAGGACGCGCATGCGCTGTGGGAAGCCGGAGCCGCTACGTAGAGTAGAGGATTCCTAGAGTAGATAAAGGGGGGTGAGCGTAGGAGAGGATAGGAGAAGGGGACGCGCATATGCTGTGGGTGTGTGGGACGCGGGGCCCGCTCCGTAGAGTAGAGGATTCCGAGAGGAGAGAAAGGGGGGTGAGCGTAGGAGAGGAGAGAGACAGAGGGGAGGGGACGCGCATGCGCTGTGGTGGTGTGGGACGCGGGAAAGCGGGACGGACTAAGCCCCCCTCCAAACACATGCAAGCAAGATCAAGGAATGGGGTCAACCTGGGCGACAGACACCACCTGCCTAGCCATTGCTAAGCAGCCTCTCTGTGCTCTCGGCCATGACTCTGATGACTGTGCTAGTGGTTGACGGCCTTCATATTACTACAGTGTTCTGGTTCGCATATTGGGTGCTTCCCTACTTCATGAAAGTGGCCGGACGCGGGACGCCGGACGCGGGAGGGACGGACATAGCCCCGAGCATAAGATGCTTCGCATCTAAAACAGACGCATCGCTTCTCTGTGTTCTCTACAACTTATTTGCGACGAGGTTTCAACCCATGCCAGAGCAAGATTCCTGGTGATTTCGGTTGAATCACCACAATGAGCATTTCGGGACTGCAACCGCCACCGCCTTCCCTGCCGTCGCCTGGTTATCCGGCTGTCCCATTGGACCACTGGAAGCAGGCCTTCAGATGTACATGGTGGCTTCCGGAGCTATACAGACCTTCCAGCCGAATGCGTTCTGCTCACCTGCCTTGGCATGGAGGCGCAGCGGATTTTCCCTACGCTGAAGCCAGCGGGCCTGCAACCTGGCTCTGCTACCGGTACTACTGCCAGCCCTACGAGTACAGGTGACACCGGGTCGACGAACGACGCGTATGACTGCCATCGCCTTACTTTCAGACCATTGCAAGCGTTCAGCCAACGTGATCGTGGCTCGAGAACGGTTCATTCGCCGTGCTCAGCAGGCAGGTGCGACACTGCTTTGCAAATCCTCATTGCCGACTGTAATTTTGGAAGCCTCACTGATGAGATGCTACGTGATCAGATTGCCACAAAAACTACGAATCACCATTTACGCGAGCGGTAACTTTTAGGGCGAAGCTCCTCTAGCCGGGGCTCTGTCTCCCGTTGGCGGAGCCAGATGACTATGACGCTGCCATCACGGCACATCACATGCAAGGTAACCATTATACGCCCGTCCGTACACAGCACATGCAAGGTGTCCACTATACGCCCACCGTAACTTTCATGAAGTAGGCAAGTAGGCAAGCACCCACTAAGCGAATCAGAACACTAGTATAATAAGGCCGTCAACCACCACCACAGTCACCAGAGTCATGACCGCGAGCACAGAGTGGTTGCTTAGCAATGGCTAGGCAGGTGGTGGGTGCAAGCAAAGAATAACACGCACTACCAGTGGTATCTGTCGCCAGGTTGACTCCATTGCTTGATCCATTGCTTGATCCACAGCACATGCAAGTTGTGCAAGGTACCCACTGTATACGCCCACCGTAACTTTCATGAAGTAGGCAAGCACCCACTATGCGAACGAGAACAAAATAAAAGGCGGCAACACCGTAAACACAGTCGCTTTTGCGCGAGTTTGCGCGTAAACATAGCTGCATTGCGCGGCTGCTGTGCGACAGCGTCGTCAAGCCTACTCGGAGCTGAGAGCTTGAGAAGCTGAAGCGAGACAGGCACGTCGATAGGCCGACCCGGAGTTGCGGGCTCTCGAAGCTGCAGCGGAACGGAAGCGGTGGCAAGTCATCTACGATGATGAATGAAGAGCAACTTTACAGAACTCCCATGGCTGCTTCGAATATTACTCAAGGTTTCCGGTGCGATTTTCTGCCATCACGGCACAGAATATACGTCAACCCGATCAGACCACACATTCTCTTTCTGCCCGCCAGGTTGAAGAGGCGCGGGATGCAGCGCCTGAAGCGGTCGGTACCCGAGACTGGAGCGCCGACACGCGCTTCCAGCGCGACTTCCTAGACCACTCGTTGATGTGTGGGGCGAATGTTTCATGGTTTCGCCGATAAGCGTTGGAGCTTCGCCCCACTCATCAGCATTCACTTCGTGGAGATGGCGTGGATTTTTTTGAAGGCTCCTCACTAGCGTTCTCACGAGCTGTCACAATCGTTAATCAACGCGAACAAGCCGTGTGTCAAGCTAAGGAATTTTGCGACGATACTTCAGTTCATCACGTTGAAAAAGCGCAAGACTGTTCTCTGTCTTCAGAACAAACAAATGAACGCACACGTTGTGATAACTTGAAAGCCTGCCAATTTGAGCATCCCGTACAAGGTACCACGAACCTTCGAGCTTGCTATCGCCGTGGAGCGAGTGATCATCTTGCAAACAGTCCTGCAGTAAGGCCCGCAAGCACAGATGTCGCTGCGAGAAGACTGGGCTCTTAGATTTTATGCGTAGGTCATCTGGATATTCAGCGAAAGTTCGACAGGTCGATGACGGCACTAGCTCACAGTGTAGCGGAAATACTGTGTTTTCAAGGGACACAAGCATGGCACTTACCCGTCCGTCGCAGTGGAAGGTCACACTGTCCCGTTTCTAGTTGATACGGGATCTTCTGTCCCTAGTTTCGCTGAAGAACTTTATCATCATGTTTAACTTGTTTACAACGAAACACAGACCAGGACGACAGGAAGAAACATACAACACAGTGAACGTACAACACAGCGCCATGTTGTACGTTTCTTCCTGTCATCCGTGTCTGTGTTGCGCTGCAAACAAGTTAAACGTCAATCCCAACCAGCTGGCCCAACTTGCCATCTTGTTACTCTATCATCAGTTTTTTCGAAGCACTTTCCCTTTGAATCTTACCTCAGTGCAGCGTTCCGAGAACTTGAGCATGTTTTGTCGCTGCGTTCCAAGACAGAATTGCTTGCATTCTTCTGTAGGTTGTATCTGAAGGCACCACTGTATTGGGCGTAGACGCCACTACGGCACTACAGATGAATATTGAAGGTGAATGTCTTGCATTGACCTCCACCACTCCTATATTGCCAACTGAGCTACGTTCAGAGTGCGAACATCTTTTTGACAAACAGCTCGGATTTGCCACAGCATTCAAACAGTCTTGTGCCGGCCTTACTACTATTTTTTGCTTTGCCTCAGACAGCGCCTACTCTACGTTGAATTGGCCACATCTGGCTGGCAACGATAAAATAGAGGAGGCGCTACGCTCGATATGGACGCCATCGAAAAACAGAGCAGGCGCTGCGTGAGATATGGACGCCATCTGTCGCGCTATCGGGAAACATCGGCTTTGCAACTCCCAGCTTATGCTGCCAGGTGGCAGCACCATGGCGTCGTAGTGAAATCGATGGGCAAAGGGGTTTTTTGTGCACTGCGTCTCGCTTCTTTGAGCACTAGGATCTTTAGAATTACGTAACTGTAGATTTTGTAATAAAAGGAACACACTGTATAATGCCTAGATAATGATGTAGTGCCTCAGATATGCGTAATATTTATTTTTTATTCGACCACGCTGAAAGTATGATCGCATACACCAGATCAAGTTTGGTGGCCTTTAGGCATGGAGTTAAACTTTGGCCGGGTGGCTGAATCGTGTGACGTGCCGACAAACAGACAAACGGACAGACCATAAGCAGTGTCGTTTAGTGTCGAAGAGGAAGACGAAGGCAGCGTGATCCTGTTGACGTCCCTGCGTGTTCTACGTCAGGGACGTCCACCTCATCTAGCCATGGCGCCTGCGGCGTCGTGGACCCCTTCGAAGGCTCAAGCCTTCGATGTTGTCCCTGCGGGGACTAGTCCCGAGACCGTCGTCGACGCGACGGCCTCAATAGTTGGCCTGTCCGAGGTTCACTGCGTTCAACATATGGGAGGCATGAACTTCCAAGTCACAGTCAAGAGCATGGCTTCCATTACTCTCATCGTCGACGCTGGCTGCCTGACCATCGGTGGTGAGCGTATTCCCGTCGTTCCTGTTGGCCCGCAGGTAACTAACGTCGCCTGCCTATTCCTACCGTCCTTCGTCCCCAACGAAGCCCTCGTTCATGCCTTGTCCCCATACGGCAAGGTGTTGTCTGTAAATGCTGGCTTCATGAGCGCACGACGCGGAGTCCTCACAGGCACACGTTTTGTCCGGATGGAAATGAGCACCACAAATCCCGTCCCCAACTACCTACGAATATCGGGCGATCGAGTCACGTTCGATTACCGCGGCCTACAACGTGTTTGTCGTCGGTGTGGCTCCAGTGGCCATTATCGGGCACAGTGCACAGCTCCGTTCTGTGGTCGCTGTGGCGTCCATGGGCACGATGGTGAAGGATGCGACCGCCCCTGCCGACGTTGTGGAGATGGTCACCCGACTACCGTCTGCCCAGTACGGCGTTCATATTCGGATGCTGCTGCGGGGTCTTTTCCTCCTCTACCGACCATGCCACCTACGATAACGGCTGAACGTGAAACCGGAGCTGCTGAAGAAATAGTCAAGAATTCACCTCCGGAAGCCACGTTAAGAGAAAATGAAGAAGTACACAGCTTGGCGAACCCCAACACGCCATGTCTGCCAGCCTCCCTGACAAGAAAAGAAGACGCCATGGACGACGTGGCGTCCACTTTAGGCAAACACAATGTGCCATGTTTGCCCGCGTCTCCAGCTGATAAGCAAACGCTTGTAGGGGCCGACGCACTGGCCACATCTTTAATTCCAGCGGCTGACTGCGCCGTAGTCTCAGACATTCCGAAGTCGGACGCCGGTGTTTCGTGAGACGCAGTTTCAAAGTCGAGCGAGCCAAACACACCGGTACCATCAGAAAGCCAGGCTCGCGACTTCATCGAACAAGCTGCAAGACGCCATGGGAACTCTTTATTGACGCGCCTCGACAAGCAGCCAGCAGTCAAGGTCGTCGGTGGAGACAACGTCGGCCCTGCAGCCCTACCGCTACCTGAATCGTCGGAAAGCAGCTTCAGCCTTGGAGTGGACAGTAGCATCGAGCTGTCACCTAGTCTCGACGAATGTGATGTGGAGATGCTTGCCCCGCGAGAAGTTAATCGTGCGCACACGGCTGGCACCAGCTCGGACGGCTCCCAGGATAGCCGGTCCGAGTCCCAGCAGCCGAAGAAACCTCGACCCTCTTCTAGAGGGTCGAAATGTGTTGTGTGACGTGTGCACTGCATGTCCCCCCGCACACCGGGGTGCCGAATTGAACTACACGATCAGGTCAGTAAGGTTACTCATTATTATTTCAATATGGCCGACACCCTAAAAATTATTTCTTTAAATGTTCAAGGATTCCGCAACCCAGTAAAACAAGCCGAAGTCATCAGCGTAGCACGCGCAGAACATTGCGATATTCTTTGTTTACAAGAAACGAACTTTTTTACAATTGGCCACGTACATGCATTTAAGCGCGCATTCAACTTGGACTGTTACTTTTCTTTCGCGAAATCTCGCTTCAGCGGAGTTGGAATTATTATTTTTACCCGAACTCTTTTGCGAGATCACCACGTTTTCTATGATGGGCTAGGTCGGGTACTGGCTTTCGACTGCGTCCTATCGTCATTCAGGTTACGCATTCTATGTATCTATGGGCCAGCCCAAGCAGCCAATTCGAATGATTTTTTCCGTGACCTGGACGTGTATTTTCTTGACGGTCGGCATGTGATACTCACCGGAGATTTTAACTGTGTATTAGATACGCGAGCTGACGTGCAAGGCCCGGGGTGGGGTCGATCTGACTGGCACGCACGCGAGCTGCGTCGCCTTGTCCAGCACTTCTCTCTAATAGATGCGTACAGACTCGTACATGGATCACAATGTGCCTGGACTTGGCGGCGTGGCTCGTCGTCTAGTAGGTTGGATCGCTTCTACGTGCCAAGTGCGCTAACTTCTTATGTGTCGCGATGCTATGTGTCACCATTACCATCATCCCCTGTTTATGTATCTGATCATCGACCAGTAGCGCTCGAGGCTTGCTTTCCTTTTTCTTCGTCAGTGAGACCATGGCGCCTTGACATTCGCGTTTTGCATGACACGCGTTCGCGCTTCAGTTTGTCTAGAGCCTTGCGCGCCTCCCTTTTCGGATCCGGTCCAGAATCGTGGGACGCGCTTAAGGTGCAGTGGCGTCTACACTGCTCAGTTGATGGGCGTGCTTTGAGACGGCGTATGTCGGAAGAACTAGCGGACACTGCCACAAAGCTACGCATTGCTCTTCGGGTCGATCGACAAACTCCTTTGATGCGCGCATGGCAGCGAAATCTACGGAGTCGTTTCCAGCGCCTTATTGCAGCATCGTCGTTGTCGGCGGCTGCATGGCGCTGCAGACGTAATCCATGTGCTCACCCCGAAGTTCTGCGTTTTGCGAGAAGCTCACTTCTCAGACAGTCGAGTCAGTTGATTACCCAAGCCGCCAGCGCCCTTCCCATAGCGTCGCCATCTGCGCGTGATCGATCTCTCTTCTTAACTCATTTCGAAAACATGGCTCGTACGACTTTGTCAGTGCACAATGGTACTACTGAGACATTACCAATGCTTAGCGGTTTGCCTCAGGTTCCACCAGACGTAGCTGCACAACTTTGCGCAAGTCCATCAGCTGATGAGGTGAAAGAGGCGTTGTCTTCTATGAAGCGTGGTTCGGCTCCTGGGCCAGACGGGTTGCCCGTTGAGTTTTATTTAACCTTTTGGGAAGACATTGGTGCCACTTTCACCTCTGTTATTTGTCGCTGCTTTGAGGACTTTGATTTCCCGGATACTTTTCGCGATGGTCGTATTGTGTTAATTCCTAAACATGACCCTTTGTCAGTTCGCCCGGAGGAATGGAGACCAATTACGCTTCTCAACGTCGATTACAAAACATTTGCAGCAGTTGTCACTCGGCGATTGAGAAGCCTGATGCCTTCCTTAATTGGACATCATCAGGCGTGCTCGATCCCTGGAAGAGAGATTCATAGTCTCTCCTTTGTTACGCGTGACATCATTGCGTACACGATAGCGAGATCAGCACGTGGGCTCTTGGTTTCCCTTGATCAAGAAAAGGCATTCGATCGCCTTGAGCACAGCTACATATTTCGCGTAATGGCGGCGTTTGGCTTCTCGCAAAACTTTGTTGAGCTCCTCAGAAACGCATACAGAAATATACACAGTTCATTGTTTCTTGATGGCTATGAAAGTGCCCCATTTCCTGTTACCCGCGGAGTGCGCCAAGGGTGTCCTCTATCTCCAGTGCTTTTTGTGCTTAGTCTCGAACCATTCCTGCGCTCACTGCTTAATGATCCATACGTTCGAGGCCTCCCACTACCTGGAAGTGGTACAGTGAAGGTGACAGCTTTCGCCGATGATATCACATTGTACTTGAAGAATGAGGACAGCCTGTCTCGTAGCCTACGGCTTTTTGCCGAGTATGGAGATATTTCAGGTGCGGCGTTAAATTTTTCAAAATGTCGATATTTGTTCATTGGTTCCCCAGACACCTGCCTAAGTTCTTTTTTCCGTCTCCGAAAAAGCGACTCTATTCGCATTTTGGGGGGTCGATTATACTTACTACGGCATATCAGCGTCCGTGTGGGTTTCAATACTCGAAGATGTAAAACGACATGTTCAGGAAGCGCAACAGTACGATTTACCTCTGTTGGAAAGAAGGTACTTAGCGCAGACTGTATTTTGCGGCCGTGCATGGTACGTTTGTCATGTTGTACAACCCCCCATTGCGAGTAACTAGGTCGATGCAATCCCTTCTCGGCTCGTTTTTCTGGTCGGGTGGAACTGAGCTGGTTTGCCGTGCTGCGTTGGGGCAACCACGCACCAGAGGCGGATTCGCGTTCCCATCCGTGTCTGTTCGCTGTCGGTTGCTTGCTCTACGATTCTTGCTTCGCTTGCTACACGGTGATCAGTGCCCCGCGCGTGATCTTGCCTGCTACTTCTTAGGCACTAAGATACGCTATTTGTTACCGGAAGCACGACTTAATTCCGCGCTGCATGTTCTTGACGTCCCTCCTTTTTACTCCACAGCTGTAGCATTTTATCGTCACGCACAGCAGGTCTGTCCTGATGTAGATATCCTTGAAAACCGGGTTGTAGACATAACGGCGGCCCTGCTGCTCCCTGTGGTTCCACCAGCCCGTCTAGCACGTTCTAGTCGTATCTCGTGGGGCGCTATAACGGCATCCTTTCTGCCTGGCCATCTCCGCGACTTCATGTGGCGCCTGGGATGGCGAGTACTCCCAACACGAGACAGACTAGAGAGGTGGGGCATGGCCCCATCTTCCGCTTGCCCTAATTGCCCACTACAAGAGTCAAACCAGCATGTGCTACAGCAATGCGTAATTGCAAGAGTATTTTGGAGAGCCGTGAACACAGGTTTTCGTGGCCTAGTAGTTCATCGTTTTGTCACATCTGGTCGTTGCTCACGTAGTCGCTTCACACGCCTTCTAATTGCCGCGGGAGCTGTTTGTTTGTGGCGAAACAGATGTGAAGCCGTTGCAGCGGGTCACCGTCGCCGGGCTTTGTTTCCGATTTTCGAACGCCTGTACTCGGAGCTTTTGTCTTTCTTGTCAGAGGAATTGTTCTTCCTCGCGGAACAGGAATTTCTACGGCAGTGGTCATGCCGTTTCCTGTCGGTGGTCAATGGACGTGTGCAGCTGCTTTTTCATCTGACCTGGTACTTGTAGCCAGGTCATCAGACAGTGGTTGCCACATGTACATAATGTGTATGTATTTACCTTTCTGTGTGTGTATATATGTCGGCAGGTGTTGTCCCCGTATCCGTGGGGGGTTCTTGTACATAAAAAATTCATGCCATCACTTCGCAATTATGTAAATAACCTGCGCCATAACATCCGATGTACATATATATACTTGCGTGCTGATGAAGTTATGTATATTGTGTACATATATCGTCATGTAAATTGTGATAAGTGTGTGTGTTAGTCCATAGTAGCGTGTGTTACGGACATCCTGTGGACTTGGAAATTTTTGTGATAACGTTTCATGTATATTGTGCTTAGTCGTTTGTGTGTTCATTACTGTCCTTGTATATACACTGTTCCCAATTATTGGTTACGTACCACGAAAAAATAAACTTTTTCTAAACACAAAACAGCTGTTTCGATGCGTTCATAGCGTCTTATGATGAAATAAACTTTTTCTAAACACAAAAAACAGAGACGAAGACGAAGACGGTGCGATCCTGTTGACGTCCCTGCGTGTTCCACGTCAGGGACGTCCACCTCATCCAGCCATGGCGCCTTCAACGTCGTGGACGCCTTCGAAGGCTCAAGCCTTCGACGTCGTTGTCCCTGCGGGGACTAGTCCGGAGACCGATAGTTGGCCTCTCAGAGGTGCACTGTGTCCAGCATATGGGAGGCATGAACTTCCAAGTCACCGTCAAGAGCATGGCTTCCATGACTCTGATCGTCGACGCTGGCTACCTGACCATCGGTGGCGAGCGTATTCCAGTCGTTCCTGTTGGCCCGCAGGTAACTACCGTCGCCTGCCTATTCCTGCCGTCCTTCGTCCCTAACGAAGTCCTCGTTCAGGCCATGTCCCCATACGGCAAGGTGCTGTCTGTCAACGCAGGCTTCATGAGCGCACGACGTGGAGTCCTCACAGGCACACGTTTTGTCCGCATGGAAATGAACACCACGAATCCCGTCCCCAATTACCTTCGAGTTTCTGGGCATCGAGTCACCTTCGACTACCGAGGTCTCCAACGTGTTTGTCGTCGGTGTGGCTCTAGTGGTCATTATCGAGCGCAATGCACAGCACCATTCTGTGGTCGCTGTAGTGTGCATGGGCACGAAAGCGAAGGTTGCGACCGCCCCTGCCGACGTTGTGGAGATGGCCACCCTACTACCGTCTGCCCAGTGCGGCGATCGTATTCGGATGCTGCTGCGGGGACCTTTCCTCCTCTACCGACCGTGTCACCTGCGGTAACAGCTGAACGAGAAACCGGAGCTGTAGAAGACCTGCTCAAGGATTCGATTCCTGAACCTACATTAAACGGAGAAGAAGAGTGCAGCTTGGCCAATCCCAGCGCGCCAGGTTTGCCAGCCTCGCCAACAAGAAAAGCCGATGACACCACGGTTCACGCCGCGCCCATTTCAGCCAAACATGTCGTGCGATGTTCGCCGGGGCCTCAAGCCGAGAAGCAAGCGCTTGTAGGCACCGACACGCAGGACGCATCCTTAATTCCAGCAGCTGAATGCGCCGCAGTCTCAGACGTTCCGAAGTTGACGGACGCTGGCGTCTCGTCAGGAACAGCATTGAAGTCGAATGAGTCAAACTCATTGGTTCCTTCAAAAAACCAGGCGCGCGACTTCCTTGAACAAGTTGCAAGACGCCATGGGAGCTCTTTACTGACGCGTCTCGACAAGCAGCCTGCGGTCAAGGTCGTTGGGGGAGACAACGATGACCCTGCAGCTCTATCAGTTTCTGATTCGTCGGAAAGCAGCTTCAGCCTCGGAGTGGATAGTAGCATCGTGCTCTCGCCCAGCCTAGACGGATGTGATGTGGAAATGCTGCCCCCGCGAGATGTTAAGCGTGCTCACACGGCTGGCACCAGCTCGGACGGCACCCAAGGTAGCCGCTCCGAGTCCCAGCAGCCGAAGAAGCCTCGGCCCTCCTCTAGAGGGCCGAAGTGTGTTGTGTAGTGTGCGCACTGCATGTACCCCGGACAAGTCCCCGGGGTTCCGAACCGAACAACACGACCAGGTCAGTCAATCTCTCAAAAACATTTCAATATGGCCGACTCCCTGAAAATTATTTCTTTAAATGTTCAAGGATTCCGTAACCCTGTAAAACAAGCCGAAGTTATCAGCATAGCTCGCGCAGAACATTGTGATGCTCTGTGTTTACAAGAAACCAATTTTTTTACCATTGGCCACGTCCGTGCATTGAAACGCGCGTTTAATTTGGACTGTTACTTTTCTTTCGCGACATCTCGCTTCAGTGGAGTTGGAATCATTATTTTTAACCGAATTCTTTTGCGAGATCATCATGTTTTCTATGACGGGATAGGACGGGTATTGGCTTTTGACTGCGTCCTATCGTCATTCAGGTTACGCATTTTGTGTATCTATGGGCGAGCGCAAGCAGCCATGTCTAACGATTTTTTTCGTGACCTGGACGTGTATTTTCTTGACGGTGGGCATGTCATACTCACCGGAGATTTCAATTGTGTATTGGATACGCGAGCTGACGTGCAGGGTCCGGGATGGGGTCGATCTGACTGGAACGCACGTGAGCTGCGTCGCCTGGTCCAGCATTTCTCTTTGATAGATACGTACAGACTAGTACATGGACCACAGTATGCCTGGACTTGGCGGCGTGGCTCGTCGTCAAGTAGGTTGGATCGCTTCTACGTGCCAAGTACGCTAGCTTCTTACGTGTCGCGTTCCGATGTGATAACATTACCATCATCCCCTGTTTATTTGTCCGATCATCGACCAGTGGCACTCGAGGCTTGCTTTCCCTTCTCTTCGTCAGTGAGACCTTGGCGTCTTGACATCCGCGTTCTGCATCACACGCGTTCGCGCTCCAGTTTATCTAGAGTGTTGCGAGCCTCCCTGTTCGGATCCGGCCCACAGCAACGCCACCTAAAGAAACTTCGTCAAGGCCTGGAAGCTCCTCGCGTGACGTGTCACCAGTGGGCTGACGCTTGGCTCGCGCGAGCTCGATAGTGAATGAGCTTTTCTCGATTACAATTCCTGTTACTTTAGTGATAAACTTTCTTATGCTAAAAAAAACTGCGGATGCTTCAAAGCTTAAATTAGCGTACACACTTCATTTTGCTGTTGTTTTTTTTATTCCAAGCTCTCGTACACTCATTTATTGGTAAGCGCGGCGAGTTTCCTTCTTCTGGATTTGTCTTGTCCCTCTTATTCTTTGTCAATGAGGCGTCGACACAATGTTTTTAGCAAACAATCCTGCTGCACCACAGTGAATGCTTGAGCACTAGTTCGCTATCATGTCCATTTTCACAGTAATCAAAGTATTTGAAGTCTTCATGTACCAGCAAGTCCAGCGTCAACTCCGCAAGTATCTGGCACTGCCCAATAGCCTTCAAAAACTCTGGCTTTGTTAAAAGTCGTTCCACAACAACAAAGTTGTGTGCAAGTTCATTTACAGCTGACATTGCAGTGTAAAACAGACCTCATCTATTTCCTAGGCTGCTCAGCGGAAGTGCGGGTGAAACATTTATTACCCTATTCTCAGATAGTACGTCTTTGCAGTTCTCCCATGTTCTCTACTTCAGGGTAACGTGCACTGCGTACTCTGTCATATACGCTGACACAGGTAAATTGACCTCTAGCTTTGATATCGCTCGGCCAGTCAAAACGACGTTCCAGCCTGCTCGCTGTAGGTTTGCTCTTTCTTAAAAGTCCTCCCAGTTTTGGTCGTTCTCGGTTGAGTTTCCAGCGGACGTGTCAGCTTGTGGTAGCGTGCTTTGGCGAAGCTTGTTTTCGCTTTCGTACAGCTGCCTGCTAGATACGTCGCACTGGAACCCAGCCATGGGTATTTACCTCCCAAAGTGATCTTTAAAAAAGCTAACCGAGGAGAGCAGAATACGTGTTGTGCTCGTCAAGACAGTACCTGACAATCTCCACGAGAGCTTGGGTTGTCTGATCAAGAGCACGATGGGTCTCGTCACTGAGTCTTCAAGCGTTAGTTCTTTCCTTCCGCGCCTCGAGCCAGTCCACAAGGTCGTAGAGGAAAGCAGCACACACAGAAATAGCCATAGGTGCCACGACAGAGTCATGGTATCCACAACAATGGGACACACAACACTTCTCTGGTCGCACCTCACAGTCCGTTCACTCACCGTCGAACCCACGCACGAACTAGAGCAGCACACATCACAAAGTGGAAGCGACCGACAGTACCGAGAGAGAAATGCAACATTAGTTTTTCTCGTGCAGCTTACAACTGCGAAATTTTCATGGGATCCCCGCAGGACATGAGGAATTCGACACACGTCTAGCGTCGAAGCCAAATAATGCTGAAGTGACCAAAGCGCCGATGCGAACGCGCCGCCGAACGCCGGCGTCGGGGAGGAACCGCCACCAAGCACAGCGCGCAACGCAACCAGCGTCGCCGTCCCGAAGTGACCGCATGGGTGCTAGCGTCCGCAGAGAGAAAGCGGCCCACTGAAAAAATCCGGCCCACTACCGATTACGTTGTGTGACGTATGCGGTAGAGCTTCCCGGCCTTGACGAAGTTTCTTTAGGTGGCGTTGCCCAGAGTCGTGGGACGCGCTCAAGGTACAATGGCGTCTACACTGCTCAGTGGAAGGGCGTGCCCTTAGACGCCGTATGTCGGAAGAACTAGCGGACACTGCCACAAAGTTACGCATTGCACTTCGGGTCGATCGACTAACTCCATTGATGCGTGCATGGCAGCGAGAGTTACGGGGTCGTTTCCAACGCCTTATTGCAGCGTCGTCGTTGTCGGCGGCTGCTTGGCGTTGCAGACGTAATCCATGTGCTCATCCCGAGGTTCTGCGCTTTGCGAGAAGCTGGCTTCTCAGACAGTCGAGTCCGCTGGGAACTCAGGCTGCCAGAGCCCTTCCCACTGCGTTGCCACTTGCGCGTGATCGATCAGTTTTCATAGCTCATTTTGAAAACATGGCTCGATCGACAATGCCAGCGTATCATGGTACCGCCGAGACAGTCACAATGTTTAGTGGACTGCCTCAGGTTCCATCAGACGTAGCTGAACAGCTTTGTGCAAATCCGTCAGCTGATGAGGTGAAAGAGGCACTGTCTTCCATGAAGCGTGGTTCGGCCCCTGGGCCGGACGGGTTGCCCGTCGAGTTTTATTTAACCTTTTGGGATGACATCGGTGCCATCTTCACCTCTGTTATTTGCCGCTGCTTCGAGAGCTTTGATTTCCCTGATAGCCTTCGCGATGGTCGAATTGTTTTAATACCTAAACATGACCCAATATCAGTCCGCCCAGAGGAATGGCGACCAATTACGCTTCTCAACGTTGATTACAAAACTTTTGCAGCAGTTATCACTCGGCGTTTGAGAAACCTGATGCCTTCCTTAATAGGACATAATCAGGCGTGCTCGATACCTGGAAGAGAAATACATAGTCTTTCCTTTGTTACGCGTGACATAATTGCATACACGTTGGCGAGATCAGCACATGGACTATTGGTTTCACTCGATCAAGAAAAGGCATTCGATCGCCTCGAACATAGCTTCATATTTAGCGTAATGGCAGCGTTTGGCTTCTCACAAAACTTGATTGACCTTCTCAGAAATGCATACCGAAATATACACAGCACGTTGTTCCTTGATGGTTTTGAGAGTGCTCCATTTCCTGTTACCCGCGGTGTTCGCCAGGGTTGTCCTCTATCCCCTGTACTTTTTGTACTCAGCCTCGAACCATTCCTGCGCTCGTTACTTGCCGATCCATACGTTCGAGGCCTTCCACTACCAGGTAGTGGTACCGTGAAGGTGACAGCGTTCGCCGATGACATCACGTTGTATTTGAAGGATGAGGACAGCTTATCCCGTAGTCTGCGGCTTTTTGCTGAGTATGGGACTATTTCAGGTGCTGCGTTGAATTTTGCAAAATGTCGATATTTATTTATTGGTTCCCGAGACGCCTGCCTAAGTCACTTTTTTGGTCTTCAAAAAAGCGACTCTATTCGCATTCTAGGGCTTGATTATACCCACTACGGTATATCAGCCTCAGTGTGGGTTTCAGTACTCGAAGATCTAAAACGCAACGTGCGGGAAGCCCAAGAGTACGATTTACCGCTCTTTGAAAGAAGGTACTTAGCACAGACTGTGTTTTGCGGCCGTGCTTGGTACATATCTCATGTCGTACAGCCCCCCTTACGAATAACCAAGTCTTTACAATCCCTCCTTGGCTCATTTTTCTGGTCAGGCGGAACGGAGCTGGTTTGCCGAGCAGCGCTTGGGCAACCACGCAGCTGCGGTGGATTCGCATTCCCATCCGTGTCTGTTCGCTGCCGGCTGTTTGCCCTGCGATTCATACTTCGCCTGTTACACGGTGACCAGTGTCCCGCGCGCGATCTCGTCTGCTATTTCTTAGGCACTAAGGTACGCTATTTGCTATCGGAAGCACGACTTAATTCCGCGCCACATGCTCTCGACGTGCCAGCATTTTACTCCACGGCTGTAGCATTCTATCGCCACGCACAGCAGGTTTGTCCTGATCTAGACATTCTAGAAAACCGTATTGTAGATACAACGGCGGCCCTGCTGCTCCCTCTGGTGCCTCCAGCCCGTCTAGTACGATCGAGACGTGTCTCGTGGAGCGCCATAACGGCATCCTTTTTGCCTGGCCATCTCCGTGACTTCATGTGGCGTCTAGGATGGAGAGTACTCCCAACACGGGACAGGCTAGAGAGGTGAGGCATGATACCATGTTCCACTTGTCCTAACTGTCCGCTACAGGAGTCTAACCAGCACGTGCTGCAGCAATGTGTCATTGCAAAAGTATTTTGGAAAGCCGTTAACACTGGTTTCCGTCGCCTTGGTATTAACCGTTTTGTCACATCAGCTCGTTGCTCACGTGGTCGCTTTGCACGCCTTCTAATAGCCGCGGGAGCTTTTTGTTTATGGCGTAACAGGTGCGAGGCTGTTGCAGCAGGTCATCGTCGTCGTGCTCTCTTCCCGATTCTAGAACGTTTATATTCCGAACTCCTATCGTTTCTGTCGGAGGAATTGTTCTTCCTTGGGGAGGAGGAATTTCTGCGGCAGTGGTCGTGCCGCTTCCTGTCGATTGTAGATGGACGTGTGCAGCTAGTTTTCCATCTGGCCTGGTTCTTGTAGCCAGGTCGTGAGACAGTAACTCATCAGTGTATATAATCCAGATTTCTTTAATATTTCTGTGTGTGTGTGTCCCCGTACGGGTGTAGGTTCTTGTATACGTGCACTTCGTGCCAACACTGTAAATTATGTAAATTACACGCGCCATTACATCAATTGTACATATTCGCTGACATTTTCACCAAGCCTTGTATATTCTGTATATACATCGTCATGCACTTTGTGTATATTGTGATAAGTATGTGTATGTTAGTGCTTAGTAGCATGTGTTAGCGACACCCTATGGACTTGGACGCTTTTGTTAAAAGGTGTCATGTACATTGTACTTAGTCATTTGTGTATGTTACTGTCTTTGTCGTATAGACACTGTTTCCGTGTGCTCGTAGTGCCCCACGATTGAATAAATTTTTTCTAAACCCAAAATTTCTCCGTTTAAGTATCCCAAGAAAGACTATCCTCTTTAAAAGCTATGCTTCGTGAGTGTTCCACCCGTTGCGAGAGAGCTACGACGGCGGCCCTTTACCTTTCGTGAGCAGGTGTCGGCGTAACTGCAGGAATAATCGAGCGCCTTGACGCCTCTCACTGTGTTTCACCTATAGTGGTCGTTCGGAAAAAGGATGGCTGATACGAATGTGCGTTGATCTGCGAGAGCCCATTGAAGCTGTAATTATTGATAGCTTTCCACTACCACAGAGGAGCTGCTCCATGGCCTAGCTGGCGCAGAGCGATTCTCGAAGCTGGATTTGGCGTCTACTTAGCGTCAACAAGAACTCGATCCTGAGAGTCGTGATCTGACTACGCACGACGCGCTTTTTCACTTTAAGAGAGTATGTTTCGGCTTAGCTTCAGTCCCGTCACAGAAGGTGATGCATCTTATACTGAAAGGGCTGCAAAGGCGTACTTTGCTACATAGGCGACATTATCGTCTATGGTCGTTCTCGAGAAGACCATATTTCAAATCTTCGCACCGTTTTGCAACGACTTTCTGAATGAGCCTGAAACTCAACCAGACGTGCGTCTTCGACGTCAGGAAAATCACACTTCTGGAACAGGTTGTGAACGAACTCTTTCCACTAGCGTCATCTATCCAAGCGATGAAAGCCACGTTCAAACATCATTCCACGAATGCAGCACAAGGAGACATAGACGAGCGCCGACTTAAAACTGAGTTTATTTGCACTTCAACGGGCCTTTTTATGCACAATGCTCGGCTATATCTATGAAAACAATGGTATGATTGACAAAACAACAAGGAATAAAACAACTAAAGATGCTATAGGCAGAAATACTCGCATGTTTACAGGGATAAAAATGCTAGCGCTGATGCCCAGCTTTTTTCTCTCTCTGTCTCTTTTTTTTTTTTTGCACACAAAGAAACCTACTTGAGCGATGGGAAGACCGACAGCAGTGCATTGCACTTCGAAAACATGCTCTAGAATAACAAAACCGAATGTGCGCAGGGCATGATTTACCTAACTCGTTCTGGTGATAAGTGGAAGTACGCCAACAAATGAAAATGTCGCCATCAAGAATCCGTTTCAAGTGTATGCCTAATTGTCTGCCATATCCTGTCAAAGTTATGCGATACCAATTAACTTGCTGAGAATTGCTCAGAGGCAGCTTAACATTCAAGTATGTGAAATATAACTCGACAATAATAACAGTAGACTCTGAAACATAACAGTAGACTCTAATTCAACGGAACCTGAAGGGACCAGGAAAATATGTTCCATCTGAGAGATGTACAAGGGTGCAGAATACAAGTACGTAAACAATCTTGTCAGAAGCACTTGTTCCATTTAAGGAGCAGTTTCGTTTGACAGATTTCCGTTTACTTAGAGTCTACTGTATTAAAGGGACCAACAACCATTCAGAACATGTCACAAGATTCTAGAGGAAATGAAAAGACAACGAATCTTTCCGAATATTTCGATTATGTTACTTGTGATTTAGGTAGGAACTATAACTTCAAACTGCCACAGAAGTTTAAAAAAAAACGCAGCATATCCACGGAGTGAATGATGATGAGTGGGCGAAGCTGCGGAGGTTCATCGGTAAACCGTGAATCTTCAGTGAATTCTGCCCGGTACATCATCACCGACGTGAGATCGGGCGCGTTTATACTATAGGGTCGATGAGAGTTATGGTGACTGAAGCAATCATGGTTACACCGTGAAATCTTCAGTGGTTTCGCCCAGCAGTAATCAAAGCGATAGTGTGTGTGAAATTTTATACAAACTTCAACGACCGGTCGTCGTCCATGGTCCGCCAAGCAGCACGATCCGGCAAGCGCACTCGTACGGCGGTCCGCGCAGTCGGAGAGGATGGATGGATGGATGCTATGAGCGTCCCCTTTATAACGGGGCGGTGACGTGTCTGCCACCAGGCTCGAAAAAAACTTTCTTTTTGTGTTGGCCTAATGCCTTATCTACAATGCTTAAATCTATGTTATTATAGCAAAGAAAAATATAAATTCACGGTCCATCTCTCTGCCTCTTCAGGCAGAATGACCTTATTTTTCCCATTCTTCATTTTTGTCCTTTATCTCTACTTTTCTGCCACCAATACTCTAACCGTCTCTTACTTATTTCTATCGCGGACGTGTTCAGCTTTCCGTTGTTGTCCCTAAAACCCAAGGCCTCATGTAGACTCGTGCCCACACGTATATCTGGGTGGATATCGCCACATTCAATCAGTACATGTTCCATCGTTTCCTTAGTTCCCCCCACAGCATGTACATTGTTCTTCTTCGTTACAGAATCTCGCTTTATAGCTACGCGTTCTAAGGCAACCCGACCTTGCTTCAAACAGTAAAGCGCTTCCCTTTGAATTATCATAAAACCTCTCCCTCCTTATTTCGTTTTTTCCCTTTCGGTAGTCACTGAGAGCCGGCTTCTTTTCCATCGCTGTCATCCAATAAGTCCTCTCCGCCTCTCTGACTTTTCGCTTAATGCTCCTTGTTGCCATGTCGCCCACACTGCTAGCCGTATATTTACTGGTGAGCCTCCTAGTTCTTTTTCTCCACTACGTGTCGACGCTTTTTCTATACAAATACCTGAAAACCTTCCCTGCCCATCTACTCTCCTTCATTTTCCTCAGCCTCTCTTCAAATCTAATTTTGCTCTGAGATTCCCTCACCTCAAAACCTGTCCATCCCATATCACCCTTTACAGCCTCATTTTTCGTCTTCCCGTGAGCGCCCAACGCGACGCGTCCCACAGTCCTTTTGATTTACATCCATTCCTGATTGCACCTCTGACTTCATGCACACCACTGAGTTCCCAAATGTAAGCCCCGGAACCATCACACCCTTCCACAGCCCTCGAAGCACCTCGTACCTATTGTATCCCCATAACGCTCTGTGCTTCATGATTGCAGCATTCCTCTTTCCCTTTGTTACCGATGCTTTCTCTTGTACCTCCATATATCTATCCCCCCTCATTTACCCACACTCCGAGGTACTTGTACTCGCTTACCCTCGGTATTTCTTGGCCCTGTATTAAGACCGCATGGTCTTCGTGATCATTGAATACCATCAATCCACATTTTGTTGCACTAAAACCTAGTCCTAGAGCCTCTCCTTCCCTTCCGCATATATCTGCCAGCCGCTGTATATCATCTTGACTGTCCGCAAATAAGACAATATCGTCAGCGTAAAATAGACCTGGAAGCTTCTGCTCAACCATCGCGCCGGCCTGTTTGTGTGACAAATTAAATCCAATGTTGCTACCTTCTAGCGCTTTTTCCATCCTCACCATGTACAGCATGAATAACAGCGGGGACAAAGGACATCCCTGTCTCAGCCCCTTGCTAATGTCAACGCTGTCCTTGCTGCTTATTCCTTCCCATTCTACACAAACTGTATTTTCTCGGTATATTTCCCTCAAAAGCTGTATACAGTCGTCACCTATGCCCACTTCCTTCAATATATCCCACAAAATTTCCTGATTAACGTTGTCATATGCCCCGGTGATGTCTAGATAAGCTACGTATAAGGGCCTGTTTTCTATTTTTGATATTTCTATAGACTGTGTAAGAACAAACAGGTTATCGTCTAACCGCCTGTCGATTCGGAATCCATTCTGGAGTTCTCCCAAAATATCATTTTGCTCTACCCACGTTTCTATTTTTAATTTTACTGCCTGCATCGCCAACCGGTATAGTACCGACGTAATGGTTAGCGGTCTATACGAGCGAATGTTATCCTTTTCTCCCCTGCCTTTATAGATTAAGTTCATTCTACTTTTTCGCCAACTGTCTGGTATTTCCCTCTCCTGTAAGCACTTTTCTACGGCTTTCAGCAGTGCTTCTTTAGTGCTATGCCCTAGTTCGTTAATGAGGCTGACGGGAACCCCATCTAAGCCCGGAGTAGTGCGCTTAGGAATTTTTCCTTCGGCCTTCTTCCAATTGAAATTCTCAAGTACTACATCTTCCTCGGTTGTGCTCTTCTGCATACTTTTACTCAACGGGGGAATCCCCTGGGCGACCTTTTTAAACGAATCGGCTGTTACCTTTCGGATGTAACCTAGCGCTTCATACCCTTCCAATTGATTTCCTCCTTCATCTACCATATGTTGTTGCATTGTGACAGACTTCCTACCTAGCGCTTTTAGGTGGCTCCAAAATATCCTAGGTGCGGCCTTCTTCTTTTCGCGAATCTCTGTCATCCAGCGTTTACTTTCGCCTTTAATTTTTGCCTCGACTAATTTCTGCACAATGGATTTTTGCTCTAAATATATTTCCCATACTTGGTTTACTTCATCCTGTGGCCGCTTCTCCTTTTTTGCCTGTCTGTGCTGCCGTGATGCCTCACGTCGCTTCTCGATCGCATCCCGGATTTCTTTGTTCCACGAACTTTTTGGCTTTCTCCTTCCTTTCCAAGAAATAGTTTTCTTCTCTTTTTCTATTTCTTTCGTGATTACATGTAGCAGCTCACTATACTTCCAGTCTTTGCCTGGCAGTTTGTCTACTTCTTCCTCGACTCTTGCGGCTATATTAGTTATTTGTTTCTCATTTAAATACGAGCTGCCAATGCTTGATTCTAGGTTCTTATTTTCAGTTTTATATCCCATTTGTAATGTTATGCGTTTATGATCACTACCCAAGCTGTTAATGCCTTCCTCGTCTATTCTCATCTCTCTAAGTTTGTCATAGATTCCTTCTGTCATGAGACAATAATCAACGCTCGATTGCCTGTTTCCGACTTCCCACGTGATCTGTCCCTCACACTTAGGCCCGGCGTTAACTATTTCAAGACTATGTTGCTCGCAGAGATCTAGCAATAACTTGCCATTGGAGTCTGAATATCCGTCAAGGTCATGTATGTGAGCATTCATGTCCCCTAGAAGGATTATTTCGGCATCATGACCAAATTCTTCAATATCGGTGCTATTGCATTTCACTATCTCCAGATTCTTTTCTCTGCAGTTATTCCCCGTCCACAAGTAAGCTACACCTAGCCACGTTTTCTTTCCACCTACTGTGCCCGAAAGCCATAGGTGGTCTGAACACGTTTGCTTCACTCTGGCCCAGTTTGCTCTGCTATGAATTAGCATTCCAACGCCCCCACCTTTCCTTTCTGATATGATCCTGTTGCATCCTTCCCAAATATAATTGTCAATATGTGGTGGCTCTTCCAAGTCTCTAAGGTGTGTTTCTGTAACCGCGTAAACACCTATCTGTTCCTTGTTTAACTGCCCCTCAATCTTTAACCATTTTGCCTTTTTTCTGCCACCCTGCATGTTAATGTAACCAATTGCGACACGCGCCTTCTCCCTTCTTTTAACTTTCTCTGGTTTTTCGCTATACTACCTGTCATAGAGTCCCCCCTGGTTGTTGTCCTCATTACACGCTATCCTGGACACCGAAGGGCCCGCGTGCCCCCCAAAAAAGCTACTGCGCGTCCCGCAAGTCGCCAACCCACCTCATGACCAAGCCTCCTATTGAAGTGTATTCCGTCTCTTCGAAAACCACCCCACCTGTGCACCTCTCTGTTTATTTCCACTACCTCGATGCCTTTCTCTCGACTCATCTGCCATATCTCTTTGTTTGCGTCGACAACCGCTCTTTGCAGGTTGCCGTCACGCACCGGTACCTCCGGTATTGTGCATACCACTATCTGCACCTGAGGGGAAATGGCGCGCATGTCATCGACCCCTTTCGCCAATGTGGTCGCTAGTTGAGCTGATTCTTCATTCAAGACGTCGTTTAGACCTCCCGCAATTACCACGAGGTTACGTCCATTAGCTTTAGCTGCGAGTTTTGCGCTAGCTTGTCTCATCACTGATCCCAGCCTATGTCCCGGGAACGTCCCTATTAAAACTCGTTTGTCGCCTCTCACCCTTTCCTTGACTGCTTCTGCGCATCTAGCTAAATTCGAGTCCCCGGCCATTATCACGTGCTCCTACTTTTCTGCTGGACTGTCCCGCACCTGGCCACTGCCTCGGTCACCAGCTCGCGCAACCGCCGCTGTTTTGCTTCCTCCCATTCCCAGAACCACCTCGCGGAAACTGGGTCCTGTGACCCCTGCAACTGTCTTCGCGTCTCCCACTATGGGGGGTTGATGCCCTCCTGTTCCCGCCGTCGCTTGTTTCCTTGTCCACCATGACTGCCTTCGCTAACCCTTCCTCCGCTGACTTAAGCCTTTCTCCGATAGCCATCGTTTTTTCTCGCTCTGTCGCCAACGCATTCTCCAGCTCGGCGATTCTTACCATGAGCTTATTCTGGGCAGCCATCATTATTTCCATTTTCGCCTCTAACTCACATTGCTTACACTTGGCGTCAGCTGGTTCTGTCTTGTCATCCGCACAAATCTCTATTTTCCATCCCATTCCGCACCCTGAACACTTTACGGTCTTTTTGACCATGGCTAGATCGTTCACACTTCGGATTACATGCACTCAAAGCCAAAAGGTACCACAAAACTCCGCCAGTATGCTTCAAAGCACTTGTGTACCCTTCAGCCACGTGGTGGCCGAACAAAAAAAAAGCAAAAAAAAACCAGGCGACTGTCACACAAGCAACAGTACAAAGTTGTAACCTCAATTAAGCTTCAATCTAGAGGCTTATGTACTCATATAACTAATAAAAGCAAGCTTGAATCATGCAGAAAAAACTTATCTGTCGCTGTCATTCCGGAGCCCACGAAAACACGTCCGTCCTCTAGCTCTCCAACCGTCACAACAAGAGCAGCTGCACCGCCAACGCCATCTAGCGTACCTTCACCCAACCGCCATATTGTACACATGTCTATAGGACAGCGCCCTCTCGGAAACGAGACGAGAACTGGAGATGACGACACCATATCCACGGAGTGAATGATGATGAGTGGGCGAAGCTTCGGAGGTCCGTCGGTAAACCGGTAATCTTCCGCGAATTCTGCGCAGTACATTATCAGGGACGTGAGATCGGGCGCATTTATACTAAAGGGTCGATGAGTCATGGCGACTCGCAGCTCACTTTAATTTTACATGTACGTTGTGAATTTTTTATTGTTTAATCACGTACAGGAGACATCTCACACAGGCACTACCTTGGAGGTCAAAATCCAGTGCCTACTGGCTACTCAGAATGCATGGACAACCGAGGACCGCCGAGGTGATGCCATGAGAAGCTTCGCCCCTAAATATATTCATCATATACAAGCACCGCCATCTAGCGGACATTCCAAGAACTAAACAAGAGAGGACGTGTGTTCTTTATTATAAAATACATAGGTACGCAATTCTAAAGACCCTAGTGTTTTTTAGGCTGTCTCAGGCAAGGCAAAACATAGTAGTACGGCCGGCACAAGCTGTTTTACAAAGAGCTGTGCTGTGAGCACGGACAACGCCGCACGCCGACAAGGCTCGGTCTTAAGGTGCTTCGCCCCTAAAAGCATGTCACAGCTTCCGCAAAGCAGGCTTAGTACTATGTGATAGAGAAGTGAGGTCACTATGTAATCTCTTGTCATTTAGTACGCCATGATTCTTTAAAGTTGCGGTCTTTATGCTATATAGCCATCTGCACTTCATTTATTCCATAAGCATCATGAGATATATATATTCAGAGAAGCAAAGCTGCCGTCACAGCAACGAGTGGAACAGCGCACGTGTTGCAAACTGTGGTGCCCCTCAATGCATGGACAAGCACTTGAGCGCTTCAGTAAGTGGGTTTTTCTGGGCGAGTCTGCATGGTCTCTCTGTGAGATACCAAAGGCCATCTACTAATTTTACTGCAAATGGGTGCTAGCACTGGATGAGCAGCACTACTGATGTATGCTACCACCTCTCGCAAATGTTGGCATATGATAGTCATCGCGCTCACATACCACAGCTGCCAGCATGTTTTCCAAGCACGACTTCATCCTCACTGCGGGAACAAAAATTCTGATAAATGTTCCATGGTGCTTCCCATTTACAGTAAACAGTATGATTGGATACCCTGACCCATGGACTTTGATCGCAACAGAAAAAAACTGGGCACTGCAGAAACCGGCTGTCAGTCCATTTAAGTTTACTAAACTTAAAACTTTATTACCTTGTGCTGTATTTCTGTGCCTTGCCGGGGCATGACGCAGCCATTCTCAAATTCCTGCCTCCATGGCAAATTCATTCGGTCCATGTATTAACACGCGCCTCAGAGGGCATCGAAACTCATTGAAAGGAGCCGTTTTTTCATCTCGCCTCGCATTGTCAGTGATGCAAGTCTAATCCAGCCTTCGAAAGAACAGTAATTTTGTATCGTCATCCTTACCAGACCACGCGTGCAATCTCGGGGCCTATCAGATCACTAATAACGCCGCACTTTGTGTAAGTCAACCTTCTCTATCGTTACAAGACAAGGAATTCAACTTTGTTAATCGACTGTGAACACGCGCCTTGGATGTCTCACTTTTTTTTGTCTCTGTGACATGCGCGATGCACCTCCATTTATAAATATATATATATATATGTGTATATATATATATCGTGTTGCATGTGTATATATGTGTATATATATATAATCGTGTTGCAGTTGCAGCATGCAGCAACTAAAAGGTCGTGATGACATCATAATTAAGCCAGCTGATAAAGGTGGAGCCGTAGTAATACTAAACAAACACGATTATGACAGCGAAGCTTCCAGACAGCTTTCCGATAGCACTTTTTACAGGCGGCTCGATGAAGACCCCACTGAACAGTTTAAATCGGTTCTTATAAGCACACTAACGAACCTCATTGAAAAGCAAAAGATTCCTAATTCGGCTCTGCATTCTCTCGTTCCACTAAGTCCAGTCGCGGGTAGATTTTACCTCCTGCCGAAAATTCATAAGTCAGGAAACCCTGGTCGACCCATAGTTTCAGGCATAGGTACGGTTACGGAACTGATCTCCCAATTTGTAGATACAGTAATAAACCGAATTCCGTCTTCTTTTTCATCGTACATCAAAGACACTAACCACTTCTTGTCCGACATTGTCGACCTTTCTGTCCCCCCCCTGGTTCGCTCCTGGTTACCCTCGACGTAGCGTCCCTATATACGAACATTCCTCATACAGATGGAAAACGGGCAGTACTTCACTCATACGAGTCGGTCTGTGATAAAATAATTGACAGCTCCACTTTGATGATCCTTTTAAAATTCGTCTTAGAATGTAACAACTTGGAATTCAACGGCATTCATTACCTTCAAGTTAATGGCACCTCGATGGGCACACCCATAGGCCCTAACTATGCCAATATTTTCATGGGCATACTCGAAAACGAATTTTTGGCAAGCCGTTCACTTAAACCATTGTACTACAAAAGGTACATCGATGATATATTCATGATTTGGCAATACGGCGAACCCCATCTCCTATCGTTCATTCACGATTTCAACAACGCTCATCCGTCCATTTCATTCTCTCATACCTACTCAGAACAAGCTATTAACTTTCTGGATGTAACAGTGACTATGTGTGACGGCCAACTTGCCACTAAAGTTTACAGAAAGCCAACTGATACCCAACAGTACCTTCATTTCAAGAGCAACCATGTCAAGCACTCTAAAACCAGCATACCCTATAGTCAGGCCCTTCGTTTTAAAAGAATGTGCTCCCGACAAACTGATTTCAGCTCCAATTGTGCGCAGCTTCGGAGCGCTTTATCAAAACAGAAATACCCTTCAAAGATTATTGATGACGCCATCAAAAGGGCAAGTAACCAGGATCGCAAAGCACTTTTAAGCACCAAAAATAAAGAGCCGGTTTTCTCCCACACTAACCTTGTTCTGACTTTTTCCGCGACTGCGCAGCACACAAAATGCCGTTTTAAAAAAGCACCACAACATACTTCTACAAAGCGAACGAATGAAATCAATTTTCCCAGAAGCACCGCGTGTGACGTACAGAAGAGCCCAAAACCTGCGTGACCTACTCACGTCGTCAAAAAGTGCACGTAATAAACCTACTGGCTGCTGTCCTTGCAACAAACCTCGTTGCAAAGTCTGCCACCATATGACCACTTCACTTATCGTAAAAAGCACCGCATCTAACTTCAGCGTGAAAATAAATGGTGGCTATAACTGCGACACTCGTAATGTAGTTTATCTCTTGGAATGCTCAATCTGCAAAATGCAATATGTAGGCGAAACCGAAACACCCTTCCGATATCGGTTTAACAACCACAAGGCTCATATCTCTTCACTTCCTCACCTTCCAATATCAAAGCATGCTAACGTAATGGGCCACTCATTTGACAACATCACAGCCACGATTCTGGAGGCTGGTTTCCGAACGCATCATGATAGGGAAGTGCGCGAATCGTTTTTCATCTTCAAGTTTAATACAATCGCAGGTGGTTTAAATGAAAGTGCCGGGAAACTTAGTGTCTTGCATCAATGACTGCTGTCGATCTTTTTGCTTGTGTTACCCGTAATCCTTATGCACGTGTCGCTACTTGTACATTGATTGCTTATAACAAAGTTGTGATATGGGGCCCCAATAGATATATTTTATTTTTTCTTGTTGTGCTTGCTTTTATGATGTTTGTGCTCACGTGATCATTGGAACCGAAACGTATGCGATTATATGCTGTAGCACCATTGTCACTTCTGTTATTCTGATGAAGGCCAGTCCCACGGCCGAAACGTAAAGAATTCACTCTGTTTTTCGACGTGTGTCTGATTCCTTTTATTCGTATATATATATATATATATATATATATATATATATATATATATATATATATATATATATATATATATATATATATATATATATATATATATATATATATATATATATATATATATATATATATATATATATATATATATATATATATATATATATATATATATATATATATATATATATGTATTTACACGTGCAATAAACTCTCTGTCATGAGCGAGCGCTTGTGGTGTGTCGATTGCCTTCCTGCACAGCTTACTTCTTTCTGCGGTCTAAGTTTTATTCCAAGTTGTAGCTATGGTGCCAACGAAGGTCGCCGGCGCTTGTTTATTACTCGACGCGCACGCTGTCTATAGTGAATGGATCTTATTTTACTAAATACCAACTATACTTTCAATCGTATACTATTTAAATATCACAGCCTCACATTGTACTCGTCGACAGCTCGATGGACGTTGGTTCCAAACGCATCCGCAAAATTTTAGACCGCTTTTGCACTTCATAGGCAACCGAGCGCACTCGTTCCACAAAGTAATAATAAAAGGTGACGCTTCTGAGGCACTCAGCTGATGCAACAGTGGGACAGATGGAAATCGCAGCGAAGCCGTCGTTGCTGTTCCTCTTCGTGGTTAAATTACGCTGCAACAAGTTGCACCTTGGCAAATTCATTTTATCTGAGAAGCGCACTGGCACGGCGCAAGCAGGAAGCTAAAGCGTGAGGCCCGCGCGCTCGTCGCGGCAGCTGCTGCGGCGGTACACACTTTTCCCACGAGCGCTTGCGCGCCCGTTGGAGGCGCTCGTGTTCTTGAAAAAGGTCTATTAAAGATGTCCTTCAGCGTATTTAAATGCCACAGTCTTTCAGTAGCCTGGAAGTTAAATATACCAATACAATTAGGAAGTACATCCCTAAAACCACATACGTCACTGAAAACAGTTAAATATAAGCCACAGTGGAAAAAAGTGAGAAAAACCAAGAATTTTAAAAGTGCATGTTCTCCTTGGAGTACTCAAAACGAGCAGGCATAGCATAGCTTGTTTTCATTCGTTAATTTCAAGCACTATTACCTCAAAATTTTAGTAGCCAAATCCAATCCATGTCGTGCCCCTTGTTCAAGCTGCTGAACCACACAAAGAAACTTAATCCATAGTACTTATAACTCAATCCTTCGCACACACTGCACAGCCCTTAAGTTATAGGGATTTTCCGGCATGCCGTAAACTATACTAACAATGGTTTATACCATGTGGTTGTGCATGTAATAAACGCTAAAGCTACCTTTTTCAAGCTCGCTTGAGGTGCATAAAACTTACTCCCTCAAGAAATATATTTTGTGCTTTGGGCTCACTGAGACTCTCCAAAATATTACTCACCTGGTGTCACAAATGAGCATGTGAACCGCCCTCAAAAGCGCGTCAAAACAGACGGCGCCAGCCGATCACGCGCCGCGATTCAAGGCGCCAGCAACGGTCGCTTCTCCAAAGCGTACACCACCTTGCCTCCTCTATAAACGACGCACAGCGTGAAAGCGGACACCGGGCAACATCGAGAGAATTCGAGAAGCCAACGCGGCTGCCACCGGCGCGCGTCCGTCTACGCAGTAGAACCTACTAGAAGGATCTACCAGCTGTTCCCTGGCTTTCGCTGTGCTGCGCCCACATGAGTGGTGTGGAACGTTCGCGAACTCGACAGCGCTCCTACAAAAGCGGACGACCACAGAGAGTTAGGTCGGTCGGTGAAGAGCGGCAAGAAGAGCCATGCCAACGACGGAGGGGAACAACAACCAGCGCTGGAGTCTCCGTGTTTCCTAGACGAGAAACATTCGGATGCATTTGAAGACTTGGTGGACCGGACATCTTCGGTGAATATTTTAGGATCATAAGTGTTCTAAAGATTTTGTAAAGTCATTTGCAGCGCGATTGGTTTGTTTGTTCCCGTTGTCCTAATCATATTGTAAGTTATAGTATAGTGAACCGACTTGCCGAGTGTGCATGAATGTACATGTGTCTGTAATTATTGTATTGCCTTAACTAAGAATATATTCTGTTGTGTTGTGTTTTGTTGTCTTTGGACCACAACCCGCGTTTGCTGGCGCACTAAAAGGACCTACCCTCAATTGTCCGAGCTTTCGTGGTGCGTTTCGGAGGGCCGATACGTCAGTCCGTGGAATCCACCCGGCGATTGCCTTCCCATCTACGGGAGTAGTGACACCTGGACTCACGGCCTGATCTGAGTCTGAGCGAGTCGACTCATGAGTAAGTTTGCTGATCTATGATTGATGATGAACATTATCAATTGCCGCTTGTGTTTCAATGAGCCAGCCCAGTTTGTAGTCACCAGATGCAACGCCGTGAACCTTAAGAAATAATGCCCACTGAGTGCGCAACGATAAAGTGCATGAATGTTCACGAAGCTGGTGCTTCTGATGCACAATGGCGATTGCCGTGCTGCAATATTTCTACCATGCGTTACTGTTCACACAATGGAAGTACAGCTAGCCAAACAGTGCCTTACAGTTGTCAAAACAGTGGGCATTGCATCAAGCTACACCTTTCCTGTCCAGGGCCTTCCACTGTGGCTAGGGCGAAATCACACAAGGGGTACACGCTGAATTGGCAGTACTCATCAATCTGGGCACTAGTGGGCACGGCGGAAGCTCTGAGACAAAGCGTCTTACAAATCCGTTCTTATTCGTTCTACAGGCCGTGCTTTTCGCAAACCCTAGTGCTGCACCATACGAAGAATGCCAGGGAACGGCCACACTTGATATGACGGATCAGCACGTTCTATGGCACAGCCATGGATCCAACAACCGCACCGACGAGGCATGGGGCATGCGCATCTGGCCCACGCGGACGACTGCGCAACGCCCACCAGCATCATCGACGTCAGCACACTGGGAGCATAAAAGCCCGACTACATCGCGGCCACCGACTAGTGGGCACGGCGGAAGCTCTGAGACAATACGTCTTACAAATCCGTTCTTATTCCTTCTACAGGCCGTGCTTTTCGCGAACCCTAGTGCTGCACCATACGAAGAATGCCAGGGAACGGCCACACTTGATATGACGGATCAGCACGTTCAATGGCACAGCCATGGATCCAACAACCGCACCGACGAGGCATGGGGCATGTGCATCTGGCCCACGCGGACGACTACGCAACGCCCACTAGCATCATCGACGTCAGTGCACTGGGAGCATAAAAGCCCGACTACATCGCGGCCACCGACTAGTGGGCACGGCGGAAGCTCTGAGACAATGCGTCTTACAAATCCGTTCTTATTCCTTCTACAGGTGAGAGACTATGGCTCAATGTATACGTATCGTAGTAACGATGTTTGTCTCTTGCTTCTGCCGTGCCCACGGTCACTACTTGTACGGTTGTTGAGTGTGTACTCCTGTTTTGTTGATTTGCTATCTTCCTGTGGCGACATTGAATCCAACCCAGGGCCAACAACCGAGAAAATGCTCATGAAGATACTAGACGATATTCGTGAGCTAAAACAGGGCACGGACTCTGCGAATCAGCAGCTTAGTGATAACACTAAAAAGCTAGCTTCCATTGAGCAAAAGTTGGATGGCTTGTCTGCAACTGTGGCTGATTATACAGAGAAAGTTGATGTGCTGCAAAGAACTGTCAACAGTCTAATAATGAAAGTAGATGATGTGGAAAACAGAAGCAGGAGGAATAACTTAATCATCTTTGGCGTAAAGGAAACTGCGGGAGAGGACCAGCAGTCCCTTGAGCAAATAGTCTCCAAAGAAATATTTCAAGATCTGTTAATTATACAAAACGTGCCACTTGAACGCATTCACAGAATCGGGAGACCTTCTGAGACCAAATGCCGACCGGTTATCATCAAATTACTTGATGGAAGGGACAAGGGCAAGATTCTTAAAAACTGTAGGCAGCTAAGAAATTCGGCATTTAGCATCTCAGAGGATTTCTCACCTCGTGTGCAACAAATTCGAAAAAAGCTTTGGGATAGTGCAAGAACGCACAGAGATAAGAGGAATAAAGTTAAGCTTTTTTTCGACAAAATTAAAATCAATGGCAAACAATTCCGTTGGGATGAAGATAGAAATGAAAGAGTGCCGTTTGCTAGGCAGTGACAAAGCCATAGCAATTGCGATGGTGCGGTCCCTCCAACCTAAAAGTGCAGCTCGTCCTTGGGCGGACTTTCTGTGCTTAATATGAATGTCCGAAGCATCATAAGCAAGTGCGATGAATTTGAAGGGTTTCTTCACGTTTATGATCCCGATGTTTCTATTCTCACCGAAACGTGGCTTCACGAAAGCATGCCTGATAATGACGTCATACCACATTCGCATGAGATGGTTCGTCTGGATCGCTGCACAAGAGGGGGCGGGGCCGCAATCGTAATAAAAAAAGGTCTTCAGTATTCCTTGCTACGTCACAATACGAGTGTTGAAATGGTGTGGATCGTCCTCAGGGTTTCCAATCTCAGTATTCTTATCGGTGCTGTCTACAGGCCCCCCTAACGCTGATTACTCAATGTTGGAATCGCTGCATGACTTCCTTGGTGAACATAGCAAACGCTATACCCACATTATCATGGGTGGCGATTTCAACTTGCCAGATATTAATTAGAATCTTTTTTATGCTCATCCTTCCAGTCGGCATTCGGATTTACTTCTCGACATCGCGTTTTCCTATAACTTCAAACAGGTGATTGATATACCAACGAGAGTAACCGCAGCTACAAGTTCGTGCCTCGACCTTGTTTTTATTTCTGATACGGTTAGGCGCCTTGGTTTTGCAGTAGATGTTCTACCTGGAATATCTGATCACAACATGATACTCTTTAAAAGCAACCTCAGCCGGCCGGAAACACGAGGTACAAAAAATAGGTTTCTTGACTTTAACCACGCTGACGACGCTGGTATTCTAGACCTTCTCGAACTGAACTACAAAAGTGGAGTAAAGAAAACTCGTTGTTGATCAATTACGGTAAAACAAAGGCGGTTCTTTTTCATCCGCGTCAACTTTCTGTCACCATTGATAGTCCCTTACTTCTAGGTGGGGAGCCTATCGAAATTGTAAACTCAATAAAAATTTTAGGTGTGCTGTTTCAAAAAAAATATGTCCTGGGACGATCACTTTGACTTCGTTCAATCTCGCGTGGCTAAAAGTGTGGGTGTTATTGCAAAATTTCGACACATCCTGCCTGTATCGATAAAACTAATGCTTTATAATACGCTTATTTTGTCTCATATTAATTACTGTTTTTTGGTGTGGGGAAATTCCACACAGAGAAACAACCATAAAATACTTATGTTACAAAAAAGGGCTCTTCGTTCCATAGCAAATGTTGAATATCGTGCGCACACAAGAGATTTGTTTGTTCGTTTCAACGTTGTACCCGCACATAATTTGTTTGACTTGAAATTAGCCCTAAAATACAAAAATTCTGTTTATAAAACCAACATGATCTCATAAATCTCGCGAATCTAAGTGGAAATGTCCCTTTTTATTCTCTGCGAAAACAAGACTTCTGGACCATTCCCTTTTGCCGAACTGAATACGGAAGACAGATGTTAGGGTATTGTTTGCCTCGCTTGCTCAACAATCTGCTGAGTAGCGAAATAGAAATAGAAAAATGCACTATAAAGGATATAAAGGAACACTTTTGTAAGTAATCTCATGCAAGAATAAATACTGTACTGAAGATTGTTACATTTGCATTAATCAATGGCAAACCATTTTGCTTTACGATTGCCTCGTGGTATTTATTTACACATATTCTGTACATTTTGATCGTGGATATTATGGAAACAATGGTGTCAATTGTCACATTATTTTCTTTTCCCTTGTTTTTTCTTCGTGTACTTAACGCGATGCTTTTGATTTTTAGCGATAGTATTTGAATTGATTTTCATGACAATATTTGTGATATTTTTACTTTCATGTGTGTAACGCGAATTATTGGTTTTGTACTAGTATTTGCACATGCTTGTGTTCTCGACTGTATGCCTTGTACATGGGGGCTTGGGCTTTCTTCAAGCGAATTGTTTCGCTTTTCGGCCAAGCTCGCCCACATCTTTCAAGATGTAAATAAACTTTGATTTGAACTATGATAAGTTAGATAAAATGTTTGTAGACGGTACATCAGGCGCAGATGATTTATGGCTTCATTTCAAGTATACGATCCATAAGTGTATAAAACAATATGTCCCTCTTCAAACTAGGAAAGTGAGCAGCCCTAACCCCTGGATTACCGACGAGATTATTCAACTAAAACGTCGCGTCAAACGTTTGTCAAGGGGCAGTCCACAGAAAAAGCAGAACTTGCAGGATCTTCGCGACGAATTACGCCAAAAGATTAGAGCATCAAAGTACCAGTTTTTTAATGTCAGAATGTACAATTTTCTTATTAGCGATCCACCAAAGTTCTGGACGCATCTGACCGATAAGAAAGACCCTGTCAGTAAACTTTGCCTGAACAACTCTGATGTTACGGATTCATGTATAATAGCGCAAGCTTTTAATGATCAATTTTCCAGCGTATTTCTACGCAGAACAAACACTGTTGCCAACTTCAGTTGCAGAGGTCTGATATACCTGACCTTGTTTTAAGCGAACAGGGCATTTTTTCAGCACTTCTTAACCTCGACACAAAGAAATCATCCGGGCCGGATGATATCCCAAACAGCTTTCTTCGCAGATACGCTGAATGGTGCGCGAAATATCTTCTTGTTATTTTTAGTGCAAGTCTCGAGAAGGGTGAAGTTCCTGCAGATTGGAAAATGGCACGGGTGATACCAGTCCACAAATATGGTGATAAGCATTCTGTGACAAACTATAGGCCGATTTCTCTATTATGCACTACCAGCAAGGTAATCGACCACTTCATTTTTGGGCACGTGAGCTCATTTTTGGAAAGGGAAAACTTCTTCGCGAGCAGCCAACATGGTTTTCGACGGGGCCTATCAACGGTGACGCAACTGCTTCATATTACCAACGAATTTATCGCAACGCTAGACAAAGGTGGGCAAATAGATGTAATCTTTCTCGATTTCCAAAAAGCCTTCGACCGTAGGTCCCATTCGAATTTAATGACGAAACTTAGGAGCCTTTTAAACAACAATCAACTTGTAAAGTGGCTCGACTCTTATCTCTCGAACCGCCATCAATACGTCCAAATAGCAAAATCAAAGTCTAAAACAGCACCAGTGCTTTATACGAGGCACCTCGGTTCTTGGGCCCCTTCTTTTTCTTATTTATCTGAATGACTTTGACTCTTCTGTACGCAGCCGTTTCTTTGCAGATGACTGCATCGTCTATAACAATATTGAAACAATCGAGGATCAAGCTGCATTAAAGAACTATTTAATGGCTATAACTAATTGGTGTCATATGTGGGAGATGACCTTGAACTCCGCGAAATGCGCTCAGATGTCAATAACACGTAAAAAATCCCCACCTCCCCACGCGTACAATGTGAACAATAACCTAATCACCCGTGTTGATCAGTTTAAATGGTTGGGTTTGACTATTGATTCTACGTTAAACTGGAACACGCACATTAAAAGTATTGTCGCCACAGCTTCAAAACGGCTCTGGTTGCTCAGGCATCGCTTGAAACACTGTAACAATAATACAAAATTAGTCGCATACACGTCCCTCATACGTCCATTACTCTGAAAACATCTTTTGCGCTAGCAAACAAGGACGTAGGGAGACGACAACACAATGCGCTAACTTCAACAAGTTTATTTCCAGAAAACACCACCTATTTAACCATGCACATCAACGCCACCACTCCACTCAGCAGCCAACCAGATAGGCCCTCTCCCGATCTAAGAGCTCAATTGACGGTGCACTTACACACGTGTCACTATTTCGAGAGATAGCTTGGGCTTCAATAATCTCCCTCACATTTTTATCTCTGTGCTTCGCCAGTACCGTGCAAGACCCATACATTGGTGCGCAACCGCACTCCAAACAATGCACAGACAAATGACCGTAATTATTTTTGTTTCTAACGTTTAATTTGTGTTCGCGTAGACGATCGTTAATGCATCTTCCCGTCTGACCTATGTACTTATTCCCACAGGTCAGCGGGAGCTCATAAACCACCTCTTGTACACATTCCACAAGAGGGTCGCGATGGTTCTTGGTGCATCCAACAGCAGGCTGGCGGTGCGGGTCCGTTAAGCGACATAACCTGCCAAGTTTTTCCGGTGCTGTGAAAACTACTCTAACGTCCACCCGACTAGCCATTTTCTTGAGATTATGAGAGGTGGTGTGCAGATAAGGTACTACAGCCACTTTGCTCCTACTTCTCACCTGCTGGATGGCCGGGTCCTGAGGACTTTTGTCTAAGCGGCATCTCTTGAGCAGACCCTCGACAACAGACACCTGTACCGACTCTGGATAGCCTGCTGCCGATAACCTTTGCGACTCATTCATAAGACTTTTATGGATCTTATGGTGGCAGGATTTCTTCAACGCGTTTCCAAAACACAGATTGACAATGCTTCTTTTAACGAGCTTCGAGTGAGCGGATTGATATGGCAACAGGGGCTTATTAGCTCTGGGTTTATATTCCCAGCACGTGTGCTGTTCCGTGAATTGAAGCTCAATGTCCAAAAACCGCAGTACTTTATCGGACGGCTCTTCAACCGTTACAATGAGTGGGCTAAGGCCAGCAGAAAAAACATTTTTCAGCTCATCTATCGCTGGCCTTCTGCTGGCCTTAGCCCACTCATTGTAACGGTTGAAGAGCCGTCCGATAAAGTACTGCGGTTTTTGGACATTGAGCTTCAATTCACGGAACAGCACACGTGCTGGGAATATAAACCCAGAGCTAATAAGCCCCTGTTGCCATATCAATCCGCTCACTCGAAGCTCGTTAAAAGAAGCATTGTCAATCTGTGTTTTGGAAACGCGTTGAAGAAATCCTGCCACCATAAGATCCATAAAAGTCTTATGAATGAGTCGCAAAGGTTATCGGCAGCAGGCTATCCAGAGTCGGTACAGGTGTCTGTTGTCGAGGGTCTGCTCAAGAGATGCCGCTTAGACAAAAGTCCTCAGGACCCGGCCATCCAGCAGGCGAGAAGTAGGAGCAAAGTGGCTGTAGTACCTTATCTGCACACCACCTCTCATAATCTCAAGAAAATGGCTAGTCGGGTGGACGTTAGAGTAGTTTTCACAGCACCGGAAAAACTTGGCAGGTTATGTCGCTTAACGGACCCGCACCGCCAGCCTGCTGTTGGATGCACCAAGAACCATCGCGACCCTCTTGTGGAATGTGTACAAGAGGTGGTTTATGAGCTCCCGCTGACCTGTGGGAATAAGTACATAGGTCAGACGGGAAGATGCATTAACGATCGTCTACGCGAACACAAATTAAACGTTAGAAACAAAAATAATTACGGTCATTTGTCTGTGCATTGTTTGGAGTGCGGTTGCGCACCAATGTATGGGTCTTGCACGGTACTGGCGAAGCACAGAGATAAAAATGTGAGGGAGATTATTGAAGCCCAAGCTATCTCTCGAAATAGTGACACGTGTGTAAGTGCACCGTCAATTGAGCTCTTAGATCGGGAGAGGGCCTATCTGGTTGGCTGCTGAGTGGAGTGGTGGCGTTGATGTGCATGGTTAAATAGGTGGTGTTTTCTGGAAATAAACTTGTTGAAGTTAGCGCATTGTGTTGTCGTCTCCCTACGTCCTTGTTTGCTAGCGCAAAAGATGTTTTCAAATACCGTTTACCAACACGCCCAAAAAATGGCAATGCTAAAGTCCATTACTCGAGTACGCAGATGTAGTTTGGGATCCATACGCTAAAACGGAGGTTAATCGCATAGAGCGCATTCAGAGAAAAGCGCATCGTTTTATTTATAATAAATATGGTAGGAACGTGTCCGTATCAGGACTTCACACGCAATCTGGTCTTTGTACTCTCGAATCACGGCGGAAGTTGCACCATCTAAAGATGATATTCAACATCATTAACAACCACAATAAACTAGACTTCCAGGCATACATGGAATTTAACAGGTCACGACCTACCCGGACGAAACACAACAAGTCCATTTTGGTACCCCAATGCAAAACAAATGTGCACTATGTTCCTTTTTTCCTAGGACCATAGTTGAGTGGAACGGGCTACCAAATGAGGTAGTGAACATGTCAACGTCTCACTCTTTTTTGTCGGCTGTTGTTCCCTACTTGTGATGGCTGGGTGTGCTTCATTACTCAAAAGTGATTCACTTGTTGAATGTTTTTATATTGCTTTTTAAATGGTTGTGTGCTTTGCTAATTGCAATCAGAAACTCAGAATTTACGTCTCTTTGATTATTCTTGTTCGTGTTTATGTATTTTATTGTTCTTTTGTACTTCTAACATGACATTACCTTCTAACAACTCTAACGTTCACTGCACTGTAACCACTCCTGCCTTGGCGACCAAAGGGTTGCTGGCAGTATTGAATTGAATAAAAATAAAATGAGCCAAGCACAGCCCAAAATATTACGTGCCTTCTACAAGTAAAGCTGGAGGTACACATTCACACAAGTCCATTTGTTTTGATTTCAGATGTTAAATAAAGCTGCCTTGCTGTGGTAGCTCTTTTAGAAAATATGGCACGTTAGTAGAAAAGCCCAAGACATAATTTTCTGTTGAAATTAATAATTTTCTAAATGCAAGAAGTTAATTTTTGTTAGCTACGGCTGGAACCGTAGCTAACGGCTGGAACCATTAGCTACGGTTCCAGCCGCACACAGTCGCACCGTGCGCTTATCAACGACCCCTTCCCGTAGCTCGAGTCATCGCAGCTACGACGCGTTCGGCCGAATAAGGCAACAGGCTAGATCAACAAAATAACACTTTATTGCTACGTTAGCAATAACGCGTCAATGTCGCATAGAGGGATCGTCCGCTCTATGAAGAGAACAAAGGGTGAGGCTTACTCCTTAGTCGATGGCTCGCAGGGGTCTCGGAGGCGAAGTGATCGTGCCCTGCAGAAGGACGTGTTGTTGGGCGAGTCGGTGCTTGCTCAGTGACATAATGCAGCGCAATAAAACACACACCACAAAGTAAGAAATACAAACCGACGGGACAGGCGCTTTGTGGTTTGTGTTTCTTACTTTGTGGTGTGTGTTTTATTGCGCTGCATTATGTCACTCAGATCGTGTCCTGGCCTAGTACGAACGGGACCGTCTCCCTGTCTGCTCGTTGGTTTTCTTCAACCTCCGGTTTCCCTTCCCCAGCGACGCTTGTTTCCCCCCGCCGGGGAAGAGTAACCCGTCCCGCGAGCCGGGAAGGGGGGGGATAGCGCGCGCTGGCCGCGGGGTCAATGGCCCTCCGAAAGAGGCTACCGTGGCTCTCCCGAGGGACCGGTTTGTCCTCGCTGCCAGACTGGCCGCGCTACCGTCAAGGGAAAGGAAGCATGGGCACGCGTGCTCCCGCACAAGACACTTAACAACATCCGATGAACCTCTCACGGGTCCTCGCTCACAAGAAGATGCTTCTGAAGGTATCTTGCGATGACGCATTGCCAGGTGCCATGTTCGGAGACCACGCCTCCAAGCGGCGCTCCGGGCTTGCGTGTCTTCATCGCGAAAATGACTTCAAGGGAACCATTCGGCTGCTTTTTTGCTTTGTTGGCGATGTTCTCAAGTTCTAGCTCTTCCAGTACTTTCCTTTTTTTGTTGTTGTTGTTTCTGTGGATTGAAATCAACTTCCTTCAAATTTTTATCAAATGCAAGTCCAGCTTTTTCTTTGAACAAGGTTTTCGGAACCACCCAGAGCTCACCTTCTTCATCATCAAGGCTCCGTTCCTGGATGATCTTCAGTTCTACTAATCGACGCTGAGTTTTACTTTTTAGATGGCTCTGTTTAACTTTGTCGTTTCGCCTTCATGTGCTATTCCCATGTTTTTTTCGTTGGGTCATTTGTTCATGCTCATGTTTCTACTTTTCACTCGAATGAGGTAGTTCCTGTTTTATTGTGTGGTCTGTCACCTCGACGCTGTGTTCATTTGAATTGCCTTGGTACGTTCATGTTTATGTTATAGGTTTTGTTCTTATTTCCTTTTGTTTTATGGCTTTTGCTCTTGGCTCAGTGCAAAAGCAAGTCGTCGAATTTACTGACTGACGCCGAGTTCGCTTCTCTAGATTGTTATTTTTGGCCATTTCATCTTCGCGTGCTCTTTCCGTGTTCTTGTTGGTGACATTTTGATTTGTTAGCGTACTTCCACTTATCACCAGAACGAGTTAGGTAATTCATGCCCGGCCCATATTCTGTTTTGTTATTCTTGAGCGCGTTTTCGAAGTGCAATGCAGTGCCGTCGGTCTTCCCATCGTTCAAGTAGGTTTCTTTGTGTGCAAAAAAAGTCACAGTTTTGCCATTAGGGCGTAGCAATGAATGCGATAGCAAGAAATTAGTTTGTCACACGAAGAACGACAAGCAGCTCGATACTTGCAACGCGCCGCCGCAGCACAAAGAAGGACGCTCGAAAACGACGCATAGGTATCCACAGGATAAGCGTGAACTAACAACTGTCGCAGTTCTTACGTGTTTGTATTTGAGCAACGTGCTGCGAGTGTCCACAATGCAGAAACCGACGCTGTTGTTGTGGTGGTGGTAGAAACATTTATTGCCACTGTAGAGCGCGGGGGCCGAGCCCCCTACATGGCACGTGGGTGCTCCCTCACTTTGAGGAGGCACCCTTACAAAGCGAAGGAAAGCCCTTGAAGCGCAATCCTCTTCATCGCGCAGGAGATGATCCGGCGCTGGTCTAAAGCAGAAGTGCTGGTCATGATAGTCTCCCAGTAAGAGACCGCCACAGCCGGTGATGGGGGATGAGGGAAGGTGGGACATGTGAGGAGGATGTGGAGGAAATCTCCTGGTTTGCCGCATAGTTTACACGAAGAGGGGAATTGGTCTGGGTATCGGGCGTTTAGTAGTACGGGGTATGGAGCAGTTCGCGTTTGTAGGCGTCGCCAGTGTGCGGCCTGCGCAATGTTTAGGGATGGGGCTGGGGGTGTGTATATTCTTCGTTGGTCTCGATAGTACGAGAGAATATCACGAAAAGAGAGCAAGCGCTCCTCGGCCTGTAGAGGGGGGCTCCATTTCTCCTGCCCGAAATGTGAGACCTCGGGCTAGGGAATGAGCCTCCTCGTTGCCAGGGAGGCCGGCATGTGCTGGCGTCCAAACGAGGGTTATGGAATGCCGGGGCTGCCAGAAGCGTAGTAAGCGAGCAGCGGTGCGGGATATCAAGCCATTGGCGTAGTTCAGTGCGATGGCTGCCTCTTCTGCCTCTGTGGAGGAATTGGTGATAATTGAGCATGACGTTAGAAGCTTTGCCTGATTGTCAGCTACTGCCAGGGCCATGCGGGATCCTGACGTGTATTCCGCTGCGTCCACGTAGACCACAGCATGGTCCTCGCTGTACTGTTTCTGGAGGGCCCGAGTCCTTGCCTTTCTGCGCTTCTCATCTCGCACAGGATGCATGTTTTTCGGGTTGGGGGGTACGTTGAGGTGAGAGCGGAGGTTAGCAGAAAGAGGGACCCCCCTCGGGTGACTGTGTAAGTGGTGTTAAGTTTAATTGGAACAAGAGAACGCGGCCAGCCACTGAATTAGAAAACGACATTTTTGTGCCGTAAAGGTGGCTTCCGCGAGCTCCTCAAAGGTGTTATGGACATCAAGTTTGAGGAGTCGGTCATTGGATGTGCTTGGGGGAAGGCGTAGTGCCGTTTTCGTGCAACTCCGTAGAAGCGCGTTAACCCGGTCTCTCTCCTTCTGTCGGAGGGGTAAGTAAGGGAGGGCATACGTGGTGCGGCTTACGATATAAGCCTGGGTGAGGCGAAGCGTGTTTCGCTCGCGTAGGCCAGCCCGACGGTTCGCTATGCGGCGAATCAGTCGAGTGGTCTGCTGAGCGTGTGTTTGGAGAGTCCTTATGACTTCTCCATGTGCGCCATGTGAGTGGAGAACTAGCCCTAGCACACGAATTTTTGAGACTAGTGGGATGGGATGGGCACCTAGCGTGAGGGAGATGATGGCTGAAGTATGTTGCTTCGGTCGGTAAAGAAAGAGCTCTGATTTGGAAGGGGAGCAGGTAAGGCCACGCTCTCGAACATAGGCGTCGATGGTGGTCAGGGCCGATTGTAAGTGTTCTTCTATTTCGGCGTCACTGCCGCGGTTTGCCCAGACAGTGATGTCGTCGGCGTAGAAGCTAAAATGGATGTCGGGGATCTGAGCCAGCTGTTGAGGCAGATGAATAAGCGCAACGTTGAAAAGAATAGACGAGAGAACTGCTCCCTGAGGCGTACCACGTGCGCCAAGCGTGATACCTGGGAGGCAGTGATCGCCGAAGGTAAGTGTAGCTGTGCGGTGGCTGAGGAAGTCTCGGACGTAGTTGTACGTCTTAGCGCCGACTGCCAGGGTTGCAAGGTTCTGTAGGATAGCAGAGTGTGTAACGTTGTCGAATGCCTTTGTGAGGTCTACTCCTAAGATAGCTCTGGTGTCACAGGTTCTCGAGTCCAGAATATGATGCTTGAGTTGTAGGAAAACGTCCTGCGTGCAAAGACCAGGACGAAATCCAAACATGCAAGTAGGCAAGAGATTCTTGCCTTCTAGGTATTGGCAAAGCCGGGTTTGGAGTACATGCTCCATGAGTTTGCCAACAGATGAAGTGAGGGATATGGGTCTGAGGTTGGAGGCAAGCAGAGGTTTCCCAGGTTTGGGTATAAAGACGACCTTGGCGTCTTTCCACTGTGGTGGGAGGGTGCCCCTTTGCCAGCACTCATTAAAGTATTCTGTAAGGACGGCAATTGATTCAGCATCGAGATTACGGAGTGCTTTGTTGTGAACCCCATCCGGACCGGGGGCTGAACAAGTGTTTAGTTTCTGTAGTTCGGCTTGAACTTCAGCTACTGTAATGGGTTGGTCGAGGAGGTCATTAGGGGGGACCTGTATAGTCGGGGTGCGATACGGAGGGGTATGTTGGGAAGTACTGATTTCGAAGTTCCTGGAGGAGTTCTGGGGGAGGTGTATCGGAAGTATGTAGGAGTTTCGTGAGGTTGTGTCTTTGGGTAGTCTTAGACTGCGTTGGGTCAATTAAGTGCCTGAACAAGTTCCAAGTCTGAGGCAAACTCATATTGCCATCTAATTTGTTGCAAAGTGATTCCCAGTTCTGTCGTGAAAGAGTGGCTGCGTGGGTCTCGATCTCTTTGCTGAGGCGGGCGAGGCGACGTCTAAGAGTCCGGTTCCAACGCTGTGTATGCCAGCGTCGTTCTAGGCTTGCTTTAGCGTCCCATAAATGTAGGAGGCGGGAGTCAACTGTGTCGCTTGGGCAGTCCTCTCGTACAAGACGAGTTACGAATTGGACATCACTTCGAAGTTGTTTGGACCATTCAGTGATGTCCACGATGCAGTAGGAGCGGGGATAGGTTGAATAGCATGACTTGTGGCAAGAGCACTTATCTGGGCCTCCAGCTTCGCGATGTGTTCTCGAAGGGCGGCGGCTTCTGCTCGGGCTGCTTGAGCTTCTGCTTTGGCTGCCGCTGCCTCTTCCCGAGACTTTGCCAGGGCGTCTTGTAGAGTGGAAGTGGCTGTCAAGGATGATGCTTGCTTGGAGGAAGAGCGCGGAGGGTTCGGTGGTTCGGTGGCTTGGTCCAGGCTTGCTTCTGTTGGCTGGGCTGGGTGGGCCCTGGCGACAACTGGGGAAAGTCGTCCACGTGTGCGATCGGTTCTTGTTGCTGTGCTTGTTGTTTTATCTGCTTGCGTGACTGGTGAAGGTTTCGTCCTTTGCATGATCCAGTGCCGGTAAGGTGAGAGCCCTCGCACAAAATGCACTTGGGCGTGCAAGGAGGTTCTTGGGGCAGATGTTGGGTGCCACAACGTGGGCAAAGATTGGTCTTGGGGCTTGGGCATACGTCGTGACGATGACCTGGCTGTCTACAATTCGTACAGGCATCCGGACTTCCGCGGTATGGAGTGCAGCGGTGAATCGCTCCCATGTATTTAATGGAGTTTGGCACCTCGTCTGCGTCGAAGGTGATGAGAATGGAGTGCGTCTTACCCATTCGCTTGGCTGCGAGTATCGTGTGTTCCGGATTTCGTCTGACCAGGTCTTGGTACAGCTGCGTTGGGGTCTCGTCGTCAAAGGCGTTTGAGATGACTCCTCTTGTAGCGCCCGGTGGGGGTGCCACGTAAGCCACACACGGGTAGGTATGGCTTCCAATGGCGAGTGAGGTCAGCGTCTTCAGAATCTCAGCTGTTGATGAGTCTGTTGTAGCCGCAGTAAATGTATTATTGGTGGGGTGGATGCGCAGGCAGAAGTCGTCGGGTAGAGTGATTTGGAGCTTGGCCTGCAGGGCCTTCGCGAGTCGAGGCGCTGGGACATCTCGGAGTCGCAGTTCACCTCGCGGACGAACGACGACGCGAATAGCGTTCGGTGGAAGCGGTGGCAGCTGCTTGCTGCGCTGTACAATGATGCGAGTCTCCTTGGTCGCAGGTGGTAAGTGGGGCGGCGTCTTGCCACTGCCAGTTGCGGCTGCTGCGGCGCGCACCGTGTTCCCGGCGTTCGGGTTGGCCGCCTCGAAGGTAGCGTTGGGGTACGAAAGTGGTTTCGGTGAACTGGCCGGTCGAGACGCATAGGCTTTGTAGAGAACAGGTGTCCAATGGTCTGCGTTGAATTCTTCCGTAGAAATGGTGTGGCCTTCAACCGTTACTTCCATAATAACGGAAGGCGTCGCCGGCAGTGTCGGCGGAGGTGCGCAGTCTCAGAGAGGCTTAGCTCGGAGGTTAAGCGTCTCGGCTCACTAAGTGTTCGTTGCACACAGAAGGTCGGAGCTTGCCCGGGATGGGCGGTGTCTCTGTCTTCCTTAGGCACTTGTGTCGCTGTTTGAGCAGATTAGTGGCCGGAGGAGAGATTGGGTAGGAGTCGCTGTTGTTGTTGTTGCCTCTGACATGGCTCATACCCACTCAGGGGGGATTGGCCAAGGATTGATTATATGATACTGTTAGACTTTTTGACGCTGTTTGATATTTCTTTTTCTTTTAAACTGCGGCACGTGGAATGACCCCTCTGCGTCTCCTGCCACGCGGTGGCGTCTGACGCCAAGTGTGCCCAGTATTGCTTTTTTTCCTTCTACATCATGAGTGCTACAGAAGGGAGCCACTTTTTCGTGCGCCTCTCAAGGGCAGTTTTCAATTTGAAAGAAACTGTAACAGCGTTCCGTGATAGAAAACTCGCTCAAGCTGTTCCGAGATTTGCGTACCGCGAGCGGCAAGTGGTGCATATGAATAGCGCGCCGTTATATCGCTGGCACGAGCATGGCGTGGGGTTGTGTTGGCTAGCGCTGCGGAGCGAGGGGTCGCTGGTTCGAATCCCCGGTCAGGTGGTCTGGAATTTTTTTCTACTGATTTATTTTTCTTTATGCTTTTTTTATATATACACACACATATACATATCCGGGACATGACGGCGTCGACAGACGGCGACGGCGAAAATCAGCCGAGAGTGTCTTTTTATTGCTATCGCAATAAAAAGAGACAGATAGAGAAAAAAGGTGGGCATCAGCGCTAGCATTTTTGTCCCTGTAAACATGCTGTGAAGAAGAAGATGTGCCTCCATCCAGCAGCATCGCCAACGCTTGGCTCGCTTGGCTCGTGTTTCTGATCGCTGCTGTCCCGCTGGACTGTGCCTCTCGCTGCGTCGTCGCTGACAAGCGTATCATCGCTGAACGGCTAATAAACCCCTTCACAATTGGTGGAGAGTGCTGTACTTCCCCGTCGCTACACCCTGGAGCTGCGAAGCCGAACGCTTCCGCCCATCATGACCGACACCGCTAACCCACCGGCGCCTTTACCCCAGTCAGTCACCTGCACCGGCATCCCTCGGATACGCGACCCAAAGATCTTCAGCGGTGCAGATGAGACCGACGTAGAAGACTGGTTTGACCACTACGAACTGGTGAGCGCGCATAACAAGTGGAATGACCCCGACAAGCTAGGCTACGTCATATTTTATCTCACCGACGTCGCCGAGTTATGGTACAACAACCACAAACACGGCATCCCCACATGGTCCGCTTTCAAGACGTCGTTCTCTGAAGTGTTCGGACGACCGGCGGTCCGAAAGCAGCGCGCAGAGCAGCGCTTGCGCGTCCGCGCTCAGCAGACAGGCGAGAGCTTCACCAGCTATATTGAGGACGTCGTCGACCTTTGCCGACGTATCAACGACTCCATGCCCGACGCTGACAACATCCAACACATCCTCAAAGGTATTGACGAAGGCGCATTCCCCATGCTCGTGGCTCGGAATCCACGCACAGTGTCAGAAGTCGTCAGCTTGTGCCAGAGCTACGACGAGTTGAAGAAGCAACGTGGACTGACTCGACAGCCTCAGCGGAGCGGCGAGTCGCTGTCCAGTCTTGACGCCATGCATGACAATTCCACGTTGCTTCAGCAGGTCCGAGACTTCGTTCGTGAGGAAGTGGCTCGCCAACTTTCTTTGCTTCCCTTCACTCACGAGCCCACCTCCCGTCTGCCCGCCACGCTCCGCACTGTCATTTCCGAGGAGGTCGCCCACGCTGTCCCCCTTGCGCACCACGAGCCGTCTCCCGCTACACCTGTCAACTACGCGCCTGCAGCCCATCCTGTGGCCGCTCCTGTCACCTATGCGCAACCCGTGCAGCCTGTATCCGCGCCCCTCACGTATGCACAGGCAGTGCGTAGGCTTCCGCAGTCAGCGTACACCATGCACTCACAGCCTGCGCGACCACCCGCTTATACGGCATCTTGGGCAGCACCACCAGTCAACCATCCTTGGAGGACGCCTGATAACCGCCCGATATTTTATGCCTGCGGCACTCCCGGACACGTCACTCGTCATTGCCGCCGTCGCCCGCCAACGTTTAGCGATGGTGCCCGGTGGTCGCAATACAGCAGCCAGCCGCCCTTCCCCCCCCATACGTTCCTGGCCACTCACCGCGCTATGACCCTAATAACCAGCCTGACTTCCAGCCGCCGCGCTCACCATCTCTACGTCGACGATCGCTCTCCCCCATGCGTCCCCGGCCCGTACCCTCCGACCAGGAAAACTGGGCGCCGCAGTTCCAGAGGCAAGAACTGCGCCGCCTTCGAACTGCCCAAGCCCTCGCTCTTCTCCTGCTAACGTGGTCGCCATAACTGTTGAAGGTGTTTGTACTTTTGCGCTTGTAGACACTGGCGCAGCCGTTTCTGTTATGTCCAGTAATCTCTGCCGTTCACTACGCAAGGTGACGACGCCACTTTCCGGACTGTCACTCCACACCGCAAGCGCGCAGCAAGTGACGCCTCTCGCAGCCTGCACTGCAAGAGTAGTTATAGCAGGCCATCTGTACATCGTTGAGTTTGTAGTCCTTTCTGCCTGTTCGCATGACGTCATCCTCGGGTGGGACTTCCTATCCCGCCATAATCGACTGCGCACGGGCCGAAGTTGAGTTTTCGCCGTTGTGTGACGCCCCATTACATGACGCTCTTCATAGGCCGCCTAAGTTGATCGTCCGGGAGGAAACCGACATTCCACCTGACGCTTTCGCACTTGTTCCCGTCTCCTGCGATGCTCTCAGCGATGCTACAGTTTTTTTCACGCCGTCCGATGTCTTCACGACTCGCAAAGCGCTACCGCTACCTTTCGCAACGCTTGAGATCGTCGCCGGCAGCAGCAATATGTATGTGTTCAATCCGCTCTCCGCGCAAGTCACGTTGCTTGCAGGCGAATGTCTCGGCCGCGTGGAAGACCTCGACTCATCGTCTCTGGTTGACGTCCCGGACGATTACTGCGACCAACCGCATGCCCTTTCAGCACTTGAGGAGTCGTCATGCGACATATTTTCTAGCGCCATCGCCGATACCCTCACGCCTGCCGAACACGCCGACCTTCTTCTTCTCCTGAAAGAATTTCGCAATTCCTTCGATGTGTCGCAACCTCAACTAGGCCGCACGTCGCAAGTGCAGCATTACATCGACACAGGCGTACACCAGCCATGGCGTCAAAGACCATACCGCGTCTCCGCTGAAGAGCGCCGCGTCATTAACGACCAAGTCGAAGACATGCTTCGCAGGGATGTTATTCGACCATCTCACAGTCCCTGGGCATCTCCTGTCGTCCTTGTTCGTAAGAAAGACGGGTCTATCCTCTTTTGCGTAGACTACCGTCGTTTGAATAAGATAACGCGCAAGGACGTCTATCCTTTGCCGCGCATTGATGACGCCCTTGACACTCTTCAAGGAGCAGAATTCTTCTCGTCGCTTGATTTGAGGTCTGGCTACTGGCAAGTCCCAATGGCTGAAGCCGATCGCCCGAAAACAGCATTTGTCACGCCTGACGGTCTATATGAATTTAACGTCATGCCCTTTGGGCTTTGTAACGCGCCCGCCACGTTTGAACGGCTTATGGACAACACGCTACGTGGCCTGAAGTGGTCTATGTGCCTTTGTTATCTCGATGATGTCGTGGTCTTTTCGCCCGATTTCCCTACACACCTACTTCGCCTTCGGCATGTTTTGACTTGTCTAACCAACGCCGGCCTTCAATTGAACCTCAAGAAATGCCGCTTCGCTGCACGGGAGCTGATCATCTTAGGACACATCGTGTCCAAGCACGGCGTGTTACCGGACCCTGCAAAACTTCGGGCAGTCGCAGAATTTCCCAAGCCGACGACTATGAAGGAACTTCGGAGTTTTGTAGGCCTATGTTCCTATTTCCGGCGCTTTGTTCGCAATTTTGCATCTATCATATCACCATTGACCCAGCTTCTTCGCGGTGACGTGGACCTCTCCACCTGGTCCCCTGAATGCGACATCGCCTTCGCAACGCTGCGCCGCCTGCTCACTTCCCCACCTATTCTTCGGCACTTCGATCCGACAGCTCCTACTGAAGTACACACAGACGCCAGCGGCGTAGGGCTCGGCGCTGTCCTCGCTCAACGAAAGCCAGGCTACTCAGAATACGTAGTCGCTTACGCAAGTCGCACGCTGACGAAAGCGGAAACTAACTACAGCGTGACCGAAAAAGAGTGCTTGGCTCTGGTGTGGGCGCTTGGAAAGTTCTGGCCATACTTATACGGCCGCCCGTTTGACCTGGTAACCGATCACCACGCGCTTTGTTGGCTCGCCACGTTGAAAGACCCTTCTGGCCGCCTAGCACGATGGGCACTCCGCATCCAGGAGTACGATATTCGAGTCGTATACCGCTGCGGACGCAAGCACTCTGATGCCGACGCCCTGTCCCGTTCACCTTTACCTCCAGATCCGGCGTGCGGAACCACTTGCGTCCACCCCTTGTCATCTCTCGATCTCGACTCGATAGCCACCGAACAACGTCGTGACCCGTGGATTGCATCTCTTCTTGATTATCTATCTGGCACGTCCGCCCTTGCTGTGTCTCGGTCCATCCGACGCCAAGCTTCCCATTACGCAATCCGCGATCAACTGCTTCACCGCCGCAACTACTCTGCTGATGGCCGCCGGTGGCTGCTGGTCATTCCACGCAGCTTGCGATCACGAGTATGCGCCTCTCTCCACGACGATCCGCAATGTGGCCACGCTGGAGTGTTCAAAACATACGAACGCCTTCGCCATCGGTATTACTGGCGCGGTATGTACAATTACGTGCGGAAATTCGTGAAGTGCTGCCCTGATTGCCAACGGCGCAAATCGCCACCTCTACGTGCCACAGGTGCATTGCAGCCGCTTCCATGCCCTGCGAAACCGTTCGATCGCGTCGGCGTTGACCTCTACGGTCCCCTTCCAATGACACCGGATGGCAATCGCTGGATTATAGTTGCTGTCGACCATCTGACACGCTACGCCGAAACTGCCGCTTTGCCGAGTGCTACCGCTCGGGATGTCGCCTCTTTTGTTCTACATCACTTCATACTTCGACATGGCGCACCTCGAGAGCTCCTTAGTGACAGAGGACGCGCTTTCCTCTCCGAGGTTGTCGAAGCCATGCTTACTGAATGCACCATCATTCATCGAACGACCACGGCATACCATCCGCAGACAAACGGGCTCACAGAACGGTTTAACTGCACGCTGGGTGATATGCTCTCGATGTACGTGGCCTCTGACCATGGTAATTGGGACCGTGTTCTACCACACGTAACATTCGCGTACAACACCGCGATACAAGCAACTACGGGATTTTCGCCTTTCTTTCTCCTTTACGGACGCGAGCCTTCACAAAGCATCGACACTGTACTTCCCTACCGCCCTGATGCTTCCGAGTGTCAACCTATCTCCGACATAGCTTGACAAGCCGAAGAGTGCCGCCAGCTCGCTCGCACTTTTACATCGCAAGAGCAGCAACGCCAGAAAGAAAACTGCACCACCTCACTTCCAGATCCTAGCTATGCCCCAGGGTCTCTTTTATGGCTGTCTGTCCGATACCAAACTCCAGGACTATCCTCGCAGCTCTTTCCAAAGTACGAAGGGCCCTATCGCGTCTTGGAGCAAACCTCTCCGGTCAATTTTCTTATCGAGCCAGTTCCTCGATCGGATGACATGCGCCGGCGTGGACGTGACATCGTCCATGTTTCACGTCTCAAGCCTTATCATGAGCCTCTGCCTCAAACATCTTAGGTCGCCAGGATGGCTCTTTTTCAGCGGCGGCGATTGTGAAGAAGAAGATGTGCCTCCATTCAGCAGCATCGCCAACGCTTGGCTCGCTTGGCTCGTGTTTCTGATCGCTGCTGTCCCGCTGGACTGTGCCTCTCGCTGCGTCGTCGCTGACAAGCGTATCATCGCTGAACGGCTAATAAACCCCTTCACAATGCGATTTCTGCCTATAGCATGTGTAGTTCTTTTATTCGTTGTTGTTTTGTCAATCGTACCAATGTTGTCGTAGCCGAGTATTGTGCATAAAAAGGCCCGCTCAAGTGCAAATAAACCCAGTTATAAGTCGGCGCTCGTCTGTGTTCTGTGCGTCTCCTCGTCTTCGTCTTACATCGTAAAAAACAGCGCGAAAACAAATACGAAACATATGAAACAGGGCTAGCGCTGAGTACCAACAACTGCGTTTATTTTTGCAGTGCAAATATATACGCTTCTGGAAATGCGAAAAAAACACGGAGGGGAGGGAGAGGTTTTTCCTAGCGCGCATGCCGTGCACATGCGCGCATGCCGTGCTTTGTCAAGGAGCGTGGAGCGCTCAACTGCAGAGATAGTTAATCTCTTTGTGAGTTAGTGTGATAGATGGGGCGCTGATACATGACTGGCCTGCTACATGAATGGCGAAGGCTTCATATATTTCGCGGGCGCGATTATCACGGTACCGGCGCACGATGCGCGTCTGGTGAAAGTTTGGGGTGCATCCTCACTCGGCACAATGGATTGCCAGATTGCTACCTGTTTTGGTTCTAATGTTGTTGGAATGTTCACGCAGGCGATCGTTCACACAGCGACTAGTCTGTCCCGAATGTGGGAACCTCGTAGATAACGCCCACCTTGCACGGGACGAAGCAGGTGACGGGATTCTTCTTGCACTCCTGACTTGCAGTACTTGAGTTGCTCACTTCCCTCCACCGAACGCGGTTGGCACAAGCATCGCCAGGTTCATGGATCTGCTGCAGCTCTACATTTCCTCCACCGTCGTCAAACAAGACGATGTCCTGTACGTGCAGCGAGATGGCGTCTCCATCGGGTCCTGCATAGCCCCGATCCTAAGTGACCTGCTTTTAGCTCGTTACGACAGGAAGCTGCAAGAAGGCATCGGGCGGTTTGGCGTCGTGAGGACCTTCAGGTATGTGGACGACTCCTGAAAAGACCAGTGAAAAGATGGACAAGATTTTTGCCCACTTCTCGACATGTTTGCCCCGGTTCTCATTCACTAAGGAGCTCCCCACTAATGGTCAATTGCGCTTCCTTGACCACAAGTTGTACTTCGGTGCAGTGCACACGTGCTGGCAGTTGTAGTGTGCACGTATCTCACAGGAGTACGGCCACTAGCGTGGCTTCGGACTTAGCCAGCCACAGGCCCGCGTCTGCCGTCGCTGCGCGTGAACTAACGCGCCGCAGCACACGTGCGTTCGGGCAGCAAAGGCGCCGAGCGCAGCGAGGCAAGTACACAGTACTGCTCTCAAGAATCCGCAACACTTTGTTGCCTGCGGTAACACCCCAAAACGCAGTACAACGCCCGCTCCCAAGAGGCGGCGGGAAAAGCAACGGGCATAACCATTCCACGGGCGAAAATACAACACAAAGGGTGCCGCTAGCACGTCTCCGCGGGCAAAAGGGCTCACTGCGACACGTCGCTGTGGGAAACGTTCCCTCGCGACTACGCTGCGTGCTCTCGCGATCAGTGCTCACAGGGCCCGATCGCTCGAGCGAAGGCAAACTCCGCTCGCGTTGGCTTCGTTAGGTACGGCTCGGCGTATTAAGACCACGCGCGAACACACCGCACTGCTCTTCGGCCTAGCGTTCGGACAGGGCAACGGAAGGTAAGCGTTCGCCGCGGCCGCAAGGCACCGTTGGCCTCTACCAACATCCATGTACGGGTTTAGGCGCGGGGTGTCTGTCCAGGATATTTTCCTATTGCTTAAAGAGGAAGTGCTTAACCCAGCTCGAGGTAGCTTCAACAACTTACTCGTTGCGCTCGACATCGAAAAAGCGTTTGATAACATCGCGCACTCTACCATATTGGACGGTCTTACAGCCATAGGATGCGGAGAACGCATATTCCACTATGCCTCTGATTTCCTTGGAAATCGCAAGGCACAGATTGGCATGGCCGGTACTTACTCATCACCATACGACCTCCCACGGAAAGGCACGCCTTAGGGATCGATCCTGTCTCCCTTTTAGATGTGAAGTATCTTATGGCGAAGCTCAATCCGATGGTGGTGGTGGTGTGCGGCATGACCACGCTTACTGCGCATGCGCAAACCCTTAAAAAAAACCTCCTCTCCCCCCCTCTAGGCATCCCTCCCCGCGACGACCACACCCTCACTACGCATGCGCCTCCCCTCCTCTCTCCCCTCCTATGCTCCCCCCCCTCTCTCCTCTAGGCATCCCTGCCCGTGGCGTCCACATTTCCACTGCGCATGCGCGTCCCCTACTCTCTCTCCTCTCTTTCACTCCCCCCCCTCCCGCCTCGCGACGCCGACTCAGGCAGCGTCTGCTAGCGAGTTCCTTGGTTGAAAAAACCGACTGCTCGCGCTGCACAACCGTTCACTGGCCACCCCGTATATATGGCACTGGATCTTGACCTGCAAGGTGGTGCCGGTGGGAGATTTCTCCTGTGCGTTGTTGAACAATAAAAATTCGCAGCGTGCGCGTTAACTAAAAGCGGACTGCGGGTCTCAGTGTCCAGTTGGAGTCTTCTGTCTCTCATTGCCCATTAGCAGCGATTGGCATGTTCCAGTAGGAAACACCGGTTCGTCACGGCGTGCTTTGCGCCTCCCCAGTTTTCTCTCCTGCGCAACGCTGCGATGAGCGCCAGCGTCAACGCCGCCGCCAGTGTAAGTGTTAGCTCCCGCTGCTTCGCATCTACACATGGTTCCCTTTAACGGGAGATGGTGTAATTTTTTTTAATTCAATATCGGCCTCCGGCAACTTGTACTACAACTGGAGGCTATGCCGAACCTGGGGTGCGCCTTTTACGCGGACGATATTACGATATGGGCAAGAAAGGGCTCCGACGGAGAACGGCAAGATATACTGCAAACCGATATAGACAAGATTCAAAGCTATCTCAATGCAGCAGGCAGGACCTGCGCTCCCAACAAATCGGAATACCTTCAAATAAGACCACCACGCACTCATTCCAACCATGCTCCTACTCTGCAGCTGACAATAGCCGGACAGGTCATCAAGAGGACCCCAGTAGCCCGAATACTGGGCATGCACGTACAGAAAACAGCAGCGTAAAGACCGCAGTAGACAAACTTAAGCACACCGTCAAGAGTATTACAACGCTCATAGCAAGAATTGCGAGAAGTAATGATGGGATGACGGAGGTCGACACGGTACCCCTTTTACAGCCCTTCGTTCTCAGTCGAGTCACCTTCGCTCTTCCCTTTGAAGCAACACGCAAGACCGAAATAGACCAGATTGACAAGCTCATAAGAATAGCGTGCAAAGCTGCACTGCGACTTCCGAACAGCACGAGCACAGAAAAACTCCTGGCACTCGGCATACATAACACATATGAAGAACTGGCAGCCGCCACGCTAATCGCGCAAAGAGAACGACTCACCACCACACAACAGGGAAGGAAACTGCTACAGAGGCTGGGATACCCTCTCACCCCCTCAATATTGTGGCGACGAGACGGTAATCGTACCTACGCAAATACGGGAACAAATCATCGTGGAACCAGTTCCCAAGAACAAGCACCCGCTCTACAACAAAAAGCGCCGTCAAGCGCGAGCACGGAAACTCCTTCAGAGGATTAATGACCCTGACACCTACTTTACCAACGCGAGTCTTTACCCCGTGCCATCACAAGGCCCCAGAAAACAGGCATATGTAGTGGCAGTGACTAGCCAAAACAAAGTCGTGGCCTGCGCGTCTAACGCACGAGATCAAGCGCCACCGCAGAGGCAACAGCCATAGCCTTGACAATCAGAGAGGCAGAAGGGAGAGGACGCCCAGCGTATATTTTGAGAGACTCACAAGCTGCCTGTCGCTTATACCTTCGAGGCACACTTCCTAGATGTGTCACTGATATTTTGGGGCCCACGCTGACGGAGGTACATGGCGTCGCCTGGTGTCCAGGACATGCGGGCCTGAGGGGGGAACGAGGAGGCAAACTGCGTAGCTCGCGGACTTACTGGCCGAGACGCAGGAACTTGCTCAGGGCACCTCACAGGCCACCATCAAGAACTCAACATAACACACAAGCAGATAGTGGAAAGCCAACGTCTTACCAGACGGAAATACGCCCCTCCGCATTCCAACTTAAGCAGCCAGCAAGCCAGGGACTGGCGCCGCCTCCAAACGAACACTTACCCACACATATCAAGACTACGCGCTATTTTTCCTCAGGTATACAGCCCCTGGTGTAGTGACCACACAGCCACACTTACACACATGACTTACCAATGTACAGAGCGGCCAGCCCAAGCAGTATCTAGGCTGGTGCGTTAACGAAAAACACTCACAACATGGTCTTGGGAGGCACGGCTTTCCGAGCTGGCACTGGGGAGCCAACTGGTGACCCTAGACCAGGCCCGGCGAGCCGCCGCGGCCAGTGGGGCTCTACAAGAGGGCACCACCCGGGATTAACCACGGACTATCACTTTGAAATAAAGTTTATTCTCTCTCTCTCACCGTTGGCGAACTCCGTCTGAGCGAGCCCCAAGAACAAAGGAGCCGACGGACGGGAAGCAAAAAAGACATGCTTACTGCACGCTGTCCAGAGAGATTCTCACTCCCGCCGCGCGCGCGAAACGTCTCGCGAGACTCGAGCCCGGCGCCACAGTCGAGATCCGGCGCCGGGTGCAAGGTTAGCGCCACTCCCGCTCTCCCAGCACCGACGGACCGCGGAGGAGGGGAGAGTCATGTTTGGACATGGGGACGTCGCCAACGGTCGGAAAGCCGGCCGCTCCAGCGTCCCAAGTAAATACGTCACAGCCTACGTCACAGCCACCATCTTGAAATGAGCCTCCAGCCAGAGGAGCGATAACTGAAGGCGAAATTGGCGCTAGAGTCGATGGCGAGGCAAAATTAAAGCAGCCAATGGCAGCGCTTGCAGCCGTGCCGCCAAAGCCGCGCTCCCCGCGCGCCGGCCGCGCGCAGCCGTGCTTCGCCGCCGCCATCGGAGCCCGTCGAAGCCGCCGGCCGTTATGCAAAGTTTCGTTATGTTCTGTTACTTGGCCGGCGTGTGTAGTTATTGCGGTGTCTGTGTGTGCGCTCTTGCGCCGTGATTGTTAACGGCACGCAGAATTCGTACATCGTGCAATGGTGCACGGATACTTCAAGACCATCCGAGTTCGCAAGATTCTTCCATGCTCCGAAAAACTAAAGGTGAGTATGCGGTTTGCGTTCGCAACCACACATGCATAGCTCCATTGCAGATCGGCAACAGTTATTGTTTTTCAATATAGCGGAATCGTGAAGAGCATGAGGTTGCGGTTAATATCGCTGTTACTAGAAGCAATGAAATTAAAGCACTCATAGTTCAGCTTTTGCGTCTCTGACATGACTGCGGGCTATGAAGTGTGTTTGGCTTTTTTTGCCAGTTTTTCACTCCGCATCGTTTAAATAAGCGTTTCTGCGACTCGATGTCTCGCAGCTTGCACTCAGCCGAGACGAGGAAACGACGTTTGCGTGATGCGTCTGCGTAATTTGTAGCGTTGAAATTCATAGTTTTCAAATGCTTTTTTTTTTCAGGACGGGAACGTTGGAGTATTGGAGAAGGCAACAACTGATGCGTTCGTCCAAGGAGGGGTTAACAGCTGTGAAATCTTCTGTCTGCGATGTCTCCATCCGCAACTCAAGCTTTCTGTTCTGCCCCCGGTGTTTTTTGTTTTTTTTCTGTGCGTGAATATTCTATATCAGTACTTACAGTTAAAGAAGTGCTCTTCGTGTTTATGTATTAGCTCTGTAATTACCTATCGGAAAACTGCTCTAAGAATTCATGTGTAGGCATGAGATTTACTGTTTTTGTCACAGTGAAGTGTTCAGTGTACCCGGCATGACATACCCCTATCAGTGAAGTTATCTTCGGCTAGGTATTGTATTCCCGGTGTAAGAAGAGCTGTGTAGTAGGCTTATTTCACCAGGCCGTTGAGTGTTACGCTTTTCTTTGGATGTTATGTGCGGCTGCATAAACTAACCATCGCCATTCATCCCGTCGCCACTAGCTAACTCTTAAGTAGTGGTCAATTACCAAATAATGTCTCGCTCTTTTTAGTGAAATGGACTACTTACGCTGCCAAATCTGCTTTCTTGATTTTGTTTATCAGCAGTGAAGGTGTCCGGCATTCCATGTATATTCGAGCAACTACTAAGCAAATATATTAGTGGTTGTTCTGTGTTTCGTATCAGTACAACGGTTTATAGTAGATCATTGCATTATTATTCTTTATTAAGCCATTTTACAATTTTTTTTTGTTTTTCCCCTGCATTGACATTTCTTTAAACTTCGTGACTCTGTCTCATCAAAAGCTCCTCTGCACTTAGGTCAGTATTGGACCTAAGAAAAATCATGTCCTTTATGTGTATACGTCAAAGGGCCTGCACGTTTCAGTGTGTTCGATTTTTTTTAATTTCTAATTTCTGAATTTTGCAATGAAATTTTGTCTTGTTTACTCATGGACGCATTGTGCATTCTTCCCTTCTGTTCTTCTAAACTTGTATTGTGCCCCATTATATATAAAAATCTTTAGTTTGGGAAACGGAGCAATAAAACGAGGTCAATATATGTTGTGTGTGGAATTCATCCTTCATGCTCTGGCACATGCTGGCTGCGTGTATTCAAACGCACAGCGCGCACGTGCACGTGAAAAAAAGGCGCGCCGCGCACACGGCAATGATAAAAAAAAGAAAGGAACGCGCGCGCGGCACGAGAGGAGAAAAAGCAGGCGCCAAAAAGCAAAAAACAAAACAAAAAAAGAACGGCGCGCCGGACGCGCGGCATGAGAGAGGGGAGAGAGTAAGAGCCAAACAAAAAAGAAAAAAGACGGCAGATCCCACGCACTGTGGGAATCGATGTAATGCGAAGCAGCCAGGAAGGAGCAAATCATGCTTTACATAATTTGCATGTCATGTTTTACATGTTAGGACCTGTCATTTATGTTCGTCAGTCACGTCGCGCAATACCAGTTTTGGTGTATATCAAGCTAGCGAACTGGACGCAAGCGCACCATGAGCGTGGCATGCAAATGGCGTTGTAGATGAGATGCACGCCAAGATTTTCATGTTAGCACCTGCCACTTATGTTCGTTATACAGTCATGTCACTCAATACCAAATTTGGTGTATATCAAGCTAACGAAACGGCCGCGAGCGTGCCATGAGCGTGGAATGCAAGTCATGTCGCTCAGAATGTCATGATTTCCATATTACCACTTGGTATTTATGTTCGTCATACAGTCATGTCACTCAATACCAAATTTGGTGTATATCAAGCTAGCGAAACGCACGCGCGCGCGCCATGAGCGTGAAATGCAAGTCATGTCGCTCATGACATGTCATGATTTCCATATTACCACGTGTCATTTATGTTCGTCATACACTCATGTCACTCAATACCAAATTTGGTGTATCTCAAGCTAACGAAACGGCCGCGAGCGCGCCATGAGCGTGGAATGCAAGTCATGTCGCTCATGACATGTCATGATTTTCATATTACCACTTGTCATTTATGTTCGTCATACAGTCATGTCACTCAATACCAAATTTGGTGTATCTCAAGCTAACGAAACGGCCGCGAGCGTGCCATGAGCGTGGAATGCAAGTCATGTCGCTCATGACATCTCATGATTTCCATATTACCACTTGTTATTTATGTTCGTCATACAGTCACGTCACTCAATACCAAGTTTGGAGTATATCACATTAACGAAATGGCCTCGAGCGCGCCATGAGCGTGGAATGCAAGTCATGTCGCTCATGACATGTCATGATTTTCATATTACCACTTGTCATTTATGTTCGTCATACAGTCATGTCACTCAATACCAAATTTGGTGTATCTCAAGCCAACGAAACGGCCGCGAGCGCGCCATGAGCGTGGAATGCAAGTCATGTCGCTCATGACATGTCATGATTTTCATATTACCACTTGTTATTTATGTTCGTCATACAGTCACGTCACTCAATACCAAGTTTGGAGTATATCACATTAACGAAATGGCCTCGAGCGCGCCATGAGCGTGGAATGCAAGTCATGTCGCTCATGACATGTCATCATTTATGTTCGCCATACAGTCACGTCACTCAATACCAAGTTTGGTTTATATAAAGCTAACGAAACGGCCGCGAGCGCGCCATGAGCGTGGAATGCAAGTCATGTCGCTCATGACATCTCATGATTTCCATATTACCACGTGTCATTTATGTTCGTCAAACACTCATGTCACTCAATACCAAATTTGGTGTATCTCAAGCTAACGAAGCGGCCGCGCGCGCGCCATGAGCGTGGAATGCAAGTCATGTCGCTCATGACATGTCATGATTTCCATGTTACCACGTGTCATTTATGTTCGTTATACAGTCACGACACTCAATACCAAGTTTGGTGTATATCAAGCTAACGAAACGGCCGCGAGCGCGCCATGAGCGCGGAATGCAAGTCATGTCGCTCATGACATATCATGATTTCCATATTACAACTTGTCATTTATGTTCGTCATACAGTCACGTCACTCAATACCAAGTTTGGAGTATATCACATTAACGAAATGGCCTCGAGCGCGCCATGAGCGTGGAATGCAAGTCATGTCGCTCATGACATGTCATGATTTCCATATTACCACGTGTCATTTATGTTCGTCATACACTCATGTCACTCAATACCAAATTTGGTGTATCTCAAGCTAACGAAACGGCCGCGCGCGCGCCATGAGCGTGGAATGCAAGTCATGTCGCTCATGACATGTCATGATTTCCATATTACCACGTGTCATTTATGTTCGTCATACACTCATGTCACTCAATACCAAATTTGGTGTATCTCAAGCTAACGAAACGGCCGCGCGCGCGCCATGAGCGTGGAATGCAAGTCATGTCGCTCATGACATGTCATGATTTCCATGTTACCACGTGTCATTTATGTTCGTTATACAGTCATGTCACTCAATACCAAATTTGGTGTATATCAAGCTAACGAAACAGCCGCGAGCGCGCCATGAGCGTGGAATGCAAGTCATGTCGCTCATGACATCTCATGATTTCCATATTACCACTTGTTATTTATGTTCGTCATACAGTCACGTCACTCAATACCAAGTTTGGAGTATATCACATTAACGAAATGGCCTCGAGCGCGCCATGAGCGTGGAATGCAAGTCATGTCGCTCATGACATGTCATGATTTCCATGTTACCACGTGTCATTTATGTTCGCCATACAGTCACGTCACTCAATACCAAGTTTGGTTTATATAAAGCTAACGAAACGGCCGCGAGCGCGCCATCAGCGTGGAATGCAAGTCATGTCGCTCATGACATGTCATGATTTCCATGTTACCACGTGTCATTTATGTTCACCATACACTCATGTCACTCAATACCAAATTTGGTGTATCTCAAGCTAACGAAACGGCCGCGCGCGCGCCATGAGCGTGAAATGCAAGTCATGTCGCTCATGACATGTCATGATTTCCATATTACCACGTGTCATTTATGTTCGTCATACACTCATGTCACTCAATACCAAATTTGGTGTATCTCAAGCTAACGAAACGGCCGCGCGCGCGCCATGAGCGTGGAATGCAAGTCATGTCGCTCATGACATGTCATGATTTCCATGTTACCACGTGTCATTTATGTTCGTTATACAGTCATGTCACTCAATACCAAATTTGGTGTATATCAAGCTAACGAAACGGCCGCGAGCGCGCCATGAGCGTGGAATGCAAGTCATGTCGCTCATGACATCTCATGATTTCCATATTACCACTTGTTATTTATGTTCGTCATACAGTCACGTCACTCAATACCAAGTTTGGGGTATATCACATTAACGAAATGGCCTCGAGCGCGCCATGAGCGTGGAATGCAAGTCATGTCGCTCATGACATGTCATGATTTCCATATTACCACGTGTCATTTATGTTCGCCATACAGTCACGTCACTCAATACCAAGTTTGGTTTATATAAAGCTAACGAAACGGCCGCGAGCGCGCCATGAGCGTGGCATGCAAGTCATGTCGCACATGACAAGTCATTATTTCCATATTACCACTGGTCATTTATGTTCTTCATACAGTCACGTCACTCAATACCAAATTTGGTGTGTCTCAAGCTAACGAAACGGCCGCGAGCGCGCCATGAGTGTGGCATGTAAATCATGCTTTTCATGACAAGTTAGTCATAATTTTCATGATATGACCAGCCATTTATGTTCGTCATACGGTCATGTTATGCCATACCAAATTTGGTAGAACTCCCATTAACGATACGGCCAGGAGAGCACAAAGTCGTAGGCGGCTAGATAGATAGATAGCTTGATAGATAGATAGATAGATACGCTCAAAGTCGCCGAAGTTCGCTAAGAAATGCTTCGCATTACAAGAATTCCCCATCTCCCGCCAAAGGGAACCGTGTGTGGATGCGAAGCAGCGGGGAGATAATTAGCTTGAGCGGGAGAAACGTCGCCGCTCTCATTTCACGGCAGCGGTCCGGACGCTCATCGCGGCGCTGCACTGGAGAGAATGAGGCGCGCGCGCTCCGTCATTTTCATACCGCGCAACTACCGTGGCGCCAGTATGCAGCTGTCACACCACCTGTCCTGCGCGCCGCTCCGTAGATGATTCCTAGAGGAGAGGGTGGGGGGGGACCGTAGGAGAGGAGAGAGAGGGGACGTGCATGCGCTGTGGGGGGTCTGGGACGCGGGAGCCGCTCCGTAGAGTAGAGGATTCCTAGAGGAGAGAGGGGGAGAGGTTGAGCATGCGCTGTGGGGATGTGGGACGCCGGAGCCCCTCCGTAGAGTAGAGGATTCCTAGAGGAGATGATAGGGGAGGGGACGGGCATGCGCTGTGGGGTGTGTGGGACGCGGGACGGACTAAGCCCCCTCCGAACACATGCAAGCAAGATCAAGGAATGGGGTCAACCTGGGCGACAGACACCACCTGCCTATCAATTGCTAAGCAGCCTCTCTGTGCTCTCGGCCATGACTCTGATGATTGTAGTAGTGGTTGACGGCCTTCATATTACTACAGTGTTCTGGTTCGCATAATGGGTACTTCCCTACTTCATGAAAGTGGCCGGACGCGGGACGCGGGACGGGGGACGCGGGACGGACAAAGCCCCGAGCATAAGATGCTTCGCATCTAAAATTCGTATCACCCCGAAATTCTTATGAGCTGGGATCGTATCACCGAGGTTCCATTGTATTAAGTTTGAGGAAAAAAATTCCCCATCTCCCGCTAAAGGGAACCATGTGTGCATGCGAAGCAGCGGGGAGATAGCTTCAGCGGGAGGAACGTCGCCGCTCTCGTTTCACGGCAGCGGTCCGGGCGCTGCACAGGAGGGAGAACGAGGCGCGCGCGCTCCGTCATTTTCATACCGCGGAACTACCGTGGCGCCCCCCAGCGGAGTATGCAGCTGTCACACCACCTGTCGTGCGCGCCGCTCCGTACAGGATTCTTAGAGGAAAGGACGGGGGGGGGGGACCGTAGGAGAGGAGAGAGAGGGGACGTGCATGCGCTGTGGGACGCGGGAGCCGCTCCGTAGAGTAGAGGTTTCCTAGAGGAGAGAGGGGGGAGAGGACGCGCATGCGCTGTGGGACGCGGGCGCCCCTCCGTAGAGTCGATGATTCCTAGAGGAGAGAAAGGGGGGTGAGCGTAGGAGAGAGAGGGGGGAGGGGACGCGGGAAGGAGGGACGGATTAAGCCCCCTCCAAACACATGCAAGCAAGATTAAGGAATGGGGTCAACCTGGGCGACAGATACCACCTGCCTACCCATATCTAAGCAGCCTCTCTGTGCTATCGGTCATGACTCAAGAAATGGGGTCAACCTGGGCGACAGACACCACCTGCCTAGGCATTGCTAAGCAGCCTCTCTGTGCTCTCGGCCATAACTCTGGTGATTGTAGTAGGGTTGACGGCCTTCATATTACTACAGTGTTCTGGTTCGCATAATGGGTGCTTCCCTACTTCATGAAAGTGGCCGGACGCGGGACACGGGACGCGGGACGCGGGACGGGGGGACGCGGGACGGACAGAGCCTTAACCACAAGATGCTTCGCATCTAAAAACCCCGGCGCGCGCAGTGGGAGGGAGAAGGGGCGAGAAGCGCGCGGCTGTTGTTACTGTTGCCCTGACGACGTAAACAACGCGACCGCAACGTCACCACCGCCATTACCGCGGCCTCCACTCGCCAGGGCCGCAACTAAACGGGTTTTTTGGCGCTCTCGGCGCAAGCGTAGCGGCGCGCTTGAATTTTATGTCCCTATGGGAGGTATACGGAGAAACCGACCCCGATTGACATTGCACGAAAAAGCCCGTGCAATGGGCTGGCGTCAATCCCCACACAGTATGCGTCTCGCTCAGAGAAGGGCCTTCTTCCATTCACGTCTCACCATTCCAAACTCATCAAGCGTGCCATTGCGCTGTCTGCAACGAAAAACGCCTTAATTAGGTCCTGCTCCCATCAAGTTGCAACAAGCTTCTCTCGTCCAGCGATTGACGACGGCAGGCTTTCCCGCACAGCTTTTATCTGATTTAGCGGAAGTCATCCTAAGGGAGCTACGGCGATTCTCAACTACACCTCAGCCATTTGAGCAAGGAGCGAATTTGCGGTGATACCCTATCTACATGGCGTGTCCCACCGCATTAAGAAGGCTGCCGCACGCGCCAGTGTCAACGTCGCTTATTCGGTACCCATGAAACTCGGTTCGCTGTGCAGGAAAGTGAGCAACCCAAGTCCTGCAAGTCAGGAGTGCAAGAAGAGTCACGTCACCTGCTTCGTCCCGTGCAAGGTAGGCGTTCTCTACGAGGTTCCCGCATTCGGGACAGACTAGTCGCTGTGTGAACGATCGCCTGCGTGAACATTCCAACAACATTAGAACCAAAACAGGTAGCAATCTGGCAATCCATTGTGCCGAGTGATGATGCACCCCAAACTTTCACCAGGCGCGCATCGTGCGCCGGTACCGTGATAATCGCGCCCGCGAAATATATGAAGCCTTCGCCATTCATGTAGCAGGCCAGTGATGTGTCAGCGCCACATCTATCGCACTAACTGACAAAGAGATTAACTATCTTAGCAGTTGAGCGTTCTGCGCTCCTTGACAAAGCACGGCATGTGCACATGTGCTAGGAAAATACACTCCCTCCCCTCCGTGTTTTCTTCCTATTTCTAGAAGCTTATATATTTGCACTGCAAAAATAAACGCAGTTGTTGGTAGCCAGCGCTAGTCCTGTTTCATGTGTCTCGTCCTTGTTTTCGCGCTGTTTTTTACGATGTATGTGTACCAACAAGCTCAAGTTCGCACGCGTGTTCGTCTAAGTCGCGCTGCATTCGTCGGAGTATGTACCAACTCGCCCAAGCCAAGGTGTTGTTATAGCAGTGAACTTCGTTGCCTGCTTGCTCTGGCGGAATTTCACTCCAAGTTGGTTCCCTATTGTTCGCATGTTGAGGAACCTTTACGGGCATTGCTTCGAGGCGACGAACCATTTGCTAGGACACCAGCGGCCGAAGAGAATTTCGTCCGTTGAAAATTACTGCTGGCATCTCGCAAGGTTCTGCATTTCTTTGACCCGAACTTGCCCTGCATCGTGACGACCAGTGCCTCCGAGTATGGACTAGGCGCTGTGCTGCAACAATTCTACAGACGGTTGCCTGTGCCTCCCGTACCTTGAGCCTACAAGAAAGGAAATACTCTAGAAGAACTTGTTTTAGGGCGAGTTGGTGCCTAAGTTTGCTGAACATTTTGTACCTGGAGCAATGCTAGAAACATGAAAAAGGGGCGGAGGAAAGAGACAGAGGAGGGTGCGCTCCTCTGTCTCTTTTCTCCGCCCCTTTTCCATGTTTCTAGCTTTGCGCCAGGTACAAAATGTTCAGCAAAAACAAAAAAAACACAGCATATCCACGGAGTGAATGATGATGAGTGGGCGAAGCTGCGGAGGTTCATCGGGAAACCGTGAATCTTCCGTGAATTCTGCCCGGTACATCATCACCGACGTGAGATCGGGCGCGTTTATACTAAAGGGTCGATGAGAGTTATGGTGACTGAAGCAATCATGGTTACACCGTGAAATCTTCAGTGGTTTCGCCCAGCAGTAATCAAAGCGATAGTGTGTGTGAAATTTTATTCAAACTTCAACGACCGGTCGTCGTCCATAGTCCGCCAAGCAGCACGATCCGGCAAGCGCACTCGTACGGCGGTCCGCGCAATCGAAGAGGATGGATGGATGGATGCTATGAGCGTCCCCTTTCTTTTTGTGTTGGCCTAATGCCTTATCTACAGTGATTAAATCTATGTTATTATAGCAAAGAAAAATATAAATTCACGGCCCATCTCTCTGCCTCTCAAGGCAGAATGACCTTATGGTCATTCTGGCTGCACCGCCAACGCCATCTAGCGTACGTTCAACCAACCGCCATATTGTACGCATGTCTATAGGACAGCGCCCTCTCGGAAACGAGACGAGAACTGGAGATGACGACACCATATCCACGGAGTGAATGCGGTAAACCGGTAATTTTCCGCAAATTCTGCGCAGTACATCATCAACGACGTGAGATCGGGCGCATTTATACTAAAGGGTCGATGAGTGTCATGGCGACTCGCAGCTCACTTTAATTTTACATGTACGTTGTGAATTTTTTTATTGTTTAATCACGCACAGGAGACATCTCACACCGGCACTACGTTGGAGGTCGAAATCCAGTGCCTACTGGCTACTCAGAATGCATGGACAACCGAGGACCGCCGAGGTAATGCCATAAGGAGCTTCGCCCCTAAATATATTCATCATATACAAGTAATAAACGAGAGGTGGCTACATACTACATACAACGGGGACGCACGACCCACGGCTTAAGGAGCTTCGCCCCTGAAAAGGAAATACTCTGCAGGCGAACGTGAAGCCTTAGCGTGCGTTTAGGCTTGTGAGCATTGGCACGCGTACCTTTGGGGTCGCCGCTTCACCTTGCGAACTGACCACAACGTTGTTGTCAACCAATGGTGTTGGACATCGGCCATTGCGCATTCCACGTTGGTCAGTGCGACTGCTCTGTTAAAACTACACCGTATAGTACCGCAAAGGAAGCGATGATTTGGTAACTGACGCGCTCTCTCGACTGCCTTTGCCAGGAGACACCAATCACGTTGCCGAAGATGATAATTGCTTACAGCGCTCACTGACAGAAGAACGAAGGAGATATACACGAAGACACTAGCCCGGTCAAAAACCTCGCTGAAGATGAGTTTGCCTTCTTTCTCCGATGCTAACCATGACAGAATTACAAGAAGCGAGTGCATCTGACAGTATAATCGCAAAAGTCACGGACTTTGTTGTGTCATTCTGGCCTGATAAAAAAACCTCTGGAATCGGCCATGATGCCATATTTACATGTACACAGGGGTCCACTGGACAAAGGGAACATCCATTTTAAAAGCAAAAAAGTGGGGCGCACTACGGAACAGGGACAAAGCAGAAGACGACAACACAGGCGCACACTCGCAACTGGAAGTTTATTGAAAAGGAAACACATATATAGCTTACAACATTACCACGTGGTACAGTTTCTCTCGCCTAAACACCCGAAAGACTATCCCCGTTGTACACAACTTCTTCAAGGCGCATGCGTCCAACCGGAAAAATTCGAAGAAAATTCGGGATAGTCTTTCGGGTGTGTAGGCGAGAGAAACTGTACCACGTGGTAATGTTGTAAGCTATATATGTGTTTCCTTTTCAATAAACTTCCAGTTGCGAGTGTGCGCCTGTGTTGTCGTATTCTGCTTTGTCCCTGTTCCGTAGTGCGCCCCACTTTTTTGCTTTTAAAATGAATCGGCACCAACTAGCCCAAATGACTGTTTTGCTTCAATATATTTAAAGGGAACATCGGAGCGCGTGGCGGCTGCTCGGCGCCACGGCCGGCCGGTGGCTGCCACGAGATTTGCGCAGGCGCAATGCGTGCTGTGAGTGGTGCTCTTTCGTCTTTCGTGACGTGTGCAGGCGCGCTTCAAATCGTCGCGAAGCGAACTGTTGACGCGACGAAAGGGAAACCTCGCGCGGTGCTTGCTGCGCCTGCGCGAAACCCCGTTGCAGCCTCCGCCACGCGCTCCGATGTTCCCTTTAACAGTGGACCCCTGTGTACATGCAGAGCTACCCATTGTGCACGACTTGCTTTACCGCGGTGAAAGCATCGTAGTTCCAAGTATCTTTAATCGTCGTTTCATAGTTTATGAACAAACATTACTATATTAACATATCTGACATAATTACTTTTTCTTCTGGGTATGCCACAAGACAGAAGCATCACCTAACGCTTACTCTATTCCGCATAAAATACAATTGTTTCGAATATTCCTTCTTTTCAAGGACTGTGCCGGCATGGAATGACCTGAACCAAGTTACTGAACCCCAAGTTACCGAACCTTCACTGTCGTGATTTACTGCACGCATCTGTTAATTACGCCCGAAACTCCAACATGACATCGACAATATGTATTTCTCTTTGGCGATGATGATGAAAACATTTCTATTTAGATGCAAAGAAGACGGGGAGGGTCCCTATTCCGGGACACCTATGACAACCTCTGCGACAGCCCGGGCCCGCTGAACGAGCGCCCGACAGACCTCGGGGGTGCCGTCGCGAAGGGTGCCTTCCCACTGCTCTGGGGTACGGGTGGACCCAAAGATTGGCGGGAGGGGAGGGAAGTAGGCAGCGGTGCACTCGAAGGTGACGTGAAAGGTTGTGGAGATAGCGCCACATCCTGGACAGGGGTCGGTACACCGAGTCGGGTATATTTTATGCATGAAGTGCAGATTTGGGAAAGTTCGGGTCTGCAGCCGGCGAAGTGCGACAGCCTCCTCTCGCGTGAAGGACTCTGGTGGGTTTAATAAGGTGGGTTGGTATCGCTGTCGTTGGCGTATGCAATGTTGTGTCACTTCGTGGTATGTGAGAAGTGGGGAACCCAGCTCTGTGTTGGCCGCCTCACTGCGCGGGGCTGCTCGGAGGGTGAGTTCTCGGCCGCATGAGCTTGTTCATTACCCGACAGTGAGGCATGACCAGGAGTCCAGAGCAGATGTATGATGTGGCTGTTGTGTGAAACAACTTTGGATGTGCGTAAAAGAATACAATGTGAGGTTCTGGGAATGCCGCCACCTGTTAGGAAAGCCCGACATGCCGCTTACGAATCGGTGAGTATGTAGTATGTTTGTTTCCGCGGGGAGGCTCAAGGTGTGTGTGAAGACCAGGGTGACCGCCAGAATCTCGCCCGAGTCGGTGGCTGAAGATGGGGAGGAGATCGAGGCAGCACTTACTATCCCATGAGTGCCGCTAACCACCACCACCGTGTGCCCGTTTGCCGTGCGAGCCACGTCCGTGTAATAAACCCTTGTGCATCTTAGCAAGCGCAGCGGAACAAACACAAGAGAAAGGAACACGTAGACAGGGCCTTTCTATCGTGTTTGTTCCGCTGCGCTTGCCAAGATGCACAAGTTCCACACCCACCAACTAGCCCAAATTTCCGCGTTGAATAAACCCTATCCTCCTGAGGAGTGCGATTCCGTGCCCGCCGACGACCGGTGTTACGCTCAGGGTGCATGTTGCGTGGCAGGGGATGTACGCGAAGTACTCGAGCTATTCGGAGTAACACGGAAGTTCCCTGTGTTTCCGGAGGGGCAGTGGGGACTGGGTGACCCTTGTTTACCCGTTGGGGTAAGAAGAAGGCGTTGGCGCTGACTAATTCACTGGGCCGCGAGCACTTCACTGATGGTATTGTGCACTCATAGCGACAAAAGACGCTGCGTAGAAGTGTAGTGTGGAACCCCCCAACGCGACCTTGGTGGCCTTACGGATGAGCGTGTCCACCCGTTCACGTTGTCCTTGCGTTAACCGGTGAAAAGCAAGGTGATAACTGCAGTGGCTTATAATGCACGCTTCCACTAGTCGAAGCATGTCCCGCTCACCCAGTCCTGAGCGTCGATTACTTACGCGTCGGAACATGCCGATGATCTGCTCCGTCTGGCGCGAGAGCAGGGAGATGGTGTGTCTTGCCCTGCCATCTGCTTGAACGTAAAGTCCGAGGATGCGTGCTCGCTCTACCTGAGGGATAGGTGTTCCTTCGACGAGTGCATTGATGTGGGTTGGGGGGATTCTTACTGCGGCTGCGAAATACAAGGAGCTCAGACTTGCTTGGGGCACAAGTGAGGTCGCCCCGTCGAGCATCGTCTGACACGACCTCTACCGCTTGTTCAAGCCGGTCTTGAATGGCACCTTCAGAACCCCGAAACGTCCACAACGTGATATCGTCGGCATAGATAGCATGGTGCAGATGCTCTACTTGCTCAAGTTGTTTAGGGAGACCTGACATAATAATAATATCTGGGGTTTTACGTCACAAAACCACGAGCTGATTATGAGAGACGCCGTAGTGGAGGGCTCCGGAAATTTCGACCATCTGGTGTTCTTTAACGTGCACTGACATCGCACAGTACACGGGCCTCTACCATTTCGCCTCCATCGAAATGCAACCGCCGCAGCCGGGATCGAACCCGCGACCTTCGGGTCAGCAGCCGAGCACCGTAGCCACTGTTCCACCGAGGCGGACGGGAGACCTGACATAGCGATGTAAAAAGCGCTGGTAAAGTAACCGCTCCTTGAGGGGTGCCTCTGCCTGGTAGGTGGATGATACTCGAGCGATGAGGGCCTATACCAATCGTTGCGGTACGATCACTAAGAAAGGCTCGGACGTAGTTATAAACTTGAACACCTCAGCGTGATTCGGCGAGGTTGCTGAGAATTAGGTGGTGCTCCACATTTTCAAATGCCGACTTAAGGTCCAGCGCAAGCAAAGCGCGGGTTTGGACCCCCCCGCGATGGACCCAAGACCTGCTCTTTCAACTGGAGTAACACGTCTTGCGTTGATAAGTGCGAGCGAAAGCCGAACTGCGTATGCGAGAAAAAAGATTGGCCCTCGAGAAACGGCTGCATGCGCCGCAGGACAACGTGTTCCATGTGCTTGGCTATACGTGATGTAAGGGAGATCGGACTTCGACGGAGATGGGATGAGGGACATGTCCGCATGTCGCCGTGCTTGAGGCAGCGTGCCGTTCCGCCAATGCTCGTTAAATGTGTCCACCAGGCGCGTGAGATCTGCGTCTTTGAGCATAATCATGCTGTTGCGCGTAAAGACAATACGGACCCAGAGAACCGCAAACCACAGGCGCTACTAACAACTTTAATGGAAAATCAGTGACACACAGAATATATATGCTGATTTGCACGTTTTTAACGTTTTTAGATACGTAGATGATTTTTTAGTTGTCATGAATCCAGGTTGTACATTGACCACTTCAATTGTTCGTAATGTTTTAGATGTGTTTCAGCTTCGTGGAGAAGGCCTGTCTGTCACGTACGAGCTCCCCTCTGAAAGCACCCTACAGCTTCTTGACCTAAGTCTTACGTTTTCAAAGGATCATGTGTGCTGGGGCTACTCACCTCGAGCTAAAAAGGAACGTTTACCGTACGACTCCGCCCATTCAAAGCTCGTAAAAAGGGCTATTGCTTCACTTTGCCTGGGGTCGGCACTCAAGGGATCTTGTGAGCACAACATGCAGGCCAGTTTTGAAAGACAGCTGATTAAGCTATCCAAAGCCGGCTACCCTCGTTCTGTCTTGATGTGTGTGGCTGAATTGCTCCTACAAAAGATTAAAGTGGGCACTCCAGGGAATGGTGCTAGAGCCGGTGAGCTCAGCGGCCCAAGGCCTGAAGTTGTGCCTTATGTGCACCAAAATTAGCCACAATTACAAAAAACATGGTTGATCCCTCTGTCATAGGAATCGGTATAACACGAAAGTAAAACGTGTCCTCACAGAAGTAGTTGAATGTTTACTGTACAATGATATAAAAGAGCTTACACAATGCATATTGGTGTTTGTCAGGTATAGTACCGTTTAACGTGGATGCAGACACGTTGACGCTTCGTGGCACATCTGTATCCCGACGACTAACGTCTATGAGCAGTGATTAAACAAACCCTTGTGGTCATATGCTTGTGGTAGCTGTACGGTGGCAGCGGAATCGGAGAAAACGGTGTGATAGCCAGAAGAGCGTCACTGATTGGACGCCGAATTTGGGCTAAGGTAGGCTACTCATGGCATTTAGAGTTGTTGAACACCACTGCCCCACCAGAGGGAAACGCAACGCGCGTCGTGTCTTCCCCGTTGGCCGGCTGCGATTTTTCGCGGGGCGAGTGTAAGCTGGGAACGCCGAGTTACGGCCACGCTAAGCACTCGCGCGTCTCAGAGCAATACCTTTGGTATGGATGGATGCTATGAGTGACGCCGACGCTGGGGGGTAAGGTCGCCACCTGGCAGTATGTTAATGCGTCGACGAAATTGCATTTTTACTATTAGAAACGCGCCAAATGGGACGGACGCGTAGGAACGACGCTCTGAAGAAACTAATCGTAGCTTTCACAGTTATGATGCATTACTTCACTTTCGAAAAAGCACTGCGACAGGACAGTGGTAGATATAAAAGGCGCATTTGTGTTACCTACAGAGTATGTGACTGGCGCAGTGGATAGCGTGCCCGGCATCTCTCCTTGCGGACCAAGAGGTCGTAGGTTCGACTCCGGGTGACGGAACTTTTTTTCTTTGTCTTCTGATCATGTGTATTTTTTCGACGTCATTTCCGTGACGGAAACACGTCACTTAAATCTTGGTGGACCCCGGCATAAAACACTTTCGTGTTAAAAAGTGTCTAGTAGGCACAGTGTACCCATCGTCCTTTCTGCTCCCAATAGGCTCGCCCAGTTGTGTCCCCGCATCACGAGCAGCCATTTGAAAGGCTGCCGAGTAAAACATGCCAAGCCGTATTATTAATGAGAACTAACAGACAATGATGCCAAGGAAAGTATAGGGGACGTTATTAGAAGTAATTCTAATGTAAATGTGAAGAAAGGAAAGTGGATGAAAAGATAACTTGCCACCGGCAGGAATCCGAACCTGCGACCTTCGAATAACGCGTCCGATGCTCTACCACTGAGCTACGGTGGCGGTCATCCCTCCGTCCACTTTGTCCACTTTTTACCCTAAAAAGTGGACGGAGGGATGACCGCCACCGTAGCTCAGTGGTAGAGCATCGGACGCGTTATTCGAAGGTCGCAGGTTCGGATCCTGCCGGTGGCAAGTTATCTTTTCATCCACTTTCCTTTCTTCACATTTACATTACAATTACTTCTAATAACGTCCCCTATATTTTCCTTGGCATCATTGTCTGTTAGTTCTCAATAATAATGTGTTTAACAAAGTAAACGAGCCCTTTTGTTCATACTTCTTTCCTTCGGCCAAGCCGTATGTGCGTTGCGCCACCGGGGTGGTGTATGAAATGCCCCTGTCTTGCGGCAAGTGCTACGTAGGGCAAACTGGTCGCTGCGTCAATGACAGAATGAGGGAGCACGCAAATAATTTGAACAAGGACATGAACGCGCATCTCTCTGCGCATTGCAAATCCTGCGCATGTGCGCCAAGGTTTCACTATGTCAAGATTCTGGGTAAGAGTAAAGATAGAACGGCACGAGAACTTCTAGAAGCGTTTTTTTATCAAAGAAAAGGTAATAATTGTGTTAGTCAGATGTCTGTTGTCTTGTTTGCCGCGGAACATGCGCTTTTTCAATCGTACTGTTGATATGTAATCTTTGTCCAGCGCCCCCCTGTAGCCCGCCGGATGTCACTTTCGCGCCCGCGCGTTTGGACCAGCACATATATTGTGTGTCATTGATTTTCCATTAAAGTTGTTAGTAGCGCCTGTGGTTTGCGGTTCTCTGTGTCCGTATTGTCTTTTCGCGCTACATCAGGATTATAAGCAAACACCAACTAGCCCAAGAACAAGTCCTTCTGCGTCTTTGAGGTTTCGAAGGGTCGTGTACCGGCTATTTGCCAAATTTGCATTTATTTAGTTGGTGTTTTGTATGCGCGTTGTATTTCTATGCGTAGTAGAATAAACGAATTAATGTAAATTCGGTAGCATAACAGATGTATCTAAATTTTTGAAGCAATGTATTCACCCTGTTTTGTTTTGTTTCCTGCATTTGTACCATAATATGTTGCATTTCCATCCTACTAAAATTCCCTGTGGGGATTGCAGTACCTGTTAATAAAAAAAACACAGCATATCCACGGAGTGAATGATGATGAGTGGGCGAAGCTGCGGAGGCTCATCGGTAAACCGTGAATCTTCCGTGAATTCTGCCCGGTACATCATCACCAACGTGAGATCGGGCGCGTTTATACTAAAGGGTCCATGAGAGTTATGGTGACTGAAGCAATCATGGTTACACCGTGAAATCTTCAGTGGTTTCGCCCAGCAGTGATCAAAGCGATAGTGTGTGAAATTTTATTCAAACTTGAACGACCGGTCGTCGTCCATAGTCCGCCAAGCAGCACGATCCGGCAAGCGCACTCGTACGGCGGTCCGCGCAATCGGAGAGCAGCTGCACCGCCAACGCCATCTAGCGTACTTTCACCCAACCGCCATATTGTACGCATGTCTATAGGACAGCGTCCTCTCGGAAACGAGACGAGAACTGGAGATGACGACACCATACCCACGCAGTGAATGATGATGAGTGGGCGAAGCTTCGGAGGTGCGTCGGTAAACCGGTAATCTTCCGCGAATTCTGCGCAGTACATCATCAACGACGTGAGATCGGGCGCATTTATACTAAAGGGTCGATGAGAGTCATGGCGACTCGCAGCTCACTTTAATTTTACATGTACGCTGTGAATTTTCTTATTGTTTAATCACGCACAGGAGACATCTCACACAGGCACTACCTTGGAGGTCGAAATGCAGTACCTACTGGCTACTCGGAGTGCATGGACAACCCGGGACCGCCGAGGTAATGCCATAAGGAGCTTCGCCCCTAAATATATTCATCATATACAAGTACTAAACGAGAGGTGGCTACATACAACGGGGACGCACGACCCACGGCTTAAGGAACTTCGCCCCTAAAATAAAAATAATAAAAGTCGCACGCCAATCACATCCGGGAATAAATCATACGAAAAGCCGACTGCGAGAATTGCACTGGTGACCTCGAATAAATGACCACGGCTGGTTAAAACGTGCGTTGTTTGCCAGTCATGTGACAAATCCATGCAGCCAGTAGCTTTCCCTGTGAGAAGATTGCCATTGATATTATTGGCCCAGTTGAGCAATTGCCGTTATGCGGTGACGCTTATTATTACGATAGCAATTATATCGACACTCTCGGCTGGTTTTCGCCGTCGGCATCGGCGTCGCCGTCATGTCCCATATATACGTATCTATATATTTATTTCATTTCATTATTGTACCCTCAGGGGCGAAGCATTACAGAGGGGAGTGTAACAAACAGTATTACAATAAAGGTAAACATAAGAAACATAATGAACAACAACAAAAAGTACATCAAGCAAAACTAATTAGTTATTATTAGTTAAAGCTGTGCGAAAACGATGATGATCAGCGATGTCTGCGGTGAGAGCGGGTGGGTGGTTCCAATCCTCACAAGTTCTTGGAAAAAATGAATTATGGAAGGTTGAAGTCCTGCAAAAGGGAACTGCAACTTTATGTCGGTGATCAATGCGTGATGATACATACTGAGGAGGTGAGATGAAGTCATTGTGTAATGAATAATGATGAAATATGTGATGAAAGAGAGACAAACGGTAAATTTTGCGGCGGGGTGATAATGACGGTAGTTCAAGGTTCGCCTTCATGTTAGTAATACTTGCGGTTCGCGCATAGATAGACATGATGAAGCGTGTTGAATTGTTCTGAATGATTTCGAGTGAGTAAATAAGGTTATCACGGAAAGGATTCCAAACTGAGGCGGCATATTCGAGTTTTGAGCGAATTAGTGTTTTATACCATAAAAGTTTGATAGCTGGAGGAGCACGTGAAAAATTTCTTCTAAGGTACCCAAGTGTTTTGTTAGCGCTATGGATTATGGATTCAATGTGTTGATTCCAGGCTAGTTTCGACGATATAGTTACGCCAAGGTATCTGTATGATGATACTACTTCCAGGGGAGAGTCGTCAAGAATATATGAAAATGACATGTTAGTAGATGGAGTTACGCGCATGACCTTGCAATTTTTAGTGTTTAATTCCATGCACCATTCCTTGCACCAAAGGGATACAGCGTCCAAATCTGATTGCAAAATAGAGGAGTCGTTAGGGCTGGTTATTTCCCGAAATATTACACAGTCATCTGCAAACAAGTTAATACGGGACGAGACACAAGAAGGTAAGTCATTAATGTAGATTACAAAGAGGAGAGGACCGATCCTTGTGGTACACCCGAGGAAACAGGACTCGGACGAGAGTTGTTAGCAGAGACGAACTGAGAACGATTTCTTAAAAAACATTCAAGCCATGCAAGTAGTTTAGAATCCAAATTTAGTAGCTGTTATTTATACAAAAGCAGGTTATGGCACACTTTGTCGAAGGCTTTCAAAAAATTCTAAAAATATACAATCAGCTAGAGGTGAACGATCGAGGATGGCGTGAAGATAGTGAGTAAAACATACAAGTTGCGTTTCGCAAGAGCATGTCTTGCGGAAACCATGTTGTGAAGATGAAAAAGAAACATAGCTTATCCACGGAGTGAATGATGATGAGTGGACGAAGCTGCGGAGGTTCATCGGTCAACCGTGAATCTTCCGTGAATTCTGCCCGGTACACCATCACCGTGAGATCGGGCGCGTTTACACTAAAGGGTCGATGAGAGTTATGGGGACTGAAGCAATCATGGTTACACCGTGAAATCATCAGTGGTTTCGCCCAGCAGTAATCAAAGCGATAGTGTGTGTGAAATTTTATTCAAACTTCAACGACCGGTCGTCGTCCATGGTCCGCCAAGCAGCACGATCCGGCAAGCGCACTCGTACGGCGGTCCGCGCAATCGGAGAGCAGCTGCACCGCCAACGCCATCTAGCGTACCTTCACCTAACCGCCATATTGTACGCATCTCTATAGGACAGCGCCCACTCGGAAACGAAACGAGAACTGGAGATGACACCATATCCACGGAGTGAATGATGATGAGTGGGCGATAATCGGGCAATACGGCAGCAGCGGTGGTGGCGGACGGACGCACAGTCCTAACTCTGTTTATCTTCGTTTCCCAGTGACCGCCGAATTCATCTGATCTGACGTCACGCACTGGGTGAACTGGACTTTATCGCGCTCCTAGCGGCTACCTGGAAATCGGGCAATACGGCAGCAGCGGTGGTGGCGGACGGACGCACAGTCCTAACTCTGTTTATCTTCGTTTCCCAGGTTGGTTTCTACCCTTGCCTGCTGCTCGGGTGCCGTACGCCTTTTCTACCTACAACCAAGAGATTCTTCATCCGCTAATACGTCAAGTTTTTTTCAACGCCATTTCTTGCCTTCTGGACGTTTTCCCACAGTGACCGCCGAATTCATCTGATCTGACGTCACGCACTGGGTGAACTGGACTTTATCGCGCTCCTAGCGGCTACCTGGAAATCGGGCAATACGGCAGCAGCGGTGGTGGCGGACGGACGCACAGTCCTAACTCTGTTTATCTTCGTTTCCCAGGTTGGTTTCTACCCTTGCCTGCTGCTCGGGTGCCGTACGCCTTTTCTACCTACAACCAAGAGATTCTTCATCCGCTAATACGTCAAGTTTTTTTCAACGCCATTTCTTGCCTTCTGGACGTTTTCCCACAGTGACCGCCGAATTCATCTGATCTGACGTCACGCACTGGGTGAACTGGACTTTATCGCGCTCCTAGCGGCTACCTGGAAATCGGGCAATACGGCAGCAGCGGTGGTGGCGGACGGACGCACAGTCCTAACTCTGTTTATCTTCGTTTCCCAGGTTGGTGTTATCGCTATCTCGTAGCCTAAGTTGTTTTTTATTTTTTTTATTTTTTTTAGTTGCGCCACCGCTGCTGCTGCCTTGCCGTATTTGCTGCTGTTTTTTGTGCTGCCATTTGCGTTCTCTGTTCGTGCGTGCCTTTTTATCTGCCGAAATGAGCGGTGTCTGCCCCGCCTGCAGCGAGGCCTTGCCATCTGATGGGCGTCTGTTGAGGTGCAGCGAATGTGAGTACGCCTACCATTTGGGAAACTGTTCGGGTTGGTCTGAGGGCACATTTAAGAGCAAGGGAGAGGCGGGGCGCAGTTCATGGCGGTGCATAAATTGTCGTACGGTGAAATCAAGGGGACCGGGACGACAGGGCATGGAACCTGAACTCGTTGCTGGTCTGGCTGACATCGTCAGGAGGCTTGATGCTCTCGCGGGTGTACCAGGTCAGATAAATGAGCTCAAGGAATCGATACAGTTGATGTCTGACAAGTACGATGAAATTTTGAGTAAGCAAGTGCAGCAAGATAGGGAAATTGGCAGCTTACGAAAGCGTGTCGAAACCCTCGAAAAGAAACCATGCTGCGACAATACACAGGTTAAAGAACTGGAATCAGCCCTGAATAATCTAGAGGTGCACAGCAGAAAGCATAATATTGAAGTTCATGGTGTTCAGAGGACTCCAAATGAAAACCTGCTCGCAGAGCTAAATGACATCGCAAAGTCTGTCAATCTTCCTGAACTGAGTGCGAATGATGTCGACGCCGTTCACAGGCTCCCTGCTAAACCAGGGAAAGAGCCTGGCATAATAGTTCGATTTGTGCGGCAGCCGATACGTGACGCTTGGCTAGATAGCAGAAAGGTCCTGAAAAACCTGAAATCCACAGTGACCATTGTTGAGAACATGAAAAAGCAACACAGGGACCTCCTGCGCTATGCACGCACATGGGCGGCCGAAAATGACTATCGTTTCGTCTGGCACTCGAATGGGCGGATTCTAGTTCGGAAAGCAGAAGGGGCTCGAGCTATCGTAATCCGAAGTGAAAGTGAATTACTGGAGCTGGCTACCTCATAGGCCACAGTCGCGTTTCTTGTAGACCCCCCCTCAAAATGGCTTCCCAACCGACCATTGTTGATCCGGCCGAGCTTGCAAATCATGGCTATAGCGACATCAACAAGAGTATAAACTGCTTTCACTTAAACCTGCGATCTGGAAGGAACAAGTATGATGAAATCGAATGTTTTTTTAGTGATGTGCGTTTTCCATTTCATGTTGTAATGTTTACGGAAACTTGGTTTCGTAGCGACGCAGAAGCCTGCATACGAGTGTCACTGTCATGATAACAGGCGAGGGGGTGGAGTGTGCATCCTCACGCTTAGGGGATTGGACTGTGAAATTCTCTCGGCATTTACGCGTGTCCTACGAAGTGATTACTCTGAAGTGTGGTTCGTTTGTGTATGCTACCACCCACTGGAAAGAGATGTATCTAATTTCTTATCCTTTCTGGATGCACTTTTGCAATTCGTTGATGACTTCAAGTGTACGGTGATCATTGGAGGAGATCTGAACATTAATTTTGGTACTGAGAGCACTGTAAAGCTTGATTTAGAATCATTACTAAGCACCCATTTGTGTTACAATGTAATTACTGCCCCTACACGCATTACTGAAAACACGGCCACAATATTAGATGTATTCATAACCAACTGCAACAAATGTCACGTTAAAGCAGGCGTCATTAATTATGCTATAAGCGATCACTTGCCTGTTTACATTTCATTGTCTCAATACAGCAGTGTAAAAAAGCAGATGAACACCTATGTGTACCGTCAGATTAACCCTGTAACTTTGTCAAAATTCCGCGATTGCTTATCGAACGTAGACTGGCGCGATGTCTTTAAAGAAAACGATCCAGATGAAGGTTATGAAAAGTTTTTGTGCGACTTTAAGCGGATTTATGATCAATGTTTTCCCTACAAAACATCCAGACGGTCAAAAAAGGGTAGGAAGCCATGGATGAATAATGATCTGCTCAGCCAAATAAGAAAACGCGAACAACTTTACAGATCGTTTGTTCAAGTAAGGTCTGCTGAATCACTCAAAACTTATAAAACCTTCAGAAACCAGGTAAACAAAAATATTCGCTTAGCAAAAAAGCAGTATTACACCAATTTGTTCAGCTCTTCTCAAGGAAATTCAGAACCGCTGTGGAAAAAATTAAAATCTATAATCGGTCACGCACCTGAACCCCTTAGCAAACTAGTAAAAGACGGAATAGAGTTAAAAGGATCGGCGCTCTCTACTGCGTTTAATGACTTCTTTGTCTCCTTCGCCCCTTCGTCAAAGAACTGTATCCCGGCACTAAAATACCACAACGAGCACACCATTTTCTTAGACCCGGTCAGTGAAGCTGAGGTAGTTTCCTCTTTCAGTAAACTCAATAACAGCAAATCACTCGATGCGTCGGGGACGCAAATCGCACCAGTTAAATATGTTATAGACATAATCTCGCCGCACTGCTTAGTTCACATTTTTAATATAAGCCTTACAAGCGGAGTGTTCCCACGCAAAATGCAATGTGCGAAAGTAACTGTTATTTATAAGAAAGGTGACAGAAACAATTTTTCTAATTATCGTCCTATTTCCATCCTGCCAGTTTTTTCTAAAGGACTAGAGAAAATAATACTTAAACGACTCACATCCTTCGTCGATCGTTTTAAGATTTTGAAGCCGGTACAATATGGCTTCCAAAAAATAAATCGACAGAGCTTGCCCTTCTTGCACAAAAAGAATATATACTTGAAAATTTCGAAAATCACAACCTCGTATTAGGTGTTTTTTTAGATTTCACGAAGGCATTTGATAGCCTTAGCCATCATATTCTTCTGCAGAAGCTTCATCACTATGGTATTAGGGGTAATGCCCACTCCTTAATATCATCGTACCTACAACACCGCTCACAGTATGTAGAGGTTAATGGACATGCATCTTCCTCAAGAAACGTTAAATTAGGTGTACCACAAGGAAGCATCTTAGGCCCGTTTTTATTTCTTTTGTATATTAATGACATTGTCAGCGTTGATCAGACGGTAAAGTATGTCATCTACGCTGATGATACGAGCATTTTCTTCGCTGGTCGCTCCGCTCGTGACTTAGCGGATCATGCCAACGCCACTCTTGAGTTAATTCAACAATGGTCCATAGATAATCACCTGGGTTTGAATGTTGCAAAAACGAAAGCCTTGATGTTTCACCCTCGTCATAAGGAATGTCTTACGTATCCGCTATTTATTAATGGTGCATCAGTTGATTACGTTAAGTCTTTCAAAACCCTAGGCATCTATTTTTCCGCTACAATGTCATGGGACGCACAAGTTGACTTCCTGGTTAAAAAACTTTCTCGTACTATAGGACTTTTGCAGCGAAACAGTACAACGTTTCCGGTTACAGTAAATCTACTGCTCTACAACTCTCTTTTCTCTTCCACTCTGAACTATGGTGCTCTTGTGTGGGGCACAACCACAAATGCATATATCATGGAATTATTTCTATTACAAAAGCGAATGATTAGACTAACCCTTAAGGTGCCATACAGCTGAATTGTTTGCCCAATTGCGTATCGTTAGAGTCCCATCACTATACGAATATAGGATTTATCGTTACTACAAATTATGCACAAAAACCCAAGACAATGCCTTGAAAAATTTAGCTAACCTTAAAACAAATGCAGTAGCATACAACACACGTAACCCGGAGCAGTGGGAAGTGGCACGATGTCGCACGAATTATGGGAAACAAATGGTCCGTTATCAGCTACCATCACTGTTAAACCAGTTGCAGAAAACAAACGGCGTCATTATTGAAAACTTAACAATGAAAGAGCTCCGCGACATATGCATATAGATAAGCCAAAATATCGCTTAATTATTAGACGCCTTATTTATATGCATCCTTTCGGGGTTCGCGATAGGCATATATGTTACCATATATCCTGTTACATGAATGTTTTACAGTGTCCGCAAATATGTATCAGTAACTCTTGTGTACCTTTGCAATCTGTTCCATGTTATTATTTGTCCTGTTCACTGCCGGCTGCTGTCCTATCAAGGAGGGGCTGTCACCTCGTCAAGCTACTCACTGTAGTAGCTTTTAGTGACAGCTCCTATCTTTCCTTACTTCGAAAGATGAATAAACTTGATTTGATTTGATTTGATAATCAAACCCGTAATCTTCCGCGAATTCTGCGCAGTACATCATCAACGACGTGAGATCGGGCGCATTTATACTAAAGGGTCGATGAGTGTCATGGCGACTCGCAGCTCACTTTAATTTTACATGTAGGTTGCGAATTTTTTATCGTTTAATCACGCACAGGAGACATCTCACACCGGCACTACCTTGTAGGTCGAAATCCAGTGCCTACTGGCTACTCAGAATGCATGGACAACCGAGGACCGCCGAGGTGATGCTATCAGGAGCTTCGCCCCTTACTATATTCATCATATACAAGTACTAAACGAGAGGTGGCTACCTACTACATGCATCGAGGACGCACGACCCACGGCTTAAGGAGCTTCGCCCCTAAAAGGAATTCGATTCAAGGAAAGATATAAGATTTGAAAACAAAATATTCTCAATGACTATACATGGAATACTGGTAAGAGAAATGGGGCGATAATTTAGAAGCGAGTGCTTGTTACAGGACTTGTGAAGAGGAACCACCCTCGCGATCTTCCAGTCACTGGGAAGGGAGCTCTTGTCAATGAATTGCTGAAAAAGTTTTGTTAAAATTATTGATGAATAGCATGATGTGTTTATGAGAAACCTCGGAGTAATGAAATCACACCCAGGTGAGGAGGATGCTTTTAGGTTTTTAATAGCTTTGACCACGTCATCGTAATCAATAATAATGGGAGACATCCGAATAAAGTCAAAAGGTTTAATATAAGGAGTGGTTTTGTTAGTAGTTCTGGAAAAGTTTTGCACAAAGGCTTCATTTAACGCACTTGCGCACTGCACATCAGCTAAAGGCATTTCCTGTAGAATCAACAAGACTGATTGTGTTATCGCATCTGGGAGTGAACATGCGCCAGAATTTTTTTGGATCCGATGTCAGTATCGAAGAGAGCGTGTTATTTAAAAAATTATCTCTGGCATTCTTTATGGCAGCAATATATCTGGCCGAAGCTTGCTCGTAGGCTGCCCAACGACCGTGACCTGAAAACTGCTTTGCTGAGCAGTACGCGCGTTTTTTTCTTATTCGACAAACGTTTGATGTAACGGTTATACTACGGCGCATCACCATTTGAGATTATCGTACGAGTAGGTATGTATTTTTTTAGGGGCGAAGCTCCTTAAGCCGTGGGTCGTGCGTCCCCGTTGTATGTAGTATGTAGCCACCTCTCGTTTAATACTTGTATATGATGAATATATTTAGGGGCGAAGCATTAAGGAATTTTATTTCCATCACATGGGTACATTCACTTGTTTACAAGATGGTTTTTCACATGTTCACAGGTTCTAGCGAAGTCTCAGGTTCAGCACAGTATTACGGCAGGTACTACATATTGCTATACAATGCAATGGCATACAACAAAAAATCACGCTGTGCGTAGGCTTTGTATCGCTCCGCACATCAGTCGGACTCTATTGTTAACAACTTCAACGAAGGCACAGGACCATTTTTTAAGAAACTCTTCTTCTCCTAGTGCAAACAACTCCGATTCTAAGTGATCTATTACGATGTTGTAGGTTCGAGACAGGATTGGCCACTGATTTCTGCGGGCTTTGCGTTGATTTACTGTTCGCCCTCTGTTCTCCCACAAAGCGAAAAAGCCGGCGGTCAGCACAAGCCGTGCTAGAGCGCCACTCGGGCATCTACTTCTTTTAATGAACCTTTCAATTCCCAACGAATGGTATGTCCTGCCCACCAGGGTCCAGAATGTTCTGGCCACACAGCACGACAGTAGTGCATGTTTGTTATCTTCGTATTTTTTGCAGTGAACACACTGCTCCGAATCTACATAATGCCACTTGTACATCCGGTCCGCCGTAGGCAAGACACCCCATCCAAAGCGCCAAATCACATCTTGAATATTTCCCGGGAGCCAGCTGGGCGTTAATAATACCCATGGAAAGTTCGGGTTTTTCACTTCGCATCCTGTGTTCAATAAAAGTTCTTGTGCAAGTTCCGTGTTGCGTGTTTCTAGCGGGGGGGGGGGGCTCTAGTTGTAGCGCGGCTATCCTTTTATAAATGCCAATGACATGCCTGTAGAAAGGGGTTGGGTTCAATGCCTTTGGCCCTGGGGGGCAGAGCCTGTAAAAACAGGCGGCTCTGGGTTCCTAGAAAGTAAGACGCAAGTTGTCTTGCAGGATGATCCTCCTGTAGCATCAGGACTCTTAGAGTCGTCTTTAAGGCGTAAATGTCTGCCATCACCACTGGTGACGGGATGTTCCAACCCCCTTCCTCTCGAGGCAGGCCAAGTTGCTCGTACCTTACTAGGGGTGTTTTAGCACTCCAAAAGAACTTGATAAATTGTGACTTAACTTGACATGCTATTTTATATGGTAGTACAAGAGAGCTGGCCACGAACCAAAGACGGCCGGTGAAAACATTCATAAGCAAGTATCTTCGTACGTAATACGGAAAACTAAATTCCATGGCCCTAGTGACCTCCTTCTCAAGGGACTCCAGTTCCTCTTTCCAGCTTTCGCCAGTTGCCCCCCTTAAAACTATAGTCTATTCCCAAGATTCCTAAGTTGTTTACGACATTGATGCCATGCAGACATGTTGAAGACGTAGCATGGAGGCTGAGCGATTTGCACTTGTGCAGGTTAAGCTTGGCTCCTGAGATTTTGGAATAGGCTGAAAAAACGCTGAGAACAGCGGCTAGGCTGTCCTCGTCCCTGTGTTATATTGCAACGTCATCTGCGTAGGCCGCCACTTTAATAGTGCCACTTCCGGGGAGCTGCAGCCCTAGTACATTTGGGTGCTTCTCTATTTGAATGAGGAAAGGTTCTATGGTTAATGCAAACAATAGAGGGGAGAGGGGACAACCCTGTCGCACGCCTCTCGTCACTGGGAAAGAGGCAACTATTTCTTGGTTGATGGACAAGTCACTCCAAATGTCCTTATAAAGTTCCATTATGGGATACACAAATTGCTTGGGGAAACCAAATGCCAACAGAGTGGCGAAAATGTATTTGTGCTCGACCCTATCGAATGCTTGGGCCTGATCTAAGGAAGTGATCCACCCATTCGCCTGCCTTTGTCGTGTATAATCGATGATGTCTCTATTTAACATGTTCAATGTCTGTACGTTGCGGCCAATGACCGAGCACGACTGCCAGGATTTGATCACCGAGGGCATAACTTCCTGCATGCGGAGGGTCAGTACAGTTCTTAGTAACTTGTAATCTGTTCCCAAAAGCGTAATGGGACGCCAGTTTTGTGACTCGTTAAGGTGGTCCTGCGTTTTTGGAAGCAAAATAATTCTGCCGCACTTGAAGGATGATGGGAGCGTGTGTGACCTGGTGAAGACATTAAGTACTTCACATAAGGTGGGCCCCAGGATATCCCAGAATGTGTTGTAGAACTCTATGGTCAAGCCGTCGCATCCCGGTGCGGAACCCTTGTGTAGACTGTGTAATGCTCGTGTAAGCTCCTCTAGGGTAATGGGCGACACCAGGCTGCAGAACTCCTCTGGAGTGAGCTGCGGAAGGTTGCGTAGGAAAGGGTGTTCCAAGACCGATTCTAGATTAAGTCTAAGTTCACATGTGCCTAACTTTTCGAAGTGGGCACAAAACTGTAGAATATCCTGTTTACTTAAGTTGCCTTTATTTCCCATATGTTCCAGTCGGGTGCTATTAATGTAATTTAGCACCTCTGGGTGTAAGCTGGGCGAGTGTCTAGCTTGAGAGGTGCTAGCTGCAGTTGACGTTAGCCTCCTGAGCCGTGCTAATCTAAGTTTCAAGTCGCTGACATAAGTTTTCATTAATAAAGAGGTCGACTTGCCTCTTTCGACAATGCGGATGCGTTGTAGCGTTGTCCTTATCATATTAGAGTAACGATGTTTTAACTTTTTACCTTCACCGGTACATATTTCCTTCCATGCCCTCTTTAGGCTATCCCAGTTATGATCACCTATAGAGGCTGCCAAGCGGTTGCGTAAACTAGCTCTCGCCGTTTCATCATTAAAAGCCTGTTATCAACTCGTCATGGCTGGCGGTAGGATAGGCTATCTTTGAGTTCAAGAGAAACCAATACCGGCCTGTGGTCCGAGATATCTACGGCGTATGGCGAGGGGTCAACGGCTTGGCAATTTATGACTGCTGACTGTAATGATGGTGTCACATAGACACGGTCTAGTCGAGCCTGCGTGTTACTACCAGCCCATGTGTGCTGAAAGGTCTCCCCGTGCTGCCAAGTATATGCGTCCACCAAGCTAAATTGGTTCACTATTTTCTTAAGTTCAGTTCTGTATGCGTCTCTTCTCTCCCTAGCGGGGCCTATTCTGTCCGTTAGGTTGTTGAGTACACAATTAAAGTCGCCCGCTAGGATAAGATGTTTTCTTTCCAGAAGTAGCGGGTTGAGCTGCCGGTAAAAGTCTACCGTGGCATGGCTCTTAACCGGAGCATAAATGTTTATTAGTCTAAACTGTTCCGACTGGAATTCAAAGTCGAATGTTACCATTCGACCATCTGGGTCAAAGGAAAAGTGGCTTCCATTCAGGAGGGCGCAATTGAACACTATTATTGCCGTTCCACACATCTGGTGTGTGGGGAATGAAAAAAACCCACGGGCACAGAACTGCTGTTCGAGTTCTCTGGCTTTTTTCAACGTGTAAATGTTCGTTTCCTGTAGACACAGGATATCGCACTTCTGCTTCCTAGCTGCCCTTGTTACTAAATTTTGCTTGTGCGTAGTGCTCAAGCCCCGGATATTCCATGTGACTATTTTCAAGGACATGTTTTAGTTATGGAGGAGACAAAAAAAAAAACCCGAGACGGAAATACACGAAGAGGCCATGTTCTACATTAATCAGTGTAAGAGGGTGTTTCAAACAGTGTGCGAAGCTAGGCAATAAATACTATAGGGCAGGCGGTGTTTCACTCACGGTCCCGTGGGCCCGCCAACGCCTGGTAAACAAGGGTTGAACACACTCCACGTAGGGGCGCCATGTCTGGGCCACCAACGGACTGGGGAGAACATCCTATTCTCAAAATAAATTAATCTATGATGCATGATGTATATACAAGTTCACAGTATGCAACTACCCTTAATGATCACCCTACTGAGGGCGTAGCACATATCAACACATGTGCACATATTGTGCTCAAAAAAATTAACAAGTTCCTTGTACAAGAGAAAAAAAGGAGGGGGGGGGGGGGGAACAAGGGATGACATGAAGGTAATTGAAATATGCTGAGAAAGTTCTGATATGTCGTGCAGTAATCTGTTCTTCTACACCTTAATTCTGCACAATCCAACTTCCTCTGCGCAACGCGCTCATACAGATGTGTGCGGAGCGAGCGGTCCCCTGCCTCACGTCGCCACCTGTTGAGACAGGTGGCCGCGCCACGCACGCAGCATGGAATGACAGTGTATCGACTGCACGTATTTGTGTCGTCTACCATCACGACCAGTGTACGGCCGAGCCGTGCACCCTCTGTCATAAGCATAACTACGAGAGACATTTGAAAAAAAAAAAGAAAGAAAGAAGAAACCCGGGACAGGTCGCTATAGCCTCTCACTCGTGCGAAATTCGGAAGTGGAATTTTAAACATCATGTCGACTGCGTTTGCACTGCTTGGCTGAACGCTTTGGTTGAACAATACATTTTTTGAGACACGAGAGCACATGGACAGTTATTCTCGCCAAAAAAATCAACGGGCAGTCAACCCCAATAACGCACAGCAATGATATTACACAGGGTGAAATTTCCACTGGGCATTATCAATAAGCGAAATTTGCACTTCTCAAAGTACATGTTCACGTTGGCAGTTCACTACCTATCGTCTCCACCTTAAGAGGGCAGTTGGCCTTTTGTCATCGAGTGACGCAACCGTGAACATTTAAATTATCACCAGGAAAAAGGAAGGTGCTTGGCGAAGCCGGGTAATAAACCCGTTCGCATACATTGCAATAGATAAGCTGCATGAGCGCAGAGCACGAGAAACGCGCTCGCAACGTACGGACAATCAGATTCATTGCAGCGGCTTCCTAACCACAAGAAACTATATTGCGTGTTCATTATCAGCCACAGCATGGCAAGTGAAAGCACGTGACGGTTGCACACCTGCCTGTGAACAATGGACTTTTTCGGCGCACTTTCCGTGCCGCCCTTTGACTAGAAGTGTTATGAAATTCAACAGAGGATGAAATTACCCAGTCATAAGGGAAAAAAAAAAGGAAAAGAACCGGGCATTGCCTTACATGCGCCGAGAAGGACAAATATGCAAAGTAACGAGTATTTGTACACAGTGCAAAGTGATAGCGCTAGCATGTCTATGAAACACATGGCAGTTATTTCAGTCTATGGACCCGTATACTTATGGCTAGAGTGCACAGGTTCGTACTTGGTCGGGAGAGTTCAGTCCTTTGTGCGGCGCTTTTTTAACGTGAGCAGCCGCAATGCTGGTACATGTTGGCTGGGAGAAGCATGGAGTTCACCCACCTATTCAGTAGAAGTCGCTGTCCGTGTCTATGCCATCCGGCGCTGCCTGTTGACTTGAGCGCTGCCTTGCCTTCACCTCCTCTCGCTCGCTGCCTGGCGTGCCGCTTCGGTGACGCCCTGCTATGTCCCGTCGCGCCTTCTTGGGATTCGCTCTGTGGAACTCAAGCTGAACGGTTGTGTCGACCGCGATCTCCTGGCGCGCCACGTGGCTCTCGTCGATCGGCCGCCGCCGTCCGCGATCCCCGGCCGCCTCGTAGCTCTCGCCGCATCGGTGCCCCGTCCTCGACCTCCATCGACCGTCTCCAAGTCTTTTTCTCCTTATTTCTCCTCTTCCTTCCCTTCTTGTTGGGTGTGCTTGCGCCTTCGCCTTCCTTTCCGCCTTCTTTTTCTTCTTTTACCTATCTTTATTCCCCCCACGTGCCCCTCCCCATAAGGCACTGCGCCGTGCTCCCTATAGGGCTGCAGAAATTAGGTGCCTTATTTCCTTTTCTTCTTCTAACCACTTACACACGCCTTCTTCATGCTGCGTTGGGGGCGCTTCTCAACGCCCTGTGTGTGGACGCCCAGACCTGAAGGCCTGAGCGGCTGGATGCTGTTTCCACCGTGGGTGGCCTCGGGGTCTCGGCTGCGGCCATGTCGTCCACGGCCGACGCCCGCTGGCATCGGAGATGTTCGTGGCAGGGTAGGCCTGGGGGGGGCTGGGAGACCCGGGTGCGTGTTCGTCAATAACGAGCTCGCCGGGTTCGTGCTCATCTGACGAAGGTGTTCCTGCGTGGTCCTGAGTAGCCGACCCGTCCGCCACTTTCTTTTCTTCTCGGGCGCCATGTTGGGCTCCCTACCCGCCGCGCTGTTGCGAGCTGCCGCCATGTTGCGGCGTGCCCACGGACGGTGGTTGAAGCCGGCTGGAGTCTGGCGACTCGTGTTCTGTCGTTTCTTCGTCTCCTGGCATGTTGTTCGTCTTCTCCTGCTCGGTTGAACTGCTGGGGTGTCCGTCGTTTAGAAGTTGCCGGGTCTCGCGACTACGTGGCTCATGGTCGTCACCTTTTTTATGCCAACCACGTGTTGCGCGCCTCGGCCCTGGCTCCCGACGTCAGCTTTCTTTCCAGGCTGAGTTTCCGGTCTCCCTGCGGCTCGTTGCCTTTGTCCGTCGTGAAGAGGTCGTCCTTTTGATGTTTCTCGAGGCCACGCTCTTGAACCCCGCCACCGACCGTGTCTTCAACGCTTGCCCAACTGACTACGCTTGTGTCGTCATCTTCTCTGTCTGCTTCCCTTTCTTCGCCGCTGATGCCCGTCGCGCCGCGCGGCTCTCCTGTCTCTCGCTCTCCGCTGTCTGTGACCCTCTCCGCTTCGGCGGCGTTAGCGTGGTTGGGCCTAGCCAAGCCTAGCATGGCTCGCTTGTGTCACGTGTTGCTCGCTGTTCGCGCTCGTCAGCGGCTCCGCATCCCGCCGTGTCATAGAGAAAGGGAACTTGGTAAAGAGCGGACACTCCCATAGAGCCATGCGGCCGAATTAGAGTGCAAGGAGGGCTTCCCCTCTCCTGAAATGCAGTGGGACACCAAGTGGTCGCTTATGATACTTTGCGAGTTTCGGTTCTGGTTCCGTGCGTGTAAAAATTTTTTTTAGGACAAGGTGCAGCGAGTTACCGGTTTCGGTTTAAAGCGCGCGCAGTTTAAACGTTCTGACGTGGTGCAGTGCGTGCTAGGGTCCCCCCCCCCCCCCCCCGCTCGCATATTGCGTTCATTTGCACTGTGGCAATGTTAAGCGAGTATTTTTTTTTAATTTTTTTTCCCTTTTCTGATCACGTGCATACACGCTTTTGAATAAGCACGAAAGCATACAAGACAAGCACAGACAATGGAGAAATGCTTTATTTTGTAGTACGCACGTTTTCAAAGACACACAGCGCAATACAAACTGAACGAAAGATATCCGAAGCAGACCAATCAATACAGAAGGTAGCTAAAAGAAGTACATGTACCAAAATGTTTTAAAAACAATTGGTTTATGTGTCATACACATGTGGTGCATGAAGGTAACTTATAGAGATATTTGCGCTTGAGAACAAGGCAAACCTTCCAACATAAAAAATATATAAGCCGCGTGCGACATTTGCACTGTTGTGCAGACAGTGATACATGCGAAACGTAAAGAAAGTTGCATGAATACGTTTCCACTAGGCATGCAAACGAACAGCATGTATACCTAACACATATAAAGCGACTTGGGAAAGCTTGTGTACACTTGTGGTTATGTTGTTTGTCTCTTAGTAGAGTGCTGCACATTCTAGCTATCTGCAAGTAGGCCCTGTTTTGGTTCTTCTGTCACATTTATCAGTGACAATGCCCCATGACGACAGACGGATATGAAAAGGCACTACAAGTGATCTCACTCTATGCAGCACACACGTCAGTGTGTTGACAGGCGGTTGAGGTAACATTTTTAGAACAGATGTAAGTACAAAGTACATATGCAAAAGCTTTGTTTGCACAAGCCAGGAGACAATTTCCATGATCTGATCCACGCGAGTTGGTCTCGCAGAAAGTTTACCAGCTCGTCATTTCTCCTAATGGCATAATGACACTTTTGGGCATTCTTTTTGGGAGATGAGCTATTGAGTGAGTCGAACACTTTATCCATACGCTCACAGAAATGGGCTGTAGCCATAGCTGCTGCGGGAAGCTCCTTTGTGTACACCATAGCCATGATTGCCACACTAACACATGCACTTAGCACCTGTACTGCCATGCTTACTTTCATGTTACAAAAAGGCTTCTGGTAGACGTGCCTCTCGGTCAGCTTAGGCGCGAGTTTAAACCGCAATTCGTGAGTAGACTTATAAAGGGCCTCAATAACTTCATCTCCTATGAACAACTTGTGTGCTTGCAGGTTGTTTCGCGCGGTTTTGATTAGGTGTGGCACATCAAAAACAAAGTACACCCTTTCACCAGCAACCTCAAAATAAGGACGTTGAATTGTAATTCCAAGCATATGAGAAAGGGCAACGTTTGAGGCTCCTTGGTCACAAATTAAACGTTTAACTGCGATTCCGGCGTGTCCAAGGTTGTTTATAATTCAGGCAAGCAAATCCTTTGTAACACTTGCTGGCGTAGATACGTGTCCTATTGTAAATGCGATTGGCTGGACCCACCTCCTAGGAACACCAGCGAGAAGGACAACCATGGCTCTGTCAGCGATATCTGGCGTTCGAGCTGTTCCATCGTCAGCAAAGCCTTACACAAGATCTTGAGTTACATCATAGGACAACTTCTTCAAAATCACTTCACCGAATATGAGTGAACACACCCTGTCGCGCTTATCCCATATCTGCATACAAGCTGACACACACTCAATAACCCCTGGAATCACACCTGGTGACATTCGAATATTTCCTAACCAATGCCTCAGTGAGCGCTGCATAGGCAGACAAAAAATGGGCGCTAGAAAGCGGTATGCTCTGGGGCCCCTGAAGTTTAAGTGCAATGCAAATTTCTTTAGCCATGCCGGAAGCCTTTTCCCCTGACCCTTATTCATAACTCGCACATGTGCACAAAGGAGACTGAAGACCTCTTCGGTCACGAAAGGACGAACGACACCCAAGGCCTTGGCAATCGATGGAGGTAGCTCCCTCTGCTGTTTCCACAACCTTTCAATGGTCTTGCGGCAGGAGGCGACCCTTGACTGCAGGCGTTTGATGGTGCGACGAAATTTCCGCGACGGCGACTTCATTCCTCCGCAGGGAGCTGCAACGGGAAATGCTTAATATCAATATAACAGGAATACAAAGTAGTGCGTGATGAGACGTTACATTTTTAGAACACTACATGAGCCGCTTCGTAAAAAATTACCTGCAAACACACACCTACACAACTCGGTACTGCTGTTACTAGCATTTGCCACAACATGAGCTCACGCTGACGTCACTTATGCGAGATCATTGCTGAGAATTTTTTCTGCAGTTTTTTTTAACGCTTGTGTGCCATCGTCCAATTACCTACTTTTTTATATACTACAACCTGGACACCATTACAATCATCGAAAACTCAATAAATCATACTTTAAAAAACAGTCCTTACAATCCATTTTAAAGCTCTGCACTAATACACAGCATGTTTTCTTATTGAAATTACTGCACTACAATAAAACACTTCACATCGGGGCTCACCTGCTGTCCTGTGGGATGCGGAAGAAGCTCGTTCCGGGCTTCTTTCAAGTGCGGCCGTTGTTACTTCACCACGCCACACAACAGTAGGGGTTGTACGGCCGACGACTGAACATCTGAAAAGATTATTTAGAGTCATGTCGGTGTCGTAGTGACAGCATACGAAGTTATTTTGGGGTCATTGGCAGAGACCGAATATGCAACTAGAACGACTACCCTGAGTTATGCAAACGCGATGTCGTTCGCAAAAACATCCGTACTAAAATGCACCGAATTCTGAAAGAGTGGGCATTAACCATTGGCGCGTCTTCTAACAAGTAACTCGAGCCACCCATGCCATGCATAGCTTAGGCTTTCTTGCCCTGGCCCTTCCACAAGCGAACTTGCTGCGCAGTTTCCCAGAAGCGTACTTCGAAATATTCTTTAGCAAAATAAGCAAGCCACACACACCAATGACCATCACCGAGAACTCTTCACTCGTGTGGAGTGCCTAGCTACGCCCAAAACGCGTTAACAATGCTGAAACCTTGGGCCTCGGGATCGTACGTTACATGCTTTTCATTTCATTTAACTTTAACCCACTTCGCTTTCAAAAAAGTAGCAACGACTCACAATTGGTACGTAACTAATTACACAAAGGTCGACCCTTCTCGTTTCCTTCAGCGCGCGTCGCGCCTGAACTTTCACGCGTGACTACTAGGCAAGTACATGCGCTATGCCTGCTACGCGCGCACACTTAAAACGGCAAAGGCCTCCGCTGCTAAGCCTACTACGCAGCGCTCAGAGAGAACAGAAACGTGGGTACTCACCGTGCCGTCGTCCGTTGCTCAGGCTCAGCAGGTGACACGTTCAGCAGCGGTCACACTACCGCGACGAGAAGTGAAAGCAAACGCCCAAAACCCACTACGCGCAGCCGTTACATTTCAGATACAGCAGCCAGCCAAACCTAAGCTTACCCCAACCCGTCAACACATTGCGTACGAAAACACACCCTCACGCACCTCCTTCCATATCTGTTCTGACCGATTTGTCGATTTCCGTTCCGCGTTCGCCTGGTGGCGATGCACGTGACAATGTTCTTTTCGCGAATTCTCAGTTCATTGTGCAAGAAAATATTTCCACACGTACAGTAAACAAACAAACAAATTGAAAAAAGCTACACATTTGCGTTTCACAACTCTCTTTTTTTGTTTTTTTTTTCGCTACTTGCGCTACCTGACGGTCACTTATTACAGCTTGCGTTCTTCGGGATCACGGTCCCTATGATTTGACGCGAAAATTTCGAAGGCTGTTTGGGCGAGGAGGTGGCGGGGAGAGCTCGATCCTCTTATCGCTGAGTGTCCGCTCTTGGTCATTTTCCCTTTCTCTATGGCCGTGTTTCTTTTTGCGGCCCCTTTGCTGTCGCGGCGTCGGCTTGTGCTGGCGTCTTTGCGGGGGTGGCGTTCTGTTCCAGGTTATCCGTAGCGTCGCTCGGCTTCGGCCGCTTCGCAGGACGTAAAGTAGTCAGTCTCCGTGTCTCGTCTGTGGAAGCCGCCCGCCTGAGTGCTGGGAATTCGTCTACATCCATGGCCGCCGCCATACTATACGACTTTCTTGCGGTGCAATCGACGCTGGCGTGGGCTCCGCCGCAACGTCGGCACGGTTCGGTACAGGTGTTCGTTCTGGGGCCAAAAACTCCGCACCTGGCACAGTGCGGGGTATCGCACTGTGCCTTGAGGTGGCCCTCGAGGTTGCAACGCCTGCAGAGGCGGCGTACGCCGCGGTACTCGAAAGTCGCTCTGTGGCCGCCCACACGTGCGAAGTTCGGAAGTGGATTTTCAGGCCGCATATCCATTTTGATGTAGCGGGTCCCGGTGCGAATGCTGGGATGATCTTTGTATCGAGCTTCTTCAATCTTCAACGTGGTTCCGAAAGACTTGAGACTGGTTGCGACTTCATTGTCGGACACGTAGGATGGCAAGTACAAGCACGTGACGCTTGCGACTTGCCTGGCCACTGGTACGAGGGGAACTACACGGGTGCCGAGACGTAGACCGCTGGTTGCCAAAAGGACTTGAACTGCTCGTGACGAATTGACTCCGACTTGAAAGTCGTACCCTCCGTGGTGCTCGACACTGTATATCTCCTGAAGCCCCACCAACGTTTCCGTGGCGTCGATGACTTCGTCCACGGACGTCCCCGGCGGGTTGCGCACGTTGAAAAAATGTTCCTTTGGGGGGTGGCATGGTGACGGCCCGCGTGCCGCCCTCGCGCGGGCACTTGCTTGATTGGACTTAGGTTCTGGCGGCAACACACGGTCCTGCGGAAAAAAGAAAGACTGATACAGTGCGCGAAGCTCCTTATGGCATTACCTCGGCGGTCCTCGGTTGTCCATGCACTCTGAGTAGCCAGTAGGTACTGGATTTCGACCTCCAAGGTAGTGCCGGTGTGAGATGTTTCCTGTGCGTGATTAAACAATAAAAATATTCACAACGTACATGTAAAATTAAAATGAGCTGCGAGTCGCCATGACTCTCATCGACCCTTTAGTATAAATGCGCCCGATCTCACGTCGTTGATGTACTGCGCAGAATTCGCGGAAGATTACGGGTTTACCGCATTCACTCCGTGGATATGGTGTCGTCATCTCCAGTTCTCGTCTCGTTTCCGAGAGGGCGCTGTCCTATAGACATGCGTACAATATGGCGGTTGGGTGAAGGTACGCTAGGTGGCGTTGGCGGTGCAGCTGCTCTTCGATTGCGCGGACCGCCGTACGAGTGCGCTTGCCGGATCGTGCTGCTTGGCGGACTATGGACGACGACCGGTCGTTGAAGTTTGAATAAAATTTCACACACACTATCGCTTTGATTACTGCTGGGCGAAACCACTGAAGATTTCACGGTGTAACCATGACTGCTTCAGTCACCATAACTCTCATCGACCCTTTAGTATAAACGCGCCCGATATCACGTCGGCGATGATGTACCGGGCAGAATTCACGGAAGATTCACGGTTTCCCGATGAACCTCCGCAGCTTCGCCCACTCATCATCATTCACTCCGTGGATATGCTGTGTTTTTTTTTTGTTAGTTCTTGAACCTTGGACCAAAATAAATCCCAGTTGGATTGTACGGTCCGATCTTCAAAACCATCCAGATAGCCATCAAGAAAAAGACAAAGTTCCTCATTGAAGACTTCAAAATTCGCGTTTTTATAATCATGAATCACTTTCCTTGCGTTTTTGCGTTTAGGGCGTGAAATGTTAATGCGAAATGACAGAATGCAGTGGTCGCTCATACCTGGTATGTGTGGAACATCAGAAACGTATTCAGGGTGTGTGGCTAGTAGAAGATCTAAAGTGTTAGCTGCTGATTCGACTATTCTAGTTGGTTGTTTGACCAACTGTGTTAGAGAAAATAAAGTGCACAAATCCAGAGATTCTCTTGCAAGTGAAGAGGGAGGATTCAGCACAGGTGGCTCAGAAACCCACGAAATATTGGGGATGTTGAAATCACCCATTAGGAAAAGCAGTAACCTCGGGAACTGTGACACCACGGAGTTGATCACATCGTGCAAGTCATTAACAAAAGTATGATTGTAAGAAGGTGGACGATATAGCAGACACCAATAATTACTTTATGTTTAGGAAACTCAACAACAGTCAACAGCCCAAACGGCTTCCAACTCGCTTGCAATGTTTATGCGGCTAGACGGAGGTTGTTTGGAAATGGCAAGCAATACACCACCGCCTATCCACGAACCTCGATCACGACGATACACGGAAAAATTATTAGCTGAAGAAAAAAGCTCGTCATCCGTCACATCCGGTCTAAGCCAGGTTTCTGTTAGTCGAGCACCTGTGTGCTGCAAGTATCTAGAGCAGAGCTTAAAAGATCGCGTTTATTAGTAAGACTTCGGACATTAGTGAAAAGTGCAGATACGTGCGAATTGCACTGCCCACAAGCCCTGGCGCACATCTAACTTGACGTACCTCTAGCTACCTTAAGATTTACACGGCGCTCATCAGATGACACAAAAGGCTTACGCTGAGTGACGCTGTCTGTTTCTGGGGTATACTCGTAATGCTTTTTGTTCATGACAAGGGTTCTATATCGAAGCTGATATAGCTGCGATTCCGATTGACTTTTGGCAAAATCAGTAGGTTTACTGCGTATGCGACGCGTTTCAGGTGAAAAATCCTCACTCAGAGTGATGTTATTTTCTTTCAACTTTTTGCGCACGCTCAGGATTTTTTAGAAGAGTGCAGGTTTGGGCCAGTTGGTGATGCATACTTGGTAAAAAATTAAGCGCATTATACGTGACAACAAAAGGAGAGACACACAGGACGAAGCGCTACTAACAACTGTGAACATTTATTGAAAAACATCGCCGCAGCTAGACAATGTGCGCATGTGCAGAAGGCTTCCGATGGCCAGCAACAAAACAACCAACAGAGCCAGGTGCGAGATACACCCCCGTGACAACACCAACACGTGGAAAAAGAATTCACCAGAATGACCAAATGAGAAGTGACACAGATACACAGTTGAATACCTGAAATCGGGAAAGAAAACAAAATAAAAAAGACTACAAGGTAAAACGCTGACATAACTAAAAAAACTGCGAAAGGAAACGCGCTTAAAAGTGGCCATTAATGTAACGCACTTCTTTATTTAATAGAGCTACTGAAGCGACACTCACGCACTTGTCGGGTCCACGATCTTCAATCAAAGCGGCCTCTAAGATTTCTCGTTCCAGTTTTGTGTCTCCGCGACCTACTACTACCGCATTGTTCAACCGTGGGAAACAACCGCAAACTTTAGTGTGTAAAGCGAGGTTCGACCCCTCTCCTGACTTCAGGCACCTATAGTGCTGTCGTAGCCGCTGATTAAGGCACTGACCGGTCTGCCCCAAGTAAACACGACCGCAACTTAATGGAATTTCGTACACAACCGAATCTGTACACTTGACGTACTGAAATTCGTGTTTTGTAGTGCAGCGTTTACCTGTTCGGGTGTTTGTCACTCGTCTGCATAGTTTTCCTAATTTGCATGGTGCGGAGAAAACAAGATCCACCCCATGCCTAGCCGCGACCTTCTTCAAGTTATGTGACAATTTGTGCACATTTGGGACCACCTCGTAAGCACCCCTCTTCGATGGAACGCCTACATCTACCGCATGCTCCTTGCGGAGCTGGTTTAGAAGCGTTTCTGCGACCGCTAGGAGTGGATGTGGGTACCCTGCCTGTTGCAATCGTGCAGTTTGGAGGCTGAAGCTTTCCGCTAGCTTGTGGCAAGACTTTAGAAGGGCTGATCTGAGACATGATTTTGCGATTCCCCTTTTAATGACCTTAGAATGTGAGGAATCAAAGGGTAGTACGGCATTTTTCGTTCTTGGCATGTAAGCCCAGCAGATGTGGTCATGGTGATTAAAAAAAAGTCGAAGATCTAAAAATCGAATGGAGTGGGCCTGTTGTAGCTCGAACGTGAACTTCAGCGAGGAAAAATTTCAGACACTTCCACGATCGACGTAGCCAGCAGCGGTAATCGAGTCAGTGCATCTGCATCTAAAATGACTAAAAAATCGTCCACGTATCTGAAGACCTTTACTACGTCTAGATCGGCTTCGTCCAGTAAGCGCTTAAGCTGACGGTCAAACTTGGCAAAAAAAATTTCGCAAAGGACTGGTGCTACGCAGGAACCAATACAGATGCCATGCTTTTGTATGTATAGGTCGTTGTTAAAAGAAATAAAGATAACGCTGAGGTAAAACCTCAGTAGCTTAAGGAACTGCTCTTTAGGCACGCCACAATCATTTTGAAAGGCCACCGCGCCGGAATAGTCAATGAGTTCGCTCACCGCCGGAAACAACAGGTCGTGTGGGACAGAGTAAAAAAGTTCCTCGATGTCTATCGACATACCACATTTGGGTCCTTTGAAGCCTTACTGTAGCACTTCTGCCACACAATCCGAACTCTTGACCTTGAAAGGATCAACCGGCGATAGCTTCTTGAGATGCTTGAGCAGGTAGCCGCTGAGGACACCCTGCCAACTCCCCTTCTCAGACACAATGGTTCTCAAAGGGCACTGATCCTTGTGTGTTTTTGCCGCGAAAAATACTTCTAGAGCACTGGATTTAAGGGCCTTGACTTGCTTATGCAATCCACACAGACTCATTTGTTCAAGAAGAAAGAGCGCTGCAGTTTTTGCTTTTGTCGACTTCAGCTTCGCCGGAACGAAGTTCTTGTTAATGGCCTCTACAGCTTTCATGCGAAAGAGTTGATTGGGCATGGCTGTAATCTACCCTCTTTGTCTGAGAGCACCAGCGCCAGGTCGCAGAAACGCGGTCGCAGCTAGCGGTCGCAGAAACGCTTCTAAACCAGCTCCGCAAGGAGCATGCGGTAGATGTAGGCGTTCCATCGAAGAGGGGTGCTTACGAGGTGGTCCCAAATGTGCACAAATTGTCAGATAACTTGAAGAAGGTCGCGGCTAGGCATGGGGTGGATCTTGTTTTCTCCGCACCATGCAAATTAGGAAAACTATGCAGACGAGTGACAAGCACCCGAACAGGTAAACGCTGCACTACAAAACACGAATTTCAGTACGTCGAGTGTACAGATTCGGTTGTGTACGAAATTCCATTAAGTTGCGGTCGTGTTTACTTGGGGCAGACCGGTCAGTGCCTTAATCAGCGGCTACGACAGCACTATAGGTGCCTGAAGTCAGGAGAGGGGTCGAACCTCGCTTTACACACTAAAGTTTGCGGTTGTTTCCCACGGTTGAACAATGCAGTAGTAGTAGGTCGCGGAGACACAAAACTGGAACGAGAAATCTTAGAGGCCGCTTTGATTGAAGGTCGTGGACCCGACAAGTGCGTGAGTGTCGCTTCAGTAGCTCTATTAAATAAAGAAGTGCGTTTCATTAATGGCCACCTTTAAGCGCGTTTCCTTTCGCAAATTTTTTTTAGTTATGTGAGCGTTTTACCTTGTAGTCTTTTTATCTTGTTTTCTTCCCGATTTCAGGTATTCAACTGTGTATCTGTGTCACTTCTCATTCGGTCATTCTGGCGAATTCTTTTTCCACGTGTTGGTGTTGTCACGGGGGTGTATCTCGCACCTGGCTCTGTTGGTTGTTTTGTTGCTGGCCATCGGAAGCCTTCTGCACATGCGCACATGTTTTTCAATAAATGTTCACAGTTGTTAGTAGCGCTTCGTCCTGTGTGTCTCTCCTTTTGTTGTCCCGTTTTTTGCGCTTAATTTTTTATCAGGATTTTTTGTTTTACCTTGTAGCTCGAAAATTTCACAACAATCGGGTGACATCTGTTCGGGACGAAAGGTCCGATACGATGCGCACGATCGATAGCATTATCGGGCAAGTTGTCTACCACACCGCCAAGGGCAGATTTCACACGCGTTTCGGACTGATCCCATGATAAAAACATCAAAGAAAAATAATTCAGAAAAATGGTTCCGACTTGCGGCATCGAACCAGGGACCTCTCGCTCTGCAGCGCGCGGCGCTGCCCGCTGAGCCACGAAGGCCAACGTCCTTCAACGCTCAAATGGCGAGCTATTTATATACAGCGAGTTTTCAGCGTGTTTTCAGCATTACCAGCGAGATGGCGCAAAGGCCGCGCTCGGCGGGGCTTAGCTGGGCGCCCCGATCGTCGCGACGCGCGCTCTCAGGGGCTCCTAGCTCTCCGGCGCGCACTTTGCCTGAAGGGGGTCAGGGAGGGTAGGTGCCCGTGCGCGCGCGCGCTTATCTCGCGGTGGCGGAGAATGGGGCTTTCGCCGGAACGATAGCGTTGTAGTTACCGGGCGCGCGAAGGTCACATCGCTCGCTGCAGTCCCCCCCGTTTGCGAAAAGAGCACGCTTTTCAAACACAGCGAAGTAACAACTGTGACACTTGTTAGTTCGCGCTCGTCTGTACCTGTGAATACGTTTCGTGCGTCGTTTTTGTTTGAGCAGCGCGTTAAGTGTCGAGCTGTGAATGTTTTTAGTTCGCTTTCGTCTTCTGCGTGTTGTTTTCGTAAGTCATGTGTGCGTGAGCAGCGCGCTGCACGTTTCGACCTGCTTGCCATTCGTCGCTTGACATTCCAGTTTGTTGCTATCGCATTCATTGCTTCGCCTTGTGGTGAAACTGTGACTTTTTTTTTTGATTACCACAGCAAATGGTCAGAAGTAATGCAAGTGTTAGGCTAGTTGGCTAATCGCTTTTGAAGACATCTCTAAACTGCGCGAACAAGACAACACGTTAGACACAGAACACGCACACGCAAAGCGCCGGCCAGAATTTTTTTTTTTTTTTTGCAAGACAAGTTTCAACGATGACGGTCAAGAACTTGCTTTGCAAGTGTTAGCTCGTGAAGGCTACCCGAGTGAAATAGTTTCCGACCACGGACCACTGTTAAGCTCGGCTGAATTTGAAGAGCTCCTTCAGGAACGTGGCATGCGCCGTTGCTCTTCTGCTTACCTCCCGCAAGCGAGCGGGCTTATAGAAACGTTCAAGAGAGTCCTCAAATCTGTTGTGCAGATGGCAGTATACGAGCGGCGTGATATCCGTGTCATCGTGACCGACTGTTTGGGTGTCTACCGCTGCACCCCTCATACCACAACGGGAGTTGCACCCGCCCTTCTGCTGCACGGATGACTGCCACGAACTCTTTTAAGCATTGTTGGATTTCCAAATTTTTCATTTCACGAAAATACAACACAGGCGATGAAACAGCTGCATCAGTGCGTCAGACAAAAAACAAGCTTCTGCCAAGCTTTACACCGACTGGCGTCGCGGAGACCGGACAAGAGACTTTGCCGTCGCCGACTACGTTCGCGTCGTCAGTTAACGGGGAAACATGTTCGCACTTATCGGAACCGAAGACGATTATTGAGCAACGAGGGCCCGCCTCGTCTATTTTCGAAGACGGTCGAGTGTGGTACGCTTCGAAATTTCAAGCGGCACACACAGAAGCTGCGGAGCAATTGATAGGCGATTGGCCTGGTATTCTGGATTGGACTCTACTCTTATCTGGCAAGCCTCTTCGAGGTAGTACATTTCTTGCGAACGAACAGCATGCCAGAAGCTGAGGGACTATGCTCAACGAAAGCGATACCTTTTTGTAGCGAGATCTACATTGGCCGTATTCTCGCCGTTTCGCTGTCGTCGGTGGCCACACCGCGAGCTCAAACGTTGCATAGCAACCGCCGCAGCTGGCAGCACTACTCGGCGTGCCATCTGGCATAACGTCCGAGGAGGAGCCGGTGAAACCGCGTTGCAACAGAGGAGGAGGAGCGGGCGTTGCATCGTATATACAGAAGGGCGGCTCGGTGGGATTCGTCGGCAGACACGGAGAGACTGAAAGAATCCACGCTTCGTCGTCGGAACGAAACCAAGAGGAGGCAGCGAGCCGAGGAGACGGAGGAAGAACGAGCCGCACGCCTCGAGAAGCGGAACCGTACACAGAACCAAGCTAAACAACAGGATTAACCGTACCTCTCGCTACGTACACCCAGGCATAAGCGAGTTAAGCCACAGCCATTTTTTTAACCAACCGGGGAAGTGTTCTATATGAAAGAAGATGAGGATGGATAAGCGCGTGAAGACATTAAATAAAGAAGGTGATGTTCATGCATTGCATGCATCGCTTTTCTGGGTTCTCTGTGTGTTCTGGTTACAACAACACTACGCCACAATTCTTTTTTTTTCTAATTGGGATACTCATAAATAAGTTATTAAATAAATAACTGGCGCAGTACCCACTAGGCCTCTGTAAGGTGCCACGCGCACCAGTGCGGCTGCGCACTTTGTAATGGCTGGGCAGCTTTAAACCAGAGCCGACCAGTATCGCGCTACTCTTGTATCGCGATAGTGTCTTAGAGATACTTTTGAGCGTCTGTACTTCTGTACAGTGGCGTAGCCAGGGGGTGGCACACCGGGCACGTGCCCCCCCCCCCTCCCCCCCGAAATTTTTTTTAAATGCGAAGCATTTCTTAGCGAACTTCGGCGAGTTTGAGCGTATCTATCTGACTATCTATCTAGCCGCCTACGATTTTGAGCTCTCCTGGCCGTATCGTTAATGGGATTTATACCAAAATTGGTATGGCGTAACATGACTGTATGACGAACATGAATGACTGGTCATATCATGAAAATCATGACTAACTAGTCATGAAAAGTATGATTTACACGCCATGGCCGTAGTGCTCCTAAGGCCGTTTTCTTAATTTGATATGCCCAAAAATTGGTACGATGAGACATTCGTGCATGAAGAACATAAATGGCAGGTGGTAATATGAAAATCATGACATGCATGTCATGTACATGATTTACATGCCACGCTCATGGTGCGCTGACGGCTGTTTCGCTTGCTTGATATACACCAAATTTGGTATTGCGTGACGTGACTGTATGACGAACATAAATGCCAAGTGGTCATACAGAAATCATGACTTCTCATGTGCGACATGACGTGCATGCCACGCTCATGGCGCGCTCGCGGCCGTTTCGTTAGCTTGATATACACCAAATTTGGGATTGAGTGACGTGACTGTATGACGAACATAAATGACAACTGGTAATATGGAAATCATGACATGTCATGTGCAACATGACTTGCATGCCACGCTCATGACACGTTCGCGGCCGTTTCGCTAGCTTGATATATACCAAATTTGGTATTGCGTGACGTGATTGTATGACGAACATAAATGCCATGTGGTCATACGGAAATCATGACATGTCATGACTTGCATGCCACGCTAATGACCCGCTCGCGGCTGTTTCGCTAGCGTGATATACACCAAATTTTGTATTGCATGACGTGACTGTATAAGGAGCATAAATGAGAAGTGGTAATATGGAAATCATGACATGTCATGTGCAACATGACTTGCATCCCACGCTCATGGCACGCTCGCGCCCGTTTCGCTAGCTTGATATACACCAAAATTGGTATTGCGGGACGTTACTGTATAACGAACATAAGTGGCAGGTGATAACATAAAAATCTTGGCATGCATGTCATCTACATTGCCCTTTACAGGCCACGTTCATGGTGCGCTTGCGTCCAGTTCGCTAGCTTGATATAGACCAAAATTAGTATTGCGCTACGTGACTGCATGACGAACATAAATGAGAGGTCCTAACATGTAAATCATGGCATGCATATTATGTCCAGCACGATTTGCCCCTTGCTGGCTGCTTCGCATTACATCGATTCCCACAGTGCGTGGGATCTGCCGGCTTTTTCGCCATGGCATACATAGCGAAAAATGGCCATTTCAAGAGGTGCCCTTCCCGAAATCAAGGTGGTGCCCCCCCCCCCCCCGAAAAAAATTTCTGGCTACGCCCCTGCTTCTGCATCGCGATACATTCACAAAATTTATTTGTATCTCAGTAATGAAATACTTTTAAGATGTATGCATTACATCGCGATACTGTACAGGGTGTCTCGTCGTAAATTAGCTGACCTGTTTCTAAGGGGATACTTTTGTGCTAGGCCAAGCAAGGGTACGCCGCTAGTCGCCGGCACAGTCGGAGGCGGCGAAGAGTGTCCCACATGTCGTAAAGTGCCCGCCGCTGTGAAGGCAGAATCATGGAGGCCGTTTTGTCATGCTCTACCTGCGATGTAGGTGGACGTTAAAGAACACCAGGTGGTCGAAATTTCCGGAGCCCTCCACTACGGCGTCTCTCATATCGTGGTTTTCCGACGTAAAACCCCGGATATTATTATTATTCTCATGCTCTGCCAACGAAAGTCGCAGTCTCTCAAGGCAGGTGCCGCACCCCTATCTTCTTCAGGTGGCAAGTCATATCGCGGGTCTTCTGTGGAGGCCGAACCGACGTCGTCTAAATGACATCCTATTCGAGAAGCTGCTGTAGCTTCAGTGCAGTTAGCGCAACAACCATCTCAGCAATACAGATCTTGTGTCCATAATAAATGTAAACTTTTAGGGGCGAAGCTCCTCTTAGTCTAACCTTGTCCCGCGTCAGGCGTAACCGGCAGTATCTCCCGAACAGTATAATAGATGGCGCTGTCTCATAGAAGTACATACAAACTGCAGTTGAGTGATGATATTGCCACGCGCGTTTCTTATTTTCATTCTTGTTGTACTCCGTTTTCGCCCACAAAGACTGTCCGCATGCCCAGCGCAAACCGCGGCTGATTGTTCTAGAAGCTTCACGATTATTGTAGATCGTTGTGTTAAGATTGCGCGCAAGACGCGAGCACTCTAGCTTATTCCAGAGTTTGCACGACGACCAGTGATAAGGCTAGAATGTTCGACGCGTGATGTATAAAAGCCGGCGCGTTCCAGTGATGATCAGATTATCGACGGCCGACGCTCTGTTCGCCGCTCTCAGTGCGGCGTGTATTGCTGTAGTCTGACCTTCAGTTTCCCGGCCACAAGTTCGGCCAAAATAAAGAGTTTCTTCTTTAACTCGCCGACTGTTGCCTTCGTCGACGTCACGACCACGTGACAATATTCTCGATGGCGCTGTACCGCTACTATCCGATTGGCTGCTGCGCGGGCTGTGCCTGGGTGCGCAGGGAACGAGTGCCTCTCTCAGTCTCCTGGATCGTCGCCGTACGTGTCGGATCGGTGGTGGGGCATGGACGAAGCGGAGCGGCGGGCGCGGAGGGCCGCGGCGGCTCGTGCTCGTCGCCAGGATCCCGCGGTGCGAGCCCGAGAAGCGGCGGCGAAGCGAGCGCGGCGCCTGGTGGATCCCGAGACGATGCGCGCTAATGACGCCGCGGCGCAACGTGCACTCCGAGCAGCGGACCCCGAAAGGCGAGCCCGAGAAGCGGCGGCGAAGCGAGCACGGCGCCTGGCGGATCCCGAGACGGTGCGCGCTAATGACGCCGCGGCGCAACGTGCACTCCGAGCAGCGGACCCCGAAAGGCGAGCCCGAGAAGCGGCGGCAGACCTTGATGGTGCTCGTGCGCGGGAAGCGGCGACCAAGCGGCGCCAGCGGTCTCACATTCAAGGAGCCGACGCGCGGTTCGAGCGGGAATTTCTCGCTCATTCGTTTGGCCACAGTCGCGGACCTTGGTTCGATAATAACCTCACCGCGGTTTCTGGCATCAGGAACGAGCAGAATCGGGCCGCCGCCATCACCGTGCTCCGCCGCGAGTTTCCCGGTGGCGAGCTTCGCCCACCTCACCATCATTCACCTCGTGGATATGCTGTGATTTTTTTTTCTTGGTTCACTGGTGCTAATGATTCGAGCGATATGCTTGACTTGCAAATCACAATATGTGTCATTGTTTTTTTTTCTTTTTTTCAAAAAGAGCCAAATGCAGAAACCGAAACTGAGCTAACTCTCACGGGAGGGAATCAAAATGTGGCAATTCCTGACTGTAACGTGAACTCAAAAAGACATGTCGCGTGCTGGCGTGCCGAGGCACCGACAACGACGACGAGGTCAGCGGAGGCGGGTGCAGGGCGAGCGCGTGAGCATCGAAATAAATCAGTTGGTTTTCGTGACTCAATGTAGCAGCATCGTTCGACCTCTCCGCTACAGTGGTGACTACGGACCATGGAAGACAACGTTCCTGAAGTTTCCACCGGGTTGCTACCGAACACCGACTCAACCGAGTCCACGCTACCGTCGATGGGCCACTACGCAGTGCGGCTGCCTCAGTTCTGGCCTGAGCATCCAGACATTTGGTTTATGCAAGTAGAGGCGCGATTTCAGGTATCTAATGTTACCTCACAGCAAGCAAAGTATGGCCACTTACTTGGTGCTTTGCCCCTGCGCTCGAGTTGTGCGGCATCCTATCGGCGCCACTAAGTCAGACGCCCTATGACACGTTGAAGACGGCAATCCATGAGCGCACGGCAATTTCAGAGCGATGGCGGTTGCTCCTCACCGAGCTCGGAGATCGCCGTCCATCACAGCTTCTCAGGCAGATGCAAGCCCTTCTCGGCGTTCGACTCTCATCTTTTGACGACGCGCTACTGTTCATTCTGTGGTGATAGCGCCTATGCGCGTCAAGTGTCCGCGATATCTGGCGCTGTCGCCCACAATTGTGAAGTGTTGCTTGTACGTGACGTCATTGGTCACATGAGTGTCTGCTATATATGTATGCTGGTTGCATGGAATAAAGGTTGATGTTATCTCGCCCGCATCGGAAGCGGCTCAGTCCCTTTCTCTGCTCCTGCGGCCGGCCCGGATGCGCATAGCCTTTCGCTAGGCCGCAACAAGACATGGTGTCAGAAGTGGCCGTCTTCTGATTTTCGAGGGGCGTTGCACCAGTCTTCGTCAAGCGGCGCCATGTCAGAAGACAAAGAAGTCAAGCCAGTTCACGGCATGTTCGCTGTTCCAGCTCCACCAACGTTTGACTTCGACCGGACGTCCGAATGGCCTTCCTGGAGCCAACTATTCGACGACTACCGCTTTGCCTCTGGCTTAAATGAGCGAAGTGAAGAAGCGCAAGTCCGGACTCTACTCTACACAATGGGCAGGCAAGCGAGAGAGATCTTTTCGACCTTCGCACTATCTGAAGAACAGCAGAAGCAGTATGAAGTCGTCAGAAAAAAGTTCGACGATCACTTCGTGGCCGCACGGAACCTCGTTTACGAGAGCGCATGTTTTCACCGACGCATACAACAACCTGGAGAGTCAGTCGACCAATTCATCACCGCGTTGCACACACTGGCGGACCGGTGCGACTACAAGGAAAAGGAACGCATGATCCGCGACCGGTTTGTGGTCGGCCTCAGTGATGCCAAGCTCTCGGAGTCTCTGCAAATGGATGCAAATTTGACACTCGCCAGCGCTTTGGCAAAAGCTCGCCTGAAGGAGACCGTCCAGCGACAGCAGCAACAGCTGCGAGAAACCAGCGACGAACCTTCGGCAGCGCCAGCCAGCAACCTGGACGCGGTCAACAAACAACGGCAGTCCCGGAAGAATTCTTCAGGACAGCGTTCCGGCACCTCGTCAAGGACCAGTGCACCTGTCACACAAGGTCAACGCACCAGACCACAGTCCTACCGACCTCTCACCCCCAGTTCATGCCCCAACTGCGGTCAAGGAGAGCACCCGAGGACCTCCTGCCCGGCACGAGCTGCGAAATGCAACTACTGCGCTTGTTCCGGACATTTCGCAGTGGTGTGTCGGAAAAAGGCTGCAGGCGAGCGAAAGAAGGTACAGCTTTCTTCTCTCCATATGGACAAGGGGGGCGTATTTCGTAGGCGCGGTAAATGGGGAGTACTCTAATTCTCGGTATGCTCAAGTTGTCATTAACGGCACTCCGGTGTTCGCTAAACTTGATTCGGGTGCAGAAGTGTCCGTTGTACCCTCAACGTTTCCGGGATTGCCTACCAAATTAGAGAAGTGCGACATAACCTTAACAGGCCCCGCGAATGAGCCACTTCATGTTCTCGGAAAGTTTCTTGCCACTATCCAGTGGAAACAACGCATTGTCCGACAAACGGTGTACGTGGTCTCGCCTTTGCGCTCGATACTTTTGGGTCTCCCAGCGCTCGAAGCCCTTGAGCTGATCAAGTTCGCTGACTCTGTCAGTAGCGCGACAGCCATCGAAGCTTCCTACCCTCAGCTTTTCGGTAGTCTGGGAACTATGAAAGGGGAATACAATATCAGACTGAAGCCGAACTCTGTACCCTTTGCTATTCAGGTTGCTCGTCGCATTGCCTTACCCCTGCGGGACCGAGTTAAGCAGGAACTCGAGCGTATGGAGCGAGGCGACGTAATCCGCAAAGTAGACGATCCAACAGAATGGTGCGCGGGTATTGTACCAGTGCTCAAACCTTCTCGAGACGTTCGTATTTGCGTTGACTTGACGCAACTAAATAAAAGTGTACTTCGCGAGCGCTACGTTATGCCAACTGTTGAAGATAGCCTTGGTCTGTTAAGTGGGGCATCGGTTTTCTCGAAGCTGGACGCTAATTCTGGATTTTATCAGATCAAGTTGTCGCCGGAAAGCCAATTGTTAACTACCTTCATTACGCCATTTGGGCGATACTGTTTTCAGAGGCTACCGTTTGGAATAACGTCAGCACCTGAGTTTTTTCAAAAGAAAATGTCGCAGATTCTGGAAGGAATCCCAGGCGTGGTAAACATGATGGATGATGTGCTCATTTATGGCTGCGACCAAGCTCAACATGATGAGCGTCTGCGTCTTACTTTAGACCGTCTCATGGGTGCTGGCGTTACTCTAAACAAAGAAAAGTGTTGTTTTGGAGTAACCGAGATCAAATTTCTTGGTTGTGTTCTAAGTCGAGACGGAATCAGGCCGGACCCTGAAAAGGTCCGGGCCATCAAAGAACTGCCGACGCCAAATAACGTGTCTGACGTTCGACGGCTGCTCGGTATGACTAATCATCTGGCAAGATTCATACCAGATTTGGCTTCAAAAACGGCGCCGTTACGTCACTTGCTTTTGAAGAGTTCTGAATGGACGTGGGGACCAGCCCAAGAGCAAGCGCTGTCGTACGTTAAAGACGTTATCGGTTCGGCGCGCGTCATGGCTAACTATGATGCAAAGTACCCTACGATTCTTTCCGCCGATGCGTCATCATTCGGTTTGGGGGGCGGTACTGATGCAAGTTCAACCAAACAATGAAAAACGACCCGTTGCCTTTGCATCGCGCTCGTTGACGCCTGCCGAAACCAGATATTCTCAGATCGAAAAAGAAGCACTAGCAATGACGTGGGCGGCAGAACGATTCGAAGGGTACATCAAAGGTCTTGAAATTATGTGTGAAACAGACCACAAACCTCTTGTAACCTTGCTGGGAAAATCTCCTTTAGATGTTTTACCACCTCGCATTCAGCGTTTTCGCATGAGGCTCATGCGGTTCAGCTATGAAGTTGTGCATGTCCCGGGCAAGAGCCTAGTTACTGCAGATGTATTGTCGAGGGCCCCGATTCGGGGAAAAGAAAGTGATAATGCACTGTCTGTTAGTGACGTCAGCAAGCACGTTTCAGGATGCTTGTCAAACGCGGTCGAGGCCAGCCTCTTCGAGAGAGTGAAAGCAGAACAAGCCGATGACGAAGTTTGTCAAGCACTCGTAAAATTCAGTCTGACAGGGTGGCCAAAATTCTCATCTCTTCCGATGGTCTTGCGTCCATATTGGCAGGAAAGAGCCACGCTTACAGTCGCCGAAGGCGTGCTACTTAAAGGTGTGAGGTTGGTCATTCCTCGAAAATTGCGCTCAGAGGTCTTGATACGCTTGCACGAGAGTCACCTGGGAATCGAAAATGCAGAGCTCGAGCAAAAGAATCGGTATGGTGGCCAGGGTTGAGTTGTCAGCTGAAAGCTTTGGTTACCGATTGCCGCGTATGCGCCGAGCACAGACACCAAAAGTCAGAACCAATGATCCCGACAACCACTCCACAGCGTCCTTGGCAAAAACTAGGCGCTGATCTCTGCCATATTCAAGGAAAATGGTATTTGGTAGTCGTGGATTATTTTTCTAGGTACCCAGAGATTGCTTTGTTATCATCTACAACGTGTGCCACTGTCATTACGCACCTTAAAAGTTTCTTTGCAAGACATGGCATACCAGAAGTTGTAATGTCTGATAACGGAGCGCAATTTGTGTCGCAGGAATACAAGTTGTTTGCTCGCAACTACGGTTTTCGCGCTGTGACGTCTAGCCCCAGGTACCCCCAGGCAAATGGTGAAGTAGAGAGGATGGTCCAGACAATTAAATGTCTCATTACGAAAGCGAACGACCCATATCTTTCTCTCCTAGCGTACAGGGACACTCCGGGGCTACTTGGGAAAAGCCCTGCAGAACTTCTAATGGGCAGGCGGCTACGCACAACGGTGCCTGTCCGTCCCACCAGCCTTCTGCCTCAGACGGTGAACCTGAGGAAGTTCAGAAGCCATGATACGACCGCCCGACAGCGGCAGCGTAGGAACTTCAACCGTCGTCATAGGGCTACTTCGTTGCGAGCACTCGAACCGGGCGCGGAAGTCTGGGTGACGGACTGCAAAGCAAAAGCGCGAGTCTTGCGACTTGCTGAGCGGCCGAGGTCGTATGTGGTTAGAACTTCCACTGGTGTAGTTCTAGAAAGAAACAGGAAATTCTTGGTTCGCTTTGTTTCACAGCCAAAAGAAGGTGAGGATGACGGAGGTAGCTATGATTTTCCTCAGGCAAATGATAGTCGGGTAGAAACGGAACAGAAATCGAATCGCGTTACAGACAGCATGGTACCTGACGATCCTTCTAGCCCTTCCTTGCCGGGAACTGACCTTCCTGAATACCGAACGCGATCTGGTCGTCTTGTTCGACAGCCGGACCGCTACGGGTTCAGCAATTGACTGTATTGTTTCTTGCGCATTGTTTGTTTCTGCAAAGTGTTCTTTCGCTGGCAGTGCTGCTAAGTTGGTTGCAACTGTCAGCGTATTATTAAAGAAGGGGAGATGTGGTGATAGCGCCTATGCGCGTCAAGTGTCCGCGATATCTGGCGCTGTCGCCCACAATTGTGAAGTGTTGCTTGTACGTGACGTCATTGGTCACATGAGTGTCTGCTATATATGTATGCTGGTTGCATGGAATAAAGGTTGATGTTATCTCGCCCGCATCGGAAGCGGCTCAGTCCCTTTCTCTGCTCCTGCGGCCGGCCCGGATGCGCATGGCCTTTCGCTAGGCCGCAACAAGACACATTCAGCGTTTGCCACCCTTGGTTCAGATGGTTCTGACAACAGCGTCGGAGCTGAATGAGTCCTCTTTGGCCGCCCTCGCCAACAAGGTATACGAAATAGAGCCTTCTCAGCTACCCGTACCTGATACAAGTTCCGAGAGTCGCACATCTGCCACGCTTGCAGCGACGTTGCCTGCCAGTCGGTCGTCAAACCCGAATACTTCCTCGTCAAGGCAAGATGACATTAGTGACCTTCGCGCCGACATTCAGCGGCTCACAGATCTCATAGCGAGCAACCTCACCACAACGGCTAACGACGCTTCAGTGAGACACTTTAGACATGAACAACGCTTCAGCCGATCTCGACCTAATTCGCCAGCGCGTTTCCGCCGTCCGTCTCCACCGAGACATTCCTCGGAGTCCCCGCCGCCCTGCTGGCACCACCGACGTTTTCGAGAATCTGCGCATCGTTGCACACGACCATGTGGCTGGACGGGAATCGGCATCGGGAACCACTAACGGCGACGAGTGACTCCCGCTTGTCTCCCAGTCGCCTGTTTTTTTGTTCAAGACTCCATCTGCGGACTTCGGTTTCTGGTAGACGCAGGAGCAGAGGTGAGCGTACTACCCGCTCGTAGCATAGACAAAAACTGTGGGCCAATCATGCAATTACAAGCTGTGAACGGCAGCGAAATAGACGTATACTTCCGCAGGTCCGTCACGCTTAATATTGGACTTAGAAGAACATTCAGGTGGATTTTTGTAGTCTCTTCTGTCAGTCATGCAATACTCGGTGCCGATTTTCTTGCGCACTACGGCCTCCTAGTCGACATTGCAAAGAAACAGATACTAGATTCCGCTACTGGATCAAAAAGTTTCTGGCGTGGTTTCCTCCATCGAGTCATTCGCTTTCACGATACTGCACGTTGTTCCAGAGCCCTACGCCGCATTACTTGACGAGTTTCCATCCCTTACCGTTGCATCTGACTAGACTAAGCCTGTATGCCATAACGTCGAACATCACATCATCACTCGAGGCCCACCATGTCGCCTGGAACCAGAGAAATTAACCATAGCAAAAAAACGAATTCGAACATATGCTGGAGATTGTATTTGCTCGTCCTTCATGCAGTGTATGGTCGTCACCTCTACATATGGTACCCAAGAAAAGCGGTGATTGGCGTCCATCTAGAGACTATCGTGCTCTGAACGCAGCCACAATTCCTGATAGATACCCCCTGCCGAACATTCAGGATTTTACGGCCAGTCTTCACGGAGCGAAAATATTTTCCAAGATTGATCTAGCAAAGGTATATCATCAGATTCCCATGGCTGCGGAAGATATTCCCAAAACCACCATCACAACTCCCTGCGAATGCCATTTGGCCTCAAGAATGCTGCGCAGACATTCCAACGATTTATTGACGTAGTCGTCCGTGGGTTACCGTTTGTGTTCGCTTACATTGATGACATCCTGGTAGCTAGCTCGTCAAAACAAATTCATCACGAACACCTCCGTTTGCTTTTAACACGAAAGTGTTTTATGCCGGGGTCCACCAAGATTTGAGTGACGTATTTCCGTCACGGAAATGACGTCGAAAAAATACACATGATCATAAGACAAAAAGTTCCGTCAACGGGGAGTCGAACCTACGACCTCTAGGTCCGCGACGAGAGATGCCGGGCACGCTATCCACTGCGCCACGGTCACATACTTTGCAAGCTTTAAAAACAAGCCTTTTATATCTACCAATGTCCTCGCACAATGCTCTTGCTTAGAGAAGTAATGCATTATCACCGTGAAATGCACGATTAGTTTCTTCAAAGCGTTGTTTCTCCGCGTCCGTCCCATTCGGCGTGTTTCGAATAGTAAACGTGCAATTTTGTCGACTCATTAACACACTGCCAGGTGGCGACCTTACCCCTAGCATCCACACTCGTAGCGTCCGTCCATACCAAAAATAGCTGTGCGAAGCGCGAGTGCGTCGCGTGGCTGTAACTCCGCGTCTCTAGCCATGTTCCTAGCTCGCCCTGCGAAAACTCGCAGCCGGCCAACGGGGAAGAGACGACGCGCGTTGCGTTTCCCTCTGGTTGGGCAGCGTTGTTCAATAACTCTAACATACCGCGAGTAGGAGACTTTAGCCCAAGTTCGGCGCCCAACCATTGACGCTCTTCTGGCTGTCACACCGCTTTCAATGACTCCGCTCTCACCGTACAGCTAGCACAAGCATATATGACCACAATGGGTTTCTTTAATCATTCATCATAGACGTTAGTCGTCGGGATACAGATGTACCATCAAGCGTCAACGTGGATGCATCCAGGTTAAAGGGTGCCTTAACTGTCAACACACTAGTAGACATTGTGCAAGCTCTCTTATATCAATGCGCAGTAAACATTCGGCTACTTCTGTAAAAACACGCTTCACTTTCGTGTTATACCGATTCCTATGACAGGGGGGATCAACCATGTTTTTTTAATCGATTTCAGGAGCATGGTCTTGTGATTAATTCGGAGAAGTGTCAATTCGGTGTGACATCACTGGAGTTTCTTGGACATATTGTGAACAGCGATGGCATCGAGCCCCTTCCGGCCAAGGTTCAAGCTATTGTAAATTACCCTCGTCCAAACTCAATCCGACAGTTCCGACATTTTCTCGGTATGGTAAATTTCTACAGGCGTTTCCTCCTTCTTGTGCCACAACGCTTAAACCACTCGAAGACCTGCTGGTTCACGCGAAATCAGCCGCTTCAGCACCAGCCTGGACAGACGCCATGAGAACAAGCTTTTAGATGTGAAGCATCTTATGGCGAAGCTTAATCCGGTGGTGGTGGTGGTGGTGGTGGCGGTGGTGGTGGTGTGCCGCGTGCCCACCCTTACTGCGCATGCGCAAACAGTTAAAGAAAAAAATAAAAATAAAAAACCTCCTCTCCCCCTCTCTCCTCTAGGCATCCCTCCCCACGGCAACCACCCCCCTCACTGCGCATGCGCCTCCCTTCCTCTCTCCCCTCTTACACTCCCCCCTCTTTCCATCCCTGCCCGCGGCGTCTAACTCCCCCTGCGCATGCGCGTCCCCCCCTCTCTCTCCTCTCCTACGCTCCCCCTCTCTCCTCTACGCATCCCTGCCCACGGCGTTCACACTCCCCACTGCGCATGCGTGTCACCCCCTCTCTCTCTCCTCTCCTCCGCTTCCCCCTCTCTCGCCTCGCGACGCCGACGCAGGCAGCGTCTGCTAGCGAGTTTCTTGGTTGAAAAAACCGACTGCTCGCGCTGCACAACCGTTCACTGGCCATCCCGTATATATGGCAATGGATCTTGACCTCCAAGGTGGTGCCGGTGGAAGATTTCTCCTGTGCGTTGTTGAACAATAAAAATTCGCAGCGTGCGCGTTAACTAAAAGCGGAGTGCGGGTCTCTGTGTCCAGTCGGAGTCTTCTGTCTCTCATTGCCCATTAGCAGCGATTGGCATGTTCTCTTACCTGGTCTTGCTGAGTTTTCAATGCAGGTTGAGCACGTCAAGGGCGCGATGAATATTCCGGCCGATGCACTAAGTCGAGTCGAAGGAATAAAACATGTACAGGTGACAGACGAACAGCTGGCATCAGCACAGTTGGAGGATGAACAACTTCAGAGCATACGTACATCGACGAGTTTGCAGTTCGAAAATTTCTCTCTACCAGGCACTACCCTAACCCTAGCGTACGACATGTCGACTGGCTCGCCAAGGCCTTTTGTACCGCTCACACTAAGGCGAAGAATATTCGAACATTTTCATTCTTTTTCCAATCCTGGTATTAAAGGAACGCAGAAACTCGTCAGTGAACATTACGTGTGGCCTGGAATGAACACTGATCTGAGAAATTGGGCCAAAAGTTCTTTTCAAAAATTCCTACTTCCCGGCGACTGTTTCCTCAAGGTACACATCGTCGGACCTCTTCCTCCTTCTAAAAGATATCGCTGCCTTCTTACAATCGTCGACAGGTTCACCAGGTGGCCAGAAGTAGCACCAATCAGCGATATTACAGCCGAAACCATCACCAACGCTTTCGTTAACATCTGGGTATCGCGATTTGGAGTGTCAGAAGAAGTGGTTACCGACCGAGGCAGACAATCTGAATCTGCATTCTTCCACCACTTCTCACGGCTTCTGGGAATGCACCATTAGCGTATAACAGCGTATCATCCTCAAGCGAATGGCCTGGTTGAGCGCTTTCACAGGCAATTGAAAGCAGCGCTGATGGCTCATGGTGACACTGAACACTGGATTGACGCTTTGCCTCTGGTACTTCTTGGTACACGAAGTACATTTTAAGACGATCTTCAATGTGCTGCAGCGCAATTAGTCTACGGCACTTCACTACGTTTGCCTGCTGAGTTTATCTGCGAACAGCCTTCTCGGGAAAATAAGCTGGATACCCCATCTTATCTGAAACGCTTGCAAGATGTTTTCAAGGCGATTCGTCCAGTGGCGCCGCGGCATAACTCGACCCACAGGCCGTTCCTCTTCAAAGATTTACAAACCGCCACTCATGTTTTTCTTCGAACAGACGCAGTTCGCAAACTGCTGCAACCACCGTACACTGGACCGCACGTGGTGATCGAGCGACAAGACAAGCATTTCACAATTCGTGTGGGCGTCAGAGAAGAGAAAGTGTCCATCGACAGGCTCAAGCCCCCTTATGTACCGACCTCCGTGAATGACACCATCAATCCTGTTTCTACTCTTCACCCTTCAACCTTCACGAAGCCATCAACATCAAAGAAAAAGCATGTAGTACATTGGTCTGACCAAGACTCCGTCTCAACGCCGGGGGGGGGGGGGGGGGGGGCGTCGCGTACTGGCGTGCCGAGGCACCGACGCCGACGAGGTCAGCGGAGGCGGGTGCAGGGCGAGCGCGTGAGCATCGAAATAAATCAGTTGGTTTTCGTGACTGAGTGTAGCAGCATCGTTCTTCTTCTACCTTGTAATTTGATTCACGACTGCGCAAAAAACACGGACAACAGAAGAGACATACACACGATGGGCGCAAACTACCAACTTTATTACGGCAGGCCAAAGTGAACCTATATATACACAAATCTCGTCACGTGCTCTCTTTACGCCCCGTTTTGACAGATTAGCAACACGCCCCCCCTGGGGCTATCTTTCTTTCAAGCATGATCATGATATGGTGAAGAATACAACCAAAGGAATTGATAAAACCACAAGGCGGATACAAAACAAAATAATTGCATGTAAAAAAGTCCCCCCATCTCTCGCTAAAGGGGACCATGTGTGGATGCGAAGCAGCGGGGAGATAATTAGCTTTAGCGGTAGGAACGTCGCCGCTCTCATTTCACGGCAGCGGTCCGGGCGCTCATCGCGGCGCTGCACAGGAGAGAGAATGAGGCGCGCGCGCTCCGTCATTTTCATACCGCGGAACTACCGTGGCGCCCCCCAGCGGAGTATGCAGCTGTCACACTACATGTCGTGCGCGCCGCTCCGTACAGGATTTCTAGAGGAAAGTACGGGGCAGACCGTAGGAGAGGAGAGAGAGGGGACGTGCATGCGCTGTGGGGAAGTGGGACGCCGGAGCCGCTCCGTAGAGTAGAGGATTCCTAGAGGAGAAAGGGGGGAGAGGACGCGCATGCGCTGCGGGGATGTTGGACGCGGGCACCGCGCCGTAGAGAAGATGATTCCTGGAGTAGAGAAAGGGGGGTGAGCGTAGGAGAGGATAGGGGAGGGGACGCGCATGCGCTGCGGAGGGTGTGGGACGCGGGGGGCCGCTCCGTAGTGTAGAGGATTTCTAGAGGAGAGAAAAGGGGTGAGCGTAGGAGAGAGGGGGGGGATGGGACGCGCATGCGCTGTGGAACGCGGGAAGGAGGGACGGACTATGCCCCCTCCAAACACATGCAAGCAAGATCAAGGAATGGGGTCAACCTGGGCGACAGACACCACCTGCCTAGCCATAGCTAAGCAGGCTCTCTGTGCTCTCGGCCATGACTCTGATGACTGTGATAGGGTTGACGGCCTTCATATTACTACAGTGTTCCGGTTCGCATAATGGGTGCTTCCCTACTTCATGAAAGTGGCCGGACGCGGAACGCGGGACGGGGGGACGCGGGAGGGACGGACAGAGCCCCGAGCATAAGATGCTTCGCATCTAAAACCGGGACACTGTGTGTCATTCAGATAAAGCCATCTAAAAAAATTCCCCATCTCCCGCTAAAGGGAACCATGTGTGGATGCGAAGCAGCGGGGAGATAATTAGCTTGAGCGGGAGGAACGTCGCCGCTCTCATTTCACGGCAGTGGTCCGGCGGGTCATCACGGCGTTGCACAGGAGAGAGAATGAGGCGCGCGCACTCCGTCATTTTCGTACCGCGGAGCTACCGTGGCGCCCCCCAGCGGAGTCTGCAGCTGTCACACCACCTGTCATGCGCGCTGCTCCGTAGATGATTCCTAGAGGAAAGGACGGGGGGGTACCATAGGAGAGGAGGAGAGGACGTGCATGCGCTGTGGGACGCGGGAGCCGCTCCGTAGAGTAGATGATTCCAAGAGGAGAGAGGGGGAGAAGACGCGCATGCGCTGTGGGGATGCGGGATGCTGGAGCCGCTCCGTAGAGTAGAGGATTCCTAGAGGAGAGAGGGGGGAGAGGACGCGTATGCACTGTGGGGATGTGGGACGCGGGCGCCGCTCCATAGAGTAGATGATTCCTAGAGTAGAGGAAGGGGGGTGAGCGTAGGAGAGCATAGGGGAGGGGACGCGCATGCGCTGTGGGGGGGTGTGGGACGCGGGGGGCCGCTCCGTAGAGTAGATGATTCCTAGAGAGAGGGGGGGAGAGGACGCGCATGCGCTGTGGGGATGTGGGACGCGGGCGCCGCTCCGTAGAGTAGATGATTCCTACAGTAGAGGAAGGGGGGTGAGCGTAGGAGAGCATAGAGGAGGGGACGTGCATGCGCTGTGGAGGGTGGGGGGACGTGGGGGGCCGCTCCGTAGAGTAGAGGATTCCTAGAGGAGAGAAAGGGGTGAGCGTAGGAGAGAGAGAGGGAGGGGACGCGCATGTGCCGTGGTGGTGTGAGACGCGGGAAGGAGGGACGGCCTCCAAACACATGCAAGCAAGATGAAGGAATGGGGTCAACCTGGGCGACAGACACCACCTGCCTAGCCATTGCTAAGCAGCCTCTCTGTGCTCTCGGCCATGACTCTGATGACTGTGGTAGGGTTGACGGCCTTCATATTACTACAGTGTTCTGGTTCGCATAATGGGTGCTTCCCTACCTCATGAAGGGGGGCCGGACGCGGGGCGCGGGACGGGGTACGGGACACGCGGGACGCGGGAGGGACGGACATAGCCCCGAGCATAAGATGCTTCGCATCTAGAATTGGTGCTCTTTTTGGAGCAAAGTCAAAGAAGGCATGCTTACGCATTTGTGAGATTTCTTGTTAATAAAACAGGCCTCAACAACTTCCCTTTGCAACTTGTTACCTGATTTCGACAAAAAACTTCCCCATCTTCCGCTAAAGGGAACCATGTGTGGATGCGAAGCAGCGGGGAGATAATTAGCTTGAGCGGGAGGAACGTCGCCACTCTCATTTCGCGGCAGCGGTCCGGGCGCTCATCGCGGCGCTGCACAGGAGAGAGAATGAGGCGCGCGCGCTGCGTCATTTTCATACCGCAGAACTACCGTGGCACCCCCCAGTGGAGTATGCAGCTGTCACACCAGCTGTCGTGCGCGCCGCTCCGTAGAGGATTCCAAGAGGAGAGGATGGGGGGGACCGTAGAAGAGAGAGAGGGGGGGAGGGGACGTGCATGCGCTGTGGGGGGTGTGGGACGCGGGAGCAGCTCCGTAGAGTAGAGGATTCCTAGAGAAGAGAGGGGGGAGAGGACGCGCATGGGCTGTGGGGATGTGGGACGCCGGAGCCACTCCGTAGAGTAGAGGATTCATAGAGGAGAGAGGGGGGAGAGGACGCGGATGCACTGTGGGGATGTGGGACGCGGGCGCCGCTCCGTAGAGTAGATGATTCCTAGAGTAGTGGAAGGGGGGTGAGCGTAGGAGAGCATAGGGGAAGGGACGCGCTGTGGTGGTGTGGGACGCGGGAAGGAGGGACGGACTAAGCCCCCTCCAAACACATGCAAGCAAGATTAAGGAGTGGGGTCAACCTGGGCGACAAACACCACCTGCCTAGCCATTGCTAGGCAGCCTATCTGTGCTCTCGGCCATGACTCAAGGAATGGGGTCAACCTGGGCAACAGACACCACTTGCCTAGCCATTGCTAAGCAGCCTCTCTGTGCTCTCAGCCATGACTCTGGCGACTGTAGTAGTGGTTGACGGCCTTCATATTACTACAGTGTTCTGGTTCGCATAATGGGTGCTTCCCTACTTCATGAAAGTGGCCGGACGCGGGACGGCGGACGGACAGAGCCCCGAGCATAAGAAGCTTCGCATCTAAAAGGCCGTGTCTTCTAAACTCGGCGTGCATTCGCAACGCCTGCAGTGAAAGTCTAGGTGCCCCCCCGGTGTTTGTGCGTACTGCCAAGCTATGCTTTCGCGCCCTCTCATTGGCGGTTTAGCAGTGATGCCACTAGCTTTATACATAGAAAAAAAATTTCCCCTCTCCCGCTAAAGGGAACCATGTGTGGATGCGAAGCAGCGGGGAGATAATTAGCTTGAGCGGGAGGAGCGTCGCCGCTCTCATTTCACGGCAGTGGTCCGGGCGCTCATCGCGGCGCTGCACAGGAGAGAGAATGAGGCGCGCGCGCTCCGTCATTTTCATACCGCGGAACTACCGTGGCGCCCCCCAGCGGAGTATGCAGCTGTCACACCACCTGTCGTGCGCGCCGCTCCGTAGAGGATTCCCAGATGAAAGGACGGGGGGGGGGCGCGTAGAAGAGGAGAGAGAGGGGGGAGGGGACGTGCATGCCCTGTGGGGGGTTTGCGACGTGGGAGCCGCTCCAGAGGATTCTTAGAGGAGAGAGGGGGGAGAGGACGCGCATGCGCTGTGTGGATGTGGGCGCCTCTCCTTAGAGCAGATGATTCCTAGAGTAGAGGAAGGGGGGTGAGCGTAGGAGAGCATAGGGGAGGGGACGCGCATGCGCTGTGGGGGGGGTGTGGGACGCGGGGGGCCGCTCCGTAGAGTAGAGGATTCCTAGAGTAGAGAAAGGGGGTGAGCGTGGGAGAGAGAGGGGGGAGGGGACGTGCATGCGCTGTGGTGGTGTGGGACGCGGGAAGGAGGGACGGACTAAGCCCCCTCCAAACACATGCAAGCAAGATTAAGGAATGGGGTCAACCTGGGCGACAGACACCACCTGCCTAGCCATTGCTAAGCAGCCTCTCTGTGCTCTCGGCCATGACTCAAGGAATGGGGTTAACCTGGGCGACAAACACCACCTGCCTAGCCATTGCTAAGCAGCCTCTCTGTGCTCTCGGCCATGACTCTGATGACTGTGTTAGGGTTGACGGCCATCATATTACTACAGTGTTCTGGTTCGCATAATGGGTGCTTCCCTACTTCATGAAAGTGGCCGGACGCGGGACGGGGGGACGGGGGGACGCGGGACGGACACGGGAGCCCCGAGCATAAGATGCTTCGCATCTAAAAGCGTCTACAGCGGTAGCTAAGAATTTCAAGCCCATTGAATTTGATCGGAACAAGAGGAAAAATTCCCCATCTCCCGCCAAAGGGAACCATGTATGGATGCGAAGCAGCGGGGAGATAATTAGCTTGAGCGGGAGGAACGTCGCCGCTCTCGTTTCACGACAGCGGCCCGGGCGCTCATCGCGGCGCTGCACAGGAGAGAGAATGAGGCGCGCGCGCGCTCCGTCATTTTCATACCGCGGAACTACCGTGGCGCCCCCCAGCTGAGTATGCAGCTGTCGCACCACCTGTCGTGCGCGCCGCTCCGTAAAGAATTCCTAGAGGAGAGAGGGGGGAGGGGACGTGCATGCACTGTGGTTGTGTGGGACGCGGGAGCCGCTCCGTAGAGTAGAGGATTCCTAGAGGAGAGAGGGGGGAGAGGACACGCATGCGCTGTGGGACGCCGGAGCCGCTCCGTAGAGTAGACGATTCCTAGAGTAGAGAAAGGGGGGTGAGCGTAGGAGAAGATAGGGGGGAGGGGACGCGCATGCTCTGTGGGGGGGTGTGGGACGCGGGGGGCCGCTCCGTAGAGTAGAGGATTCCCAGAGGAGTGAAAGGGGGGTGAGCGTAGGTGAGGAGAGGGGGGGAGGGGACGCGCATGCGCTGTGGTGGTGTGGGACGCGGGAAGGAGGGACGGACTAAGCCTCCTCCAAACACATGCAAACAAGATCAAGGAATGGGGTCAACCTGGGCGACAGACACCACTTGCCTAGCCATTGCTAAGCAGCCTCTCTGTGCTCTCGGCCATGACTCTGATGACTGTGCTAGTGGTTGACGGCCTTCATATTACTACAGCGTTCTGGTTCGCATAATTCCCTACATGAAGTGGCCGGACGCGGGACGCGGGAAGGACGGACATAGCCCCGAGCATAAGATGCTTCGCATCTAAAAAAGCCGCGGTAAAGCTCCTATTGAAAAATAATCTAGCTAAGCTCGGAAATGCTGTCAAAAAGACTGACGGAAACACCTTAGAGGTGTTCTTTGCCTGTAAGACACACAAGCCGGAATGGCCACTTCGGGCGATCGTCTCTGAGGAGGCCACATGGCAACGACTTGTTGGGAGCTAACTGCAGAAGCTTCTGGGTACCCTCGTTATCAACAATCCTTTCCTTGTTCGAAGCTCCAAGGACGTCGTGAATTTTCTACGCGAAGACCTACCCCCTGACACGCGAGCCTTCTCTGTGGACGTCGAGGAACTTTATTACTCCATTCCACACAACGAACTCTACAGTGCGGTGAGGGAGTGCATCGAGCACAGTGGTGAACTCGCGTTCCAGAATGAAGCCGGGGTGAGTGTGGAACATTTCTTAGAAATTTTCGACTTCTATCTGAACTCCTCGGTTATAACACACGCAGATAAGTACTTTATTCAGAAGAAAGGAATATGAATTGGGTCCCTAGTCGCCCGCTACTAAGTGACATTTACCTGGCTTCCGTCGACCGTAAACTTACTACCACTTTGTCTCGTATTGATGTGTGGCGCGTACTTAGGTATGGTGATGATTATATTCTTGGATCTTGGATAATTGCGCTTTTTATCGTACGGGGACGGACTGAATAACCACAAACACAGAGCGCTGAGTGATTATATTGTATTCTTGGAAGCCTCTAGCGATACCATTTTTCATAGCAAGATTTCTTTGATCATAGAGCAGTTCTCTGTTGTCGCCAATGGTCTCAAATTTACTCATGAAAAGCCTGTCAAAACAGCCTCCAATTCTTGGATTTAAGCTTATTATTTGAACGAGGTCACGTCTGTTGGATGTACAGTCCAAGAACAAGCAAGGCTTTGTTGCCACATAACAGCGCGCATTCCAAGCTAACAAAACGAGGCATTGTGACGCTATGCTGCCGGTCAGCTCTTGAGAAATCATGCCAACACAGGGTTCGAGAAAGCCTTGATTATCAGGTTAAACGCATGAGCAAGGCTGGTTATCCTTCTGAGCTTATCTTGAGTTGCTGTGAACGTATTTTGCAGAATGTGAAAGCAGAAGGAAAAGAAAAGCAGCCTAGTGCCGTCAAACAGCCAATTCACGTAATGCCCTACTTTCACCGTTTATCGCACAATGTAAAGAACTAATAAAAGCACGACACAAACGAGGACGAGAAAGGAACGACAAACTACAGCGCTTACTCACAACTGAAATTTATTTCGAAAAGAAGCAGAATAAATAGCATCTGGAAAACCTAAGAAAAGAAACAACCATCGTGCATGTTCAATGTGACAAAACAAACAACACAAGGCTATGTGGATGATGAGACGTGGGCGTGACACAAGCTATCCATGAGATATGATACTTCTGTATCTGATAGTGCTAACGATGGCTGGCTGATGCAATTATCACCTTCCAGTGACATGAAAAAAAATTCCCCATCTCCCGCTAAAGGGAACCATGTGTGGATGCGAAGCAGCGGGGAGATAATTAGCTTGAGCGGGAGGAACGTCGCCGCTCTCATTTCACGGCAGTGGTCCGGGCGCTCATCGCGGCGCTGCACAGGAGAGAGAATGAGGCGCGCGCGCTCCGTCATTTTCATACCGCGGAACTAGCGTGGCGCCCCCCAGCGGAGTATGCAGCTGTCACACCACCTGTCGTGCGCGCCGCTCCGTAGAGGATTCCTAGAGGAAAGGACGGGGGGGGACTGTAGGAGAGGAGAGAGAGGGGACGTGCATGCGCTGTGGGGGGTGTGGGACGCGGGAGCCGCTCCTTAGAGTAGAGGATTCTTAGAGGAGAGAGGGGGGAGAGGACGCGCATGCGCTGTGGGGATGTGGGAGCCGCTCCGTAGAGTAGATGATTCCTAGAGTAGAGGAAGGGGGGTGAGCGTACCAGAGCATAGGGGAGGGGACGCAAATGCGCTGTGGGGGGTGTGGGACGCGGGAGCCGCTTCGTAGAGTAGAGGATTCCTAGAGGAGAGAAAGGGGGTGAGCGTAGGAGAGAGAGGGGGGAGGGGACGCGCATACGCTGTGGTGGTGTGGGACGCGGGAAGGAGGGACGGACTAAGCCCCCCTCCAAACACATGCAAGCAAGATTAAGGAATGGGGTCAACTTGGGCGACACACACCACCTGCCTAGCCATTGTTAAGCAGCCTCTCTGTGCTGTCGGCAATGACTCAAGGAATGGGGTCAACCTGGGCGACAGACACCACCTGCCTAGCCATTGTTAAGCAGCCTCTCTGTGCTGTCGGCAATGACTCAAGGAATGGGGTCAACCTGGGCGACAGACACCACCTGCCTAGCCATTGCTAAGCAGCCTCTCGGTGCTCCCGGCCATGACTCTGATGATTGTAGTAGGGTTGACGGCCTTCATATTACTACAGTGTTCTGGTTCGCATAATGGGTGCTTCCCTACTTCATGAAAGTGGCCGGACGCGGGACGGACAGAGCCCCGTGCATAAGATTCTTCGCATCTAAAATGCTTCCATTATCTCCCGCGAACGCTGGTCTCTGTGGCAATGCAAGATTTCTGTGTTTTCAAAACAAGGTTTACAATCACTTCTTTGACAATGCATGGCCAAATGAGAACCTGCGCCGTTTTTTACATTACGCGCATGCTCCTGAATTCTGATGTTTACGCACAGACTAGTTTGCCCAATGTAAAACTTGTTGCAAGAACATGGAATTTTGTATACTGCATTCGTTCGACAATCTATGAATTGATTCCTGTGTTTTATCGCGCACGATTGCCGTTTGTCATATTTTTCACCGTTTAACTTCCTATGAACAGCTGGACACACCTGCCGCAACTTGTGGCCAACGCTGAATACTACATCAACTTGGTACCTACTACCCACATCTTTAATCCCGTGCGACAGTTTATGCACATAAGGAATCACTGCAAAATTCTTTCGAGTGGTGGTGTGATTATCTACCGATTCCTTCTGCCCAGCTTTTACCTTTGCCACTCTTTCACAGGCCCTCGTGATAACCCATTCAGGGTATCCTCCTTCTTTAAGTCTTGAAACTTGCATTGTGAAGCTTTGCTGCATTTTGTGGTGACAAGATTTGAACAAAAGAATGGATACATGAAACACTAATGCCACTTTTTACCACTTTCGAGTGATCTGATGAAAATGCAAGCAAAGGCCCATCTGCTCTAGGGGAATACTCCCAACAAACGTGATCCCCCCGCTGTAAAAAATAGTCTTACATCTAGAAATTGCAACTCATTTTCCGCCGGCAATTCACACGTGAAACTGAGCCCCCTGCCACATTCCGTGAACACTTTTAGAACATCTATTACTCTTCTTTGTACGTTACAAGTCTTAACAATAACTAAAAAGTCATCTACATACCGCACAACTTTAACAACAAGGTCTCCGATTCTCTGTTCTACCTTTTTGTCCACATGGGCTAAAAAAAGTTACTAAGAACAGGCGCCACACTAGATCCGATGCAAACTCCCGATTTTTGTAGAAAAACTTTACCGTCCCAGCCTTAGGTTTCTTAGGTTTTCCAGATGCTATTTATTCTGCTTCTTTTCGAAATAAATTTCAGTTGTGAGTAAGCGCTGTAGTCTGTCGTTCCTTTCTCGTCCTCGTTTGTGTCGTGCTTTTATTCGTTCAAGATGGAAATACACCAACTCGCCCAATTGACACTTCTGATGAATGCAAAAAGTTGCGAATCGGTTTGGCGTCAAAACGGTTTTTACTGCCCCATGCAAGTTGGCCAAAGTATGCGCAATGATGCACAAGGAAAAGCGCTCCGTGTGTAACAAACGCCACGCCAAAGTCTTCACTGAATGCTCATCAGGTGTGGTATACGAAATACCCTTGACCTGCGGAAGTTTATACATTGGACAGACGGGGCGCTGTTTCAATGAGAGGGCGAGAGAGCATAGCTTGGCGGTACGAACAAACACCGGGGGGCACCTAGACTTTCACTGCAGGCGTTGCGGATGCACGCCGAGTTTAGAAGACATGGTATTTTTGTCGAAATCCAGTAACAAGTTGCAAAGGGAAGTTGTTGAGGCATATTTTATTAACAAGAAATCTGACAAATGCGTAAGCATGCCTTCTTTGACTTTGCTCCAAAAAGAGCACAAATTTTTAGACGGCTTTGTCTGAATGACACACAGTGTCCATGTTTTACTTGAAATTATTTTGTTTTGTATCCGCCTTGAGGTTTTATCAATTCCTTTGGTTGTATTCTTCACCATATCATGATCATGCTTCAAAGAAAGATAGCCCCAGGGGGGGTGTGTTGCTAATCTGTCAAAACGGGGCGTAAAGAGAGCACGTGACGAGATTTGTGTATATATAGGTTCACTTTGGCGTGCCGTAATAAAGTTGGTAGTTTGCGCCCATCGTGTGTATGTCTCTTCTGTTGTCCGTGTTTTTTGCGCAATCGTGAATCAAGTTACAAGGTTGCACCAACTGGCCCAATTGAAAACGTTACTGGGTGTGTTCAGAAAGGACGTCGGTGCATGTCCGCCGACCCCCTTCAATTTCGCCGAAAAAATATATGTTTTGTTTCCGGAGTCTCCAGGACCACAAAACCACTTTTGGTTTCGCGAAAAAAAATTACGCCTTTTTTTACAAAAATTCACAAGTCTCCACTGAGCCGCCACCGCCTCTTTCGAATTTCGCGAAAATGGGATTTCGATGAGACGCTACAAGAACGCTATTGTAGCTGCAGGTCTAAAAAAATTTCTCCACATACTACGGATAGCTTTTGTCGAGATAAAATTATCACTTTGCAGTTTTGATGTTGTCCTGTTAAGAAAAAACATGGCGAATTCGGCACAAAGCTAAATAATCCTCAAATTTAAGATTTTTTTTTCTCCGCGCGTATAAACGCCAGACTTCCCAAAGGTTTCGGAAACATTGCCATATGTTTGGTGAACAAAATAGTAGCTACTTGGGCTGGTTGGTGTTGCATTTTTTAAAAGAAATATAGTTTCTTAGTGCGCAGAACGTTTTAGAAAGGAGTCAGATAGGAAAGAGCACACACTTACAACCACTTTATTGCGCAGATTGGCGGGAATATATATATACAATCAAGAGGGCGAGAGTATGACACGCAGAAAAAGGGGGGGAATAATGGCGCATGCGCCAGAATATCTTATTCAAACTTGATTTACATTTTAACTTTAAAGATACTTGTACTCATTGTCCAACAGGTTAACAGACGGGGAACTTACACACTCAGTTCCGGCCTTGCGTATCAAAAAAGTTTCATGTATTTCACGTGCCCTCTTGTCCCTATATCTCGCCATTACGCGGCATTCATCAAACATCGGGATGCACCCACAATTGGCACAGTGACTTGCCAAGTGGCTGCCCACTGATCCGCGCATGAGATTTGCGTGCTCCCTAAGGCGATCGTTCAGACACCGCCCTGTCTGACCGATGTAGTATCGACCACATGATAAAGAAATGCGATACACAACGCCTATAACACATTCTACGAACATTTTTGTATGCCTCTTATTACACCAAACATTTGAAGATCCTTCGGAGTTGACTCTTTTGCACAGAGACCCTAGCTTGTCTTTTGCCGTGAAAACAACCTTCACCCCAGTTTTTTCAACAATCATTTTTAAGCAGTGCGAAACTCTATGCACATACGGTATGGCAGAAACTTTCGGCTGAAATGAAGCACGGAAAGGATGCGAAGCACGCAACTCAAGAAGAGCCAAAGCCGAAAGTTTCTGTCTTACCTTATGTGCACGAAGTTTCGCACTGCGTAAAAAGGATTGTTGAAAAAACTGGGGTGAAGGTTGTTTTCACGGCAAAAAACAAGCTAGGGTCTCTGTGCAAAAGAGTCAACTCCGAAGGATCTGAAATGTTTGGTGTAATAAGAGGCATACAAAAATGTTCGTAGAATGTGTTATAGGCGTTGTGTATCGCATTTCTTTATCATGTGGTCGATACTACATCGGTCAGACAGGCCGGTGTCTGAACAATCGCCTTAGCGAGCACGCAAATCTCATGCGCGGATCAGTGGGCAGCCACCTGGCAAGTCACTGTGCCAATTGTGGGTGCACCCCGATGTTTGATGAATGCCGCGTAATGGCGAGATATAGGGACAAGAGGGCACGTGAAATACATGAAACTTTTTTGATACGCAAGGCCGGAACTGAGTGTGTAAGTTCCCCGTCTGTTAACCTGTTGGACAATGAGTACAAGTATCTTTAAAGTTAAAATGTAAATCAAGTTTGAATAAGATATTCTGGCGCATGCGCCATTATTCCCCCCCTTTTTCTGCGTGTCATACTCTCGCCCTCTTGATTGTATATATATATTCCCGCCAATCTGCGCAATAAAGTGGTTGTAAGTGTGTGCCCTTTCCTATCTGACTCCTTTCTAAAACGTTCTGCGCACTAAGAAACTATATTTCTTTTAAAAATTGGCGAACAAATGTGCTGAGTAAAATACCTGAGAGTGGCTTCAAACGTTAACCAGAAATGTTCAACTGAGGACATGTCTCTCAAAATGCAATATTTTGAAGATGATTTAAAAGAAAACACCATCTTCGATTTTCTTTAAACTCTTCAGAATTAAAGCCAAGCACGTGTTCTAACTTAATCTGTAAAAACATGTTGCATTATTTTTGTGACGTCGGAGCTATGACGCACGAAAAGTGGCCAAATTGACGTATACTGAGTAACCACAACACTGAGCGAGCATGGAGCAATAGTTGCCATTATCCTAATTTTTAGGACGTGAATATCTTCTGTTGTGCTCGAGGGACAACAGCTTGACAGATAAAACCATAGAGTTGCCTCAAACTGCAACCTTGTTCATTTGTGTGCGTGCACGCGTCGTAGTTTTCGTCTTCGCGTAAGGACTAACCGCAAGATTTCTAGAAATGTAGTCAAGTCGTGCTCTCGGATGGAACTCTTTATTTACCCCTATTGTATTTACAGCCAGTCAGAGTCACAAGTCATAGTCAGACAAGTTAAATAGTCACAAACGTCACTGAAGCAGTTGTGTTTTTGCTCCTGGTGAAGCAACCTCGTGCACACAACCCATTTCGGCCTCAAGGAGGAAAACTTGGTCAGCTCGATACCTCTGTCAGGGTGAGCCACTTCAAGTAGACGAAATGTTGCCCGGAAAGACCTCATCATCCACCGTGTTGAAACGTGCTCTTTTTGTCCTTTTGAACTAATTGCAATGAAATATTTCTTGTTTGGGCTTTGTTCGGTGCAGTTGAGCTCATCTTCAGTATAGTATTTCATTGCTGCCTGTATGTTTTCTGGCTTCAGCTTCGATCTGGTGTAGAGGTCCGGATTTGGCCACACCCCATGGGTGTCTGTATTTTCTGGATTTCCGAATGAGGTGCCGAGTTGTAGATGGAATCATTTCTTGAATCTGTTGATGAGAAAGGTTCGCACGAAGCAATGTCAGGAGGCGGCAGCGTTCATGCTATGATTCGCAGGTATCGAACGTGTGCTTTAGGTTGCGCAGCCACTCGCGACGCGTGTTGCAGGTTTCCGCTGAAGGACCAGGTTCCTTTGTAGTGCCGTACGCTGCTGTAAGGACAGCAGAAATCGTCCTGGAGATAGCACCCTCGATCTCCGCTTTCTTACGCTTGGAGTAAGGCACTCGGCAATGTGGCTTTCACTTTCTCCAGAATTTTCAGGGGGTTTCACGTCGGTTGTCTTAACGAGTACGTTTAGCTCTTCGACAGCAATTTGTTTGGGAAGTTTTCGTCAGACTGATATGCACCTGGAGACTCTACGGCGATCTGTTTGAAGCGGTTGAAACAATTCTGGCACAAAATGTCGGTTTCTCTTATGGATGAGGCTTTTTCTGGCATGCGCTTCCTTGGTAAGGCGACATTCAGATCCTTCACACTTTCAAAGTTCCGCTTGTAGGCAATCTTCGTATGCCGCTTTCGGTAGTCAGCTCAAAAGCTCGCTCTGAGCTCCACAACGTGGCCATCAATATCAGGGGAGTGCAATACGCGTACGCGTACTCACGTTCGTTGACCAGCCGAGGACTGCCGGGTTGTCGACGACGAACAGAAGTGAAAGTCGACGTTCTCTTATTACTTCGACCTTTCTTAAGCGAGTTGAGCTGTTTCTGGCTTATGTTCTTTTTCTTTTTTTCTTTTCTTTTTTTTTTTTTTTTTTTTTTTTTTTTTTTTTTTTTTTTTTTTTTAGGGAGCGGGCGAGCGCGGTGGGGCTGCAGGAGCGCCGCTTGTGCCGACACGCACCGTCTGCGTTATCACATTACCGACGTGCCATGGGAAGCGATAAATATCCAGCTGTGGATCCTCTACAGCCACCTCCTTTATGAGGCGTACGCAGGCTCACATGCGCGAAAGATTTTGAAAGCGATTCCTGCGGAGAGTGTGACTCCGCATCGCGGCATGCTCAGAGGCTGGGACCCGTGTAGAAGTTTTTGTGATTTGCGTAAAAAAAATGTAGTAATAATTTCCTCTTCAAAACCAACTGTTCCTGTTTTTTTTTCTGTCAATCCGTCAATCCACAGAAGACATTCACGGCTTGAAAATAACGATAATGGCAACTATTGCTCTGCTCGCTCAGTGTTGTGGTTGCTCAGTATACGTCAATTCGGCCACTTTTCGTGCTTCGTAGTTCCGACCTCACAAAAATAATGCAACATGTTTTTACAGATTAAGTTAGAACACGTGCTTGGCTTTAATTCTGGAGAGTTTAAATAAAATCGAAGGTGACGCTTTTTTTTTTTAAATGATCTTCAAAATATTCAATTTTGAGAGACATGTCTTCAGTTGAACATTTCTGGTTAACGTTTGAAGCCCCTCTCAGGTATTTTGTTCTTCACATTTGTTCACCAAACATATGGCAACGTTTTTAAAAGCTTTGGGAAGTCTGGCGTTTATACTCGCGGAGAAAAAAAAAATCTTAAATTTGAAGATTATTGAGCTTTGTGCCGACTTTGCGATTTTTTTTCTTAACAGGACAACATCAAAACTGCAAAGTAATAATTTTATGTCGACAAAAGCTACCTGTAGTATGTGAAGAAAACTTTTTAGACTTGCAGCTACAATAGTGTCCTTGTAGTGTCTCATCGAAATCCCATTTTCGCGAAATTCTAAAGAGGCGGTGGCGGCTCAGTGGAGAGTTGGAAATTTTTGTAAAAAAGGCGAAATTATTTTTTCGCGAAACCAAAAGTGGTTTTGTGGTCCTGGAGACTCCGGAAACAAAATATACTTTTTTCGGCGAAATTAAAGGGGGTCGGCAGACTTGCACCGACGTTCTTATCTGAACACACCCTCACCTACTGCTTCTTCTACCTCTCTGCTACAGGCAGTTTCTAATCAAAAATGAGCCAGATCCTACATCTGTTTTAATCAAACTGAGTCACATTCATTAAACCAATGCTGCGTCAACAATTCTGAAGAAAATAACAAACATGGTCTCATCCAATTTGTATCATCTGTGTCCTAGTTGCTTTGCTATCGTGTTTACGTTCCACAATTAGTTTTTCCGGGGCGCATTGGCACTTACTGAAGGACATGATTGTGTAGGGAAAAACTCGAATGTAAAGAGTAAGAGGCCCACTTATTTTTGCCTCTTAGTGTTTCTTTTCGAGTTTAGCGCTACAGTATCATGTTCTTCTTTCGCTCCGAGATGGTATATTTGAAGTAAAAGACGTATGAAATGAAGATACTGGGCACCGATCGAGTCCTTATCTTGGCTCGAAATGATGTTCGCACAGCGCTGAAGTTTCGGTCATCCCTCCGGAGGTTGCGCTCCCAGAGATGGTCGCCCCTGAGAGCTGCAAACAATGACGCCTTCGGGGCAAAACAGTCTCCGCTTCGACATGCTACATGTTTGTTGGTACGGGATATCTGACAAGACAGCTGCTCCACCACTGCCCTTGCGTGAAAATGCAGCACAGTGCGCCGGTACACATGCAGTAGAGTAGCTGCAGCGATATGCGGGGTGAGAGTTGGTACTGCATGACGTCCAGTTTCAAGTTCAAGTTTGTTTCAGTTATTAGTACAGAAAAAAGAACATCGTACCGGGTAAATAAACAGGAGGAGGTCCGAAAGCGCAAGGCTGCAGGGGGGACCTGCTGTTTAAAATTGTATAACAACAATTACATAATCAGCAGTAACAGTGACAAAACAGGAAAACGAGTGAATTGATAAAACCAACAATAACTCAGGTACAGGTAAAGAAAAAAAGTGGCATAAACATTATTACTGGAAGAAAATATAAATCTAGTAGTTAACCAAATACGAATACAATTGTTTTTTAAGTAAGCCAATCGTGGAATATTGTTTGATGTGGGCAATGAATTCCATAATGATAATGCTGAGAAATAGGCAGTGTGACGACCAAAATTAATGCGGAGAGCAGGTAGTAAAAAATGTCTATTTGAAGCAGATCTAGTTCGGTTAAAGTTACACAGAGCATCAGGACAAAACACACTTGATGGTACAGATGGTTCAGTGACTTGAAAAGAATGATGATAAGACGATATTTAAATAAACTAGCAGAAGGAGGTATGTCAAAGTTGTAAAGTAATGATGATGCACTAGTGTGATATGAACTGAAAGTTATTAATCTAGTGGCTTGATTTTGAATGTACTGAATGAGAGATAAGTGGGTTAGGTATGTGTTTCCCCATGCAATAATTAATGACTGTGAATAAATGCGTAATATAACCTGATCAGAGTCGAAGTGTTCAAATAGTTACGTGCTCTGATTAAAATTCTAATACCAAATGCTAGTTTTTTGCGTAATTGCATGACATGGTTAGAGTATTTTAGGGGGTGTGTCAGCACTATCGCCTCGAGCGACAGACCTATTCACCCCCCTGATGGCAGTGTTCCCAAGTGGTCTGTAACTTTTGCTTTAAACTGATTAGCTAGTTCGAATAAATGAGGTCTACACGTGAGTAAGAATATAATAGAAAAACTGTATTACACGCACATGTACAAAGGAACACACGTCTTCTTTCTTCAAGTTCAATGTTCAGACTGCCCCACCCAACCAAATTCTTTCCTCGGGGAGAAGGCAGCGCACTCTCTCCTGTCTGGGTTCGCACTCCTTGGTGAGTCTGGCTCTCGTCTGTCAACACCTCCGTGTTCGCAGTCTTGAGTTCTGGGAGAGACTGTCTTTTGGTTGCTTCTTGTTTTGTCTCAGTTTATTACATCCTCCCCCCCCCCCCCCCCCCCCAAAATGAGCTTTGATCATTTTACTTGTGTCTCCAAAGGGTAGAGGAGTTGTACGGGACGTCGCAGAATGATTCCAGTGGACAACTTTACGGCACAAGAACGCACTGCTCCGTCACGGCCTTTGAAAACTTCGACGACTCTTCCTGTTTTCCACATATGTGGCTTGGTATGGTCTTCATGTACAATCACAATGTCATCTATCGTGAGAGAATTGTCCTGTCTTGACGGTATTAGGTGCGCTGAGCGCAACTGTAGCAGGTATTCCCTTTGCCATCGGTTCCAAAAGGCGTTGACAAGTGATCGTCGGTACCTCCAGCGCCGGTTAATGTCAGCTGCTTTAGAAGTGGGAACCGCGCTTGACGTGGAGGCAGGTAAAGTTATCAGCCTCTTTCCTGTCACCAGATGGGATGGTGTCAGCACTGACGCCTCACCTGGCTCCTCTAGAACATAGGTAAGTGGGCGCGAGTTTATCGTTGCTTCTACATCCGCCAATACTGTAGTGAGCTCTTCAAAAGACAGGCTTTGACGCCCGAGAACTTTTCGCAGGGAAACCTTCACGGACTTTACCATTCGCTCCCACCAGCCACCCCCCTCTCTCCCAAAGGCGCTGAAAGAGCACTTTGGCTCGTACTACAAAGGGTGCTACCAGTCCCAAAGGGTGAAATATCCTCGCTGATACCTGTAGCACCGCGCGTTTTGTGCTGACGCCTGTGCATGCTGTGATCAATACAGCTGCGGCTGATATGGACATTTCGTCTTTAGTAGGTGTCCACAAAAGCCCCAGTACTTTTTCAGGCTCGTCCGGAGCGCTGCATTGTTCGCCGCCTAACGTCATCCTAACTTTTTCTGAATTGGATGACCACTTTCTTAGGCACATTACAGCATCGGTCATTATCTTGTTAGCTTCTGCCGCTATCTTCAACGCCTCATCCTCAGTAGTTGCTCCTGTAACCAAGTCGTCGACGTAAAATGAGTCTTTGAGTATGCACGCTGTTTTTTGAAGACCGTCGCCCTGGCTTTCCAAGTGGTGAAGTAGAACGGCGTTTAGCAGGTACGGGCTCGCCGTAGTGCCGAATGGTACTCTTTGCATTCTCCATTCCTCTATACTTGGAAGGACGTCAGGATTGCGGGGTGCTTCGCTGTACCAAGGGATTCTTAGAGCATCCCAGTTCCTCAGGTCGCACGCTGATTTGGAGGAAGGCTTTCTCGATGTCTGCCACGAGAGCAACCGGGTGTAGGCGGAAACGAAGTAGAATGCGTACCATGTCACTAATAAGCTTTGGCCCTTTATGCAAATGTTCATTTAGTGACGACTGTTCTGGTGCATGAGAAGAAGCGTCGAACACTACACGAAGTTTCGTTGTCTTTGACTGCGTTCGGATGACCGGCTGGTGAGGCATATAGTATACATGCTCAGATGCTACTTCACTGTTTACTCTTTCTGCATGCCCTTCGTTCATGTAGCTTGTGATGGCCGTGTCGTATTCTTCTACGAGCTCTTTGCTGCGGCACAACCTCTTTGTTAGACTTCTCAGCCGTTTGATAGCCATTTCTCGGTTATCTGCCAAGTCGCTGGAAGTTTCTTTCCATGGAAGTGACACCTCATGGCGGTCGCCTTTTCTCTCTACGCTGCCCAGAGCGTCGTTGATGCTGTCGTGCTCTACGTTCTCTTCATTGGGAATTCCATTGGCGTCCAGTTCCCAAAACTTTTGTAGTATAGTTTGCTCTTGGGTATCGCTTTCTAGACCAATCTTTAGAATGCAGACATTTGTCGCCATGGTCAAGGAGCTGTTGAGGCTGAACGGACCTTGGAATGTCCAACCAAACTTTGTGTCGATAGCTGCTAAACCGTCGTTGTCTGCGCAGCGGCGGACCTGTCCTGACAGCAACCTCCACAAATGATCAGCTCCAATCAACAGGGCAATTCCTGGGATCGATGGCATTCCTGGATGAATGAGCTTGTCAGCGATAAGTCCTCCATTAAACTCGATTTCTTGCACGAAGGCATGGTCAACTGGAACAGGTGCCACGTCTTTGCATATGAATGGAACTTCTACGGCCTCAATCGTTCTTTCAATGTCGCCGTATTGACTCCGCAAACGCAGTTCAACGATTCGGAATGTTTCTGTTTTTGCAGCCGTCGATCCGAAGGTGTTGAGGTGGAAGTCTTTGTGCCCCAAAACACGCAGGTTAAGCGTTTTAGAGACGTCTTCTCTAATAAATGTCTTTTGACTTCCGCCGTCTAGAACTCCACGGATGTATCCGCATTTGTTACCGCCAACGGCCCAAGCGCGGAAAGTCTGCAGAGCGACTTCTTTGTTTGCTTCTTTTTCAGCGGCCGCGTGTACGTTAGTGGTGGTGACTTCTTTCACAGCTTCTTGTGGACGCTCATTATTTGCTTTCTCCCAGGCGGGATTGCACACGGAAGATACATGGCGTTTGCCGCAGTGGGTGCACTTTACTTTTCGTTTGCATTCTTTTGACTGGTGCCCCCCACGACGTACAACGAAAGCAGCGCCCGGCCAGTGCCAATTTGTTCGTCTTTTCTTCCGGCGGGAGGGGAGCCGTACAGGACTGTGTCTCGTGTTTCGTCGACTCGCAGAAGAAACACCTCCTCGCCTGCACCGGCTGCGTGTGAAGTACCGCGGCACTTGGCGTGTGGTTCCGTTTACTTTCTCCTCCGCTCCGTTCGGCTTTGCTCTCCTTCGTAGCACGGCCGCTTTCGGCGCATCTTTCTCTGCTTTCTGTCTCGACGAGGAGAAATTCTAGAATGTCTGTTAGCCCCTGTCACTGATGATGCGTCTGAATCTTGTGATGATTGACTCGTCGGCGTTGTTGTACTGCGGGCTCGGCGCAGTTCTTTGTGGAAATCCACAACCATTTCTTTAGGCAGCTCTGAGAGAATCACGTCGCTTAACATTGCCGAATAAGACGACGAATTTATACCTATTCCCTTTAGTCCACGAATGTGCGCTTGCACGTGATCGTACAAGCGCCGTAGCCCGCGTGCGTCCTCCCGTGAAGCTACGCTGGGAAGAACTCTCAATTTGGCGATATGTTCTTGCTGAATTTGTTCTTTGTTGCCAAATCTTCTCTGAAATATTTCGATTGCATCTTCGTAGCAAGCGTCCGTCGCTTGCAGCCCTCTTATCGCTGTCATAGCTGATCCCGTGAGCAGTGATCTTAGGTACTGGAACTTCTCGGTCTTCGAGAGCCCTTCGTTTTCGTGCTTTGCGGTAGCATTCCCAGAAGGCCTGCCATGCGGAAAGCTCACCGTTGAACGGTTCCAGCCGCAGCTTCGGTAGCTTGACGCCATGAGCCTGGGAGGGCAGCGGATGAGCTGTTGCTACGCTGCTCGAGGTGATGGCACTCGCCTGCAATGACGCTATCTTTGCCTTGAGGAGGCCGATGGCTTGGTTGGCCCTGTCGTCGTACTGGATACTTTCTTCGTACTCCTCCTCGAAGGCGTCCTCTGGCAGGCACGTTTCTATGTCATCGTTGATCTTTCGAAGATCGGCCTTGTTCACCTCCAGCCGTTGCAGAATAGCACTGAGCTGTTCAACACTAGCACTTTCCAGCGCCGATGTTGCCTCGTTGATGATGACGGTGTTCTGTCGTCGTCGGGAGCGTCGCTTCACTTTGAGCTTTTCCATCGTCTTTGTCTTTGTTCTTACTCGCGACCTTTATGGACCTCTTTACTTTAGTTCTTTCTTCCCGGGTTTCGGCACCATTATGTAACTTTTGCTTTAAACTGATTAGCTAGTTCGAATAAATGAGGTCTACACGTGAGTAAGAATATAATAGAAAAACTGTATTACACGCACATGTACAAAGGAACACACGTCTTCTTTCTTCAAGTTCAATGTTCAGACTGCCCCACCCAACCAAATTCTTTCCTCGGGGAGAAGGCAGCGCACTCTCTCCTCTCTGGGTTCGCACTCCTTGGTGAGTTTGGCTCTCGTCTGTCAACACCTCCGTGTTCGCAGTCTTGAGTTCTGGGAGAGACTGTCTTTTGGTTGCTTCTTGTTTTGTCTCAGTTAATTACATGGTCCGAGATCGCCTGGCGTCGCCTACAGACCCGCACCTCTCCGTGCCCCCTCGTGTTTTCCTACATCCCGCCAGATCCTCCGGGGCTGCCCGGACCACCGACCTCATTCACCCACCGTCTCTCCGACAGGGCTCCTGGAACGAGCGGAAGACGTCACAGCCTCGAATAAACTTGTCGCTCTGATAAGAACGTGTCCGCCGACGACCTTTAATTTCGCCGAAAAAAATATATTGCCACGCGCGTTTCTTTCACTGTGTTCGATTTCCGCCCACAAAGACTATCAGCAGTACTCGGCGCAGACCGCGCCTTATTGTTCCAGAAGCTTCTCGCTTGTAGTAGATCATTCTGTTAAGATTGCACGCAAGACGCTAACACTCAAGATTATTCCAGAGCTTCCGCGACGACTAGTGATAAGGCTAGAATGTTCGACGCGTGCGTTATAAAAGCCGGCGCGTTCCAACGATGTACAGTTGATCGACGGCCGACGCTCTGTTCGCCGCTATCAGTGCAGTGTGTATTGCTGTAATCTGACTTTCTGTTTACCGGCCACAAGTTCGGCCTAATAAACAGTTTCATTTTGGACCTACTGACTTCTGCCTTCGTCGACGTCACGACCACGTGACAATATTTTGTTTTCCGAGTTCCTAGGACCACAAAACCACTTTTGGTCTTGCCAAAAAAAAAATTCGCCTTCTTTAAAAAAATTCGCAAGTCTCCACTGAGCCGCCACCGCCTCTTTAGAATTTCGCGAAAATGGGATTTCGATGCGACGCGACAAAAACACTATTGTAGCTGTAGGTCTGAAAAATTTTCTCCGCATACTACGGATAGTTCGTGTCGACAAGAAATTATTACAGCCTCTGAGCATGCCGCGATGCGGAGTCACGCTCTCCGCAGGAATCGCTTTCAAAATCTTTCGCGCATGTGAGCCTGCGTACGCCTCATAAAGGAGGTGGCTGTAGAGGATCCACAGCTGGATATTTATCGCTTCCCATGGCACGTCGGTAATGTGATAACGCAGACGGTGCGTGTCGGCACAAGCGGCGCTCCTGCAGCCCCACCGCGCTCGCCCGCTCCCTAAAAAGAAAAAAGAAAAGAACATAAGCCAGAAACAGCTCAACTCGCTTAAGAAAGGTCGAAGTAATAAGAGAACGTCGACTTTCACTTCTGTTCGTCGTCGACAACCCGGCAGTCCTCGGCTGGTCAACGAACGTGAGTACGCGTGCGCGTATTGCACTCCCCTGATATTGATGGCCACGTTGTGGAGCTCAGAGCGAGCTTTTGAGCTGACTACCGAAAGCGGCATACGAAGATTGCCTACAAGCGGAACTTTGAAAGTGTGAAGGATCTGAATGTCGCCTTACCAAGGAAGCGCATGCCAGAAAAAGCCTCATCCATAAGAGAAACCGACATTTTGTGCCAGAATTGTTTCAACCGCTTCAAACAGATCGCCGTAGAGTCTCCAGGTGCATATCAGTCTGACGAAAACTTCCCAAACAAATTGCTGTCGAAGAGCTAAACGTACTCGTTAAGACAACCGACGTGAAACCCCCTGAAAATTCTGGAGAAAGTGAAAGCCACATTGCCGAGTGCCTTACTCCAAGCGTAAGAAAGCGGAGATCGAGGGTGCTATCTCCAGGACGATTTCTGCTGTCCTTACAGCAGCGTACGGCACTACAAAGGAACCTGGTCCTTCAGCGGAAACCTGCAACACGCGTCGCGAGTGGCTGCGCAACCTAAAGCACACGTTCGATACCTGCGAATCATAGCATGAACGCTGCCGCCTCCTGACATTGCTTCGTGCGAACCTTTCTCATCAACAGATTCAAGAAATGATTCCATCTACAACTCGGCACCTCATTCGGAAATCCAGAAAATACAGAGACACCCATGGGGTGTGGCCAAATCCGGACCTCTACACCAAATCGAAGCTGAAGCCAGAAAACATACACGCAGCAATGAAATACTATACTGAAGATGATCTCAACTGCACCCAACAAAGCCCAAACAAGAAATATTTCATTGCAATTAGTTCTAAAGGACAAAAAGTGTACGTTTCAAAACGGCTGATGACCAGATCCATTCGGGAAACATTTCGTCTACTTAAAGGGGCCCTGCGACACTTTTGCGACCGCCTGATTTAGCACCGGAACGCGTATAGTAATGAATGCCGAGACGAATGCAACAAGAATGATGTGCAAATTGGTGCATGGAAAGTTAAATTATGTGTCCTCAAAGTTCAAAACTCGAGCAGACGACGACGACAAACGTTCCCTTTGGATGGAAAGAACTTTATTGTTGTCCTGTACAGGGTGTTGCCACCTGCCTGGCTAATCCCACGTCGGGACCGGGAGGTCAAGCCTCCTAGCCCTGTCATGGGCGTACTGGACAGCCAGGACTTGGGGGGATATGATCGTGCGACTTTATCATCCCTGTAAACCGTTCCCGGGAAATGCCAGGGCCAAGCGACCCACACTCCCAGAGCATATGCTCAAGCGTGCATACTTCTTTCTTGCATGCCTTGCAAATAGCATCCATATCTTTTATGTCATACCATTCTTTTGTCTGTGCCGGTGAGTAATAAGACTGTGTCTGTAATTGTCTAAGTGTGACCGCTTGTGCTCTGTTTAGTCTAATGTGAGGGGGTGCAAACTCTCTCCTTCCCAGGTAATAATGTTTGGTGATTTCATTATATGTCGTGGGCGTATCGATTCTCCAATCCAGCTGAATCAAAGCCATATGTAAAAGCGGCCCGGTCCGTAAGTTCGCGGGCAACGCTGTTGGCCGATTCATTTGGATTGAGGGGAATGTCATCGAGTGAGCCAAGGTGCGCTGGGAACCAATATATGTAATGTGTATCATTTGCCTGTTTTCTATTAATTATCCTAGCGGCTTGTGGGGCGATCCTGCCTCTGCTGAAGGCTCTGATGGCTGCTTTCGAGTCGTTGTATATCTCGGTGTATCGATCGTCCGTCACTTTCGTATTTCACTCTCCCGCTGGCGTCAAGGACCGTTTCCAATCAACGCGCGCGAGCCGTGCCCCCCCCGACGGGAGGCAGAAAATAGTGTCCTTTTTCTATCTTCCTCTTTCCCAAAACCACTCTCTCTCTCATAAAGACCTACCGGAAATGTCACCTCGTGGTGGCCTTCACACAGTACCTTGCTACTGCTCTTTTCGACGGCGTCGTTACCATGGTTAGGCGCTAGCAGTGTTGTACGGAACGGCGTTCCAAGGAACGACGTTCCAGGAACTAGTTCCTTTTGGCAGGAACGGAGGAACGCCACCGTTCCATTCAGGATTGGTGGAACTGTAACGGTAACTCGTTACGTTTAAGCAGGAACGGTGGAGGGAACGGCGTTCCTTCTTCAAACGTTCCACGGCATTCAACAGGCGCACGCACGCAGTGCATCACGCACAACAGGGTGGATGGCCGGCCGTGTGAGGCGCGAAAATGTAGCGCTCGCCTATCACGTGACTACGATGCATCCTGGTTTTTACTTCAAGGCACCCTCCGGGGGGCGCAGGGAAGCTAAACACGCCGAGGCTGACCACGTGCGGGAGGAAAAGTTCATGCTTCTCAGCAGAGATGTTATGCTTGATGCTTCATGTGTCGTAGAAAGAAAATTATCATCATGAACCGACACACACTCTCCGTCATGGCCGTCCTCTTCTGCTTCGTTCCCAGACCACGGGCGCTGATTCGTCCGGCGCGGGATGCAATAACTCTGATGGAGCGAGAGAACGAGTACAGAGAGAGCGATGGAAAGAGATAAATTTTTGGCTACGAAAGGTTTTCGGCGAGGCGAGATTCGATGCCGCCTATCGACGATCTGAAGGCGAGCGTAGTAACCACTCCACTTTATAGTTTTTCTTTCTTTCATGGCATTTATTCAATATAGACATGACACTTTGAAGCAATTAAATACATACAGAGAACTAATATGCTCATTTGGCTCGTATAGCGGGTCAACGACGAACACATAGCACTGAGGAATTCGCTTTCATATCTATAGCGAATACATCAAGTAACGGCTTTTTCCAATTGTACACTAGAACGGCGGTAAGGATAAACACCTCACCAATGCAATATACCAATCTGGCTGACTTTCCATTTGCTCGTGTACATCTCTTCGCTGAGTGACCGTAATAATGAAGTAGGATGTTGTGGAAATTATTGGCTATGCGTTTTTCTGCAACATTCGCGCACGCTAGAAGTGCGTAGCATGGCCTTGTATAGTTCAGTATATCAAACGAGTATAGAAAGGCAGAGAAAAAGAAAAAAGATAGAAGGCGAGCGAACGTACACAGAGAGAGAGAGATAGCGAAAGATATATAAAGAGAAATAGAAAATTATAGAGCACGAAAGGCAAAAAAAAAACAGAAAAAGATAGAAAGATAGAGGAAGAAATATACAGAAATATGTTCGCTGACAGCGAACAGAGGACTTTGCTAAGGTGCAAATGTGTATCCTAAACATTTTTTTTCTGCTCACACTTAAATATTGAATGAGCACTTATTGAACGCCTAAGTATGGTCCCTTTCGATACGATCGCCTGTGGAAGAAATTTAATTATATTGGCACATTAGTGGACATTTCAATTTGAATATCTGAAGTGCAGTATCCTGACGGCGCCTTTGAAGGCCGACGTAGAATAGTCCCACAAGTGTTGGACTTGAAATAGACGAGCACGAAAGTTGCAGTTAGACATGTGTGTAGCAAGGCCGGTGGTGAAATTTGTCTATGAGCGTTTATTTAGATTTCTTTACCTACGTATAACCTCATGTTGCCAAACTTAAATTATTCTGATATATGTAGCTCGATAGGAGCTTTAAATTGCCGACTTCATTTAGCTTCAGGATTATCCGAAACTATATATTTGTTAAAAACTCAAATGTAGCGTTAATGTAACGACACGTTCCAATTTTCGAAATGTAACTGTAACGAGTTCCTTTTGCATTTGAGGAACTTGTAATGGAAACTCGTTCCGAAATTAGGAAGGAACGAGGAACGAGCTTTCGTTCCTGGTTTAGAGGAACGTGTACAACACTGGGCGCTAGCAGTGAAGTGCAAGGAGCACACTTTTCGAGTTGATGCACTTTTTTTGCTCTCAAGACCAAGCGCCCGTAGCCACAATTCCCGTCGCTCATCGCTCGTTGGCAGGCGGTGAAACGATACACCAGCAGAAGTGTTGCCACTGCTCGCGCAACTAGCAACTGTGCATGGAATGCGCACCATACTCTGCGCACGCAGGCGATTACACGGTTGTGGCGCTACACTACAATGTACTTTCGACGAAAGGCCAAGTAGCAGATTTTAGGTGCGATGAACGATCAGCGAGTGCACACCAGCACGACAACACCGCAAAAGGCAAAACACCGGAATGCATCGTCCTCCACCCCCCTCCCCCACCTAGTTGCACAGGACACCTAGTGTTGGTTTAGTTGTTCTGAAAATACGCCATTTATAAACAGACATTATTTCTTTCTGAGAAAGCATATAAAGGGTTTTTATTGTTTTTAGCATTCACTCGTATAAGGCCTAGCTACCACCGTATGAATGTGGTACGCCCGCCCTCAAAAGTTTTCGGAACACAAAATTTCCGAAAATGATATAGTCCCGCTTTGTCTTTGAACATAGCCCCCCAAAGAGACGTTCTAGCTAGTCCTTGCGACCTACGCAGCTGCCTGCTAGGTTCGATGCACTAACAGAGCAGAAATTCGCATTTTCAGTGGAGCCCGCGTTCCGTAAACTTTTGGGAGCGGGTGTACGTCACGTGTCGCGTCAAGCCAATCAAAAACGAACCGTCTTTGTCATCACTGTCACATGACATGGCGTCACTTCCTGTAACAGAAATAGCCGATGTGTGTCGCCATAGTCCGAAATAAAGGTAGTTTATCCCGTGAATTAAAATTATAACAGTTTCGATTTCGGCGTTGCCTCTTGCGCAACGATATCAGAGCATTCCACAGTATCAGAAGAAACGATGATAAAGACATGCTCAAATTGTGTCGCAGGGCCCCTTTAAAGCGGCTCACCCTGACACAGGGATCGAGCTCACGAAGTTTTCCTCCTTGAGGCCGAAATGGGTTGTGTGCACAAGGTTGCTTCACCAGGAGCAAAAAACACACGACTGCTTCAGTGACGTTTGTGACTGTCTAACTTGTCTGACTAATGACTTGTGACTATGACTCCCTGTGTATACAGTAGGGGTAAATAAACAGTTCCTTCCGAGAGCTCGACTTGACTTCATTTCTAGAAATCTTGCGGTTAGTCCTTACGCCAGGACCAAAACTGCGTCGCGTGCACGCACGCAAATGAACAAATTTGCTCTTTAAGGCAACTCTGGTTTTATCTGTCAAGCTGTTGTCCCTCGAGCACAACAGAAGACACTCAGGACATAAAAATAATGATAATCGCAAATATTGCTCCATGCTCACTCAATGTTGTGGTTACTCAGTATACGCCAATTTGGCCACTTTTCGTGCTTCGTAGCTCCGACCTCACAAAAATAATTCAACATGTTTTTAGAGATTAAGTTAGAACCCGTGCTTGGCTTTAATTCTGAAGAGTTTAAATAAAATCAAAAATGGTGTTTTTTTTTTAAATGATGTTCAAAATATTGCATTTTGAGAGATATGTCCTCAGTTGAACATTTCTGGTTAGCGTTTGAAGCCACTCTCAGGTATATAGGAGAACATTTTGTTGGCCGAGTTGGTATACGTTCATACTCGATATTTTAAGGCGCGAAAAAACACAAGAGGCGCTCTGTCCCGTGTCCTTTCTTGTGTATTGTGTTTTTTCGCGCCTTAAAAAAATCTCAGGTATTTTGTTCAGCACATTTCTTCACCAAACATATGACAATGTTTTTAAAAACTTTGGGAAGTCTGGCGTTTCTACTCGCGGAGAAAAAAAATCTTAAATTTGAGCATTATTGATCTTTGTGCCAATTTCGCGATTTTATTTTCTTTATAGAACAACATGAAAACTGCAAAGTAATAATTTTTTGTCAACACAGACTGTCCGTATTATATGTGGAGAAAATTTTTCAGACGTACAGCTAGAATAGTGTTTTCGTACCGTCTCATCGAAATCCCATTTTCGTGAAATTTTAAAAAAGGTGGTGGCGGCTCAGTGGAGACTTCTGAAATTTTTTACAGGTGAAATTTTTTTTCGCAAGACCAAAAGTAGTTTTGTGGTCCTGGGGACTCGGAAAATAAAATATATTTTTTTTTCGGCGAAATTTAAGGGGCTAGGCGGACATGCACCGACGTTATTGAACACACCCTAGGTTAAAGTCGAGAACTACTCCTAATAAAGAGCATTCAGTGTCAGGAGTAATGAGTATGTCATTTAGTTTAATAGCAACTTGGGAGGGAAGAACTTTGTTAGTTGAGTGAAATATCATGAACTTAGTTTTCGTAGGGTTAATACTGAGGGAGTTAATCCGACACCTAGTTTAAAATGCTATTTAGATCATTTTGTAATTTTAGCGTCCAAGAGTGAATGGATTTATCAGTGGCTAGTGTGGTAGTGTCATCGCCATAAAGAAAAACTTCAGAGTTTCTAACTGAATGGAGAAGGTCATTCATGTAAATCAAAAATAAAAGCGGGCCAAGGATGGACCCTTGAGGGACACCTTGATTAGTAGTCGAAAAATTTGATAATGTAGAGCGAACATAAACAGCCTGTTGTCTATTACAAACGTAACTTTTAATGAGTGTTAGGGCAGGTTTAACTATGCCAACAGGCGTGAGTTTGGTTTCCAGGATGATGAGGTTAAGAGAGTCAAAAGCTTTGGTTATGTCAATGAAAAAATTACACCATCTTCCGCTAAAGGGAACCATGTGTAGATGCGAAGCAGCGGGCGCTAACGCTTACACTGGCGGCGGCGTTGACGCTGGCGCTCATCGCCGCGTTGCGCAGGAGAGAAAACTGGGGAGGCGCAAAGCACGCAGTGATGGACCGGTGTTTCCTATTGGAACATGCCAATCCCTGCTAATGGGCAGTGAGAGACAGAAGACAACGATTGGACACAGAGACCCGCAGTCCGCTTTTAGTTAACGCGCACGCTGCGAATTTCGATTGTTCGACAACGCACAGGAGAAATCGCCCACCGGCACTACCTTGCAGGTCAAGATCCAGTGCCTATATATACGGGGTGGCCAGTGAACCGTTGCGCAGCGCGAGCAGTTGGTTTTTTCAATCAAGAAACTCGCTAGCAGACGCTGCCTGCGTCGGCGTTGAGAGGCGAGAGAGGGGGGGAGCGTAGGATAGGAGAGAGATGGGAGGAGACGCGCATGCGCAGTGGGGATGTGGACGGGGAGGCATGCCTAGAGGTGAGAGAGGGGGGAAGCGTAGGAGAGGAGAGGGTGGAGAGCTGGCGCATGCGCAGTGGATCGCGGACGCCACCGGATCAAGCTCGCTCATAAGATGCTTCGCATCTAAAATGCTCCAGCCAATTCACCAGAATGAATAGCTTTTTTAATCTCATCTGTGAAAGTTATCAATGCAAGTTTGGTCGAATAATGTGGTTGGAAACCAAAGTGACGGGAAGTTAAAATGGAAAATTTTGATAAGTAATTAGTGATGCGTTTCTCGATACACTTCTCTATTATTTTACTAAAAGCAGATAGGATAGCTATAGGGCGATAATTAGATATGGAAGTTCTGTCGCCTTTCTTGAACACTGGAATAATTTTGGCCTTTTTTAATTGTAATGGGAATGACCCAGTCTTGAAAATTAGATTGATAACACGGGATAGAGGGATGGCAATGTGGTTGGCAATTAACTTAATGCTAAACGAGTTGTAATGACCGGCACCTGGACCGACGTAGGAGCGGCGTCCCCTGTTCTACGAACAAGTCGCCGAGGGGCTGCTGGCCCGCTTACAGACGTTCCAAACACGTGTATTGTCCTTCCGAGCCGGGAAGCGAGGCGAGTCCGACGTCGCAGGGGTTCGACGAGTCGACCACAAAGTCTCTGTCCCGCTAAGTGCGTGTCGAGCGGCGGACCTATGATGCGCCCGGTTGTCCGAGTATCGGACCCCTCATCCTGCGGCCTTCTCACGCCACCACCTTGGTGCCACTGGTGCAATGCTGTGGCCACACCCCTGTCAGGACCTCGGCGGGTGTGGGCGGCACCGTCGGAAGTGGCCTGGACAGCCCAATTTGGAGCCGTTCCCTCACCTGAGGATCTAGGGAAAAGAAACTCTTTATAATCCGTGGGCTTTTTGGAGAGCTTTCGACGAGCAGTCGACAGTTGGAAACTTCCATCACTCGTACGTATTTGCAAGTACAGTTGCTGTCCTTGCCTCCCCAAGCGTCTTGAATGTCTGGCCCCACACTCGCCCGACCCCTCGTGGTGGCATCAACGTCCACGCACCCGGTCCCCCAGTTGCAACAGAGTGAATTCCGTCAAGTCTTGCAGAAGTTACTTTAAGTTTACTAATAATGCCGAGCATTTCGTTAGGATCTGTTAGGAAAAGATAAAATGATTGTGAAGAGCGAACCCAAGATTAATTCGGCGTTGGGGGGTGGACTAGAAGTTTGATAACAATAAAATGAGTTGAATTCATTCGCAATATCGATCGGCTGACCTAGGACATGGTCAGCAGTTTGAAGCTCAGTGATTGGGACGTGTTCATGTTTAGGAAGGAGTTTAAAATTTGCCATTGTTCTTTAGAGTTGTTGCCAGCACGCGTTACTTTTTCCTCGTAATACCTTTTCTTGGCTATTTTTAAAGGAGCACTGACATCAAATTTCAAAGTCGAGATGTGTCCTTCATTCGATTGCTCTGTATGCATAGGTTGTCTTTGCCAAATTTGAATGCCGTCCGTCGCGTGGAAGTTATTTTATTTCGAGGCCAAACCAGGCAAACAGCGTATGAACGCTCAACGGAAAACTGGATGCCCTGCGACATAGACACTAGTGCAACGTGTGAGGTGTGATAGAACACGTGATAGAATCACACTTACGACGTACGCTAGTGATACGCTAGTAACAATGACGTCGACGGTCTGAGTGTGTTTATTGTGGCGCCGACGCCCGGCGTGGTCTCAGTAGTGGCTCTTCTTGCTGTGTTGATCTGTGCGTGCGGTACATCGTGTCGCATCGACTGATTTGTCGTGCGCGAGTGCGATCATTCGGAGCGACACAGTACGTGCCAGGATGTCGGGGATATCTCACCATACATGCACGTGACGTCACAGACAAGTTCTCTGCTCTGGGTACCTAAAGATGGCGGCCACCGTGACTTTTTATCGCATTAGAGAGTGTCAGTGCAGGGGAGGACAGGGGGTCGTTCGCTCCCTGCGTTCTTTTGTACACTCCCCGCTTTCTTCTGTTCGCCAGCCGCGCCAAGGGGAACACATTCTTGCTCCGCGCGTTCGAGCAGGTGTTTATGCAGAATCGCATTCCGCTGGTACCTAAAGATGGCGACCGCAGTGACGTACGTGCAAGTTATGAATTGAGCGTGGCCCAAGCGTGCGTCCGCAGGCAATTCCTCGTCGCTGCTCGGACCGGTGTCCATTTCCTCGTCGCTGCTCTACAAAGGGTCGAAGAATGATTCGCGATGTCGCGAATCGCGGCAATTCCCAATTCCAAGTCGTCGTCATCCTCGCTTGTCGATGTTGACCGCGACGACGGCGAGGACGACGATGTTGACGACAAAGACATGGCTGCACGTGTGCTCCTAGCAGACGAAATGTCAGCGATGTCAGCTGGACGTGACGTCACCTTTTTTTGTGGCAGCGGGATCAGCTGGGGAGCGTCCCCGACGTGGCCGCGAGGTAGCGCTACCAGCACTACAATTTGGCGGGTTTTCCTCCCGTTTTGAATCGCGTTCGATACCGGATATATTTATCAACATTACTGGTACTTATTCGTCCCTCTGCTGCATTTTGAGTCGAGAATCGTTACTTGGAGGTCGATAGCTACTCGCGGATGTAAAAAAATCCACATGCGTAAATTTGATGTCAGGGCTCCTTTAAGAGCCTATTAAGAGCACTAGAATAGAGAGTGTAACGATTTTTTAACTCGCTATTGAAAGGAAGACGTTTGACTTTGTTGTAAAGATTTTCCTTTTTGCGCGTGCATGTCAATAGACTGTTTGTCATCCACGGATTATGGGGAGCTGAGTAGATTATCTTGCATTTAACGACCGTGATGCTATCATGAATACACTTACGTATGCGAGACGATAGATAATCAAAAGCTATGTTGTCATGCGTGCACGTTTCAATGAAAGACCAGTCGACATTTGTTCACAAACACTTCTTTGTTTAGAATTGTTTTAGAAAATCTTAAAATCACGATTATGCATGAAATTTTCACATGGAAAGAAAACAGGATAATAATCAGTAATGTTTACCTTAAGAACACCACAGTTTTCACGCGAAAGGAAGTTAGAGAGAACACGATCAATACGTGTGCTACTGCGCCCAGGAATACGTCTAGTTGGAAGTGTGATTAAGGTCTCGTACCCGAAACCCTGGTAACAATTTTCGTACTTAATGCGATTGGTAGCATCAAGTAAATCAATGTTTAAATCCCAATTTTGAAATAGAGGGCGCAAAGTAGACGACACACAGAACGCCACTTCCAACAATGTTCATTCCAAGAAAAAACGCGTGCTATGTATGCAGACACATTTCATTGCTGCGCATTAAGATATCGCAACTCTTTCTGAGATAAAGAAACGGGGGGCCACACTCACGCAACGATCACCGGCTTCTTTCTTGCCTCAATCTGTTCAACTTGTCTCGACTCTTGGCGATCACGGCACGAAAATGCGGTACACATCTCTCCAGTGTATGGCCAGGTGACCCTCTCTGCCATTTCTAACATTGTTGCAATGCTGAGCCTTAAGCACTGCACGCAGGCGCTCCGTGTGTCCTCTTCGTCTGTCGTCTACTTTGCGCCTTCGATATGCGGGATTCAGGCAGCCGTGTCCAACTAACGTGCTGAGTGTCGCGCCTAGAAAAGGCGCACCACCAGCAGCAGCCCTAGCGGCGGTTCCCGACCGCCAAGAGAGGCGGCGCGCCGTGTCATTAGAGTTCACTATACCACAAAGTGGAGGAAGCCGTAAAATTTCGACGTTGTTGTCGACGAGCACGCCGATAGGGACATTGGCAAGCGCACTCCATTTTCCAAAGCAGGGGTGGCCGGCGGAAAGCAGCCTCACTCTTGGCCCATCCGTAAGGCCATGTCTTGTAGAAACGCTTGTTCATCATCAACTACTTCTAGCGCCCGTCTCTCTCGGTTTCGTCCTTCGTCAAGGAAGTTTGCGCAAGAAGTAGTTGATCATGGAGTAACAACTAGCTCGAACGCACACCTTGTTAAGCTTGTTCATTGCTTATCGGCAGATGTGACGATGCACATGATTTCTTTTTCGCTGGAGTTGCGAGCAACCGTATCTTTATCGCAGTTGCCCCCGAAAAAGCTGCTTGTGGGAGTGTTTTCCACCGGCCACCCCTGATTTGCAGAAATGGAATGTGCTTGGCACTCTCGATATCGTGGGTGGTTATGATCTCTTTATTGGGCCCAAAAAAGAGGGGACCAGTGCGTGCTCGGGAAAAGCAGCGCCCAGTGTCGCAATCTTGCCGCTGCGGCAACCGGTCACTTGTGCCACTCCTTTTTCCGTTGAGACCTTCTCGAGACATGAGTACCGACCGCCAGGCCGCGCTACCCCGACGGCATTGGGAATCGAACCTCTTGAATCGGAGGCTCCAACCACCTCAGCACCGCTGCGATGTCCGTGCTGCCCAGGGGAGAGACCCACGCATCACCCTCCCTAGCACAGGCGCATGAAGCGCGTTCCCCTTCCGTCCCCTGTTTCTCCTTCTCGGCCCCGTCTCGTTTTAAGGCGAAAGCCTGTAATGTCTCGTACTCGCGGTATCCGCCCGTCCGTGTCCTGAAACGGTGCCAGCTGTGACCCTCCTCACGCTCTCGTCAATCACGTGATGGCACAGCGGCCACACAAGAAAACGAAGAACAAGAAAGCAAAAGCTAAGAAAGACAGGACATGGCATAGTCCTTCAATTCTCTTTTCGCTAGTACCATGTCATATCATTCTCGATACCATCGAGCCCAACTTTCCGCCTTAACTGTCTCAATTTCCCAGCCTGCAGCACGCGCGCATCGCGAAAGGCAAATGTCCGCTTCGTGTGTATTGCTATCGGAACAGAAGAATGCTCAGCAATAAGCGCTATTCCTGCGTACAAAACAGTGTCCTATTCGCCTCGTGTGCCACCGATGGCACACGAGGGCGGGGATTCGGCTTTTGTCGTCTGCTACGCTCTGGCTAAAACAGCAGCATTTTCGTTATATTTCGCTCGCGTCGCACGGCGTTCCTCGACTACTAGCTGCATTTCCCTCTAACGATATTTCTTGAGATGACTGCTAGCATTACAGGAGGTTAAGAAACGTTAACATTTAACATATTGTCGCCGCGACGTGAAGACAGAGGTCGTGATGCACAGATAAACAAAGCAGCAGCAGGACGGTCTTTTTAATACCGCGCGCAAGAGCGTACTTCTTCTTTCTCGTCTTCTGCCTTGTGTATATAGCGCGTGTGCGCTGTCGTCTTCGTCGTAGTAGGCATGTGGCATTTGCCTCCCTCCGAAAGAGGCATCGTCCCGATGCGCAGCCACGGCGCTCTACGAAGAAATAGAGAAACGCGCACAGATGCAGTGGCACCCACACGACAAACGAGAGTTAGCTGGGCAAGTACGCTTTCATCCGGACGACATGCACGACTTCGGGTGAATGCTTCCGGCGACTGGAACTGCAATCAGTGTCGGGGATTACTTCGTAGTTGACGTCGTTCAACCGTCGGATCACTCTGTCTGGCCCAAAGTATCGTCTCAGGGGTTTCTCTGAAAGTCCGCGTCGACGTATTGGGATCCAAACCCATACCTTGTCGCCTGGTGTGTAGGTAACGAATCTGTGTCGTTGGTCGTACCGTTTCGCATCTTTAGCTTGCTGATGACAGATGCGTACGCGGGCAAGCTGTCGGGCTTCCTCGGCGCGCTGAGTAAATTCTTCGGCGTCGGCATGAGTGTCGTCACACTCGTGCGGCAGCATAGCGTCCAACGTTGCAGCGACTTCGCGGCCATGGATTAAACTGAACGGTGTCATACCAGTAGTTTCCTGCCTAGCGGTATTATAGGCGAAAGTCACATAAGGCAAGATTTGGTCCCAGTTTTTATGCTCTGTGTCGACGTGCATGCAGAGCATGTCTGCGAGGGTCTTATTAAGGTGCTCCGTTAGCCCGTTTGTTTGGGGATGGTACGCCGTGGTTCTCCGGTGAGCCGTGAATGCAGTTCCTCTGTCTGTGATGACAACTGTTGGGGCTCCGTGCCGAAGGACGACGTTTTCTATGAAGAAGTGAGCTGCTTCTTGTGCTGTGCCCCTCTGCATAGCTTTCGTCTCCGCGTAGCGAGACAAGTAATCGGTGGCGACGATGATCCATCTGTTCCCTGCTGTAGAAGTTGGGAATGGGCCGAGGAAATCCATTCCAATTTGGGCGAATGGCTTCGCTGGTACTTCGACGGAGTCTAATAGGCCTGCTGGCTTGCCGGGGGGGCGCTTTGCGTTTTTGGCAGTCGGCACAAGTCTGCACGTGATGTTTGACAGCAGCAGGTAACTTTGGCCAGTAGTACTTGCGTCGCAGTCGAAACAATGTTCGGGTGTAGCCGAGATGTCCGGAGATGGCTTCCTGATGGCAGGCTTCCAGAATTTCTTTTCGCAGCGATGCAGGTACGACGAGCAAGTACGTACTGCCGGTTGGAGAAAAGTTCTTCTTGTAGAGAACGTCGTTGCGTAAACAAAAAGACGGCAGTCCTGTCGCGAAAACTCGCGGCACATCTTTACGCCGTCATTCTAGGAACTCAATTAGCGGAAGCAGCTCTGGGTCACCGCGCTGCTCTTGTGAAATAGTGGCCGTATTGTCGACTCCCAAAAATGCGGCGTCCATGGACGCGTCATCAAGAGCGGCAGGCTCGACGGGCGACCGCGAGAGGCAGTCGGCGTCAGTATGCCTCTTCCTGATTTTTAAATTATGGTCATATCAAACTCTTGGAGCCGAAGGCTCCAGCGCGCCAAACGGCCTGACGGGTCTTTCAGGTTAGTGAGCCAGCAAAGTGAATAGTGATCGCTGACGACCTTGAATGAGCGGCCGTACAAATATGGACGAAATCTGAGAACCGCCCACACCACGGCGAGGCACTCCTTCTCGAATAGTTTTCCTCCGTGCGAGACAGAGCTCTGCTGGCATAAGCTACCACTTTTTCCGAGTCGTCTTGCCACTGTACCAGTACGGCGCCCAGGCCTACATTGCTGGCGTCGGTGTGAAGTGCGCTTCCTGGTCAAAGAGCGCAAGAACTGGAGGTGTTTGGAGGCGTTGACGTAAGTCGCGGAATGCCATTTGTTCCGTTTCGCCCCAAACAAAAGGAACATCCTCTCGTGTGAGTCGTGTCAAAGGCGCCGCAATAGACGAAAAGTTCGCGATGAATCGTCGGTAATAGGCGCAGAGGCCTAAGAAGCGCCTCACTGCTTTCTTGTCATGTGGTGCAGGAAAGTTTGCAACAGCGTCAATTTCGCCCGGGTCAGGTCGAACACCCTCGTGACTGACGACGTGGCCTAGGAAGCAAAGTTCACTGAAACCAAAATGGCACTTTTCCGGTTTTAACGTCAGGCCGGCCGAACGTATAGCTTGTAGAACTGTGAACAGCCGGCTTAGATGCTCCTCGAATGTTGCTGAGAAGACGATAACGTCGTCCAGATAGACCAAGCATGTTTGCCATTTCAGGCCCTATAGCACGGTGTCCATTAGACGCTGAAAAATCGAGAGAGGGGGGGAGCGTAGGAGAGGAGAGGGGGGGACCCGCATACGCAGTGGGAGTGTGGACGCCCCGGGCAGGGATGCCTAGAGGAGAGAGGGGGGGAGCGTAGGTGAGGAGAAAGAGGGGGGACGCGCATGCGCAGTGGGAGTGTGGACGCCCCGGACAGGGATGCCTAGAGGAGAGAGGGGGGGAGCGTAGGTGAGGAGAGAGAGGGGGGACGCGCATGCGCAGTGGGAGTGTGGACGCCCCGGACAGGGATGCCTAGAGGAGAGAGGGGGGGAGCGTAGGTGAGGAGAGAGAGGGGGGACGCGCATGCGCAGTGGGAGTGTAGGGATGCCTAGAGGAGAGAGGGGGGAGCGTAGGTGAGGAGAGAGAGGGGGGACGCGCATGCGCAGTGGGAGTGTGGACGCCCCGGACAGGGATGCCTAGAGGAGAGAGGGGGGGAGCGTAGGTGAGGAGAGAGAGGGGGGACGCGCATGCGCAGTGGGAGTGTGGACGCCCCGGACAGGGATGCCTAGAGGAGAGAGGGGGGGAGCGTAGGTGAGGAGAGAGAGGGGGGACGCGCATGCGCAGTGGGAGTGTAGGGATGCCTAGAGGAGAGAGGGGGGAGCGTAGGTGAGGAGAGAGAGGGGGGACGCGCATGCGCAGTGGGAGTGTGGACGCCCCGGACAGGGATGCCTAGAGGAGAGAGGGGGGGAGCGTAGGTGAGGAGAGAGAGGGGGGACGCGCATGCGCAGTGGGAGTGTAGGGATGCCTAGAGGAGAGAGGGGGGAGCGTAGGTGAGGAGAGAGAGGGGGGACGCGCATGCGCAGTGGGAGTGTGGACGCCGCGGGCAGGGATGCCTAGAGGAGAGAGAGGGGAGAGGAGGTTTTTTATTTCTATTTTTTTGAAAGAGTTTGCGCATGCGCAGTAAGGGTGGTCACGCGGCACACCACCACCACCACCACCACCGGATTAAGCTTCGCCATAAGATGCTTCACATCTAAAAGAGGCGACTGTCATCGAGCGGGCACTTCGGCAACGATGCAGCCACTTTGACCGCCTTCCATATCACACGCCAGTAAGTGCCGCAGCTCAGAACGCCGCTGTGTCCGAGAGCTCCCTCCGACAAATGATTAGGGAAATCCTGCGCGAAGAGCTGCGGGCCCTCGGCGTTGCTTCTACCGAGCCGCCAGTCGCTTCTGTTGCGGAAATCGTGCGCCAGGAGTTGCGGCAGGCCTTTCCATCACCCGCGACGATGTCCTGAGCCCCATCCGTTGAGCTATGCTGATGTCGTCCGTCGCCCTCTACCTCCACCTGAGGTAGCGCCCTTCCAGCCACGGCCCGTCCCCTTGCCTTGGTGGCAACGGGAACCCGTGCGACGACCACCAGTTCGCCGAACCGACTTGTGGCGCACGGCCGACCATCGACCCCTTTGTTTCTACTGCGGCGAACCGGGCCACGTCTCCCGCTACTGCCATCGTCGAGAAGCTAGGTTTGGAAACATTTCTCGTCCCGCTTCTTTTCAATTCGACGACCATCGCACCCATGACGCTGATCACCTGCCGACCAGCCAAGCTGCTTCACCACGTCGTCGCTGGCAATCTCCCTCACCTATGCGTCACACTTCCCCGAATCGCCAAAGTTACGCTGACGTCGTCAGAAACCCTTCCCCCTAGCCCGCGCCGGGGAAACTAACTGCCGCGACCTCCGGGGGGCAAGGTTGCTAACCGTCGAGACGCCCAAAAGACCCCCCCTACCTCCGCAAAAAGACGATATGACGACGACGAGCTGTACGTGCCGACCTTAGCATTGTCATAGACGGACATTACGTGACAATATCTTCTGTATACCCACAGTCATTGCGGTCAGGTTCATGCTCCCGAGTTCGTAGCGTCACTCACTGGGCTGGATGGCGTTGAAATAGCTTACGTGAAAGCGGGAGCGCCCCCCGCCAAGTGAGAGAGTCTACGCTGCTTTGAAATCGAAGCGCGATCAATTTTCCGGCTTATACGCAAAAATCAGCGTTGTGTAACCAGACTTGAGTTGAACGAAAATTCACGCTCCACTCTCAATTGTAGTCATGTGGACTTGTTCAGACACGACAGCAGACAAAATGAAATCGATAACTTCATCGACCAGCGGGTTATTTCGGAACACTAGCATCGATTGGGTGAGCTGGATGCAAATAAGATCACTGGGAATGAAACGCCAGCAGTGGTGCGCGTGGTACAGTGCGACCCTTATGATTAGAGATAGATACGCTCATGAGCCACATTCATGTTTTCGATCGCGCAGTGCTGCCTAATCGACTGTGTGAGCCTATCACTGGTGATGACAGGATGGCGCGCACTATATTTCTAATGCTTGGGCAACGCGATCCGCTGCAGTGTTCGCGTTTCATTTGACACCGATAGTACAGCTTGGTAAACAGTAGGAAAAATCGGCGAATGTATGCAGGAAGAGCTGAAAGAGAGCTCTTTCCCACCATTCTTTTGGCCACTGTGGCTGATTATTGCTATTCTTTACCGTGCTGTAACAAGATTGAATATTTTTAGGTGAGAGCCTGAGATTCCTATCAAATGCGAAAATTGGCCGTCGGCGTCCCGCGTCGCCAACGTCAACACGAGTGATGCGAAAATTCATCACATGATCATGTCATCATGACATCCCGGACCGCTAATATTTGTGACGTGATAACGTCACGTCACATGATTACGTCCTCACATGACATCGTCGCTTTGCATTGCCTCCGTGATAGGTGGGCCGATCTCGGAGGCGATGCAAAACCAGGTGATGTGTAGAAAGCTTCAGTGCAAAACCGCGTTACGTCCAGAAAGCATTCGGAGGGGGGCGGAGAAGGAACAATACATCGACTCAAGAAAAAGATGGCTTTCGCCTTTGAGTCAAGTTAGGCAAATGCATTAGGAACTCGAGTCTTTTTAGTACACTGATCGCACCAAGACCTATCAGGAGTCGACCATTGAGACTGATTTACAGTATTTTATTGCAAATACATCTTCTTACGACTTTCGATGCGAAAGCTTTGTATTTATCAACGTTGTATGATTACACTAATTTTGTTCAGCATACTTTCAGGCCACCGTGAACGAGTGAACAAACGTCGATTTATTAACGTAAGGATTAAAATATGTTGCAAGAAAAAAAAACCAAAAGAAAATCACTCCGGACCACCTACCAACATTTCATATCACCGTCGTGCATCCCCTTTAGACTTACCCTGTTTATTTCGTGTTTCAATTTAAAGTGCTTACGACGCGCTTACACAGCAGCTGCTAAAAATGTGGATTTAATCAAACGTTGTTGCCGGTAACGCCATTTAATTTATTTCAATGACATCACACGTCCTTTGTCATGCTCCGAACATAGGAATTGAACCGAAGGCTTGGTGGCAACCGAACACGCGCAGCACGCGGTATACATTTATTGCGCTTTAAAGCAGACATGGATGCTGAAGCCCGAACGTTGAAGTCAGTGATCGAAAACGGGCAGGAAAGTCATTTTCAGTGCGCGACGGCTATAGAACAGTCGCGAAAAGAAACAATCACCATAGAAGCAGAGTACACATGGATGACTAGCAGACGACACCAGGAGCAATCGACACAGAACGTGCTCCTGACGGCAACTCTGCTCGATTTCGCTGGGCATTTTGCTTGAACATTCAGTACAAATTGCTTTATGAACTTGCCCACCAATGTTTCAATAACTCGAGCGCGATAGACAGGCTGGCAGCGTCGAGCAGCCGTCACGTAGCGAACGCGCGCGCGAAGAGCTGCATCCGCGTCCTCTCCCTGACGTCACACGCGAGAGGGCGCCACTCAAAGACAGTCCAATAAAATTTGTTGCTGGGCTAGTTGGTGCATAGTTAAAATATAAGACGGTGGCGCAAAAATGGGACAAGGACGAAACAGGAAGAAGAGACGTATACAAGCGCACACTACCAACCGATTTATTATCGAAAAGACACTCAATATATATGGCATTACGCACATGCGCAGACGGCCGAAATCAAAAGCGATCTTGCAAAAAGACAAACTCACTGCTGTGCAGGACGATAGAAGGAACGCTGTCACACCCTCTCCCGTACAACTTAATGAAATAGGCCTCAGCCAGTTCTTTTGCGACTGCGTCACAACATGTGCGTAATGCCATATATATTGAGCGTCTTTTCGAGAATAAATCAGTTGGTAGTGTGCGCTTGTATACGTCTCTTCTTCCTGTTTCGTCCTTGTCCCATTTTTGCGCCACCGTCTTAAATTTTAATTTTTTTCACTCAAAGATCTCGAGGCGAATAATGCGGGGCGTTTCTGTGAAGTTTTCAAGAAATGCTATTCTCGGGTTTTGAATGCCAAAACCTTGCAGGATATTTATTTATTTATTTATTTATTTAACCCGTGTACTACCCATCATTCCCATGGTGGTGAACAGTCGCAGCGCCAGAGTTCCCTCTATAGTAAATATTGCGGGAAACTCCATGGTTCAGTGCACGCGACCTTGACCGTGATATGGTTATGAGGCACGCAATCGTCGGAGATTACCTGCAGTTCTGTGACGCGCAGCTAGACACTCTATCTCGCAGCCATTTGAAAGTGGCTTGGCATAGAAGCAGCGTGCGCGAGTTTAGTAGAGCAACACTTTAGTGTTGTGGTGGCATTATCGAAGTATTTCAGATGACTTGGCAATCATGTGAGCACGTGTCCATCCTTTCTCGCCTTTTCTTGTCTCGCACCCTCTCCATTGCCTTCTATATATGCACTTTTTATCGAAATAAAACTAGTTGGAAGTCAGCGCTCTTTGCCTCTGTTGTCTCGTCCCTTCCTAAACGTTCTTTGCGCTGTTAACATTTCTAAATGAACACTTTAGTGGCTCAGCTGTTTACAAGCCTCCCCGCTTGTGTTCGTGTGGATAAGTGCAAACGAACAGAAATGGTGTTCTCCGCAGGTGTTCCGGCCTCCAGCACAGGCTTGCCGCTGCACACGGTCACAGTGCGCGACCAACTGAACGAGTCCAACCACGGCATGTGGCAGCGTTACGGCGATCTCGAGGGAGGCCCGGCCGAGGTGCCAGCCTGGCACGGCGATCAGGTCGACGACAGCTGTGAGCAGATCGCTTCGCATCATAGGCACGGCCCCCCCTAGTCACCTAGACTTGCCCAGTACTTGGCCCACCCTGAAGGGGACCTGCGCACGCCTATAATCCATTTTGAAGCATGCTAACTACGAAGGAAACCAAACCGGTGATGGGCTGACAGTGACGAGCGGACAGGGTCGATTCGGACGCGGGTTGCGTACCATGGAATAGCATGAAAACAACCGCATATAGTTCGATAAGACTAGTGCTGTCATTCACCCCTCATTTGCATTTGACTGATCCACGCAGTCAGTATAGAAATCTGCAGATGGGAAGCAATACGTGCCAATATCGTCGTCACCTTCATCACTCTCGACCGAAGCGCTACACAGCAGAGCGGGCACTGAACGGTACGCGGCAACGGCAAAACGTGATCTTTTCATTCCGAAATCTGCGCGAAACCCACAAAGAAGAAGGACAGATGAAAAAGTCTAAAGGCTCTCTCTTATTTTTTTAAACCTTCTGTCTTGAGATTTCAGTTTCATTCCAACGATTCTCGCGAAGTGTTGTGACTGTCGGGAGGCATCCATGCTTACATTGGCCGCAGCCCGAAAGGACACCGCGCTCGTGAGCAAGCCCGTTAGCTTCTCGAAGCAGGCTGTGAAGCCTGCTAAGTATTCGCGATTCCAGCTGAGCGCTCGCCACCTAGCGGCCGCGCCTGGAAACGGCACTAACAGGGTCAACCTTGAGAGAAGATATGTTGTCACGCTGAGAAGCGGCCGCATAGTTCCTTTATTTTCCCGAAAAAGAAGAAAGCGATGTCCAAAGACTGCGCGCCGCAATGCATGGCAACGTCTATCACTTCCCGAACGATGCAGACGACGCGCGACGAAGAACGGCGCAGATCAGAAACTTATGCTTTGGAAAGAAGCTGGTTTGTTCTAATCCCTTCGCTCGCCACGACTTCTTTCTCCCCGGTGAGTGCACCATTACTTAGCGTGTGTGCATTCTTGTCACTCTCAAAGAGCGGAGTATGGTTTCGCTTATATAAGCAAGCGCTTCAGGAAACTTGTAGCGTTATGTGTGTGAGTGTATTTTTCGCGTATGCTTGTTTTCTGTGCAAGTGGTAGTGCTACCCATTCTCAAGCTGCTACCCATACCCAAGCTGCTGTAATCTTCCCCCTCAAATATTTTTGATTGCGAATGTGTGTATATACGCACGCGCGAATATGCATAAAGGATGGGTGTACCTCACCGAAAACATTTCTCGCTACGCCCCTGTCACTGACGTACGTTCCTTCCGCTTGAACTGCAGTAGTGAAACCTGTAATATATTTATTATGGACAAACCTACGGTGTATATGCCTGCGTTTGCTCTGCGGTGTCTTTAAAGACGGTGCTGTGTTCTCATTGAACGCGGCGCACTAACAGTTTAGGTTCGTCAGCTTGCAAGAAATTTAAGAGACCGCAAAAAGCGATTGTTCCAGCTTTGGGAGCGTTCGACTTGCTGGCGCATCGCTTGGTTCTTTTCCGACACAGTGCAGCGCAACTTATGTTGGAGCAGGCTTGTTTCTGAGTGATGTATTAATCACCATTCCACTAAAAGTACGATCGCTAATTTCCGGAAACCTAACGTGGTTAATTAAAAATTAATTTACCTTGATTAGCTATGAGTTTCTTAAATTTATTAATATTTTCACCAGGGTCATACGGCTGACATTTTTTGGGGGGTGGGGTGGGGTTCAACCACCCTGTGCTTAAGTTCGTGCGTGCGTAGCGTGCGTAGTGTGCGTGTATATATCTGCTTCGAATATCAAATACTGCCAATACGAACAAGCGAGCGTTCGGAAGCACACGACGTTATTTAATAGAAGCCTGATAACAAATCCGCGAACGAAAAGAAAGGAGCACACCTATTACAAGCGAAACTACGATTTGCCTTATCTCAAGATACACTGACCCAGGCATAGTTCCGTTCTGTAATCAAGTGAACGGCATGCGTATTCAGCTTTTGACGGGACAACAGAATGGGATACATGCAATCGGCAACGCGAGTCGCAGCGCAGAGTTGCCTCAAAAACTGTGAAGGCGTTGCCACTTGTGCGCTGCAGCAACGCAGCGCACAGTGCTTGCACCTTTCGGAGAGGTCCGCTACACACGAGCAGTTGCCTTCTTCAACCTCGGGCGCTGAACAGGTTCTTCAACTTGAAGTATAAAGCTGATGCGGTTCGCCGAAGAAGCTCGATGTTTGCACGCACTGTTTCCGCTGTTTCGAGGGTGAAATCCTTCACGCCGATGAGAATGTGGTGGTCGGCGGCCAGCACCCTTTCGCCTTCGACGAAGCAACGGAATCCGAGGCCACAATCCAGAAACTTCAGCACAGCGCCAAGCGAAAGTGCCGCGTTGACCCTGTTAAGCGTAGCCATCTCTCTTTTTTTTCGACCAGTGTTGCCAGCGCACAGCGTTTTATGGAGTTGCGAATGCCACAACATCGTCTATACTACATCCTCAGAATTCTTTCCAATTCACTTATTCTAGAGTCTTGCAGGTTAGTCACCACACTTTGTTACGTTCTAAAGTGCGATGTGGTCGCACAGCACTTTCGAATGATGCGCCATTCGATGTACGGCATGATGGCGCTATACGCTAAAGTGCAACTCCAGCGCTTTTTGACAGCAGTGCTGTTTGAAGGGGTCATTACACGGTCGCGCAACAATTTGGAGTATTCCGCAAAAACTAGAAATAGAGGCTCTACTATGCCCATGCAGAAGTGGGCCGTAAAAGAATATTTCAGTCCAAACGAGCAGTCGCCGGCTGTAAACCGCGCCGGCTGTGACCGACATTTTGCCGTGGCACGTGGGACGTCTCGTGCAGCAGAGAGCGGCGTCGTCGTCTTCTACCGAAGCCGCTGCAAATCCTTCAAAGGGAGTCCTTCATCGCTTTTCTGATTTGTATCGCAATAAAAAGCGTAACGTCTGAAGTGTCAAACCTTCCAGCGCTTTCTCTGGAAAGTGAGTAGAAATTTTGTCGCGTTAGCTACACTGGCCTAGCCAAGCCCGTTTCGCGCGGCTCATCAAGAGCCGTGCTGCGCATGCGCGAGGATCAGTGATGTCACACAGCTGGCGCACCGGAGCCGGCACTTCCCGCGCACTCCACCGCCGCCGGTCTGCGCATTCCAGAGAAGTGACGTCGTAGCCGTGGTAGACGCACTGGCGCCGGCACGCGCGCAGCTATTCGCCTTCGCTGTGCAGTCGCCGTCTGACACTGCGCTGGAGCCGCTGCGCACCTGACTGGCGTTTGCCAGCAGCATTTGCGCTCTGAAGGAGAGTGCAAATGCTGCTCAACGGCGCAGAAGAGCGGAGAAGCTTGACTCACCGGATCCCGAAGTAGTTGCCTGGCAATTAGCGGTTGAGCGTAGGTATGTCACCGAACAATTCAGTTAAAGACACTATACACGTAGTGGCTACGTCTATACCTAGTCGTGTGGCATGTGAACTGTGTGTGGTGGCTGGTGACTTCAATCGTGCTCCAGACTCTCTTTGTGTTCCTATGAAGGACACGTTTAACCTCGACTTAGCCAGTCTTCCAACTGCACAGACAACCCAATGGGGAAGTATCATTGATCTTGTCTATCCGAGACAGACAGACAATTCCAAATACTGTGTTGGGGCCATAGAGACGGCAGCATGTTACTTCACTGATCACCGAGCCGTCTTTGTGGCAATAGAGAAGCAACCTGACGTTGAGCAAAAATAAATATACATGTGCCACATAATACGTATACCGTGTGTGCGTCATTGGAGCAGCTGTAAGCATGATAATCAAGCTAATCCTAGACAATCTAGACAATCAGGAAAGCTAAGAATAATCAGCTGAACCTTTGCTAACGCTGCGTATATCCTGGCATAGCCGAGCTAAGTCACTGCAACATTTTTTGAAACAGAATTTTAACACGAAAGTTTTATGCTGGTGTCCGCCAAGATTTGAGTGACGTATTTTCGTCACGGAAATGACGTCGAAAAAATACACATGATCAGAAGACAAAGAAAAAAGTTCCGTCAACGGAAATCGAACCTACGACCTATAGGTCCGCGGCAAGAGTTGCCGGGCACGCTATCTACTGTGCCACGGTCACATACAGTGCACGCTTTAAAAGCAAGCCTTTTATATCTATCACTGTCCTCTCCCAGTACTCTTGCTAAAGTGAAGCGAATGCATTATGACCGAGAAATGCATGATTAGTTCCTTCAAAGCGTTTTTCTACGCGCCCCTCCCATTCGGCGTGTTTCGAATAGGAAACGTGCAATTTTGCCGACGCATTAACAAACTACCAGGTGGCGACCTTACCCCTAGCATCGTCCTCGCTCATAGTATCTGTCCATACCAAAAATAGCTCTTCGACGCGCGAGAGCGTCGCGTGGCCGAAACTCCGCGTTCCTAAGGTCTCCTCGATTTGGATGCACTTTCTGCACTAGTTCAAGAGTGCTGCACTTCGGCGCTCGATTTGGCGAGTGCAGCTCGTGCCACCGGCACTTCTGCACTCGATTTGACGTCGTGCTGCACGAGTTCATCGGCACTTCAGCACTAGCTTCCCCGCCAGTTCTCGTCTCGTGCAAGTAGCCAAGGCATCGGTATGGCTGCACTTTTGCCCTCGATTTGACCGCTGCACTGAAACCGCTAGTGTCGGGCTGCACTGACACTAGAGGAACTGGCGCGGCACTGGCACGACACTTTGGTGAACTGCGTCCAGAAAGTGCAGCCAAATCGAGGAGACCTCTAGCTTGCCCCGCGAAAAATCGCAGCCGGCAACCGGGGAAGACAGGACGCGCGTTGCGTTTCCCTCTGGTCGGGCACTGGTGTTGAATAACTCGAATATGCCGCGAGTAGGCGACCTTCGCACAAGTTCTGCGTCCAATCATTTACGCTCTTCTAGCTGTCACACCGCTTTCACTGATTCCGCTCTCACCGTACAGCAACTACAAGCATCTATGACCACAAGGGTTTGTTTAATCATTGATCATGGACTCTAGTCGTCGGGATAGAGGTGTACCACCAAGCGTCAAAGTGGATGCATCCACGTTACACTGCGCTCTATCTGTCAAACACCAATGGATATTGTGCAAGCTCTCTTATATCAATGTACAGTAAACATTCAACTACTTCTGTAAGGATACGTTTCACCTTCGTGTTATACCGATTCATATGACGAAGGGATCAACCATGTTTTTTTCGATATGCGTTCGGTCTTCTTCCATTGGTGTGATGACTGCCCACAACACCGGTTGGTGGAAGCAATGACGATTGTAGTGCCAATGAAAGTCGAAAACTGAAACCGCGTGCAGTTTTTGCAGGCTTCATCGAGTTTTGTTTAATAACAAAACAAATACCGTGGCGGTCGTTGAGAGCACGGAAATCGTGAAATAGAGTATTATTACCACGGTTTCTCCAGTTTTGTTTAGTCAGACTGAAAAACCGCCACAGTCGAGCGGAAAAGTTGGTCTGTTCCAGCAACACTTACGCCGGCGTTGTGAAAAAATTCAAAGCCTATCCACGGAGTGAATGATGATGAGTGGGCGAAGCTCCGGAGGTTCATCGGTAAACCGTGAATCTTCCGTGAATTCTGCCCAGTACATCATCAACGACGTGAGATGGTCAGTGAACGGTTGTGCAGCGCGAGCAGTCGGTTTTTAACGTGATAGCGTTAAAGAGCTCGTTTGGCAGAAATTCCGGCGTCCGCGTCGGTGTCGTTGGTTGTGAGCGAAAAATGATCATTTTGTCCGTGACCGAAAAATCGAGAAAGATGCAAATAAAATAAATAATAAAAATTTCCGGGTCCGAGTGAGGATCAAACCCGGACCGTCTGCGTGGCAAGCAGGTGTTCTACCACACAGCCACGCCTCTGCTTGGAAATACAGTGAAAATAACTTCCTCTGCTTGGAGATGCAGTGAAAATAACTTTCATGCTTCGCAAACGCAAGCGTCTCTTATATAGGCGTCGCCATATAACATGTAATATCCCAGGAATATTGCGTGGTACAAGCGTACATTGCCATCGGGCATCAGAATATGTGACTATCATAACGATTTCGTTGTTTAAAGCCGGCCACCCATTACAAACGGCACACACCTTACTGTGCGTATTCCCTTAACACCACGCAGTGGGTGCATAACAAGTATGCACTAAGTGGTTGAAGTAGGCACTCGGGACAGGATATCGCTATCGCGTTCAACTCTTAAAGGCGAAGATTAAGGGTCCCCCCAATTTTTCAATCAAGAAACTCGCTAGCAGACGCTGCCTGCGTCGGCATCGCGAGGCGAGAGAGGGGGGGGGGGGACCGTAGGAGAGGAGAGAGAGGGGGGAAGCGTAGGAGAGGAGAGGGCGAGGGAGGAGGGGGGAAGAGCGGTCTCCTATCACACTAGAGCACGCATCTGCAACGCAGCGACGATGGGACCGTATCCTTTGATGAATGGTCTTGCGTTCCACTTCTCGGTAAGGCAGAGCACGTCCACCGCGGTGACACGCATCTGCAACGCAGCGAGCGCCTTCGCACCATCTATGATCAATTCACGTACTGCGGCACCGCAGCGCCATCTCGTATTTGAATTCATCAACTATGCTGCGCTAGCCCCATCTACTGATATCCCGTCACACTAGCCTTTACCAAGTATCTCTATGGATGGATGGATGGATGCTATGAGCGCCCCCCTTTATAACGGGGCGGTGACATGTCTGCCAGCAGGCTCGAAAAAAAACTTTCTTTTTATGTTGACCTAATGCTTTATCTACATTGATTAAATCTATGTTATTATAGCAAAGAAAAATATAAATTCACGGTCCATCTCTCCGCCTCTTAAGCCAGAATGACCTTATTTTTCCCCATTCTTCATTTTTGTCCTTTATCTCTACTTTTCTGCCACCAATACTCTAACCGTCTTTTACTTATTTTTATCGCGGACGTGTTCAGCTTTCCATTGTTGTCCCTAAAACCCAAGGCTTCATGTAGACTCGTGCCCACACGTATATCCGGGTGGATATCGGCACATTCAATCAGTACATGTTCCATCGTTTCCTTAGTTCCCCCACAGCATGCACATTGTTCTTCTTCGTTACAGAATCTCGCTTTATAGCTACGCGTTCTAAGGCAACCCGACCTTGCTTCAAACAGTGAAGCGCTTCCCTTCATAACCTTTGCTGTCGGGCTAGTTGGTGCATAGCTGAACTTGAACTGATGGCGCAAATGTTAGACAGGGACGAAGACGACATGTAACACACGGACAAGCACACACTCGCAACTAAGTTTTATTCTTCCAAAAGCTTAGCTTATGAACCCTCAAGCATGCGCACAACACCACAGAAAGAAAAAGAAAAAACACCTTTGAAAAACCGCTTGATCAAAACCTATCAACCAAAAAATTATACTCATTTTGATAAAGAGGTACAGAAGGAACGCTGACACACAGATCGCCAGATTTCTGTATGTACATAGCCTCAGCCAGTTCCCGTGCCACCTTGTCTTTGCTCTTCCGCAAAATGCGTGCGTTGCCCAGCAGTGGTTTACACGTGCAGCCCTTGCAATGATATGGCAAATGAGATCCGGTCCCATTCCTTATTCGCCTCGAGATCTTGGAGTGGCGCCCTCTCGCGTGTGACGTCAAGGAGAGGACTCGGATGCAGCTCTTCGCGCGCGCGTTCGCTACGTGAAGGCTGCTCGACGCTGCCAGCCTGTCTATAGCGCTCGAGTTATTGAAACATTGGTGGGCGAGTTGATAAAGCAATTTGTACTGAATGTTCAAGCAAAATGCCCATCTAAATCGAGCGGAGTTGCCGTCAGGAGCACGTTCTGTGTCGATTGCACCTGTTGTCGTCTGCTAGCCATCCATGTGTACATATGCTTCTATGGTGAATTTTTCTTTTCGCGGCTGTTCTATGGCCGTGGTGCACTCAAAATGACTTTCCTGCCCGTTTTCGATAACTGACTTCAGCGTTCGGGCTTCAGCTTCCATGTCTCCGTTAAAGCGCAATAAATGTATACCGCGTGCTGCGCGTGTTCGGTTGCCAAGCCTGCTCCTTCGATTCAATTCATATGTTCGGAGCATGACAAACGACGTGTGATGTCATTCAAATAAATTAAGTGGCGCTAACGGCAACAACGTTTGATTAAATACACATTTTTAGCAGCTGCTGTGTAAGCGCGTCGTAAGTACTTTAAATTGAAACACGAAATAAACAGGGTGAGTCTAAAGGGGATTCACGACGGGGATATGAAATATCGGTAGGTTGTCCGGAGTGATTTTCTTTTGTTTTTGTTCTATTTTTTTTGCAACATATTTCAATCCTTACGTTAATAAATCGACGTTTGTTCACTCGTTCACGGTGGTCTGAAAATATGCTGAACAGAATTAGTGTAATCATACTAACGTTGATAAATATAAAGCTTTCGCATCGAAAGATGTATTTGCAATAAAATACTGTAAATCAGTCTCAACGGTCGACTCCTGATGTGGCTTGGTGCGATCACTGTACAAAGAGACTCGAGTTCCTTATGCATTTGCCTAAGTTGACTCGAAGGCAAAAGCCATCTTTTTCTTGAGTTGATGTATTGTTCCTTCACCGCCCCCCCTCCGAATGCTTTCTGGACGTAACGTGGTTTTGCACTGAAGCTTTCTACACATCACCTCGTTTTGCATCGCCTCCGAGATCGGCCCACTAATCATGGAGGCAATGCAAAGGGGCGATGTCATGTGATGATTTAATCCTGTGACGTGACGTTATGACGTCACAAATTTTGTCGGTCTGGGATGTCATGATGACGTGATCATGTGGTGAATTTTCGCATCACTCGTGTTGACGCTGGCGACGCGGGACGCCGACGGTCAATTTTCGCAATTTATGTGGAATCTAGGGCTCCCACCTTAAAATATTCAATCTTGTTACAGCACGGTAAAGAACCACAATAATCAGTCACAGGGGCCAAAAGAATGGTGGGAAAGAGCTCTCTTTCTCCTCTTCCTGGACACATTCGCCGATTTTTCCTAATGTTTTCGAAGCTGTACTATCGGTATCAAGTGAAACGTGAACACTGCAGCGGATCGCGTTGCCCAAGCATTAGAAATATAGTGCGCGCCATCCTGTCATTACCATTGGCAGGCTCGCACAGTCGAGTAGGCAGCACTGCGCGATCGAAAACATGAGTGCGGCTCATGAACGTAACTATCTCTAATCATAAGAGTCGAACTGTACCACGCGCACCACTGCTGGCGTTTCATTCCGAGCGATCTTATTTGCATCCAGCTCGCCCAATCTATTCTAGTGGTCCGCAATAACCCGCTGGTCGATGAACTTATCGATTTCATTTTGTCGGCTGTCGTGTCTGCACAAGTCCACATGACTACAATTGGGAGTGGAGCGTGAATTTTCGTTCATCTCAAGTCTGTTTACACAACGCTGATTTTTGCGAATAAGCCGCAAAATTGTTCGCGCTGCGATTTCAAAGCAGCGGAGACTCTCTTTAACTCACTTGGCGGGGGCGTTCGCGCTTTCACGTAAGCTATTTCAACGCCATCCAGCCCAGTGAGTGACGCTACGAACTCGGGGGGCATGAACCTGACCGCGATGGCTGTCGGTATACAGAAGATATGTTAAATGTTAACGTTTCTTAAACTCATGTAATGCTAGCAGTCATCTCAAGAAATATCATAAGAAGAAAATGCAGCTAGTAGTCGAGGAACGCCGTGCGACGCGAGCGAACTATAACGAAAATGCTGCTGTTTTAGCCAGAGCGTAGCAGACGACAAAAGCCGAATCCCCGCCCTTGCGTCACCGGAGCGCCGTTCGCAGCGCCGCCATCGGTCGCACACGAGGCGAATAGGCTCCGTACAGTCGAGCTTGCGGCTACCCTGGCGCCATCTGCCGTAGCGACGCGACGGCATTGAGAAGGTGGCTCGGCCGGCTCTGTGTACTTTTCCCGCGCAATGCAGTCGGTGCCGTCCACGGTTGGAGCCGTTTTGCTTTGTTTCTCCTTCTACTGATGCGTTTTGGCACTGTGCAATGACTTCTGCTTCGGGGCCAAGCGTCGGAAGCGGCGCAGGTGTGAAGAAAAACCCCTGGAACCGGCGGTATTGCTGCGTCAAGAACTGCCATAATCACGAAGGGCAGCCCGGAATCAAGTTCTATCGGTTTCCCGGCCGGTCTTACGAGATCGACCGGCGAAAGAAATGGATCGCGGCTGTGAGGAGAGTAAAGTAAGTCATCTTTCACATTTTTGAGAAGAGTCACTTTTGTAAATCGTGCCACACGTGTGCTTCAGAATTGTGGCGAATTGGGCCTGTTGGTTGGCAAACAGACACAAAGAAAACGACACCAAACATAGTTCAGTAAACCTTTGTTGGTAGTTAGCGCTCGTATGTTGCCTGGTGTCTGTTTTTCCTGCTCTACGAACTGTTTAACACACGTGTGCGTTTTGCAGCTCGTGCCGCGTCAGCGAATGCAAACTGGAGAAGCGGCGAACACAGATGTGCGGATTTGACTACTCGTTGCTCTTGCCTTAGCATTCGGTATCATGAGGATTACACTTCCGTGAGCGATCAGTGAGCGATATTTTATGACGAGGAAGATTATCTTACGCTGGCGAGCGCTCCTCGTTTCGGACGTTGGCGACAGAGCGTTTCACATAATTTATTTCACAAGTTTCCATTCGCGATGCAAGCAAAGAAATTCGCAAGCTAAAGCCTCATGAAAGGGGCATAATGAGCCTCAATCAATCTACGGAGTCTATCACACTTGTCTGGTGCGCTTTACCGATGCGCTGCGAATCAAATGAAGTGAAGTCTTATCGCAGCAAGCTTTTTTAGGGGCAATGCGCTTGTGCCTGTGCGGTTTGCAAGTCTACTCAACTGCACAGGAACGCAAGCATTACCAGTGAATTTGAGTATCTGCTTTAGAGTTTCGCTTTATTTCTTCCGCGAAGCATCGCTCCGGTGCTCTAGATAAGTTTGCTCGATTGTGTACGTGACGAAAAATGAACATGCGCGTCACGTAAATTAAGATCGCGTGTTTAATAAATCTTAATTTTTCAGTGCAACAGATGGCTCCGAATGGGTCCCAAATGAATCAACCAGGATATGCTCAGAGCACTTTGTCAATGGAGTGAAAAGCAACATTGAAAGTCATCCTGGCTACAACCCGACACTTTTTCCGGACGTTTACAAAGTGCGGCAAGCTGACGGAATGAAACGGCTGGCAAGATACGAACGGTATGAAGAAATTTGTTAACTTTGTTTTGTTTTTTTAGGGGGTGGGAGGGGAGGGGGTGGCAAATCACTTTAGCGAATTTATCCACCCAAATCAGTTTGGAGTTGTTCAGCCCAAAAGTATCGCAAATTCCTCTCAGAATTCTGGAGAGCAGCTAAATGACACACATGTGAAGTACTCAGAGCCACAGTGAACCTATATTTAGCATCGCAATTGTTGTGGTATTTCTTGGGCTTGCAGGTGGAGAGAAAGGAGGAAAAAATTAGAAGCGCAGAGTTGCTGCGATACAACTGACAGTGCAGAAGAGAGTACACTGCTCCATGAAGACCCAGCATCTCAGGAGGGCGAGCTGCTCGAGTCACTTCCATCTGCCCTGGATGACAATGCAGAAGAGAGAACACTGCTCCATGAGGACACAGTATCTCAGGAGGGCGAGCTGCTCGAGTCACTTCCATCTGCCCTGGATGACAGTGCAGAAGAGAGTACACTGCTCCATGAAGACACAGTATCTCAGGAGGGCCAGCTCCTCAAGTCACTTCCATCTGCCCTGGATGTACTCTGCATGGCGATTGATGCAGTGGAAGCGATGAAAGAGGACAAGGTTAGGCTCAATGCATTGTTAGAGTTGCCATTTTTTTTTTGCAGGAACGATTTGGCAGTGTTCCAGGTAGACTTATAATGGTTCATTAGTTCTATTGAAAGAGCCAAACACCAAATGTGTCTAAGAAACAGAGTCCAAATATAAAGTGAAATGTAATCTTACACTGCCATAGAAATATTTTTGCTCACAAAATCTTCCTTGTTTGTGTGTACCAAGTGAAACGTCAGCTGCCTGTATGCTAGTTGCAAATAGGTGTCATGAACAGCGTCCTTTTCTTTGTAGTCCAAGCATACAAACTAAACCGAGGTTTAAAATAAGAGAATGCGTTTGTGAGAAACGTTTATTCATCCGTTCTTGGTTGTGGGTATCGACAGAATGTTAGAAAACGTAACTTCCATGGTGATTACATATTGTGTTTAGAATGTCTGGTTTTATTCTATTTCTTTATTCTAATTTTTGAAATGTGATAGTTGGTGCATTATCTTCTCACCCAAATAATGTGGTTTGTGTAGCCTGTTTTTGCTGCTTTAATGATAAATCAGGCTGACTTGGTTTGCATGTGTGTGTTTGTGCCTTTCCTCAAGAACAGCTGTGCTTATGTGCATAGGCGTGCGCACCGAGGCGGGCGAGGGGCAAGTGGACCCCCCCCCCCCCCTCCCCTAGTCACAACTTGTGGGTTTGGGCGAGTCGGTTCATGATGCGAATAAATAGAAGCAGCGCGAAAAAACGAACGACAAGAAACACACTAGTCCACTAGTCCTGTTGTGTGTGTTTCTTGTCGTTCGTTTTTTCGCGCTGCTTCTATTTATTCCCCTAGTCACCTTAGAGGTGGAGCGCAAAGTCTGCCCCATACATTGACTTGATAGGGGAGGGGGGGGCGATGAGACCAGGCCCATAGCCAGGGGGGGGGGGCCCTACGGGCCTGGGCCCCCACCCCTCTCCGAAACTCAGATGGAGGGGGGTGTTTTACCGAGAATATATAATGAAAATAAGTGTTTTTCAAGGTTTTCAGAAGTGCCCCCCCGCCCCCCGAAAAAAATTCCTGGCTACGAGCCTGGCTCAGACGAACCTTCGCCCCCCCTGAAGGGGAACCCTGCTCACACCTAGGCTTATGTGTTGGCTTTAACGCGAAATGTGGTGGCTATGTTTATGTGTTGGCTGTGTTGACCTATGTTTATGTGTTGGCTTTAATGCGTTTTAACGCGAAAGCGTTAAAGAGCTCGTATCGCAGTAAGTGGTATGCAGTAAGTGATTGAAGTGCGCACTTGGGACAGGGTATCGCTATCGCGTTCAACTCTTAAAGGCGAAGCTTAAGGGTCCCCCCCCCATTTTTTTGTTTTTATTTCTTGCAGTAGAGCAGGGGCACACATATCTGTGTTTAATGCGGTTGTAAATTTTGTAGTTGGGCTGTACTTTTTTTCTGCAGAAGAGTCATTGAGGACAAATCATGGTAACCCAACGCAATCCCCTTGACCTTTGCTTCTCTTTTTTTAACACGAAAGTGTTTTATGCCGGGGCCCACCAAGACTTCAGTGACGCATTTCCGTCACGGAAGTGACGTTGAAAAAATGTACACGATCAGATGTCAAAGAAAAAAACTTCCGTCAGCGGGCATCGAACGTATAACCTCTCGGTCCGCAACAACAGAAGCCGAGTACGCCATCCATTGCGCCACGGCTACAGACTCTGACTGCTTTACGAACGCGCCTTTTATATCTGCCACTTTCATCACAGTGCTCCTCGTCAGCAGGGTGGCGTCGCCCTCTTGTAGCAGTAAAGTAATTCATCATTACTGTGGCTTCCGCGATTAGCACCTGCTGCGTGTTTTCAGTAGACGTGCTATTTTGTCAACGCCTTAACGCAACGCGAGGTGGCGACCTTAGCCCAAGCATCGACCTCGCTCATTGCGTACATCCAAACCAAAAATGCGACGCGCGCCTCCCTCCAGTGGCTGTAATATTGCATTCCTCACTTACGCTCGCCTCGAGAAAAGTCGCAGCCGGGCTGCTAGGGCGACACGATGCACTCAGCGTTTCCCTCTAGTCTGACCGTAGCATTCAATCACACTTTAACGTGCCGCGGGATGGCGACCTTAGCCCAAGTTCTGCGTACCAATAGCGACGCTCTTCTGGCTTCACTCCTTTTGCTCTGATTACGCTTTCGTCGTTAACATCTACAGCTACCAGAATGGTTTGTTTAATTGTTGATCATGGACGTTAGTTGGCGATGGAGATGTAACACCAAGCGTCAACATGGGTGCATCCACGTTATATGTTGTGCAAGCTCTCCTGTTTCAATGTACAGTAAACATTCAATTACCTCTGTACGGACACTTTTTGCTTTCGTGTTATACCGATTCCTATGACGGAGGGATCAACCATGTTTTTTCCAGGCTTGCCAAACTGAGGACGCGGATGCAACTGGCACAGGCACATTTTCTGTGTTCCTTTGTTCAGTGCAGGGTAACGAGGCTTGTACTCAAGTCAACCACAAAATTTTGAAAGATGCTGAAGCACAGTGCACGCCTTCCACTGTTTCGCGCCATTGTGGTGCAGACTACAGGACGGGGTGCTTCAATGGCTATGAGAGCGTTAAAGACAACGGGACTGCTCTCGGAGATCTATGTGGTGTTTCAGAAGTAGTCTTTGCCCTCTTCCGAAGCATGTTGCCTCGCTGTGCAGAGCGCAGATGTGATATATCGGTTACAGACCGGCTACTAATTTTCTTTATGAAGTTGAAGTTAGGTGTAAGCTATTCTGCCCTAGCAATCCTGTTCTCAGTGTCAAGAAACACTGTGTCACGTCACTTTAACAGCGTTCTGCGCACAGTTGCTGCTGCCACTAATAAATGGATTTACCTGCCACCTAGGCAGGTCATCAAGCGCACAATGCCACGTTGTTTTAAAGTGCACTACCAGGACTGCACAATGATAATAGATTGCACAGAAGTACGAACAGAGCAGCCTTGCACAATTCAGCAGCAGCGCCTGCTCTATTCGCATTACAAAGGGGGGGTACACCCTCAAGTTTCTTGTAGCTATCACACCATGCGGAGCTGTGTGCTTCCGCTCAAAGGCCTATGGGGGGAAGGCTGTCAGATGGATTCATTACTGTTGACTCTGGCTTTCTGAACCTGGTGGAACCAGGCGATGTTGTAATGGCAGACAAAGGGTTTCCTGGCATTCGCGCAGGTCTTGAAGGGTCACAAGCAGTGTTAGTGATGCCCCCTTTTCTATACGGTGGTGGCCAGTTTTCAGAAAGTGATGTGCGCGAGACGTACAAAATTGCACAAGTGCGCATTCATGTCGAGCGCGTCATACAGCGCATTAAAATGTTCAACATTTTGAATGTGCGGGTACCAACGGAGCTGATTCCAGCAATGAGTGACGTATTTCACGTCTGCTGTATTTTGGCAAACTTGCAGCCACTTATCATTCAGGAAGCAGACAACACAGCAGCAACAAAGCAGTGACGTATTTCACATCTTTCACATTTTAATGCACTGTATGACGCGCTCCACATGAATGCGCACTTGTGCAATCTTAAACAACATAAGGAATGCGCCAGTGTTGCCAGACTCTCAGGCCGCTCACGTGTTTCTAAAAATATTCAATAATAAATTAAGTGCTCGACCAAATGCCCTACAATTTTGCCAGCTTATTTCTGAATGCCTAAAGATTAACGCACATAACACAGATTATGTTCGAAAATTAGGTGTCATGGCCCCTTTAAAGGCCAACTCCGGCGATTTTTTGACCGTGTCATGGTAATGGTGCTTTTATGTTCCTGAGACACTCCTGTCACGCGCCTGATAGCTGAAATGCTCAGCAAATTCGAAAGTAATTTTTAATAAGCAAAAAGGCGCAATACCGAAGCCCAACCAAGTGTACTGTCTACATATGACGTAGTAGTTTGTTACGGACCGGAAGTCGTGCAAGGCATGCTGGTCCCGCCGGCTCGGAATATCGAATGCTCCTCCACAGAGAACAGAAAATCACGCGCCATACCAGCGAAGCACCGGCCAAACACCGTCGCCTTGTGGCCAGCACAATATACGCTGTAGCGGCCAAAGTTAGCGGCTGCGTCACTTCCATCGACTGGCAGACCAACGCGTCACACACGCAATGTTGCCAATAATTGTAGGAAGCCGGGTGGGCGTTTGCAGACAATTCATTTGCAAACAATCGGCGCATCTCTCAAGCTTGAAATTTGGCATATATGACGGAAATGTGCAAAAGAACATACCCAGCGAATTTCATTGAGATCCATTGACCTCCAAAAATCGCCAGAGTTGGCTTAAGCAATTACACGGGAAATGCTAGGATTTTATGGTCTTTAGACTAGGTTGCAGTTATTAATTGAGAGACAGAATGCCAGTACATTCATCGGTTTTCATGCCCCTTTGAAAAGCTTTCCTTGATGCCATTTGTGTTAACTATTTATTTTTCAAAGGCTTGCAGTCCCACCTTGTGCTGTGTTGTGTTGCATCTAAATAGCTTCTAGTTTGATGATTGCCCATGTTTTCTTAAAGTCGCGTTTGGGCAGTGTTAAGTGGTCCATGTACTATCATGCTTTTGCGATGTTGTTTTTCAAAGGCTTGAGGGTGTACCCCCCCATTTATTTTTCAAAGGCTTGCAGTCCCACCTTGTGCTGTGTTGTGTTGCATCTAAATATTCTAGTGTGCTGATTGCCCATGTTTTCTTAAAGTCGCGTTTGGGCAGTGTTAAGTGGCCCATGCACTATCATGCTTTTGCGATGTTGTTTTTCAAAGGCTTGAGGGTGTACCCCCCATTTATTTTTCAAAGGCTTGCAGTCCCACCTTGTGCTGTGTTGTGTTGCATCTAAATAGCTTCTAGTGTGCTGATTGCCCATGTTTTCTTAAAGTCGCGTTTGGGCAGTGTTAAGTGGCCCATGCACTATCATGCTTTTGCGATGTTGTTTTTCAAAGGCTTGCAGTCCCATCTTGTGCTGTGTTGCGTTGCATCTAAATAGCTTATAGTGTGCTAATTGTCTATGTTTTCTAAAAGTCTCGTTTGGGCAGTGCCCAAATGGGCCATGCACTATCATGCTTTTGCGATGTTTTTCACAGGCTTGCAGTCCCATCTTGTGCTGCGTAGCGTGTAACTGCAGTGTTGTGTTGCATCTAAATAGCTTCTAGCATGCCGATTGCCTCAGCATTCTTGAAGTTGCATTTGGACAGTGCCCTGTTGGCCTATGTGATATTTTAAATGCGAATGCATTTCATAGTTGGGCTATGTCAGGCATCCGGCGTTGTGCGGCATTGGCGTTGTCCGCGGAGGAGGAGGAGGATAGGTTGAGGAGGTGTGCGCGCCGGCAGGTGTTAGATGTGAAGCATCTTATGGCGAAGCTTAATCCGGTGGTGGTGGTGTGCGGCGTGACCACCCTTACTGCGCATGCGCAAACCCTTTCAAAAAAAAATAAAAAACCTCCTCTTTCCCTCTCTCTCCTCTAGGCATCCCTCCCCGCGGCAACCACACCCTCACTGCGCATGCGTCTCCCCTCCTCTCTCCCCCTGCTGCGCTCCCCCCTCTCTCCTCTAGGCATCCCTGCCCGCGCCGTCCACACTCCCACTGCGCATGCGCGTCCCACCTCTCTTCTCCTCTCCTACGCTCCCCCCCTCTCTTCTCTAGGCATCTCTGCCCGCAGCGTCCACACTCCCACTGCGCATGCGCGCCCCCCCTCTCTCTCTCTCCTCTCCTACGCTCCCCCCCTCTCTCGCCTCGCGACGCCGACACAGGCAGCGTCTGCTAGCGAGTTTCTTGGTTGAAAAAACCGACTGCTCGCGCTGCACAACCGTTCACTGGCCACCCCGTATATATGGCAATGAATCTTGACCTCCAAGGTGGTGCCGGTGGGAGATTTCTCCTGTGCGTTGTTGAACAATAAAAATTCGCAGCGTGCGCGTTAACTAAAAGCGGACTGCGGCGGAGCTCGGCGGAGCTATATATGAAAAAAAAAATTTAAAAAAATAAATAAATAAATTAAAAAAAACAAGAAAAAGCAAAAAAAACAGGCGCTGCGCCTTGCTCCCGACCGGGCTGCAGAAATCAGGCGCCTTTTCCTTCTTCGAACCACAACCACCATATAAATGGAGTGAAGCGCGCGCGAAATGCATTCGCATTTCCTCACGATTCCCTTCGGGGAGGTGGGCGCATTTTTTTTGTGGTGCGCATTTCATTTACATGCTTGTGTGGTGTGCGTTTAATTTACACCTTCATCATGCAGGGTGATGTGCAAGCACACACACACAGGTAAGCAGTGTTTTAATACCTTTTTGCTGAATGGGAAATGGTCCTTCACAATTTAACTGCACTTGTAAGGTTTTATGAATGCCTACTTCTTTCCACCAAAGGAGTATGAAAATTAGGATACATGTTTTTTTTTGCATTGGAAAAAAAAGTGTGTTTTTCAGCTCGCACTACATGGTTATAAATTTACTCATTCAGAGGGGCCTGTATGTAGCTTCCTGCTATTTGACTCCATTGAGGTGCTCTTCAACGAGCATCTCAACCTAATAGCCCATGTCACAATCCTGGCATCAGAAATGTAATCGTGCGCCTTAGTTATTTTCATGCTTTTGCATTTTGAGGCTTTGCCCACCATGCCTTGTTGAACTTGCATTTTGTTCGGTAAAGATGCATTTTAAAGAGATATATGATAGGTGTGCACAGAGGAAAAGTACAGTGTTTGTGGTTTTTTGCGAATTCAGCTGAATGTGCACACGGTCGCCTGCTGAGGTGAACACTTCGTTGCTTATTCAGGCCCTCATTACAGTTAAAGTTTGACACCAAGGTCTTAAAACTAAACTCGTCGTTACAGGTATACCCGAGACACGTGGGGCAGTTTTTCCACACATGAAGTGAAAAATGTGCAAGATATAATTGCTGGCATGCATAACTGGGTGTTCAACCTAACAGTGGGCGACCCTGTACAATCTACAACTGCCAAATTGTGTTCTCTCTACCATGTAAAACAGTCCCAGAAAGCAGGTTTTCTTGGTTGTATTTTTTATTAAATTGGTCGAAAATACATCGACATGAATGCAAAAATGACTAGATATACTCTGGAGAATATTCCGGGCTCAACGAAAAAATGACTGTTGTATTATTTATATACAGAAATAAACATTTTTTGCACTGCCCTCATTGCACTTGGAGATTCACTGCTCTGCTGGGTTGCTGACTCAACACAATTGCTAAGTTCTGACAACATGGCCTTTTCAGATTCGGCAGTGCAGTAAAGCGAATCCTTTGTCAATTGCCTAAGTCAACTGAAGACACAGCAAACTTAAGGTGTTCAGCAAGCACGCACTTCACCAACATATGCAGTCATTGGAAGCATTTTATATCCCCTTCAGTGGCGGTGGCTACGTTTGTGTACGCAACTTGTTTGTGCCAACTGGTTTAACTTGTGGCAAAAAGACAGCAAGATACAATGCTGATTAGAGGAACTGAACCTATAGTCAATATGTCTTGACCTAAACTCAATGTGCTGGGTATGGCTGTAACCGATCACTTTGGAGAAGGCACTGCAATGTTCGGTGGTTCGTTCAACGTGGCACATTCCAGAACCAACTTTTCTTTTCTCAAAATGATAACAATGAAACACTAGTGCACACATTTGGAGCCCGTGACAACATTCTTTTTACGTCACAGTGAAACATGTCTGAGAAGAATTAAATATTTAATTAGATGCTAATTAAATTAATGACAGACTCATACAAAACAACACGCTGCCTAATTTTCAATCGTGGAATGTAATAATGAGTGCCTTGGAATTATGCTGTGTGAATTTGACTCACTCGTAGACAGTGCATCATAATTAGCGCCTGAAGGGGATATAGCCCGTAAAACTAAAAAGATAGTAAACTATCCTGCGTAACTTTAAAAACTTTGGCCAAATTTGATTTTAAAAGGGATACATGTCTTCAATTTGTCACTACTTTTAATTAAATCACACTAAAAAAGAACTCTTAGTTGAGCTCTCTAGGTGACAACATTGCTGTCCTCAAAGCAAGATCCTGATATCTGGCATTTGTATAGACATATCGTTACTACACATTTCACTTTCCGATAGTTTACTCCTGACCGCTGGTAATAATTTAAAGCTGCAGTTTCCAAACAATTAAGGATTCTAGGAACAACAGAAAATAAAGTGTGGAAAGCAAAAATTACATTTATGCTCATCAATTGCAACATTTCTGTAAGTAAAAACTTCAAGGTTGCCATCTAGCAACTGTTCGTATAAAAACTTGCCCACATTGCTTACTAAAAACCACTATTCAAACTAGTTTAAAATGCTGCCCTCCTTTGCTTGGCCAGGGCAGGCAACAAGAATGCGAAGTAAAACTCTTCCAAAGCCCGTACAGCACAACTCAGAAAAAGGTTGTTCCTTTCAACAACAACAACAATACTTTGTGCAGAGGAATACACAAAAAAAAGCACTCTGCTACATTGCACACATACATGAGCAGCTGGACTTGGGTGTAGTACCTGTGGCTTGGAAGCAGCAAAGTGAGCTTCCCATTTACGTATTTTACATATGGTACAAATGATATTTCTTTCTCTACATCAATAAGAACTTCTTGAAAATGGATTTCAAGCAGGCAAACTTCATCTCCTCTGTAGAAAAGGCCATCAGGGCTTCCACAAAGCCAGGGCTGCAGTTGGTGAACCACAAGTCCAGCCTGGAAAAGTAAAATTATTAGACATCACAGCTGCATGTCACTATATTGTACACTATTTTCTTAAAAGGGTGCTTTCACATCACATAACTGCAGTTTGCTTTAATATGGTATGCATAGTTTTCTAACCACTTTTAAGAAAAGAGGAACAAAAACGTCATTATGGGAAAAAATTCCACATGCTTTTTTAACATCAGCCCAAATGGCATCGCGTGTATTTTTCTTAAAACATTTAAGCAGTCTCGCACTGTTGAGCACATAACATGCATGGTAACTGTTCTAACCCAGAGGAATGATTTAATGTGTTGTCCTAAGCATGAGCTCGGTTCACAGGTTTCACTGCATATCTCTGTACATAAACTGGCCTGCTTTGTCCTGGAAACCCTTAACATTTTTGTGTTTTCATGCAATTCTGTGATTACTCCTGCAGCTAATAGTGCGAACACTACTGCTGTGTGGTAAATTGGTCTACATGCCTAGTCGCTTTGGTGTACTCACATTTTTTCCTTTGTCTACAAGAAGCATGGAAGTAAAAATTAGGTCATTAAAAATCTTTCTGAATGCCTTACTGTTAACGTGGTCCTTGATAGTCACATACGTAGGGCAACTATGAATGTCTTTCAAATACAAATGTATGTACAAATAGATTATATACATTACCTCATGAATGTCTGTACACACTTTAGTTTGGAAGTCTGCACGGGCCACTGGCTCCATCCGAATCCCTGAAAAATATCTTTTTGTAGACATTACCAGGCTCAGTAGGAGCCTGGCCCTGCATACCATAAGATGTGGCCGCTGAGGAAAACCCTCGAGCACCAAGCAACGTTTTGAGCAGCTCCTCGGGTGACTTTTTTGTCCTCAGGATGGTGTGTGCAACAGAGGACGATATTCTTGTTTTTCGCGCCAGATGCCATCTGTTAAAATATGTTACTGGAAGTATTAGAAGATGCATTCATTGCAGTGTGCATGCATAAAAAAGAAATTAGGTAATGCACACTTAGGATTACTGGTTTGCCCTGTAGTAATGGCGCACAGCCAGTGTGTGTTTGTGCACTTGACATTTTTAACATAGAAGTCGGCACAGTCCTTGCTCAGATGTTCCTCCAGCTTGTTTTTTTATGGTCATTTTTGGGTAGCTGCCTTCTACTTCAAGTGCATGAAAAGCCCCCTGTGGCGGTTGAAGCAGCTTTTCAAAGACTGCCAAATCTTCTGCAATCGCGACTTCGTTGACATCATCCTCGAGTATCGTCTTGCACACACTCTCTCTTGTTTCACTGCTTTCCCTCAGCAGCCTGAGCATTGAGCAGTCAATGTCAGGGAAGTGACGGAGCACATAGTGTGGTTCTAAGGCTGCAGGCCCACCCACATAAGGGTGCTGGAAGAATAAAGTTGTCACTCACTCACTTGCTGGAAATATACACGTGCATGAATGCATGAGAATAAAAATAAGCATTTCTGACCAAAATTTTAATTTATATGGGAACACGTGATAATGCAATGTGTTCACACGATGCTTGTAAAGTTGTATGGACATGTCAAAATGAAGCGAATTCGTGAGCAGGCCACCAGATACAGTAACAGCGTAGCTGCTGTTCTAGAAATGAACTGAGTACAAGAAATGTACATTATTAGAGCAAGGATAAAAGTACCAAGGCGTAGAGACTAGATAGTGAACTACTTTACTGTCTCCTTGGCGATGCGTGTGCACATTTACTGTAGACACACACTAGACAGAATACCTTTAAACCATTGGCATAGCCAAGGTTCAAACCTTCCCCGAAATTTTTCAATTTTACATTCACACATAGAAACGCACCAACAAACATATATATTTTAATTGAACCCCCCGCCTGGAAGAAAAGTTTTGAATTAAGCTACTAGTGCTTTAAAGAGCTACAAGAAAATAAGACGACGCAAACTACCGAGAAGAATAGGCGAAAGGAAGGAGCGTCACACTCGCAACTAAGTTTATTCTTGCAAAACCATCGCAATATACACACCATGACACTTTCAGCTGGGTATCCTCGCTCGGTCATTGTGGCAGCCCCTGCTTCAAAAGGTTCAAGGGAAAAAGAAGGCATGTCAGCAGTTGGGAAAAAAAACAATAGTTGTCCCGTATGCCCGTAAGGTTGAACACAGCCTTAAAAAGGTGGCTAATAGGAACAAGTACCTGTGGTGTTTTCTGCGCCGAGGAAGCTGTCGCGCCTATGCCCACAGATTTCACGAGTACCCGAGCCTGCTCCGTGTGGTAAGAGGCATGCGAGGCCGTACGTCAGATGTGAGATGGGAGTGGTCTACGAAATTCCGCTCTCCCGTGGATTTACATCAGCCAGACCGGCCAATGTGTAAATGATCGAGCGAGGGAGCATGATCTTTCAATCAAGAACAATCAGCACATTTGCCTATGCACTGCTACGCGTGTGGATGTGAGGCAAGATTTGCCAATATCACCATTCTTGGTAGACGCAAAGAGGTGTTTTTGCGAGAGATGCTAGAAGCATACTTCATCAGAAAGAAAAAAAATATCTGTATCAGCGATACAGCAGTGGTGCTGCGTTCAGCTGAGTTTGATTTTTTTAAAGGTTTTTTAACTACAACATGCATTGAGAATGGCCGATTGTTGTGATGTGATACATGGTGTGTTATTGCGACGGTTTTGCAAGAATAAAGTTAATTGTGAGTGTGACGCTTTTTCCTTTCGCTTATTCTTCTCGGTGGTTTGCGTCGTCTTATTTTCTTGTAGCATGCACAAACTGGCCCAACAAGAAGTTTTACTGCTTTAAACAGTTGTACACAGAATGCACAATCTAAGCAGGTAACCTTTCAACAGTATACTTACTGCCAAAGAGCTCCTCAATTGATGCTTTGTCATCGCTCTGGACTTTTGATGGTTGTCCCCATTTCTGTCTTTGCGTTGTGCACGACACATCTTCATGCCTTGTGATGTATAATGCCACAGCGGCGCAGTGTTTGCATGTGCCCGCAGCTCCATATCTGCAGCTACAATACCCTCCTCGAAGTTGGCGACTGTCTTTGTCAAGCTGGAAGGCAATAAGAAAGGCGATTAGTTCTCTTGTCGTACATTAAGCAAGCTCAGAACGATAGGCATGATATTAATGTAATTGTTCCCAGAAAAGGACAGCTTCACTAATTCCTTAAAGCACTGGACACTGTGTCAAAATAAACATTTAGCTGCAGCTATTTGCGTATATAAGTGCCAGTGGATTATCCAAAAACATACTCCACACGAAACGCGAATAACGTGCTTACGAATAAAAGGTCAGAATAATTCAGTGCTCATTTGTCTCACTTGCCCCGCGAAGCGACTCGTAGTGGCGCCGATTCGGTCGGAAAGTAAGTCCCGGTTCTGTGTTGAGCAGTGAGCCGTGATAGGCCGCTTACAACTGCTTGTACACCGCAGAAGTTTTCGTCTGGCGGCGCACCAGACTACGCCGACGCGCACACAACGTCGGAGTTCCGCGGTGTCGCACAGCCACCTTCAATCAAGATCGCACCCGATTCTGATCAAATTTCTCAATTTCGATCAAACATAGTCGCCGCTTCACGGGCCAGCAATTCGAATCGAGCTATTCTACTTCACTGGTCATTACTGTGCCGACAACGGCCTGCGATCGCGATGCTCCATATCGACGCGCGGATCGCAGTCGGTGGAAAACAGATCGAGTACAATCGAAATGCAATGTAACCGTGCTGTACCCACTTCATATCGAAGTGTTTATCTATTTAACGTGACAGTGTGACAAGGGGGGGAATGAAACGAAAGGCCGCCGCGTACAACGCATCGCAGTAACGAGGCAAGCATCGCCAACAGAGAGGCGGTCGATTAAAACTTTGTCAAATTATAACACAATGTTTTCAAGGTGGCACTTTAGCCACTTCAATTTTTATGTCACAGTAGGTATTACTCACGTGCAGGATGACTTCGTAGAGCTGCTTTCCCTGCTGCGAGCGGCACTTCGCGTGAACGTCCAGGCCATCCACTTCTTTCACGTCGCGTACATGTGAAGCAGTGTGCAGCTTGTCTCCACTTTTTAACGCCGCACCATGAAAGTAGTCGCCTATTCCTTTAATAGGTCGAAATCCCGCGAAAAGTATTTGGGACATCACCAATTTAAGAGGAGCGAGCCTTGCTCCTGCGCGCACACAAAAACGTCGGATCGTGGGCGTACAGGTGATGAAGCGTGATCCGCGCGTAGTTTCAGATTTCCCACCGTCCCGCTGTCACGCCGCTCGCCACGGGCGGCGCCGAACGCCGCAGCGCCGCTCCTGCTCAGCAGCGCCGCCTGTTCACTGTACGGAGGCTATAGACAGGGCGTGCTCTGCTAGTCGGTCATTAATACACCGGCCAGTCTGGCCGATGTACAGCCGGCCGCAGCTCAACGGTATCTTGTAAACAACACCGGTTGAACATTTCGTGAAACGCGTTTTCGTCGTGTGTTCCTTCTCACACTTAGGACTTTTAGCAGACGACACTCGAGCACGAATACGAGAGAGTTTTCGTGGAGCCGAAAACGCTACCGGTACGTTATACCTAGAAGCCACATTTTTCAAAGAATGAGATACCTTGTGAATGTAGGGAATTACAACGGGACGCTTATTCTTATCATTTACTGGGGAGTCACCACTGTCCTCACGCCGAACTTTCTTCAGTAAAGCCTCGCAAACAGATCCTAAAAGAAATGAAGGGAACCCCGCGGAAACGAGTCTAGAAACTTGCAGTTCAAAGCTTTCTTCGACTGCATGTGGGCAGGACCTATTTAGTGCCATCTGCAAACTAGCAGTTGCTATCGCTCTCTTCACATTCTTAGAATGGGCAGAATGAAATGGCAGGAATTCTTTCTGGACACGAGGGTGATACATCCAACAGACATGGTCTTCGTTAAGCGTAAAAAGAATATCTAAAAATTGAAGTTTGTCACCAGTGGGAAGCTCATGTGTAAACCTGAGCCCTTGTCCAAGAGCCTTAGACGTGGAAGAGCTGTTTTATTCAGTACCCCACGCTGAGCTATTTAAGGCTGTTCGGTCCTGCATTGACAAAAATGGAGAGGTCCCTTTTATGAACAACGCTGCAGTCCCAGTTGAAAGTTTTTTAGCACTGTTAGAATTTTACCTTGACGCAACGTTCATCTCATTTCATAATCAACTGTTTGTTTAGAAGAAAGGCATCTGTATAGGATCATGTGTCGCGCCTGTGCTGTGCAACATTTTCCTTTCTAATATGGATCGACACCTAGAGACCGCTTTGCCAAATGACAAGGTTTTGAAGGTGTTTCGTTTTGTTGATGACTTTTTAATTGTTTTGACAAAACAACCAAGTTGCGCTTATTCTGAGTGTGTTGCTGAAGTCCTAGACACTTTTAAGGCTCTTGGACAAGGGCTCAGGTTTACACATGAGCTTCCCACTGGTGACAAACTTCAATTTTTAGATATTCTTTTTACGCTTAACGAAGACCATGTCTGTTGGATGTATCACCCTCGTGTCCAGAAAGAATTCCTGCCATTTCATTCTGCCCATTCTAAGAATGTGAAGAGAGCGATAGCAACTGCTAGTTTGCAGATGGCACTAAATAGGTCCTGCCCACATGCAGTCGAAGAAAGCTTTGAACTGCAAGTTTCTAGACTCGTTTCCGCGGGGTTCCCTTCATTTCTTTTAGGATCTGTTTGCGAGGCTTTACTGAAGAAAGTTCGGCGTGAGGTCAGTGGTGACTCCCCAGTAAATGGTAAGAATAAGCGTCCCGTTGTCATTCCCTACATTCACAAGGTATCTCATTCTTCGAAAAATGTGGCTTCTAGGTATAACGTACCGGTAGCGTTTTCGGCTCCACGAAAACTCTCTCGTATTTGTGCTCGAGTGTCGTCTGCTAAAAGTCCCAAGTGTGAGAAGGAACACACGACGAAAACGCGTTTCACGAAATGTTCAACCGGTGTTGTTTACAAGATACCGTTGAGCTGCGGCCGGCTGTACATCGGCCAGACTGGCCGGTGTATTAATCACCGACTAGCAGAGCACGCCCTGTCTATAAGGAATGGGACCGGATCTCATTTGCCATATCATTGCAAGGGTTGCACGTGTAAACCACTGCTGGGCAACGCACGCATTTTGCGGAAGAGCAAAGACAAGGTGGCACGGGAACTGGCTGAGGCTATGTACATACAGAAATCTGGCGATCTGTGTGTCAGCGTTCCTTCTGTACCTCTTTATCAAAATGAGTATAATTTTTTGGTTGATAGGTTTTGATCAAGCGGTTTTTCAAAGATGTTATTTTTTCTTTTTCTTTCTGTGGTGTTGTGCGCATGCTTGAGGGTTCATAAGCTAAGCTTTCGGAAGAATAAAACTTAGTTGCGAGTGTGCGCTTGTCCGTGTGTTACGTGTCTTCTTCGTCCCTGTCTAAGATTTGCGCCATCAGTTCAAGTAAAGCGCTTCCCCTTGAATTATCATAAAACCTCTCCCTCCTTATTTCGTTTTTTCCCTTTCGGTAGTCACTGAGAGCCGGCTTCTTTTCCATCGCTGTCATCCAATAAGTCCTCTCCGCCTCTCTGACTTTTCGCTTAATGCTCCTTGTTGCCATGTCGCCCACACTGCTAGCCGTATATTTACTGGTGAGCCTCCTAGTTCTTTTTCTCCACTGCGTGTCGACGCTTTTTCTATACAAACACCTGAAAACCTTCCCTGCCCATCTACTCTCCTTCATTTTCCTCAGCCTCTCTTCAAATCTAATTTTGCTCTGATCTTCCCTCACTTCAAAACCTGTCCATCCCATATCACCCTGTTACAGTGTACTAGAAGAGGGCAGTGGGCTTACTCTCCGGCGCAGGCTATGTGGCGGGGTGGCTCCACGAACGTCGCCAGTGTGTTCTTCTCTCTTCGCCCGGGCGGCGGCGCTGGCATCGCCATCAATAGAAGTTGGGAGAAGCGTTGCCTGAGAGAGCCGGCTAGCTCTTGCAGGCGCTGCGCCGTGCTCCCGACCGGGCTGCAGAAATTAGGCGCCTTTTTCGTTCTTCGAACCACAACCACCACCAGCAGTTGTCGAGACACGTTTCATGGCTGTGGACATTATCGCGCCAACGTTTTTTTTTTTTCCGGCAGCGTTTAGCCGTACGCAGCACGCAAGAGATTAGTATGCTTTTTAGTGCCTGAGCCATGCCGCAACATCGGCAAAATCACTGCTACGCACCTGGATGCCAATACAGGCTACGTGTACGTCAAGGGTGGGCCGAATCTGTCGTTGTTTGGGGTCCCGAAGGATCAGAGCAAGCGTAAAGAAAAGAACCTGCACAGAGCGGACAAGCCCCTGGAAGACAGCGCAGTGTGCGAGCTTCAGTTCGAGCCACGTTATGTGCTTAGAGACTATGTGCACAATATCGAGGGAAAAGAAGTGCGGGTACCTCGTGGGCAGGACCGTAAATGGAGAGGGGTTGAGGGGGGTCTGACACCCCCCGAAATTTTTTAATGCGTTAACTTTTCGGGTGATACTAAAGTATTTACACGCCTTTACATCGACCACCAGTGGCCGAAGTTTGCCCTTCTACACAAAAATACCCCTCGAAAAAGATTCCTGGGTACGGCCCTGCTCGTGGCCGCACCCATTCTCCGCGCCTATGCTGTGCCGACGATCCTTCCCAATCTGCCAACGCATCTTAGTAAGGAGCCTACGCAAGAGAGGACCGTTCGTATAAGGAAGAGATACGAAACTTCAGACGGACAGTAAAATCCCGAATTCTGTCCTTCCGACAATGCGGTGTCTGCCGTTTGCTCACACCGACGACGCTGTTGATGCAGGCTGTGAATGATGCCCAAAAGCGTCTACATCTTCACCATCTGATGATACAACTCGGTTTTATTTCTTAGAAGTGCCCTCACCGTACTGCAGTGGCGTAGCCAAGGGGTGGCACACCAGGCCCGTGCCCCCCCTCCCCCCCTTCCCCCGAAAAAATTCTACGTATGTCCCTGCCATACTGGAGCAAGCACAATTTTCCTGACCCCGTCGGTGTCGTATACCGCGCGGCCGTGTTGACCGCTAATGCCGAAGTGCTCTCCGAGAAAGTGGTTGCAGTGTGCCCGCTGCTACCCTCACAGCAAAAGTAATTTTTTTACGTTGTCACACGTCTTCATTTTGATGTGAAAGGACTGAACAGTGACAAAGCAGGAAAGCGGCAGAGGGCCAAGAAGCTGAAGGTGAGTCGTTAAACATGAAGTGAATAAAGTGCATCAATGGCTGGATGCTGTACTTCAGTTCTTGCAAATAAGAGCTTCCTGTCAGAAACACGAGCTTCGTGTGTATCTTAATTTCGTTTACCATTATGGCACTGTAAATATTCATAACAGACGTGTAACTGCATAATGATGGTTAATAATAACCCCCCACAAAACTACTGTCTCGGTCATGTGCAACAACCAAAGTGGAACGAAAAATATTTAAGCTACAACTTCATTTTAGCATAGCAAAGGCACAAACCCAGCCAGCATACCTGCATTTTTAAGGAGCGGGCGTGCACTGTTTTCTAATTCCATGGTCGAAGACAGGGCATAATCTTGAAACAAAATCATTTTAGGTTAGGTCTACATGACATGAAACCGTATATTTTGAAGGGTACATCGTCCTTTTCCGCGAGATGCTACATTGGGGCAAATACGATGTGGCCTAAACAAATATAGTGCTTGTCAAAATATGCAAAGAACTGAAGTGCGCAAAAAAAAAGCAAAGCTTTAACTGCATCGCACTAAAAATGAGAAAGGCATCGGTAGCTTTGGCTGCCATCGGACTGACTTTCGGCAAACTCTATCGCAAAAGAACAGGGGGAAAAAGGCGAACTGAGAGTAGCATACGCTCTCAATATAGTCAGAGGGCGGTCTATACAAGCAAGTTTATTTTAAATATCAAAGGAACGTGCGTCGCAACTCTAACGTGCGGCCAGCGGCGAGCAGCTTCTGCAAGCGAAGCATCTATTGAAGTTGCCTGTGGCGCCACCTCTCCTATGCGACGCCAACTGCGTCAGAGGAGCGGCGGAGTAAGCCCACTGCCCTCTTATATTACACTGTAACCCTGTAGAGCCTCATTTGTCGTCTTCCCGTGTCGTCTTCCGGATGGATGGATGGATGCTATGAGCGTCCCCTTTATAACGGGGCGGTGACATGTCTGCCACCAGGCTCGAAAAAAAACTTTCTTTTTATGGTGGCCTAATGCCTTATCTACAATGATTAAATCTATGTTATTACAGCAAAGAAAAATATAAGTTCACGGTCCATCTCTCTGCTTCTTAAGGCAGAATGACCTTATTTTCCCCCTTCTTCATTTTTGTCCTTTATCTCTACTTTTCTGCCACCAATACTCTAACCGTCTCTTACTTATTTCTATCGCGGACGTGTTCAGCTTTCCATTGTTGTCCCTAAAACCCAAGGCTTCATGTAGACTCGTGTCCACACGTATATCTGGGTGGATATCGCCACATTTAATCAGTACATGTTCCATCGTTTCCTTAGTTCCCCCCACAGCATGTACATTGTTCTTCTTCGTTACAGAATCTTGCTTTATAGCTACGCGTTCTAAGGCAACCCGACCTTGCCTCAAACAGTAAAGCGCTTCCCCTTGAATTATCATAAAACCTCTCCCTCCTTATTTCGTTTTTTCCCTTTCGGTAGTCACTGAGAGCCGGCTTCTTTTCCATCGCTGTCATCCAATAAGTCCTCTCCGCCTCTCTGACTTTTCGCTTAATGCTCCTTGTTGCCATGTCGCCCACACTGCTAGCCGTATATTTACTGGTGAGCCTCCTAGTTCTTTTTCTCCACTGCGTGTCGACGCTTTTTCTATACAAATACCTCCGGAGCGAGCGCCACCAACGCCATCTAGTGAGCACTTCACGAACTAGATGGCGTTGGTAGGCTTGACGCGCCCCGCAGCGTCAAGCCTATTATTGATTTCCGTTCGGGTCTCTCCAAAATAGTGAAGGATGGTGTTGCGATGTCCTGCCTGCAGGCGTCGCTCAAAAAGTCTTGTCCACATCGCATGAACGACAGCTTGTTACGACAAGTGGAGCGGCTGAAGCAATCATGGTTCCCTGCGCGCCGTCTAGCCACCCTAGGCGAGAGAATTTTGCAGAAGGTGAAGATGGAGGTGAGGGGTAAGAGCCAAGTTAAACGCAAAGACGTGGCTCCTTTTGTAAGCATCCCGTACCTTCATGGGGTATCCCATCGACTGAAAAAGGTGGGCACTAGGTTCGGATGCCGGGTGGTTTTTACCGCTGGGAACAAGCTTGGCCGGGTATGCGCGGCTGTGGTCAAGAAGTTGTCGGGGCAGAGCAAGCGGGATCATGGGTGTGCTATCAAGCACCGTGAAAAATTGGTTGAATGTGGCACTGGGGTGGTATATCATATACCGTTATCGTGTGGGAAGTGCTATGTCGGGCAGACGGGCCGGTGTGTAAATAATAGATTACTTGATCACAAGGCTTCTTTGAGGGGAGCACCTTGTTCGAACCTGTCGCTACATTGTAGAGACTGCGGCTGCGCGCCCTTGCTGACAAGCGCAAGGGTGCTGTCAAGACTAAAAGGGAAAGTGCCGAAAGAAATTGATGAAGCGTTTTTTATTAGTAGGTCTGGAGAGACATGCGTGGCGAGGCCCTCGATCACGCTGCATCCCACTGAAATAGATTTCTTAAACGCCAGCCGCTAAAATCTAATCTTTTCTGCTCGAGTTTGATTTGTGACCATGTGACTATTTGCACTACTATTTATATGAATATTTTTCAATAAAACTCAGTTGATAGTTTGCGCTGGTTCGTGTGGTTCTTTCTTCGTCCCTGTTTTTTGCGCTTTTCTATTATGATGCTTAACCAACTCGCCCAACAAGCCACTCTTGACGAACTAGAGGTGGCTACATACTATGTACGGAGGAGGTAGGCACTGTAGAGGAGGGAATGACCCACACCCTAAGGACCCCTAAAAAAACTGTAGTGGTTCAACTCATGCCAAACATGCTACTAAAACGATTCACAAAAGAGCTGAAGGTCCCTGCGGTCTTTCAGTTATGTTTAGGTGTTGCATGTGCGATATGAGAGCCAGTATGGACGCCTAGGTGAAGCGGAACGTGATGGTAAAATCTTCTTCAATGTCGAACCTCGCTGAATACTGGAGCGCTTTTTACGCATGAGCACTCGCGCAACGTGACGCTGGACTCACGGGAATGGTTCGAAAATTCCCTCAAGTCGCTGCTATTCGTGCTCGCGTTTCTCCGCCGTAGGCAGGCAGTAATGGAGGCTGGTGAATGCGCCGCCGGCAGCGCCACCGGACGCCTCTTTGAACGCGTGAGAACAAACGCAAGAATTACTCTCTGGCCCAACCGTAAGCTGCCTCGAGTGCGCAAAATACAATTCAAGTTGTACATGTTTGTTTTTAACTAAAATGAATCTACTTGCGAGGACTTCTTGTCGTGCCAGTAGATTGAACCACATGGCTGTTGGGTGACACTAGCGGTCATTCTTTGTAGACTTTCAACATCAAATTAACATGGTAGTTTCTTTTTTATTTCGACGTGATCTTCTCATTTTAGCCACAATCAGAAAAAATTCTCCCAACGGTAGACAGTCTCCTTTAATTTCAGTGCCAAGCTCTCAATTTCACGCGCAGCTGATCCCGGAACAATATCGCTCGCCGGAATGCAGACGCTCGCAAAACTAGCTGCTTGTTACGTCACGACTCGCGAGTGTTCCCCGACTCTCAGGCCGCTCACGTATTAATAAAAATAGTCAATTATAAATTAAGTACTCGACCAAATGTGCTGCAATTTCGCCATCTTATTTGTGAATGCACAAGGATTAACCACATAACACTGATTGTGATCGGGTGTCATGACCCCTTTAAACCGGTTCCAACGCGCAACGGTGGCGCGTTGCCTTCTTCGCTGACACCCCTCCTGCCTATATATAGGGACCTTACTCCTGCCTGGACACTGCGCGCCACCGTTCGGTCGCACCCAACGTGACGCAACGGCCCGCAGACGTGGGGAGACTGCCGATGAGGAAGCCGCTCACCTGAGGAATCGCACTGCCAAGTGACTTTCCTCGTTTAAGGGAAGCCGAAACGGCGAGAGCCCACTCGACTGGAACTTCGTATAACTTAGCATCACTTTATTAAATGCGAAGCATTTCTTAGCGAACTTCGGCGACTTTCAGCGTATCTATCTATCTAGCCGCCTACGACTTGGTGCTCTCCTGGCCGTATCGTTAATAGGATTTATACCAAAATTGGTCCGGCATGACATGACTGTATGTCGAATATGAATGATTGGTCATATCATGAAAATCATGAATAACTTGTCATGAAGAGTATGATTTACACGTCATGGCCATATCGCTCGTGAAGCCATTTTCTTAACTTGATATATCCAAAAATTTGTACGATGAGACATTTCAGCATGACCAACATAAACGACAGGTGGTAATATGAAAATCATAACCTGCATGTCATGCCACGCTCATGGCGCGCTGACGGCCGTTTCACTAGCTTGATATACACCAAATTTGGTATTGCGTGACGTGACTTTATGACGAGCATAAGTGGCAAGTGGTAATATGGAAATCATGACGTCATGTGCAACATGACTTCCATGCCACGCTCATGGCACTTTCGTGGCCGTTTCGCTAGCTTGATATACACCAAACTTGGTATTGCATGACGCGACTGTATGACGAACATAAATGACAAGTGGTAATATGGAAATCATGACATCTCATGTGCGACATGACTTGTATGCCATGCTCATGGCACGCTCGCGACCATTTCGCTAGCTTGATATACACCAAATTTGGTATTAAGGCGAAAGCCTTTAATGTCTCATGCTCACGTCCGTCCGTCCGTCCGTCCCTCCGGCCGTGCCCTGGCACGGTGCCAGGTGGCCGCCGGGGCACGCAAACGGACGCCGGTAGCGTCGGGCTCTACAGCGCTCGCGCTTTGCTTGCGTAGCGTCTCTCTGCTGAGCGTGTCCAATCATGCAAGGAGGAAGATGCGCGCATCGCGTTCCGATCTGACCGACCCCGTCTCAATGGGCACAGGCGTTCGCGGAACACTCTTTGGAATTCACAAAGTATCCGTCAATTTAGGCGCTGGAACGCGGATGGCGTCTGCACGATGCGCAATGCGCAATGCGCCAAAATACGAACGCATGCGAAACGGAGGCACATTAGTCTCGCGTCTCGCTGCGATACGCGGTAAAAAATTAAAAAAGGAAACACGCACACATTCCGTTTGTTTGCCAGCCCACTGAGAGTGTAAAAGAAAAAAAGACATGGTATTGTCACGTGGTCGTGACGTCGACGAAGGCAGCAGTCGGTAGGTTCAAAATGAAACTGTTTATTTGGGCCGAACTAGTGGCCGGTAAACGGAAAGTCAGATTACAGCAATACACACTGGCACTGATAGCGGCGAACAGAGAGTCAGCCGTCGATCAACTGAACTTCGTTGGAATGCGCCGGCTTTTATGCATCACGCGTCGAACATTCTAGCCTTATCACTGGTCATCGCGCACGCTCTGGAATAATCTCGAGTGGTCGCGTCTTGCGCGCAATCTTAACAAAACGATCTATAATAACCGCGAAGGTTGTAGAACAATAAGGCGCGGTTTGAGTTGAGCTTTGCTGACGGTCTTTGTGGGCGAAAACCGAATACAACAAAAGTGAAAATAAGAATAGCGCGTGGCAATGCCCCCCCTCTGAAAAGGCATCGTCCCGATGCTTAAAACAGAACACGGGGGAAAATGCATACAACAAGAAATCACAACAATAGACGTCAGACCAGTGGCGTACCAACTCTTTCGCGAGTGTGGGGGGCAAACCAACCTCACTTGCCGGCCGTGGAATATATATATATATATATATATATATATATATATATATATATATATATATATATATATATATATATAAAGGAAAGAAGTGTGAACGTTAGGGCTCGTTTTGCTATCATTATTGAGAACTAACAGATAATGATGCCAAGGAAAGTATAGGGGACGTTATTAGAAGTAATTGCAATGTAAATGTGAAGAAAGAAAAGTGGACGAAAAGATAATTTGCCACCGGCAGGATCCGAACCTGCCGGTGGCAAGGTATCTTTTCGTCCACTTTTCTTACTTCACATTTACATTTACAATTACTTCTAATAACGTCCCCTATACTTTCCTTGGCATCATTGTCTGTTAGTCTCATTATATATATATATATATATATATATATATATATATATATATATATATATATATATATATATATATATATATAGTCAAGAAATGAAGGAGCACACTTACGAAAATTGATTGATTCTGACGAAGGCCGTGCCACGGCCGAAACGTAAACCAGTAAAAAAAATATGCAATTTTCGTAAGTGTGCTCCTTCATTTCTTGACTATATGTGCACCGGACCCACAGAACTTTCTTTTGAATCATATATATATATATAATATAAAATGTCATGCAAGTAGGCTAACCACCGATCACATTAGCAGCGGTTACTTATAGCAGCCGGCGAGATGGAGTATAATGAACATTTCCCCTTGCATCATAACGACGTTTAGCTGTTTGTGCGTGTATACAAATCTGTGAGCTCATCCTTGCTGAGAGAGAGGGGGGAGAGATAGAAATAAGCAGCGCGGCGCGTGTGTGCGCTTCTGTCCCGTCCGAGTTGTATTTTGAGCTGTAGAAGTCAATTAAAGTTGAATGAAAACCAACTAGCCCGATTCTTAATAAAGCCTCCTTAGTGCAAAAAACCACGGACCTTCACCATCTCCCTGGTCCGATGGATCAAGTTACGGGGCAAGCTTAAAAGCTGAGCTTCCCACTGTACTCGAGTCCACTGCTCTATTCGTGGCCACTTTGCAAGCTGCCGCCGTCGCTCCGAGCTACCATCAGCAAGGCTGGTCATGTTGACCGGAGGAGACTAAAGCAGAAACATTTTTTGGCGCTTCCAGTATGGCAAAAATAAAACATTAAAAAAGATTGGTCATACTCATCGGCTCACGGCAGCTTCGGCAGAGCAGCGGTGATGCTATTCTTCAGAAGAACTGACACTTGGGCGAGTTGGATTGCGTTAATCATGATGACTGGTTTTCAGCGCAGAACGACGAAGACACAGGAAAAGGTGGGACACTGGCGCTGGTGTTCGTGTCCCTCCTTTTCCTGTGTCTTCGTCGTTTTGCGCTGTAAACCACTCATCATGATGATGCTATTCTTTTTCGATAAAAGAAAATGATTTTCCTGAAACAGAAAGTGCTTTGACAGGTCCATAAAAAGTTTCCTCGTTCCCACTCGTAAGTGCATCGTCAATGATTTACATTTCAGGTCAGACACAGCAGAATCAAAGCGTGAACGAGTGATCTAATGTTATAGAGCACCTGTTCAGCGCTAGCCTGCTCTGCAATGCTATAGCACAAGGCGCGGAAGCTTCGCATAGGCGGCCTGCACCGCAAAAAGCCTACAAGGAAAATCGTCACAGCAGATATATTGAACACCTTTCATTATATTGTAACATTCCCATTCCCTCGTAACAATATAATTGAGTGATTACTGTGGTGAAGGAAAAGTTCGTTGTTGGTTTGTCAGCGTGCCGCCGTGACCACTGCTGGAAGTGGGGGAGCTCAGCCCCCTAACTTTTTCTCAGTGGGGGGGGGCTCGCGCCCCCCCTTGCCCCCCCGGCTGATACGCCTATGCGTCAGACTCTGTCCAGGCGGCGCTGCGAAAAACGCCGCCACCAGCGCTTTTGTCGCCGCCCTGGCCATAACTGGGTAGTGCAAAGAGAGCCGTCCGCAAGCGAATGTGCGTAGGCCATTATTGAACCCCCCCCCCCCCCCTCTTTCGCTCGGGTTGAGGGCTGTTTCCTGAAAATCAAGGACCTGGAAAGCTTTTTCGTTCAACCCACCCTCACTTCAGAAAAGTAGGAAGCTCATCAAAGTGAACTGCGGCTACAATGCAAAAGATGTTTCAGCTATTTCGGCGTGCTGCACTCGCAAGCGAGCATCGCATGACATCGAGTTCAAGGCACTCCGACGTGTGTTCTGCAACGCCTAAATGCGTTAAATTTGGTCATATACATAATGGCAAAGCGATGAAGTACGTACACGAGCAATGTTTCTTACGATCAGTGGTACAAAGCTCGCTTTATCAGGCATGAATAGTCCAGGCGATTTTCGCCTTTGCAGTTGCATTCTCCATCCATCTCTCGCTTCCTGTGTGTTGAAGTGTTTTATTACGCATCCTCGAATGTACTGTTGACGGTTGTCTTCCGTTTGTATATACTGCAAATTGGGATACGTGCGTGTCCACTTTCTCGGTGTACAACGAACGGCAAAACCGTGGCCTCCGAGATAGCTCCGGCATTCGCGGAGACCACGGGTGAGAAAAACCTGACGGTGGTCACGACCAAAATTTTGCGATTTACTTATATGACGCACGTGTTAGCATTTGCTAGTCGGAACTTCGAACCTTCAATGCGTACGTGCGCGATGCTGTGTAATGACGACCAGTTGAGATTATGGGTGGTCGCGGACGCGATTTTTATGGCACGCTTCACCAGTCTGCGTTTAACTGCTGCACGGCGCGCACCGCGGTCTGAGGCTCTGCTGAGCTTCATAGTCAAGGTTACCACGGTTCTACGTCAAGGCTACTCGAAACACTATCATGAGACCCAAATTATCACACTTTCTCATGCGACCGGCTGTGGAGAACGCGAGTAATTCGCTTACCCAGCACGTTCGCAATGGCCCGTATCCAGAGCTCTCGCCGTTCTGCTTCGTGCAACGGCTTCATAAATCGGTAAAGCAAGTCCTTTACGTCCGTGGCAATTCACAAAGCAACAGTAGCTTCGACTGAAGTCTTTCTTCGTAGCGCGCGGAGCTGTTGCGTCTGCTCTTGTTTTCGCCGTCGTTCTGGCGCGCACTTCATGGCGGTTTGGTTGCGCGTCCGACTAGCGGAGATAAATTCGTAGCTCTTTTTCTGAGTGCTCAATGCGCCAACACACCAAATATTTAGGTTAATTGTTGTTTCCACCTCGCTAGTTGCACCCGGTTGCACAGCAAACTGTGCAAGGGAGCCGGACTTTGCACTATCCAAAACTGCTCCGACAGCTGGCGCTACGTGTCCGCAAAACTCCAGAGTCTGACGTCTATAAAGAAAGAAAGTACAATAATTAGGCAATAAGTGCAGTCCTCAGGTTCGCTAACGCGCGAAATACGGCTTGAGGCGCACGACATGGACGACTTCAGGTCGCGCACGGCGCCGTTGAGAGTTCGTTATGCCGTCCGGGACGACCTCGTAGTCCAGAGCACCGAGACGTCGAAGCACCTTGTACGGCCGGAAGTATCGCCGAAGAAGTTTTTCACTGAGTCCACGTCGGCGTATCGGCGTCCACACCCAAACGCGGTCGCCGGGCTGGTATTCCACGAAGCGTCCTCGAAGATTGTAGCGGCGGCTGTCAGTCGTCTACTCATTCTTGATCCGCAGGCGGGCGAGCTGTCGTGCTTCTTCGGCGCGCTGTAGGTAGGCGGTAACGTCGATGTTTTCATCGTCCTTCACGTTTGGTAACATGGCGTCGAGCGTCGTTTCGGGGCTCCGTAGACCAACTTGTATGGTGTCATCTGCGTCGTTTCTTGCACGGCCGTGTTGTACGCGAAGGTCACGTACGGAAGGATGGCGTCCCACGTCTTGTGTTCGACGTCGACGTACATGGCCAGCATGTCGGCGATGGTCTTATTTAGACGCTCGGTCAGGCCGTTGGTCTGTGGGTGGTACGCGGTGGTCCGGCGGTGACTTGTGTGGCTGTATCCCAACATCGCCTGGGTTAGGTCAGCCGTAAACGCCGTGCCTCTGTCGGTGATGAGAACCTCTGGGGCGCCGTGTCGAAGGACGATGTTCTCAACGAAGAACTTGGCTACCTCGGCGGCACTTCCTTTGGGCAGGGCTCTTGTTTCGGCGTAGCGGGTGAGGTAGTCGGTGGCTACGACGATCCATTTGTTTCCGCAAGTCGACGTTGGGAACGGCCCCAGGATGTCCATCCCGATCTGCTGGAACGGTCGCCGAGGAGGCTCGATCGGCTGAAGGAAGCCTGCTGGTCTTGTTGGAGGTGTTTTCCGTCGCTGACAGTCTCGGCACGTCCTTACGTAGCGGGCGACGTCGGTGGCAAGGCGCGGTCAGTAGTACTTTTCCTGTACTCTTGCGATCGTGCGGGAAACACCGAGATGTCCAGCCGTCGGGTCGTCGTGTAGGGCCTGGAGGACTTCTGGTCTCATTGCTGAAGGGACCATGATAGGGTGTTTGGCTCGAAGGGGCGAGAAGTTCTTCTTTAGGCGGACTCCGTTTCGCAGGAAGAACGACGCCAGTCCTCTCTTGAATACCTTCGGAACAGTGGCGCTCTTGCCCTCGAGGTATTCGATAAGGCCAGTAGAGTTCCGGGTCCGTTCGCTGTCGCTCGGCGAAGTCGTCGGCACTTATGGTTCCCAGGAAGCCGTCATCATCCTGGTCGTCCAGCGGCGGTGGGTCAACGGGGGGCACGAGACAGGCAGTCGGCGTCAGAGTGTTTTCTTCCGGACTTGTAAACGATGGTAATGTCGAATTCTTGAAGTCTCAGGCTCCACCGTACGAGGCGACCAGAAGGGTCTTTCAAGCTAGCTAGCCAACACAAGGCGTGGTGGTCGCTCACAACTTTGAAGGGCCTGCTGTAAAGGTAGGGGCGAAACTTTGATGCAGCCCAGATGATGGCAAGGCACTCCTTTTCTGTTGTGGAGTAGTTGGCCTCTGCCTTTAATAGCGACCGGCTAGCATAACTGATAACCCTTTCCAGTCCGTCCGTCCTCTGCACAAGGACGGCGCCGAGTCCTACGCTGCTCGCGTCGGTGTGCACTTCTGTTTCGGCGTGTTCGTCGAAATGCGCAAGCAACGGAGGTGTTTGCAGGCGTCGTTTTAGTTCTTGAAATGCTTCCTCCTGCGGTGTTTCCTACTTGAACTCGACGTCGGTCCTGGTGAGGTTAGTGAGAGGCTCGGCGATGCGGGCGAAGTTTTTAACGAACCGCCTGTAATAGGCACACAAGCCGAGAAATCGCCGCACGGCCTTCTTGTCGGTGGGTGGCGGGAAAGCAGCGATGGCGGTTGTCTTTTGCGGGTCGGGGCGTACTCTGGATTTGCTTATCACGTGGCCCAAGAACAAAAGTTCTTCGTACGCGAATCGGCACTTCTCTGGCTTGAGGGTGAGTCCGGAGGTCTTGATTGCTTGAAGTACAGCTTCAAGGCGCCGCAGGTGTTCGTCGAAGTTCGAGGAAAACACAACGACGTCGTCCAAGTACACAAGTCAAGTCTGCCACTTCAAGCCGGCCAATACAGTATCCATAACGCGTTGGAAGGTCGCGGGGGCCGAGCAAAGACCAAAAGGCATGACCTTAAACTCGAACAGGCCGTCTGGTGTTATAAAGGCAGTCTTTTCTCGGTCTCTCACGTCGACTTCGATTTGCCAGTAGCCCGTCTTCAGGTCCATCGACGAAAAGTACTTCGCGTTGTGGAGTCGATCCAGGGCGTCGTCTATCCGTGGAAGGGGGGTACACGTCCTTCTTCGTGATCTTGTTCAGGCGACGATAGTCGACGCAGAAACGTAGCGTCCCGTCCTTCTTCTTCACCAACACCACGGGAGACGCCCAGGGACTCTTGGACGGCTGGATTATGTCGTCGCGTAGCATTTCGTCGACTTGCTTCTTTACGGCTTCACGTTCTCGCGTCGAAATTCGATACGGGCTCTGACGGACTGGTCGGGCACTTTCTTCAGTTATGATAAGATGTTTGGCGACTGGGGTCTGTCGTATTGTTGGCGACGATGAGAAGCAGTCCTTGAATTGCAGGAGCAGATTTTTGAGCTGGTCTTGCTTCTGCTTTGGGAGGCTGGGGTTGACGTCGAAATCTGTCTCGGGACCTCGATTCGTCGAAGAATGTTCGGCAGTATCGGAGAGGGCGAAAGCATTGCTGGTGTCCACGAATTTCTCGATGTAGGCGACCGTCGTACCAATGTTGAGGTGCCTATATTCGTGGCTGAAGTTTGTAAGCAGTACCTTTGCTTCGCCGTCGCGCAACTCGGCGATGCCTCTTGCGACGCAAATCTGACGGTTCACAAGCAGTTGCTGATCGCCCTCGACGACGCCTTCAAGGTTAGCGGGTATTTCGGTGCCGACAGAAATGACGACGCTGGAAAGAGGCGGAACGGTGACCTGCTCTTCTATTACATTCAAGGGATGATTCTCCGGCGACGTGTGGGGCGGCAACGCCTTTTCTGAAGTCAGTGTTATCGATTCGGACCTCAGGTTGATGACGGTGCCATGGTCGCTCAGGAAGTCCATTCCAAGTATCACATCCCTAGAGCAGTGTTGTAGGATTACAAAGCTCGCAGGATAAGTCCGGTTATTGATGGTGACTCTCGCCGTGCAGACTCCAATTGGCGTTATCAGGTGGCCTCCAGCTGTCCGGATTTCGGGTCCACTCCACGGGGTCTTTACTTTCTTCAGCTTGGCGGCGAATGGCCCACTGACGACGGAATAGTCGGCTCCAGTGTCGACGAGAGCGGTGACGTTGTGCCCGTCGAATATTACGTCGAGGTCGCTGGTTCGTCGTCGTGCGTTGCGGTTGGGTCGCGGCGTCGGATCACGGCTGCGTCGAAATGTTGTGGTGCGAAATGTTGTGAGCCAGAAATTTTTTTCGGGGGGGGGGGGGGGGGGGGCACCTCCTTGATTTCGGAGGGGGCACCTCCTTGTAATGGCCATTTTTCGCTATGTATGCCATGGCGAAAAACAATTTCGGGGCGGGGCCCGTGCCCGGTGTGCCACCCCCTGGCTACGCCACTGGTCGAGGGAATGCGGCGGTTGTACTGGCTAGTACGCATCTCCAGCGCCTTCTCGATCGTCGTGGCCTCCGAGACAAATTCCGTGACAGTCTTTGGCGGGTTGCGTACAAGGCCGGCAAACAGGTCTTGCTTAACCCCCCGCATCAAGAAGCGAACCTTCTTTTCCTCGGACATGGAGGGGTCAGCGTGGCGGAAGAGCCGGGTCATTTCCTCCGCGAATATACTGACGCTTTCGTTAGGAAGTTGCACCCGTGTCTCCAGCAAGGTTGCAGCCCTTTCCTTTCGGACGACACTCGTGACCGTTTCCAAAAATGTGCTGCGAAAGATGTCCCAGGTTCGAAGAGTGGACTCGCGATTCTCGAACCAGGTCCTAGCTGCGTCGTCTAGGTAAATGTATACGTGGCGCAGCTTGTCGTCGGCGTCCCAGTTGTTGAATGTTGAGACCCTTTCGAATGTCTCAAGCTAGGTTTCGGGGTCTTCACTTGGAGACCCGTGAAACGTCGGCGGCTCTCTGGGTGGCTGCATCACGATTGCCGCGGGGACACTGCGGTCGTCATCGTGCTCGTTGTCTTCGTCGCCGTGGTCCGGATCTTGTCGGGTAGGGGTCCTTATTCTGGTGGGAGACCTTGCTGCCTGCGGCTGGCTCGCTGCTCAGCGTCCACGTCGGTGTCCTTTTGGCGGTGTGGGCTTGGCTCACGGTTGGAGGGGGGGCGTTCGGTACATGGACCGGGAAGCACCTCCACCAGATGTCACGTGGTCGTGACGTCGACGAAGGCAGCAGTCGGTAGGTTCAAAATGAAACTGTTTATTTGGGCCGAACTTGTGGCCGGTAAACGGAAAGTCAGATTACAGCAAAACACACTGGCACTGATAGCGGCGAACAGAGCGTCGGCCGTCGATCAACTGAACTTCGTTGGAGCGCGCCGGCTTTTATGCATCACGCGTCGAACATTCTAGCCTTATCACTGGTCATCGCGCACGCGCTGGAATAATCTCGAGTGGTCGCGTCTTGCGTGCAATCTTAACAAAACGATCTACAATAATCGCGAAGGTTGTAGAACAGTAAGGCGCGGTTTGAGTTGAGCTTTGCTGACGGTCTTTGTGGGCGAAAACCGAATACAACAAAAGTGAAAATAAGAATAGCGCGTGGCATGTCGAATGGCGTCTGTCGAATGGCTACACGCTTTCGGCGAACCCACTTTGGAATGTACAAAGTGTCCTTCAATTTTTGCGTGACAGTATGACGAACATAAAGAATAAGTGGTAATATGGAAATCATGACATCTCATGTGCGACATGACTTGCATGCCACGCTCATGGCACTCTCGCGGCCGTTTCGCTAGCTTGATATACACCAAATTTGGTATTGAGTGACGTGACTGTATGAGCAGCATAAATGACAATTGGTAATATGGAAATCATGGCATGTCACGTGCAACATAACTTGCATGCCACGCTGATGGCACTCTCGTGGCCGTTTCGCTAGCTTGATATGCACCAAAATTGGTGTTGCGGGACGTGGCTGTGTAGCGAACATGGTAACATGTAAATCATGACATGCATATTATTTGCAGCATGATTTGCTTCTTGCTGGCTGCTTCGCATTACATCGATTCCCACGGTGTTTGGGATCTGCCGATTTTTTTATTTATTTATTTATTCAAGTACATCACAGGTTCCAATTGGAACATTATGTGAGGGGGGTTGTACATCATCATTCGAACAGCATGGAGCATGTGTCCGTAGATCCACAAAGAGGTAAGTTGTGCAAAGTGTACGCTAAATACAAATCGTTTTAACACACTGAACGTTTTGGATTAAAAGTGATTTGGCCGGAAACGATAGGAAATGCGCAATAATATTCTTACATCTGGAATCAAAACCATACTCGAGTATACCATAATATTTAAACAAAGAAGAGCGACACCTTTTGCGCAAATCGAAACATCTTTATACAATGAATTTATGTTCAAAGCTGCGTGAGAGACTAAAACTAGACAAAGACTAAAAACAAAGAAAAAAATGTTATGAAAACATAACGGGAAGGTCTCGTTTGGAGACCTCAGGGTCGCGTATGTCCACCACTTTATCTGGAAGATCGTTCCAAAGTTCTATGGCACGGGCAAAGCCGATGAATTAAAAGCCTTCGTTCGTCCGAACAGACTTTGCAAACTTCGATGATTGTGAAGGCGACGTGATATACGATGCGCATGAGTAAGCGGTAGTGTATGATGTCTGCAGATAATTTTATGAAGGAGGCTGATAAGTGCAATGTTCCTACGTGACTCCAACGATGGAAGTGATAGCTTCGACTTCATATCAGACACGCTTGATGCTCGCCTGTAGTCTCCAACGATGAAACGAGCTGCACGATTTTGTATGGATTCGAGTGAATGAACCAGATATGCCTGGTGCGGCGACCATATGGATGATGCGAATTCGATATGTGGACGGACAAATGATAAATAGGCTAGTTTTCGTGTGGCTGACGGTGCATCCCGAAGATTTCGTTTTAAGTATCCAAGTGTACGCGATGCCTTTGTGGTTACTTTTTCTATATGGCTAGACCAAGATAAGTCTGGTGTCAGATGAAGACCTAAGTATTTGTACATAGATGCCTCACTTACAAAGTTATTACTAAGCGAGTAATGAAATGTCGAGTTGGCGCGTTTACGACTGAAAGTAAGCAACTTGCATTTATCCGCGTTAAGGGTCATTTGCCAAGATGAACACCAGTTGGTGATTCTGTCAAGATCCTGCTGCAAGGTGATGTGGTCGGTATGAGAGGAAATCTTACGATACACCACACAATCATCCGCGAATAACCTGATGTTAGATACAATTCCGTCGGGAAGGTCATTGATGAAAATTAAAAACAATAAGGGGCCTAATACACTTCCCTGTGGCACTACAGATGTGACATCACTTAAGTCGGAGGAAGAATCGCCTATGACTGTGAATTGCTTGCGAGATGATACGAAATTTCGAATCCACGATGTTGTTAACGAATCAAGATGCAAATATGACAGTTTAGCTATAAGGCGGGTACAGGCAACGCGATCGAAGGCTTTCGAAAAGTCGATGAATATACAATCAGTCTGGAAGCCGTCGCCCATATTCTGGTGTAGTTCGTGAGTAAATTCGATGAGCTGTGTTTCACATGAGAGCCCTTTCCTGAAACCATGCTGATTCGCGCTTTTCAAGTTTTCTCTAATGATGGACCAACTCGCCCAAACCAAGGTATTGTTACAGCACATTTCTTCTACATTAGGCTCTTTTCTATCCACTTCGGCTTCTACTGACCCTGCCTTGACCTGCATCAACCTCATTGGCATATGCACCTGCCAATCAAGAACCTTGTCGTACTACCTCAGATCAAGAATCACACACCCAGATATTCAGGCCATTTTTGGGCTTGTTGAACCGTCCTGGGGCCACGTCAGAAGAATTTGCAAGCTCTTAAAATCCGAAAAGGGGCGCCAAATACGACTCTACTACGATTAGCTCAAGGTGTTAGTTCAAGATGGTATTGACCCCAAGAACGACATCAAAAAGCTGACCCGGTATAAGCAGGCCAAACTACGGAATTCTTGTGGCAACACGTTGCCCAAAAAGCCACGAAAAATCAGCGACGATAACGCAGTCACCATTCTGGGAGGTGCAAGTCTTCCCAGCCCCGTGAACAAGATCCTTCAGAAAGGTCCAAAATTTAGCTTTGAACCTCAGCTCAGCGGACAGCAGCTCTTAGCCTTGGCTAGAAATATAGGCGACCGAGCAGAAGAAAGTGAGCGGGAGCGTGCTACCAGTGAGGCAGTGGAATGTGTGCGTATGAAAGCTGACAGCGGAACGTTGTCCCCTCCACCGCTCAAGAAGATAGTGAAGCGTTTGAAAGAAAGAAACCTGGCCATCCTCCAAGCCGGCAAGGACGGAGGATTTGTAGTACTACCTGACAGCCTTATGAAAGTCAAGGCCGATGAAGCTATTCAGAAGAATTTCAAGAAAACTAACTTGAATCCAGTGCAACAAAAGAAAGCCGCGCTAAAACTGACAAAAGACTTACAACTGGACTTTTTACGCAAACTAGTTAAATCCGCCGAAAACGAATTCCTGGAAGTCTTCTTCTCGTGCAAGACACACAAGCCTGGCTATCCTCTTCGTGTGATCGTCTCTGAGAAAGGATCATGGTAGCTCCAGCAGGGCAAGTTCCTGCAGGGACACTTAAAGCGGCTTCCACTCGAAGATTCCTTCTTAGTGAGGTGCTCAGATGACGTTGTCCTAGAGCTAAAAGACGGTGTGGGAGCTGCTGCGATTGGTTTCTCTCGAGACGTTGAGGACTTGTACTATTCCGTTGCACGTGAAGGTATCCTGCGTGCATTTCGTGAAAAAATCAATAAAATAGGTGAGCTTGCTTTCCAGAATTTGGTGTGCATGAACTGTGACAATTTTTTAACGCTGTTAGAATTCTATCTACATTCGACAGCTATTATTCATAGTGGCTCTTACTTCATTCAAAGCACAGGCATTTGTATTGGCCCATCGATAGCCCCCCATATTATGTGACATTTCTTGGCGTCCTTTGACAATCGTGTAAATGCGCAACTAACCGGAATGCCAATCATTCGTATTTATAGGTATGTAGATGACTATTTAATAGTCCTTAAAAGATCACCTGGCCTTTGCCTTGACGATGCAGTAGCAGACTGTCTCGCATTGTTCACCAACCTTTTTGAAGGCCTCAGGTTTACGTGTGAACTGCCGAATAAAATGTCATCCAGTTTCTAGACCTCGTCATCTAGTTATGCCTGTTGGAGTTATAACCCCAGGTCAAAGAAAAGTGTTTTACCCTTCCACAGCGCCCATTCTAAGCTAATAAAAAGAGGCATAGCTTCTACTTCTATCATGAATCGCCTTGCGCAAATGATGCATGCACCAGATAGAGCCAAGTGTGTCTAGGCAAGTAAACAAATTAAGGAAGGCAGGCTTTCCGTCGTATGTTGTCTCATCAGTTTGCGAGACATTACTAAAGAAATCAAAATTGCCAAAGGAGCGGGCAACAAAAGATCTTGACGAAAGACCGGTGCATGCGATTCCATACCTTCATAAAGTATCTCACAACTTGAAGAAGGTAGCTAACCGACATCATATCCATTTAGTTTTTTCAGCACCTTGCAAACTATCAGCCATTTGTAACCTTCAAAGGACGAAAACACTCGTGCAATGTAACACTAATCACAGGACTGTTCATACTGTGTGTACCGCAAATGTAGTGTACCAGATACCTCTAAGTTGTGGTCGTGTTTATATTGGACAGACTAGTCAGTGCTTCAATGATAGGGCTAGACAACACAATAATGATGTCAGGAAGAGATTTGGTAGCCACTTAGCAGAACATTGTAAGCAATGTGCATGTACGCCTTTATTTCAGAACACCACTTTTTTAAAGAAAGGCAGTACGAAAACCGAACGCGAAATCGTCGAGGCATACCTGATAAAGAAAGCAGGTGATAAGTGTGTCAGCTGCCCATCTTTGGCGTTGCAAAAAAATGAAGTGGCTTTTCTTTCGACGCATTTCGATGCATCATGATTTGTTTAGAAATTTCTCGTTCTAAGATTGACCCACGCAATCTCTTGTGGGATGATGTGTGCATATGTAGGAGCTTGATGCGCGGGTATATTATGTTTTCGATTCAAATAAACGTCAGTTGCAAGTTTAAGCGCCAGTCCTGTTGTATGTGTTTCGTCTTCGTCGTTCGTGCTTTTCAAGTTTTCTCTAAAGAAGTCGTTATTTTCCAAAAACTGAGCAAAGTTGGAAGCGATAATGTGTTCGATCATTTTGCATGGGATACTTGTTAGTGATATGGGTCTGTAGTTTGTGACAGAGCATTTATCTCCGGTCTTAAAGACGGGAATAATTTTCCCCACCTTCCAATCATCGGGTATCTCACCTGTTGATAAGGATTGTTCGAATATGTAGGCCTAAGATGGTGCTGGAAATGTTGACAGTGTTTTTCAAGATTTTCGAGTTAATTCCGTCTATGCCGGAACTAGTCGATAACTTAAGTTCGTTGATCAACGATGAAGTTCCTTGGGATGTAATTACTATAGGTGTCATGTACTGATAGCTAACTTCAGAAGGCAGTGGCACATTGCAGTGGTCTTCTTGAGTAAATACAGCTGTGAAGTAATTATTCAGTATTCTTGAGCAGTCCTCTTGTGCAACAGGATTCCCACTGCTGTCCAATAACGCTATGTCATCACGGGTACTCGGAGGAGCAATCGTTTGCCAAAACTTTCTGGGGTTGTTTTTAATGAGGGCGGGAAGATCGTGCGAATAAAATCTTTTTAGCTCTACGAATGCCGTTACAGTATTCCCTTTCGAAATCCTTGTGTTTTTTCCGTGATGCTTCTGTGCCGGCGCGTTTCGCAATTTAAAAAGGCGCTTCTTTTTGTTCTTCAGCGTCAGAAGTGACCTGTGGAAGCAAGGTTTGGATACGTTTACACGTAGCCTTGTGCGGGGTGCATGGGTTAGTTCCGTTAATTTTTTGTAGGTAATCCAGTTTTCACTAACCTACCTGTGTGAAAACATTTTTAAGAAAGTTTCAGAAAATGATTGCAGGCCGTCATTGATGGCTCTAACGTCAGCTTTTTTATAGTTCAATATGTACTTTTGTTTGGCGTGGTGCGTGGTAGACGGTATTTCAATTGTTAGTTCTATAAGGCGATGGTCACTAAAGCCATCAATACATCCTATAACACCGACAGTCTCTGGAGCAGATGTTATCTAATGTGTTTTGATCTCTGGTGGGTGTGTCGACTAACTGTGCGAATGAAAAATGCAGGGTGAGATTAATAAACTCACGACAGTTTCGTGAGGAAGAACGCAAATGAATCCAGTCAATGTCAGGGTAATTGAAGTCACCGAATAGGTGCATATTGACTTAGCTTGCTTCTGATTTCAGCGATGTTGTCATGCAAGTTAGTGACGAATGTGTCTGGGCTATCTGGCGGTCGGTAGCAAATGCCAATAACGGATTTCGACGTGTTTTTCGCAATGCAGATCCACAATATTTCTATCGTAGTAGCAGTATCTATGATAGAACATACGACGCGATTCCTTACAGTAATGAGAACGCCCCCCTCCCCGCCTATCGTCCCTGTCTTTTCTCAAGATGCTAAATTGATTCTCAGGACTTGTGCATCAGCAATATCGAAATTTAACCACGTTTCGGTAAGCAACTGGATATCGCAATCGCTGTTTTCGAGATATGAGCAGAGTTCCGTGGCCCTAGGAATTATGCTACGTATGTTAGTGAAGGATAGTGATAGCGCCAAGTGTAAATTTCTGTTTTGAGGCAACGAAGGGGGGATTAGTAGAAACACGTGTGGGTTCATTACGCGCTAGTTATTACTCTATGCATTGCGTGATAGAGTCGGCTGTAGCATCGTACATATAGATACTGTTATCTATTGGTAGTTTATCAGCTTGAACGGCGTGTTTTTTGTTTTCGCAAACGCCAACAATTTTTTCCTAGCGAGCCTTGTTTGAAGGGAAAAATCTTCTCGCACTGCGCGAAGTGCGTGCCTTTCAATTTGTGACCGTTCTCTATAATCTGCTGCTTGTCTTTAAAAAACGTTAATTTCACAATGATTGGCCGACATTTCCCGGTGCTGTACTTTCCCAAGCGATGTGCTCGTTCTTTCTTGGCAGGATCGATGGTTATGCCAAGATGTGCCGAGCACATTTCAAGCGCTTTATTTTCGGCGCTTGACCATGTCTCTGTCGAATCGTCCTCGATGACAAAAAAGAGCAAATTGGACCAACGCATACTGTTTTCCGCGTTGTCGCAACGAGACTCGATTGCTTTTAGTTTCTCGGAGATGTCTCGAGGAACTAATCCACCGGTGCTGTCTGAGGCGGAAGGCTGAGTACTTCTTAGTTCTGTCATGTCGACTATGGATTCTGGCCGATAGTTGATTTAGTTCTACATCTACGGACGCCTACCAATGCTTAAGGGCACGGAGTTCACCACGAATATCATTTTGACCCGCCTCTCTTCTCTGGATTGTGGCAAGAACAGTAGCGAGCACGTCGTTCTTACTGGGACCGGGATTTTCCTCCACATCGCCGGAGGTTAACAGAAGCATTTCAGTAACACAGTATTCGCTCAATTCACAACACACATTGAGCATCATTGACAACTTTTTCGGGCACAACACGAGAAATAAGGAACGATTACTGCTTCTAAAGCAGCGAGTGTAATTCAAGTAACCAACCTGGAAGAGCAAAAACGGTGAGTGCTCCATTCCCGAACAGGTGTGGTGCCCCAAAAGAATTCCGTCGCGGTACGCAATAAGTACTATCGTGCTCAGTATGAGCTACACCGCGGGAGCGCGTGGCCAAGCGCACTGTTATGCAGTGGCGCCGATCGTGACATATTTTCGAGTTATCAGGGGAGTGTTTAGCTGTTCCTTTGAGTACGCATCGCCTTCCCTTGCTTTCACGCTCACCCTCGTTTTGCATTGTCGTGACATCAGCTTCGAAAATGATAACTGCCCCGTGGCCTGATAGACCAATTTCAAATTTTTCTTCAGTAAAGCTAAAGACATGGCAAAACCTTCCTTCAAAAACAGGAAGTCGAGGATGAAAGCAAGCAATTGGGAGTGATGCACGCTCACAGAAACAGCCAAACTCTTTCCCAATAACTCTAAAATATGCCATGATCGGCGCCACTGTACAACCTTGCAGTGCACTGGGCCACACGCTCGCGTAGTGTAGCTCACACTGAGCGCGATAGTACGGCGTCGGATGATGCACTGGAGGCGAGGATTCACATGCCTGGTTGCCAACCGAAGTTACCTGTCTTGCCCAGAAGTGGAGGGGGCGCTCCCAGGGCCGACTGTGACCGATGATCGAGTGGTAGCGTTGTTGCAACCGGGCAGTCCGATGAAAGCCCCCCGATAGCCGAACCAGTCAGTTGACCAAGCAGCAAGGCAGCCTGGAAGAGCAAGAACGGTGAGTGCTCCATTCCCGAACAGGTGTCGTGCCCCAAAGGAATTCCGTCGCGGTGCGCAATAAGTACGGTGCGCAATAAGTACGGCGTCGGATGATGCACTGGAGGCGAGGGTACACATGCCTGGTTGCCAACCGAAGTTGCCTGTCTTGTTCAGAAGTGGAGGGGGCGTTCCCGGGGCCGATTGTGACCGATGATCGAGTGGTAGCGTTGTTGCAACCGGGCAGTCCGATGAAAGCCCCCCGATAGCCGAATCAGTCAGTTGACCAAGCAGCAAGGCAGCCTGGAAGAGCAAGAACGGTGAGTGCTCCATTCCCGAACATGTGTCGTGCCCCAAAAGAATTCCGTCGCGGTGCGCAATAAGTACGGTGCGCAATAAGTACGGCGTCGGATGATGCACTGGAGGCGAGGGTACACATGCCTGGTTGCCAACCGAAGTTGCCTGTCTTGTTCAGAAGTGGAGGGGGCGTTCCCAGGGCCGACTGTGACCGATGATCGAGTGGTAGCGTTGTTGCAACCGGGCAGTCCGATGAAAGCCCCCCGATAGCCGAATCAGTCAGTTGACCAAGCAGCAAGGCAGCCTGGAAGAGCAAGAACGGTGAGTGCTCCATTCCCGAACATGTGTCGTGCCCCAAAAGAATTCCGTCGCGGTGCGCAATAAGTACGGTGCGCAATAAGTACGGCGTCGGATGATGCACTGGAGGCGAGGGTACACATGCCTGGTTGCCAACCGAAGTTGCCTGTCTTGTTCAGAAGTGGAGGGGGCGTTCCCGGGGCCGATTGTGACCGATGATCGAGTGGTAGCGTTGTTGCAACCGGGCAGTCCGATGAAAGCCCCCCGATAGCCGAACCAGTCAGTTGACCAAGCAGCAAGGCAGCCTGGAAGAGCAAGAACGGTGAGTGCTCCATTCCCGAACATGTGTCGTGCCCCAAAAGAATTCCGTCGCGGTGCGCAATAAGTACGGTGCGCAATAAGTACGGCGTCGGATGATGCACTGGAGGCGAGGGTACACATGCCTGGTTGCCAACCGAAGTTGCCTGTCTTGTTCAGAAGTGGAGGGGGCGTTCCCGGGGCCGATTGTGACCGATGATCGAGTGGTAGCGTTGTTGCAACCGGGCAGTCCGATGAAAGCCCCCCCGATAGCCGAACCAGTCAGTTGACCAAGCAGCAAGGCAGCCTGGAAGAGCAAGAACGGTGAGTGCTCCATTCCCGAACATGTGTCGTGCCCCAAAAGAATTCCGTCGCGGTGCGCAATAAGTACGGGGCGCAATAAGTACGGCGTCGGATGATGCACTGGAGGCGAGGGTACACATGCCTGGTTGCCAACCGAAGTTGCCTGTCTTTTTCAGAAGTGGAGGGGGCGTTCCCGGGGCCGATTGTGACCGATGATCGAGTGGTAGCGTTGTTGCAACCGGGCAGTCCGATGAAAGCCCCCCCGATAGCCGAATCAGTCAGTTGACCAAGCAGCAAGGCAGCCTGGAAGAGCAAGAACGGTGAGTGCTCCATTCCCGAACATGTGTCGTGCCCCAAAAGAATTCCGTCGCGGTGCGCAATAAGTACGGCGTCGGATGATGCACTGGAGGCGAGGGTACACATGCCTGGTTGCCAACCGAAGTTGCCTGTCTTGTTCAGAAGTGGAGGGGGCGTTCCCGCGGCCGATTGTGACCGATTATCGAGTGGTAGCGTTGTTGCAACCGGGCAGTCCGATGAAAGCCCCCCGATAGCCGAATCAGTCAGTTGACCAAGCAACAAGGCAGCCTGGAAGAGCAAGAACGGTGAGTGCTCCATTCCCGAACATGTGTCGTGCCCCAAAAGAATTCCGTCGCGGTGCGCAATAAGTACGGTGCGCAATAAGTACGGCGTCGGATGATGCACTGGAGGCGAGGGTACACATGCCTGGTTGCCAACCGAAGTTGCCTGTCTTGTTCAGAAGTGGAGGGGGCGTTCCCGGGGCCGATTGTGACCGATGATCGAGTGGTAGCGTTGTTGCAACCGGGCAGTCCGATGAAAGCCCCCCGATAGCCGAATCAGTCAGTTGACCAAGCAGCAAGGCAGCCTGGAAGAGCAAGAACGGTGAGTGCTCCATTCCCGAACAGGTGTCGTGCCCCAAAGGAATTCCGTCGCGGTGCGCAATAAGTACGGTGCGCAATAAGTACGGCGTCGGATGATGCACTGGAGGCGAGGGTACACATGCCTGGTTGCCAACCGAAGTTGCCTGTCTTGTTCAGAAGTGGAGGGGGCGTTCCCGGGGCCGATTGTGACCGATGATCGAGTGGTAGCGTTGTTGCAACCGGGCAGTCCGATGAAAGCCCCCCCGATAGCCGAATCAGTCAGTTGACCAAGCAGCAAGGCAGCCTGGAAGAGCAAGAACGGTGAGTGCTCCATTCCCGAACATGTGTCGTGCCCCAAAAGAATTCCGTCGCGGTGCGCAATAAGTACGGCGTCGGATGATGCACTGGAGGCGAGGGTACACATGCCTGGTTGCCAACCGAAGTTGCCTGTCTTGTTCAGAAGTGGAGGGGGCGTTCCCGCGGCCGATTGTGACCGATTATCGAGTGGTAGCGTTGTTGCAACCGGGCAGTCCGATGAAAGCCCCCCGATAGCCGAACCAGTCAGTTGACCAAGCAGCAAGGCAGCCTGGAAGAGCAAGAACGGCGAGTGCTCCATTCCCGAACATGTGTCGTGCCCCAAAAGAATTCCGTCGCGGTGCGCAATAAGTACGGTGCGCAATAAGTACGGCGTCGGATGATGCACTGGAGGCGAGGGTACACATGCCTGGTTGCCAACCGAAGTTGCCTGTCTTGTTCAGAAGTGGAGGGGGCGTTCCCGGGGCCGATTGTGACCGATGATCGAGTGGTAGCGTTGTTGCAACCGGGCAGTCCGATGAAAGCCCCCCGATAGCCGAACCAGTCAGTTGACCAAGCAGCAAGGCAGCCTGGAAGAGCAAGAACGGTGAGTGCTCCATTCCCGAACATGTGTCGTGCCCCAAAAGAATTCCGTCGCGGTGCGCAATAAGTACGGCGTCGGATGATGCACTGGAGGCGAGGGTACACATGCCTGGTTGCCAACCGAAGTTGCCTGTCTTGTTCAAAAGTGGAGGGGGGCGTTCCCGGGGCCGATTGTGACCGATGATCGAGTGGTAGCGTTGTTGCAACCGGGCAGTCCGATGAACGCCCCCCCGATAGCCGAATCAGTCAGTTGACCAAGCAGCAAGGCAGCCTGGAAGAGCAAGAACGGTGAGTGCTCCATTCCCGAACATGTGTCGTGCCCCAAAAGAATTCCGTCGTGCTGCGCATAAGTACGGCTTCGGATGATGCACTGGAGGCGAGGGTACACATGCCTGGTTGCCAACCGAAGTTGCCTGTCTTGTTCAGAAGTGGTGGGGGCGTTCCCGCGGCCGATTGTGACCGATTATCGAGTGGTAGCGTTGTTGCAACCGGGCAGTCCGATGAAAGGCCACCGATAGCCGAACCAGTCAGTTGACCAAGCAGCAAGGCAGCCTGGAAGAGCAAAAACGGTGAGTGCTCCATTCCCGAACATGTGTCGTGCCCCAAAGGAATTCCGTCGTGGTGCGCATTAAGTACGGCGTCGGATGATGCACTGGAGGCGAGGGTACACATGCCTGGTTGCCAACCGAAGTTGCCTGTCTTGTCCAGAAGTGGAGGGGGGCGTTCCCGCGGCCGATTGTGACCGATTATCGAGTGGTAGCGTTGTTGCAACCGGGCAGTCCGATGAAAGGCCACCGATAGCCGAACCAGTCAGTTGACCAAGCAGCAAGGCAGCCTGGAAGAGCAAAAACGGTGAGTGCTCCATTCCCGAACAGGTGTGGAGCCGCAAAGGAATTCCGTCGCGGTGCGCAATAAGTACGGCGTCGGATGATGCACTGGAGGCGAGGGTTCACATGCCTGGTTGCCAATCGAAGTTCACACGCTTTTCCAACTTTTTGTTTTGAAGAGAAGAGAACGTCGACGTCAAAAGCTTTTGTGCTGCGATTGAGAACAAAGCTAGAGGAACTTCGCGTGTAGGTTGCACGATGAAGCATCGCAAACCCCCCCGTTTCCTGCTCTGTTGGTGTGGTCTATAGGATTCCCCTCTCCTGCGGCAGGGTATATATAGGCCAGTCCGGGAAATGCATCAACGAAAGACTCCGCCAGCACAATAGCACCTTGAAGGGAACGCCGACGTCACACCTTTCTACACATTGTAGGGCTTGTGGTTGTAAACCGTTCTTTGACAACACTGTCATCCTGCGCAAACATAGTGATAGAAGGGCACGGGAACTCGCGGAAGGGTACTTCATAAAAGATGCGGGAGATGATTGCATATCTGAGCCGTCCGTTTGCCTTTTATAATGTGAGCTACGTAAGCTCAATGAGTTCTTTCACAACAGTTAACTTTCGCGCATGCGTTGTTGGTTTTCATGGTGGTTGATTTTCTTTCAATAAAACTTCAGTTGTTAGACAGCGCTAGTCCTGTGTAGTGTCCTCTTCTTTGTGCTCCGTCCCGTGCGCGCTGAAAAGTTTTCAATATGAATCAGTTCCAACTCGCCCACCTATCTACTTTAATAAATGACAGTTTGTTTAAGAAATTGGGGGGGCGATTTCATCTATGCCAGGTGCTGACGCTTTCATTTTAATATGAGGTGAAAAGGATCTAATTGATCAATGATGATTGGTTCCATACGGGGATGTCCAGGATCGGCTTGATTTGGTAAATGATTGGAGTTGTCAGTAGAAAATGCGTTTTTAAGTACATCTTGCAAAGCTTCACAGCACCTGTCACTTGCAATCGCCAAACCAAGTTCGTTACAAAGATCGATGTTCTTATTTTTCGGACCATTTACAACACACCAAAACTTACGAGGGCTAGACTGTAGAAGAGAAGGAAGGGTATCGGTAAAGCAACTATGCTTGGGAAGTGCATAAGCTTTTTAAATGCGAAGCATTTCCTAGCGAACTTCGGCGACTTTGAGCGTATCTATCTAGCTATCTATCTATCTGGCTATCTATCTATCTAGCCGCCTACGACTTTGTGCTCTCCCGGCCGTATCGTTAATGGGATTTATACCAAATTTGGTATGGCATAACATGACTCTATGACGAACGTAAATGGCTGGTCATATCATGAAAATCATGACTGACTTATCATGAAAAGTATTATTTACATGCCACGCTCATGGTGCGCTCGCGGCCGTTTCGTTAGCTTGATATGCACCAAACTTGGTATTGAGTGACGTGACTGTATGACGAACATAAATGACAAGTGGTAATATGGAAATCATGAGTTGTCATGTGCGACATGACTTGCATGCCACGCTCATGGCGTGCTCGCGGCCGTTTCGTTAGCTTGAGATACTCCGAATTTGGTATTGTCACGTGAGTGTGACGTCGACGAAGGCAGCAGGCGACGTGTCCAAGATGAAACTGTTTATTAGGCCGAACTTGTGGCCGGTAAACAGAAAGTAAGATTACAGCAATACACGCTGGCACTGATAGCGGCGAGCAGAGCGTCGGCCTTCGATCAATTGACAAGCGGTGAAGCGCGTCGGCATTTATACATGCGTCATAGAATATTCCAGTCTTATCACTCGTCGCACAAGCTCTGGAATAAGCTCGAGTGTTCGAGTCTTGCGCGCGATCTTAACAAAACGATCTACAGTAATCGCGAAGCTTCTAGAACAATGAGGCGCGGTTTGCGCTGAGCATCGCTGACAGTCTTTGAGGGCGAAGAAAGAAACACGCGTGGCAATGCCCCCCCTCTGAAAAAGCATCGTCCCGATGCTTAAAACAGAACATGGGGAAAAAATGCATGCAACGATAAATCAATAAATAAAACAACAAAGAAAGAAAGTACAACAATAAAGCAATAAATGAAGTCCTCAGGTCCGCTAACGCGCGTAATACGGCTTGAGGCGCACGACATGGACGACTTCAGGTCGCGCACGACGCCGTTGAGAGTTAGTAATGCCGTCCGGAACGACCTCGTAGTCCAGAGCACCGAGACGTCGAAGCACCTTGTATGGCCCGTAGTATCGCCGAAGAAGTTTTTCATTGAGTCCGCGTCGGCGTATCGGCGTCCACACCCAAACGCGGTCGCCGGGCTGGTATTCCACAAAGCGTCGTCGAGGATTGTAACGGCGGCTGTCGGTCGTCTGCTGATTATTGATGCGCAGACGGGCGAGTTGTCGGGCTTCTTCAGCGCGCTGAAGGTAGACGGTGACGTCGAGGTTTCCTTCGTCGGCGACGTTGGGCAGCATGGCGTCGAGCGTCGTTGCCGGGTTCCTACCGTAGACCAACTTGTATGGCGCCATCTGTGTCGTCTCCTGCACGGCCGTGTTGTATGCGAAGGTCACGTACGGAAGGATGGCGTCCCACGTCTTGTGTTCGACGTCGACGTACATGGCCAGCATGTCGGCGATGGTCTTATTTAGACGCTCGGTCAGGCCGTTGGTCTAATAAAACTTGCTGCTGGGCGAGTTGGTTCATACTTGGAAGGAAAAATACTGATGCGCATACACAAAAAACAGACACGGACTCAGGAAACACGGACTAGCGCAAACTTTCAACTAACTTTATTTTTCGTCGTGTCAATATATTGGTCTGTGGGTGGTACGCGATGGTCCGGCGGTGGCTTGTGTGGCTGTATCCCAAGATCGCCTAAGTTAGGTCAGCCGTAAACGCCGTACCTCTGTCGGTGATGAGAACCTCTGGGGCGCCGTTCTCAACAAAGAACTTGGCTACCTCGGCGGCACTGCCCTTGGGTAGGGCTTTTGTTTCGGCGTAGCGGGTGAGGTAGTCGGTAGCTACGACGATCCATTTATTTCCGCAAGTCGACGTTGGGAACGGCCCCAGGAGGTCCATCCCTATCTGCTGGAAAGGTCGCCGAGGAGGCTTGATCGGGTGAAGGAAGCCTGCTGGTCTTGCTGGCGGTGTCTTCCGTCGCTGACAGTCTCGGCACGTCCTTACGTAGTGGGCGACGTCGGCGGCAAGGCGCGGCCAGTAGTACTTATCTTGCACTCTTGCGAGCGTGCGGGAAAGTCCGAAGTGTCCAGCCATCGGGTTGTCGTGTAGTGCCTGGAGGACTTCTGGTCGCAATGCTGAAGGCACTATGAGAAGGTAGTTGGCTCGAAGGGGCGAGAAATTCTTCTTTATGAGAATGCCGTTTCGTAAGACAAACGACGCGAGTCCTCGCTTGAATGCCTTCGGAACAATGGCGGTCTTGCCTTCGAGGTACTCCATAAGGCCCTTGAGTTCTGGATCGGCTCGCTGTCGTTCGGCGATGTCGTCGGCGCTTATGGTTCCCAAGAAGTCATCCTCCTGGTCGTCTTGCGGTGGCGGTTCGACGGGGGGCGCGTGGTAAGCAGTCAGCGTCAGAGCGTTTTCGTCCGGACTTGTAAACGACGGTAACGTCGAATTCTTCAAGTCTCAGACTCCATCTTGCGAGACGACCTGAAGGGTCCTTCAAGTTAGCTAGCCAACACAAGGCGTGGTGGTCGCTCACAACTTTGAAGGGCCTTCCGTAAAGGTAAGGGCGAAACTTTGACGTAGCCCAGATGATGGAGAGGCACTCCTTTTCTGTTGTGGAATAGTTGGCCTCTGCCTTGGATAGCGACCGGCTAGCATAACTGGTGACCCTTTCCACTCCGTCAGTCCTCTGCACAACAACGGCGCCGAGTCCTACACTGCTTGCGTCGGTGTGCGCTTCTGTTCCGGCGCGATCGTCGAAATGCGCAAGTAACGGAGGCGTTTGCAGGCGTCGTTTTAGGTCTTGAAATGCTTCCTCCTGCGGCGTTTCCCATTTGAACTCGACGTCGGCCCTGGTAAGATTAGTGAGTGGTTCGGCGATGCGGGCAAAGTTTTAGACGAACCGCCTGTAGTAGGCGCACAGGCCGAGAAATCGACGCACGGCCTTCTTGTCGGTGGGTGGCGGGAATGTAGCGATGGCGGCTGTCTTCTGAGGGTCGGGGTGTACTCCGGACTTGCTTATCACATGGCCCAAGAACAAGAGTTCCTCGTAGGCGAAGCGGCACTTTTGTGGCTTCAGGGTAAGTTCGGAGATCTTGATTTCTTGAAGTACTGCCTCAAGGCGCCGCAGGTGTTCGTCGAAGTTAGAGGAAAACACAACGACATCGTCCAAGTACACAAGGCAAGTCTGCCACTTCAAGCCGGCCAGCACGGTATTCATTACGCGTTGGAAGGTCGCGGGGGGCCGAGCAAAGACCAAAAGACATTACCTTGAACTCGAACAGGCCGTCTGGAGTTATGAAAGCAGTCTTTTCTCGGTCTCTCTCATCGACTTCGATTTGCCGGTAGCCTGTCTTGAGGTCCATCGACGAGAAGTACTTCGTGTTGTGGAGTAGATCCAGGGCGTCGTGTATCCGTGGAAGGGGGGTACACGTCCTTCTTCGTGATCTTGTTCAGGCGACGATAGTCGACACAGAAACGTAGCGTCCCGTCCCTCTTCTTCACCAACACCACGGGAGACGCCCAGGGACTCTTGGACGACTGGATTATGTCGTCGCGTAGCATTTCGTCGACTTGCTTCTTTACGGCTTCGCGTTCTCGCGTCGAAATTCGATACGGGCTCTGACGTACTGGTCGGGCACTTTCTTCGCTTATGATGCGATGTTTCGCAACTGGGGTCTGTCGAATTCTTGTCGACGATGAGAAGCAGTCCTTGAATTGCAGGAGCAGATTTTTGAGCTGGTCTTGCTTCTGCTTTGGGAGGCTGGGGTTCACGTCGAAATCTGTTTCGGGACCTCTATTCATCGAAGATTGTTCGGCAGTATCGGAGAGTGCAAAAGCATTGCTGGTGTCCACGAATTTCTCGATGTAGGCGACCGTCGTACCAATGTTGAGGTGCCTATATTCGTGGCTGAAGTTTGTAAGCAGTACCTTTGCTTTGCCGTCGCGCAACTCGGCGATGCCTCTTGCGACGCAAATCTGACGGTTCACAAGCAGGTGCTGATCGCCCTGGACGACGCCTTCAAGGTTAGCGGGTATTTCGGTGCCGACGGAAATGATGACGCTGGAGGGGGGGCGGAACGGTGACCTGCTCTTCAATTACATTCAAGGCATGATTCTCCGGCGTCGTGTGGGGCGGCAACGCTTCTTCTGAAGTCAGTGTTGTCGACTCAGACCTCAGGTCGATCGCGGCGCCGTGTTGACTTAGGAAGTCCATCCCCAGTATCACACCCCTGGAGCAGTGCTGTAGAATTAGAAAGCTGGTGTGATAACCGGGTAGTCCTGGGCCATGCCGGTCGCCGGACAGAATCACACACACGTACGTTGGCGGGTTCCACACTGACTGGCTGGTCATGTGCGCCGTATTTATTGCATTGCAAACGTCGACGCCCCCGGGCGCCGGAACGGCAAACTAATCTTATCACATCCCTCCCCCCCTTTATTAATAGATGCAACAATTGTTTAAGGTGAGTAGCGCGATACTGGTCGTCGAATTCTGGTACTTCGACGCACTACAGGAGTACTGGGTGCTGTGACAGCAAGTTCCGTTTCCCTCGCCACGTCTTCCCTGGGATCTTGCCTAGACTCTGTGTCGTGAAGGCGATCCGGAGTTAGCTGCCTCTGACCCACTTCCAAGCTTGGAGCAAGACCTGTAGCTACTGGGCTGCCTGACTTTTGGTTGTCTGCACTCAGTTCCTCATGGGGCTGGCGGATGTGATCCAGATGTCGAGTTAAACGCCGTCCCTCCTCCAGTAGAACATCCATGGACGAAGTGCGTTGTTCGGTGACGACTGCAGGGAGCCACGCAGGACCTGGACGGAAGTTCCTTGCGAACACCTGGTCACCAGGGTGACCCAAAACCCTGGGTCTTGTTCCTTGGTCGCACCTGATTTTCTGCTTAAGTTGCTTCTGTAGCACCTTAGTCCTGAGGTCTGGGTGTAGCAGGTCCAACGCAGTCCTCAGCTTCCGCCCCAACGTCAGCTCCGACGTACAGCTACCCGTGACCTCGTGAGGCGTTGACCTGTAAGTCAGGAGCATGAGGGCAATTCGAGTGCGAATATCTCCAGGGCCAGCCTTCTGCAACTTGTTTTTGACAGTCTGCACTGCCCGCTCTGCAGCACCGTTTGACGCTGGATGATACGGCGGCACCAGCATTCGCCTCACCCCGTTTTTCTTGAGGAATGTGGAGTAGAGCTCACTGGTAAATGCTGGCCCATTATCCGACACGACCACATCTGGAAGGCCTTGGTTTGCGAACATATTTCGCATTCAGGAAATGGTTGCTTCAGCCGAGGGTGTGGAGACCAGGAACACTTCAATCCACTTTGAGAACGCATCGACTGCGATAAAAAAAGGTGTTCCTGTAAGGACCGGCATAGTCCACATGCAGCCGTGACCACGGTTTCTCCGGGAACGACCAGGGCATGACAGGCACTGGTCGTGACACTCTTTGATGTTCCTGGCAAATACGGCACCTTTGAATGGTTATCGCTATATCGTTATCCAAGCTAGGCCACCACACATGGCTACGCGCAACTGCCTTCATTTTGGACAGTCCTGGATGACTCTCATGCAGCAACTGGAGGACTTCCCTTTGTAAGGATTTCGGAACAATGACTCTGTTGCCCCACAATAGACAGTTCCCTTGCACACTCATCTCATGAAAGTGCGCCTCGTAGGGTCTTCCCTCTGACCCTAGGTTTATCTGTCAGCCTGACCACAACGCTGCTCTTACTTGCGACAGCACCGGGTCTCTGGAGGTGGCTGCCGCAACAGCATTTGACGACAGCACCATGGGTATACTCCTTCCAGCATTAACACTTCGGCAGGGCAGTCAACAACAAATTCGGCAGTTGGCAGAGGTAGCCGGCTTAACCCATAGGCATGTGCATTTGTGAACTCGGCCTATACTTCAGGTCGTAACTGTACCTCGACAACAGCAAGGTACACCTTAGCACTCTCGGAGAACAGGATTCGGGAACTGGTTTGTCTGCTGCGAGCAGGCCGAGCAGCGGTTTGTGATCTGTGACGGCCTCGAAATGCCGGCCCCATAAGTACTGCCTGAACTTTGTAACGCCAAATACAAGGCTCAATGCCTCCTTATCTAATATGCTGTAGTTTTTCTCCGCGGTCGCCAGGCTGCGGGAGGCAAAACCAATGGGGCGCTCTTCTCCAGATGACTCTCGTTGCGCCAGTACTGCTCCAATACCGAAGGGAGATGCATCAGTGACAAGCACAGTTGGCTTTCCTGGGTCAAAGTGTGCCAGTATAGCAGCAGAGGCCAATAGCTCCTTGCTTCTCCGAAATGCCTGCTCTTCATCAGTTTCCCAGCGCCATGGTGTTCCCGACGCCAACAAACTATTGAGCGGCTGTAACACGGCAGAAAGGTTTGGCAAAAACCTTCTGTAAAGATTAACCAACCCGAGGTAACTCTGAAGTTCCTTGACCGCTCGGGGTGCGGGGGGCTTCCAGCACTGCTGCAGTCTTAGCCGGGTTTGGACGCAGCCCAGCCGCACTAATGATATGGCCCAAGTACTGGACTTCCGGTTTAAATAATTCGCATTTGGATAACTTCAGTCGCAGTCCCGCGGTTTTCAGGCGATCCAACACTCGGCCCAAATTTTCCCAATGCTCTGTGTCACTGGTTCCTGTGACCAGAATATCGTCAAAGTACACTACGACATGGTCAAGGTCGTGCCAAAGATTTCCATCTCTCGCTGAAATATAGCCGGAGCTGATGAAACCCCGAACGGCAGCCTTGTGAATCGGTATAACCCCCTCGGAGTGTTAATGGTGACTAGCTCTTGGCACTCCTCATCGAGTAGGACCTGCTGGTAGGCGTCTCGAAATTCAAGCTTTGTGAACTTCTTGCCCCCCTGTAAGCCGCGCAAAAAGTTCCTCAATCCTAGGAATAGGGTAGGACTCGACGACCGTCACCGGGTTTATGGTAGTCTTAAAATCGCCGCAGACCCGAACCCGGCCGTCGCGCTTCAATACAGAAACGATGGGCGCGGCCCACTGAGAAGTTTTCACCGGTTTGATAACGCCTTCCCGTTCCATCCTCTGTAGTTCTTCAAAAACCCGATCACACAAAGCAAATGGTATCGGACGTGCCTTGACAAAACGTGGCTTCGCGCCCTTTTGTGCAGATATAGAAGCTGCAACGCCATGAAACGTGCCAAGCTGCTCCGAAAAAACTTCGTGATATTGGCTTACCAGGTCTTCCGTAGACTTCACGACGTTGACTCTCTCCGTCTGAGCGATGCCTAGCTTGAAGGCCTTCATCCAGCTTCGTCCAAACAGCGTAGGACACGACCCTTTCACGACAAATAGTGGTAGCTGGCGCTCCTTGTCGCCAAGTTTGACCATTGCTTCCAGCTTTCCCCGGACGCGTTTCATGTCGCCGAAAAAACTTCTCAGCTGCACACTCGATGGCTCCAACGACACCGACAGAAAAAGCTCGGCGAACTTGCCATCATCAATGGTCGACACACTAGCGCCGGTGTCCAACTCCATATCGAGCGTTACGCCGTTAACTTCAACCGCTATGCGCATTGGCTCCGAAGTAGCTGTGTGAAGCGTCCACAAGTCGGAAACTTTGGGCTCTTCAACAGAGACAGGCAGGTCACCCAGGTTGTTCACGTGACTAGACCGGCTGCCACTAGACTGGCTCCGGTCGAAATTTTTACTCCCCGGCTGAACTCTGCAAACTCTTGCAAGGTGCCCTTTTTGGCGGTAGTTGTGACAGATCGTGCTGCCGTGCCTACACCAACGCGTAGAATGACCTCCCCCGCAACGAAAGCAACAGCTATCATTTTTCCCCGAGGCGACAATGTTCGCTTGCTCCGGACCTTCGTCAGATAGTAGCTGTGCTTGCTGACAGCTCAATGCGCGTAAATCTTTACGCGCAGCCTCCATAGCTACGACGGTGTCCTTCGCAGTTTCGAAGGTTAAACGCGTCGTTTCCAGCAGCCGTGTTTGCATGGTTACGTCACTGATTCCGCTGACTATCTGGTCGCGCAACATGCGCTCTCGAAATATTGCGAAATTGCAGTCTTCGGCTAATTTCTTCAACGAGTCAATGTAGTCACTTACGGTCTCCCCCTCTTTTCGATGCCTCGAGAAAAACTTGAAACTTGCCACTACTGATACGCGAGGGGCGTAGTGCTTGCCAAGTGTGGTAAAAATTTCGGTCAGTCCTGCTTGGGCGGGCCTGCTTGGCGCTAGGAGGCCTCGCGGCAGAGAATAAGCCTCTGGACCGCAGCATGTCAAAAATACAGCTGTCTGCTTGTCGCTCGGGATATCGTTCGCGATGAAGTACAGCTCGGCCCGCTCACGGTATTCCGCCCACTCCGATGTACTCGGGTCGAACGAATCCAGCTTCCCGACGACAGGCATGACGACGTGTGATTGTGCTGTGCCCGTCCGGTTCGTGAGTCGACCTCGTCGCCACTTGTGATAACCTGGTAGTCCTGCGCCATGCCGGTCGCCGGACAGAATCACACACACGTACGTTGGCGGGTTCCACACTGACTGGCTGGTCATGTGCGCCGTATTTATTGCATTGCAAACATCGACGCCCCCGGGCGCCGGAACGGCAGACTAGTCTTATCACAGCTGACGGGATAAGTCCGGTTATTGATGGTGACTCTTGCTGTGCAAACACCGGCTGGCGTTATTATATGACCCCCAGCGGTCCGGATTTCAGGGCCTTGCCAAGCAGTCTTCACTTTCTTCAACTTCGTCGCGAAAGGCCCACTGACGACGGAATAGTCGGCTCCAGTGTCGACGAGAGCGGTGACGTTGTGGCCGTCGAATATTACGTCGAGATCGCTGGTTCGTCGTCGCGCGTTGCGGTTGGGTCGCGGCGTCGGATCACGGCTACGTCGGTTTGCTGCGTTGCTTCCACGTGGCGTCGTCAGGTCTTCTTCCGGCCGCGAAGTTTCAACTTCAGGGCTCTCTCTTGCTTTGTTCTTCAGGTATCGTCGCGGCGTCGTCGTCGGCGTCGGCGGAGGGTCTTCGGTAGTTCGTCGTACAGCAACCGCACCTCCATCGGTTGCTGTCCTTAGTTTCCCGGATACGGGCTAGGCGACCGGCCCCGGTTTGGGCCGGTGTACTGCTGGCGGTGCGGTGAGGTGTAGCGGCCTGGCGACGGCGATCGAGAAGGACTTCGCGGCGTCCATTGCGCTCCTGCCAGGTAGTCGGCGATGTCTTGCGGTCGTTCACCCCGCTGTGGACGAGGCGCGTTGACGGCGAAACCTCGTAGCCCCATCTGTCGGTACTGGCACCGGCCATAGGTGTGGCCAGCTTCTCCACAGTGATAACAAAGTGGGCGGTGGTCAGGGGCGCGCCAAAGGTCGGTTTTTCTAGGAGTGTAGCGTCGACCGGCGGGTGGACGATATGGCGTCGGTGGCGGTGGCGTCTGGCGGCGGAACTGCGGCGCTGCGACGTCTTCACGTGGGCGCGGCGGGGGGAGCGTTACGACGTGCTGCGGCAGCGTAGCTCATGGCCTCCGGATGAGGCTGCGGTGGTTCGGGGATTGCCAGAGATTGCCGGACTTCCTCACGAATGATATTAGTGATTGAGTCCACCTGAGGAGGCGATGACGGGAACATGCGGCGCAGTTCTTCTCGCACAATGGCCTTTATCGTCTCGCCCAACCCAACCGCGTGCACATCACATTTTTCGTACTTTTGATCGACACTCTCCTTTCCCCTGACAGCACTCCATGGTTTCGCATTCGTCCGTCACCTTCCCGCGGCTGCACAGAGGGACCTCCTATTTGTTGCCCACTGCCACACCCATGTCTTCAACGTGGTTCACTTCCTTGAGGACAGTGGAATGGACAAACGGCTCTAGAAGCCATCCTCGACCATGAACGCCACTCTCTCCTCGTCCCATGTTTCTTACTTTCATTCATTCTTATTTCCTTAAAGACATAAGGGGTGGGTTAATATACAATCGATAGTGTTGTCACAATGATCAATATGAAGTTACATTTGAAATGCTATGCATTAAGTTTGATGGGCAGGTGATTGTGGCGACATCGTGGGAAATGCCATTACAGTCTTTTGCTGCTCTGGGAGAAAAAGAAGCAGAAAATGTTTTAGTACGGGCACGTGGGCGAAAAACTTGTAGCGCATGGCCGGTGCGATGAGAAATGTGAGCTGCAGGGATAATGTAAGGAGAGCGATTAAGTGGCGAGTGAAAAAACTTGTGAAATAATGAGAGGGTTGCGATGCGTCGGCGACAAGACAAAGGCGATAAGTTGCACTCGGCTTTGAGGGATGAAACACTGATGTCGTATGAGTACGAAGCATGAATGAATCTAACTGCACGATTTTGAATGGTTTCAAGTGAGTTTGTGAGACCAACTTCAGGTGGGTTCCAGATGGGAGATGCGTATTCTAACTTTGACCTGACTAATGATGTGTAAGCAAGCAGTTTTACGTGACTCGGAGCACTGCGTACATGGCGTTTTAAGAAGCCCAAGGTTCTGTTAGATGATGATGCGATTTTAGTAATGTGAGTGTCCCACGACAAATTGTAGGATAGGGTGACTCCAAGGTATTTATAAGTGGTTACTGATTCGACAGGGACGTGAGCTATGTTATAAGAGAAGCGAAGAGGTTTAGACGACGAGTGAAGGAGATTAGTGTGCATTTAGTAGGGTTTAAGGACATAAGCCAGTCATCACACTTTGTATGATATGGTTGAGGTCTTCTTGTAATAATATTTGGTCAGAAGGGTTAGTAACGGTTCGATAAATGACACAGTCGTCGGCAAACATGCGGAAACTTGAAGATACATGCGAAGGTAGGTCGTTAATGTAGATTAGAAATAAAAGAGGACCAAGGACAGAGCCCTGTGGCACACCCGATGCCACCGGAAGAGGGTCAGACAAATTATCATTGCGTGCGGTTAGTCAAGAATTCTTTTATCCAGTTATGTACAGATGGGTGCAAGTTTAAGGAAGACAGCTTTATTATTAGGCGTTTGTGGGGTACCTTATCAAAGGCTTTCGCAAAATCAAGGAATATGGAATCGGTTTGTTTGTTAATGTCAAGGTTGGCATGAAGGTCGTGAACAAAGATGCAGTGATTCCACTCCTGCGCCAACTGCGCCAAAGTGCGCCAAATCAGATTTACTGCGCCATCCTGATAATATCAACGGAAATTGCGCCAAACTGCGCCAAAGTCTCGGATTTGGGGGGGGGGGGGGGGGGGGGGGGGGGTATATCACCAGCAATAGCCACGCCGGCGCGTAAAAACATGTGCAGCGTGTTCTCGGGGCGGCATAAGTCACAACCACGTACCAAGAATTATTCCGCTGAATAAACAGTGGTCGCGCGTGCGTCCCAAGTAATTCACGATCGGTGCCGATGCAGCTTCTGTTGTGCAAGTCGGCCCAACGGCAAAACACGCTCTCCGCAGTGGCTCGTGACGTTTTGGCGAATCGGTAGCGTGTAAGTGTGGCGGCGATTCATCGGCGGACGTCGTCCTTTCCAGAAACGCTGCTGATAGCTCGTTTCCAGAGTCGCACTGCACGTAATTAAAGCAATTTTCACTAATAACTGCACGCGTGCCGCCAGAATGTTTGTCACGTCTATTTCTGGACATCGCGGAATGAAATCTGGGAACACCATAGGAATAGATACAATGTTACACCTCCGCCCCTCGCTTTCCATGGATCAATAGCTGATGGTTAAAAAAAACATGGCTGATCCCTCCGTCATAGGAATCGGTATAACACGAAAGTGAAAAGTGTCTTCAAAGAAGTAGTGCTTATTGTGTAGTGATAATGAGAGTTCGTACAACGTCTATTGCTGTTTTACACCTATAGCACCGTTTGACGTGGATGCACCCAAGTCGACGCCTAGTGGCACATCCCCATCACGACGACTAACTCCCATGATCATGATTTAACCGCTGTAATAGTTCAACTTTTGAACCTATACCTGGACACAGTGTATCACGAATCGCGCGCAAAGATAGATGACATCAACAAGCACGTAATAAACACTGGTAATGTGCACTTCTTCAAAGTGTCGTCACTGAAGGAGAGAAACGGCACGGCGTGCACTCCTGAGGGATGCGGTAACCTACACCCGTGCTCCTGCATACACTACCACACTCCGCTTCATCAACACGGGAGGCAGAGCTTCAGCCGCGAACGCGCACAGGCGTTCGGCGTCCCGCTGACCTCCGTCTCGCTCCACCAAGGCACCACATTCGTCCGTCGACATCATTGCCTTTCTGCACCACTTACTGCAGCAGTTTAGGTTGGTCGGTGCTATCGCACTTGAAGTAGTCGGCTGCGAAACACCGTTGGTGCATGTGGAGGCGCCCTACTCCGACAACGAGTCGTCACACACTAACACGAAGCAAAAGGCTAGAGTGACACATAACTGCGTCTAGGGCGACTCCTCGATGCTAGCGCGGGCAGCGTTTGTTGCTGCTATCGAGACGCTTTCACCATGACCTCCGAGATTGTGCGCCGGCACGCAATCTCGGACGCCATGATATAACTGCGTCGTCGACGAATCGCGCCGCATTACTTCTCTTCATCGCTCACAGACGGTGGCACCGCCCGCCGCCGCCAACAGAGAGCACCGAGCGAAAGAGATTGCGTGGGAGATATGAGGCGCGTTGGTAGCATGTTCTCCGTGTGCGTTTTTAGCTCAGTCGGTAGAGCGTCGGGCGCTTACCGTCGCGGGTGAAGGAGTCACGGGTTCGATTCCCAGCGGGGGGAACATTTTCATACTAATTTTTCTTTCTCATTTGGTAGCGTTAATTATATCAACGTCATATCCGTAATGGATATACTTGGTGGACACAGGCATAAAACACTTTCGTGTTAAAAATTATAAAATCACGGTGTCGCATTCATAGTAAAATAACTCGTTGTTGGGCTAGTTGGTTGCCGATTTCCAAAAAAAAAATTAGAACACAAACACACGGCACATTCACACACGCCCACACACCCAGGTGCGTGTTTGGTGCCTGCGTGTGTGCGTGTGTGAATGTGCCGGGTGTTTGCGCTCTAATTGCTTTTTGGAAATCGCATTCATTGCTTCTTTCTGGGGGGGCGGGAGGCTGCGTCTCTCGAAGGGCGCAGTCGCTGGCGCGCGCTATCTCTAGGCATGGTGAGACTGCTCGTAATCTTGCTGTGCTCTCTACGCTTACTTCGTGTTTAAAGAACTGACAACACGAAAACCGCTTCGGCACCTGGAGTGGCCATATTCCCATTAACCAGCGTTCTGTTTAGTTACGCGAGATCGCGTCCAAAAGAGCTGCTGGCCTTACTTCGTGTAACAATACAATTTGTTAGTTTCGCTTAAGCTCGAAGCAGTGAATGCGATACCAACAAATTGTATTGTTATACGAAGTAAGGCTTGACATCATCCGCGAGAAGCGCTAGCGGCGGGGTCGCCATTTTGAAGGTCCGCGCACTCGCCGCATGCTCGAAAAGCTTTCTGCACGCGCTGTGTTCGAGACCCGTAGGGCGACTTGGATGACTCGAGACCTCCGGAACACCTCTTGCACGCTGATGTACGTGCAGCACGCAACGGCGCGTGTGAACGGACCTCCAAAATGGCGCGGCGATGGTATTGCCGCTTTGCGGATCAAGGATCAGTGGCCGCTCCAGGGAGAGAAGCGTTTTCGCACAGTGTACGCGTTGAGAGCACAACACGTAGACGGGTATACGAGCCGTCTGTGATGCCTAACGAAACAGCGCGCGCCAGCGATCGCGCCCTTAAAGTCAAAGTTCAGTGTTGCTGCTCTAGCGACACAACACCCCCCCACCGCCCCTCCCCATAGCCCCTCCCCATAGGAGGCCATGCCCTCCCTTTGCTCTTTGAAGACGGGTGGGGCGTTCCTGTCTGCTTGAGTAGCAATCAATGGCTGGCCTGGCGCCCGCGGTGATGTTATCGGATGCGGCCTCCGTGCAACGGAGATAGGCCGGCTCTCTTTATCTCTGCTTCAGCCGCGTTCGTCGCCCCCGCTCGCGCGCTTTTACCCGAGTGTAAAACATACGGTGCGCGGGAGGATGTTATCGATTTGGACATTACACAAAACATGACGGCGGCGGCAAAAGTCGAGAATGTCCATATAATTACTGTCGCAATAAAAACAAAATGGCTTTCGCCTTCGAGTCGTCTTAGTTGAATATGGACCTTCCCTGTGAGTTTTCTTTTTTTTTTTTGCCCTGTTTTCTAGAGGGCACTACAGGGGGCTTTCGGTGTACAAACAGAATTCCCTAGCCATATACAACTTCACTGCAAAAGGACAACGAAGTTTGTTAAATCATGCAGTCCACCGTTGAACGAACTTTCTGACACTTTCGCGGAAGCTCGATTGAAGCGGATCTCCATATCTGGGCAACCCTGCGCATGCGCAAACTATAGTCCAGAAGCACTGTGAGAATCCTCTTGCTCCAGGCCTCAGAGAGAGGGAAAGGAGTGTCGGAGGAGGTGGCTTTATGAGGCCAGCTAAGTGACGTCATGTTACGCCCAGCATTATAATCGATCATGAAGAAAAAGAACCTCTCTTTCTGCTTGGAGTCGTCTTAGGGCAGTGCATTTGGGACAGTGTGAGTCTTTAGCGTTGAGGCACTGTTGTACGTCGCAGCGATTGTCTACAATGCCTGCTGATTACCACATACATGTATTAGAATGTTATTTCATAAAGTACGATTTTATTGAACCGGTATTCTGTTTATATGCTACGAAAATAATCGCTGAACAAGTTGTCCCAAAATGCTCAACCGCATGACGCCCTCATTTCTGCATCATCGAGTGAAATAGGGAGTGTTCCTGAGATGATTGGTTCCTTGAGATTTGCAATGAATCGAAATATTTCTAGCTCTTCACAAGAACCCCAAAATAATTATTCAGGTCCTTGAATGTAAATGCAACTTGCTTCTCCAGTCTACTCTAGGATGTTAGTTGCTCCAGAGTGCTCCCAGATGCTAAATTACTTGCTCCAAAGTGCTCCAAAATGGAAATTTTGCTGCTCCAAAGTGCTCCAAAATGAAACTTTTGCGGCTCCAAAAAATTGCTCCAAATCAGAAGACCTCGGTAGCATCACTGAAGATGGCAAGCTGGGTTTCGCAAGAGTGGCCCCTACGAAACCCATGTTGAGAGTGGTGAAAAAAGTTATGAGAATCGATGTAAGAGTAAATGACGTGTTCCATGAGTTTGCAGGGTACGCCGGTCGGTAGTTGAGTGGCGAGTTTTTGTTACCGGATTTGAAGACAGGAACGACCTTTCCCACTTTCCAGTCGTCTGGGATGATGCCTGTTAAAAGAGACTGCGAAAATAACAATACAAAATAAGCCGACGCAATGTGACGTATATTTTTCAACAGTTTGGCATTAATACCGTCCATCCCAGATGCTGATGTTAACTTCAACTTTTCGATGAGGGATGAGATACCGTCAGCAGTAAAACTGATTTCAGGCATGGCAGGTGTGATATGACATGAAAACACAGGTAAGCGTGCTTGTGATTCGTGAGTAAATACAGATGAGAAATCGTTATTAAAAGCATCAGCGCATTCTGCGTCTGAAAGAACCTCCCCAGATTCGTTAGTAAGAGTGGTGCCAACAGCTGCTTAAGGGTTAATTACCTGCCAAAACTTGCGGGGATCGTTAGTTAACATATTGGGCAAATCATTGTTAAAAAATTTGAACTTTGCGTTACGGATGTGCTTTTTCAGCCTCGTAGTACTTATCCCAGTTGTGGGAGCCCCCTTTTAGTTTGGCTGTCCGAAATGTACGTTTTTTCTTGTTGTCTAGTCGGTGCAAAGATTTATTATACCATGGCTTATGACTGTTAGCACGGATCGTGGTTTTAGGGATGAAGTTGGCTATTAGCTCGTTCAGCTTTTTCTTGAAAATTAACCAGTTCTCCTGAACAGAACAGTGGTTAAAGTTAGACTCAAACGTAGGGAAAAATACTGTAAGTTCATTATTTATAGCATCATAGTTCCCCCCTATCGTATAAGATTATTTTCTTTTGTATGTGTCGGGCAACAGGGCTGAAACTAAAGTCTGCGTGTATAACTTTATAGTCGCTGATCTCACGGAGATAATGGATCGAAGACAGGCTATCAGGATGAGTTGTTAGTATTAAATCCAAAATGTTAGAAGAGCCGCATGTGACACGCGTGGGCTCAGTTACTAACTGCTTTAGGTTGTAATCAAGACAAACGCTAAGAAAATCTCTATCTTCTGCTGGGTTAGTACTAGAAGTGCCATCTTCCCAGTTAATACCAGGAAAATTGAAGTCGCCAAAAAGAACGATTTCAGCTTTAGGATGCTTAGATGTAAGCTGGTTTGAAATATTATGAAGAGCGCGAGAAAAGTTAGGATTGTTATGTGGGGGGGGCCTATAGCAAACGCCTAATAATACAGACTGCGGCAATGCCTGAATCAACACCCATAAAATTTCTAAATCTGTGTCAATGTTGATAGCAGAACATGCTAACTGATTACTAGTTGCAATAAGGACACCACCCCCCGCGAGTGCCTCTGCGGTCTTCCCGATAAACATTGAAATCCGGTAGATCGGCAAGCACTTCCGCGTCGGTGAGATAATTTGTTAGCCACGTTTCTGTTAGTATGAGAATACTGCTATCTGATGACTTGACAAGATGAGGCAGGTGATCGCGTTTAGGCATAAAACTTCGAGCGTTCGTGAAAATTACAGAAAAAGAAAGGTTGGCTTTTAATTTAGGGTAAAAATTGGCGGTTACAGTTTGACGTCGACATGATTGCTATTTAATTTCTTGCACTGTTTTTGAGGTTTCATTAAACGAGTAGCGTTTCGAGCTGATGTGATAGCGCAAAGAAAATGGAGAGGACTTCTGCCTTGCAAACTGGACCAACTGCCTTCTGGCGTTTTGAACACGACGTGAGAAATCCTCTCCAATGCTGTATGTCGTTCCTTTCAGTTTACGTCCGTTTGAAAGGATGTCGTGTTTAGTCTTGTGAAAAGTGAACTTCGCAATTATTGGTCTACATCTGCTGACGGAGTGGCAGCCCAAGCGATGCACACGATCAATTTCTTTGGGGTTAATATCTATGCCTAAGTAGGGATGGCAATGGCGAATGATTAGTTCCTCAGATTCAGCGTACGATTCCGAGGGCTTAGCATCTGGTAGGCCATAAAAAATTAAATTACTACGCCGTGACCTGTTCTCCGCGTCATCCAAACGTGCCTCAAGGTCATCTGTTTTGCGTGCGGCACGAACGGTGTTGTTTTTAATTAGTTCAAGTTCGCTTTTTAGGGGTAGCAGAGCTTGGTAATGTTTTTCCATATCAGTGATTGGCTTTGTTAGGTCTGAGAGGGCGTGTTCGGTTGATTGTAGTTGGCTTTTAAGTCCCTGCACTTCATTTAAGAGTGCCCGCGGAAAGCTTTTTCAGTTCAGCGAGAACAGCATCAGGGCCCGGGTTTGATTCGATGTCTCCCGATAACAATAACAATCTCACAGCACTGACACATTCAACAACAGTCGTACAGCAGCAACGTGGGCTCGGTAGCTGCAGCAAGAAGTAATTACTGCTCTTCTGAGTGATTGCGGAACCTGCATAGCGAAGAGCAGCCGGTTAGTTGGTGACGAAACAAAGCAGCCCACGAAGCGCGGCCGATGGGGGGCACACTTTTTATAGCTGGCGGAGTGGGTGATGTTGCTGGTGATGGGACTGTCCATCCACCATCCAGGAACCAGGCTTTGCGAAAGTGGCGACAGGATGGCAGACAGAGGCGAGATGAAATCTGATATCCCGGTTGTTTGGTCGACGGCCAGAGCAATGTCGAAGCGCCGCAATCCACATTCCGGCGATGTGCCCGCAGAAGTGGACACACCGGCAACAAGAAGCAGATGCGCGACGATGGCTGATAGCACCTGCATAGCGAAGGTATTTTAAGGCGCGAAAAAAACACAATACACAAGAAAGGACACAGGACAGAGCGCCCTGTCCCGTGTCCTTTCTTGTGTATTGTGTTTTTTCGCGCCTTAAAATATCAAGTACTAACGTATACCAACTCGCCCAACAAAAAGTTCTCCTTCCCATGTTTATTTGCCTCTCCCCGTTCCATAGCAGACGCTGAGACGTGCTCCCATTTAGGGTTGCAGAAACAGCGTCTTTTCCTGAACCTCTCCTCCTTTAGCCGCTCGCGACACCACAGCGCGTTGGCGTAACATAGCCGGCGCGTCCCATTTTACGGCTGCTAGCGGTTGTTTTCCGGCAATTGGTTGAACTAGAAGGCTAGTATGAACCGCCTAGTATTCCTAAAGGTCGATATTGCCTGGTAACATGAATAACGGTCTCAAACAGCACTCGAAAGTGAAATTTCGCGTTAAATAGTGTTCATATAGGCACCCATTTGGAAAATAGGCATTTATAGGCACTTATAGGCGTTTAGGCACGATCGCCAAACATAGGCATTTATAGGCACTATAAAAACACTATAGAAAAACACTTAACCTCTAATTCGTGCCCACATATCAATGTGGCACGATAGGAACGCAAGGAACAAAATAGGCATTTGCTTATAATCCGGTCTCTAATGATCACCATTATAGAAAAAGTTGGGAATCTGTACTACTGTAGGAGGACCACTGTAGGAGCGAATTTTATGCCAAGTTATTCGCTATAAAGGAATATGCCACCACCAGCAAGCACAAAAAGTCATCCGCACCATACTGCAGTTCTCAACATAAGAATTAAACCCCGCTTTTCAGCCGCAACCAAGCCTTCCTGTCGCAAAAGTGAAGCCGGTCTCTGTCTGTTCATATATATGTGAGCACACAGCCTTCCTTATAAAGCGGGCAAAGCGTGGCGTACGGAAAACTTATGCACACCGCGCATTCCTCTGCTTCACACTGGAAAGTAACACTAGAAAGTATTTTAATATTCCGACAATTGTCCTCACTCGCCACTACAGAAAGTGATTCAAAATATTGTTTAAAAATAAATCATTCACCAGTCGAAAAGTGACAAGCAAAATTCTGAGAAAAGCTATCATCATCAACAAGTAGCGACTGAAATTTCGCTAAAACTGACGACTTTTAGGACGCATCCTGGCAACTTCGCCAAAAAAAAAGTTAACAGCACTGCCTGAACCCACTACCCAGTATACCTAGGTTGCCCGGACGTCATATCCGGGAACGAGAAGACCGAAATCCGCCATGTTTAAGAACACCTGGAATTGGGAGCCTCACAGCGGCAAGACGTGTTTTTCGGCGAAGCGACTGTCACACGGGCACCCGCGAACTTCGCTTAACTCCCTCGTCGTTATGTCGACGGAGATGCGGTCCGTGTCATACGGCCTCCCTTACGCCAAGGAAGATAAACGGAGCGTTCCGCAAACGAAGTTCGGCTTTCACCGTTAACGGCGGAACGAAGTACTCTCGTTCCCAGTAATGTATAGGCCAGAAAAAACTTCGAGCACTAAATTGTCGCAGCCAAAACAATAATACATTTTGGGAATATTAAACGTGCTTTTGTTGCTGGACCCATTCATAACGTACGTTTTCTTTAGTATATATACGCACGCCAGAGTGCAGCTACTCTTCACACCAATGCCCTTGTCTTTCTCCGTGCCTGGCGCGCCGCCATTTAAAAATATTTCGTCCGTGCGTGTCGTTGTTGTTGCAGTCTGCATTTGCCCGTGTCGGCATGACAGGAATGAGTGCAACGCTAGCGCGTTGAGCATCATGCTGTTCGTAACGAGACGGTGTCTTATAGCGCGCACATTGGCTCTATCCATGGAGCCGATCGACACCATTACCAATGCAATATCGAACCACTTCTTCACGTCTTCCACTTGGTCACTCATGACTGAAGGCACAGAACAATATGTGAGCTCACGAGGAAATGAAACACAAGAACGTTTGTATGCGGGCTACAAAACTACCAGTCGTCGAGCACGGCACATCTAGTAAACAAGCACGTTAGGCACAAGGTGGCCAGCGTGGCTCTCAGCATTGCTACATCTAACGAATGCGTTTTCATTTGCAACAATTTTTAATGCTGTTTTCGCTTCAGACCTACTTAATAATGTTTTGTTGTAAAAACCGCTTAACGAAGATTCTCAAAAGACCAACTAGAGGTGCAATCGGGATACTTCTGCGAAAATCAAACAGCGCCGACTGCGCCCCTCCCGCCAACGGTTACAACCTTGTCATTGCCGTGTGACACTGCCACAACTACGTCGCCGTCGAACTTCCTAACAGAGTTTTACATACACGGAGTTTAACGAAGTTCGTGGGTGCCCGTGTGACAGGGGTATAAACAGCCACCAAAAGATCCCAGTTAAAAAAAAACAATTGGAACCAACTGGAAATTTGCACTTTGTTCAATTGGTTCCATTTGTGAATTAGTACACAGTTGGGCCATTTGGACCAATTAGGCCAATTGGTTGTATGCCAATTGGGTCGTAGCACATAACCAATTGGGGCAGTTGGTTGTATTCCACTTGGACCAATCGTTTGTATACCAATAGGGCCAGTTGGTTGTATTCCAATTGGACCAATTGGTTGTATTTCAATTGGGTCAAATGGTGCAGTCAGTACATAACCATTTGGGCCAATTGGTTGTAGTCCAATTGGTTCTGCTGGTCCAGCGAACTGCGTACAGCGAAGGCAGAATGGTGGGGAAACTCAGAATTTATTCGAACACTTGCAGCAGGTGTTATAACTGGAAAATATCCTTAGATGAGCAATGTGCTTGCGCGTATCCTTGTACACCACCTGAAATAAATTAAGGCAATATTGACTCATCAAACGTGCGCAATTACAGCAATAGTATAGTTTTACCAACTAACATGGGTGGCATGAACCCATTAGCGTCTAGCAGTACAACGTTATAATGCCACCATTTAGCCCAGTCTGACAAGCACTCCCACCGTTTATGCTTTAGGAAAACTATCTAACAATTATTAACGTTCGCCGTCGCGGCGGCCCTTCATTTACGGTGCAAAGACGCATGTGCGCCACAAAGCACAAGCATTACACAAAGGATGCTTACACAGACCGGCATGTACATACGTACTTCGCGCATTTCATCGCATACGGCAGCGACGTACAATATGATACAACGCATATGTGAAAGAACACAAACGCTCGGGAAAAACGTTCGCTTATACTCGAAATATGTAAGTTCAATACTTGCACGGAAGGATCAGAGCTGAGGAAACCGCGGTGACCCTCGATCGACGCTGACGAAGTGATCACCGCATGGTACAACCAATACAGCACCAAAAGCCGCTCGAACATGCTCATCTTGACTTGTAACAATTCCCACAGATAAAAGCGACTAAAAATAAATGTCACATCTTCATGTCAGCAATGTTTTTCAAGCAAGCATGCTGCATTATGGAGCATGCATGCCGCAGGCACACATGGAAAGAGCTAGCACCATGACTATCCGCTATGTGCGAATCTAATGTGTGGTCAATAATATTTGACCGCCGTCTGCAATGCTGTTACCTGTAAATAAAAAAAAATCCATGCATATCCACGGAGTGAATGATGATGAGTGGGCGAAGCTCCGGAGGTTCATCGGTAAAAACCGTGAATCTTTCGGGAATCATGCCCAGTACATCATCAAAGACGTGACAAACACTGTGTGTATATATTAAGAAATTTTATTTATTCGTGAGCCGTGATTTTCCGTTTTCGTACTGGAGCCGTGTTTTCTTCGTTGGTCGTGAGCCGTGGTGGTTACCGTTTACATAAGCCGTGGCTTCCGTTCCGCCTTCATTGTAACGGGTTTATGGTCGGTGAAGTGGAGGGATAGGGGTTCTTGGATGGGTCGTAGTGGGAAGTTTGCAAAGACGAGATCGATGTTGTGGGTTGCATGTGGTCGATCACTAGATGGCACCGCAGCGCCATCTAGTGATCATTCTGAGACCTAGAGGTGGCTACGACGCTTATTCTTCATCGTCATCAGCGTCATCGTTATGACGCATAGTGCACAGCACGTTCCATGTGCTGTGCCGTGATGGCAGCGTCATCGTCATGGTGGCTACTACGACGACAACGACGCGGGACAAGCCTACGCTCTAAGGAGCTTCGCCCCTAAGAAATGCAGCTTACTTTATAATGTTATATTCATATATTATCCCCTTCAGGCGCGCATTATGATGCACTGTCCGGAAATGTCTAAATTTCGGACAACATCATTCTAAGGCACTCGTTATTACATTCCAAGAAGGAAAATGAAGAAATATTTTGTTTTTTGCGAGCTTTTCTAATTAATCTTAATTAGTGCATAATTAAATATTTAATTATCCTGCAAACACTCATGTACGATTTTTACGCAAAAAGAAGGTAATCTTAGGCTCACAATGCACACGCAGTTCGTTTTTGGCTCTGTTCATTTTCAGCAAAGAAAAAATAATACTTATGAAGTTGGTTGTGGAACGCGGCACGTCCAGTGACCCGCCAAACATTGCAGTGCCTTCATCAAAGTGATCTGCTGCAGTCGTATGCAGCACATTGGGGTCAAGTCAAGACGTGTTGACTATCCAGAAGGTTCAATTATTCCTATGCGCAATGTATCTTGCCCTTTCTTTTCCACTAGTCCGAGGAACTGGAAAAAACAAGTCGCGTCCACATATGTGGACGCTGCGCCTGAAGGGTTTATAAAGCACGTTATTATTGTGCATTTGTATCGGAAAACGCAAAGAAAAGATACGAGACTAAACCTACTCAGATGCAACTATTGCTGTTGTCAACAAAAATGCCGCTCTACGGTGTTCGTCGAGGCGGCGCAAACGGCGCAAAGTTCGCTGCACTCCAATCGGGGCAGATATAATTACGAATGTAGATAAGAAAAGCCCCCCTTCTCGCAGGGAAGTAACCGTGTGTGCTTTAAACATTAGCTAGTTGCACAACAGCCCACTATGACCAAACGGCCAGTAGATTTCGTGTCGGGCGTGCGCAGATCTACAGGAAACGTCGAATAAAAGTTCGCTTTCTCCCAGCGATATTTTTTTGCAGTCCATTCATACGGGTCACTTTATATCATGGCTGTGAAATGCGCATCTTTTCTTCACGCCATTAAATCAATGCAACCAATTTGCGCTATTTTTCAACACTTCGCAAGTAAACGAAGTCGAAGCGCTCGGTAGCTCAAATTCGTTGATCAAATTGTGCACACAAATTTCCAATGAAGCCGCCTGGCCCAACTGAAGACGAGTGTTTCCATTTGGCAATTCCAGTTGATCCAAATGGCCCAGTTGGGAATTTCATTTGGCCCAATTGGAAGTGAGCTTCCAATTGAGGTCTTCCAATTGGTTCAAGTGATACCATTTGGTAATTTCAGTTGTTCCAAATGTATCAGTTAGAGATCCCATTAAGCCCAATTTGAAGTTGCTGCATCCTCTTGAACCATTTCAAAATTCCAAATGGTCCTGTTGGGAATACCACTAGCCCAATTGGAAATCACCATTACCATTTGGACCCATTGATATTTCCAAATGGTTCCAATTGTTTTTTAACTGGGATGCCCATGTTGCCTGACCACTTTTTGGCGCTGTCACTAGAAAATTCCGAGCGAGATGCACCTAGCCTAGTCACGTGGCTCCGCGCGATGTTCTCTGGCTCTACGAGCGTGCGAGATCCACGGAAAGTTCGCCCCAGTGACTCAGGCACACCACGGACGCTGGCAAAATACTGAGAACCGCGAAGCGGCGCGGTTACGGGCGCGCCAGTGGCCGCGAAGCTGCACGTCGTGGGTTACGGGCGCCCCAGTGACTCGGGTGCGCACCACGGACGCTGGCAAAATACTGAGAACCACGAAGCGGCGCGGTTACGGGCGCGCCAGTGGCCGCGAAGCTGCACGTCGTGGGTTACGGGCGCCCCAGTGACTCGGGTGCGCACCACGGACGCTGGCAAAATACTGAGAACCGCGAAGCGGCGCGGTTACGGGCGCGCCAGTGGCCGCGAAGCTGCACGTCGTGGGTTACGGGCGCCCCAGTGACTCGGGTGCGCACCACAGACGCTGGCAAAATACTGAGAACCGCGAAGCGGCGCAGTTACGGGCGCGCCAGTGGCCGCGAAGCTGCACGTCGTGGGTTACGGGCGCCCCAGTGACTCGGGTGCGCACCACGGACGCTGGCAAAATACTGAAAACCGCGAAGCGGCGCGGTTACGGGCGCGCCAGTGGCCGCGAAGCTGCACGTCGTGGGTTACGGGCGCCCCAGTGACTCGGGTGCGCACCACGGACGCTGGCAAAATACTGAGAACCGCGAAGCGGCGCGGTTACGGGCGCGCCAGTGGCCGCGAAGCTGCACGTCGTGGGTTACGGGCGCCCCAGTGACTCGGGTGCGCACCACGGACGCTGGCAAAACACTGAGAACCGCGAAGCGGCGCGGTTACGGGCGCGCCAGTGGCCGCGAAGCTGCACGTCGTGGGTTACGGGCGCCCCAGTGACTCGGGTTGCGCACCACGGACGCTGGCAAAATACTGAGAACCGCGAAGCGGCGCGGTTACGGGCGCGCCAGTGGTCGCGAAGCTGCACGTCGTGGGTTACGGGCGCCCCAGTGACTCGGGTGCGCACCATGGACGCTGGCAAAATACTGAGAACCGCGAAGCGGCGCGGTTACGGGCGCGCCAGTGGTCGCGAAGCTGCACGTCGTGGGTTACGGGCGCCCCAGTGACTCGGGTACGCACTACGGACGCTGGCAAAATACTGAGAACCGCGAAGCGGCGCGGTTACGGGCGCGCCAGTGGCCGCGAAGCTGCACGTCGTGGGTTACGGGCGCCCCAGTGACTCGGGTACGCACCACGGACGCTGGCAAAATATTGAGAACCGCGAAGCGGCGCGGTTACGGGCGCGCCAGTGGCCGCGACGCTGCACGTCGTGGGTTACGGGCGCCCCAGTGACTCGGGTACGCACCACGGACGCTGGCAAAATATTGAGAACCGCGAAGCGGCGCGGTTACGGGCGCGCCAGTGGTCGCGAAGCGGCACGTCGTGGGTTACGGGCGCCCCAGGCACTCCCAGTAGCCTATAGTGAGCAGTCGCTCTATAGTGAGAGCGGGTTGCGCTATTCGCCCCGAGATCGGGCTATAGGCGGCAGCACCGTCACCGCGCTAGTGTGGATAGGCGGCCGGCGGCGCGCATACAAATGTACGGAGCGGTGCTTTTTTGCGAGCGGTGTGAGCCAATTGTCGGCAAATAAAATGCGCTGACTGCAGCCTACTCGTAATATATATGTCATTCATTGCCGAATGGTTTGCACGAAGCTCGCCGAACGTTATTACCACTTGTGAGAGAAACGCAATCAGCATTGAAAGGGATGTCTGCCATGGTGGATGAGTGACTAAGGTTCTCGGCTGCTGAAGCGAAGGTCGCGGGTTCGATCTCGACCACGGCGGTCGCATTTCGGTGGAGGTTAAATGGTGGACGCCAGTGTACTGTGCGATGTCAGTGCACGTTAAAGAATACCAGATGGTCTAAATTTCCGGAGCCCTTCACTGCGGCGTCTCTCATAATCATATATCGTGGTTTTGGGACGTAAAGTCCCAGATATTATTATTGAAAGGGATGTTCGCGCTTGGCGACTGTCTGCGTTTTCGCACTTTCACGTTTCTTGTATTTTTATTTGTAAGTGTTGAGCTCGTGTCCCACCTACTTCGCACTGATGTCGTGCGACTTAATTCATTTTTGGTTCATGCATGCTGGTCTTGGATACTGAAAAAAAATTAGGAAGAAAGAAATCCCATATTCTTGGGCGATGAGCTGAAATAACCGCGAATACGCGTCCGCATTTTTTATTATTCAGCTCTCCATGAAATGGACGTAGGATAGTTGATAAGCTTATTCAGGAAAGCTGTGTGGCTGGCAGCGCTTTATAGCTCGTTTATTCTTACTCCAATAACAATATAAAAAGGTAAAAGTTCAGCACACAGATTTTTTCGGTTGATTATCTGCATGACGACAAAGGTTCCGTTGCATGAGAATAGAAACTTGAGCTAGTTGGTACGGATTCATCTTGATTTTAGCAGCGCACTGACCATAGGCGTGCGCACGAGGGGGGGCAGAGGGGGCGGCCGCCCCCCCCTAGTCACCTAAGAGAGGGGGGGGGGCGCAAATTCTGCCCCATACATTGACTTAATAGGGAGGGGGGGGGGGGCGCTGCGATGAACCTTCGCCCCCTCCTGCCCCCCCCCCTGAAGGGGAATCCTGCGCACGCCTATGGCACTGACGGACGAGGACTAAGAAAAGAAGGAAAAGAAGCGCCCGTGTTGTCTACCTTCTTTTCTTAGTCCTCGTCCGTCAGTGCGCTGCTAAAATCAAGATGAAAGGTTCCGTTATTTGGGAGTTTTTTTTTTATTTCAACCGAATAATGTCCGATCCTTCCGTCAGTCTATGACAACGCCACAAAAGCGCTCAATACATTGCAAAAAAAAAGATGACGTTTTGCGTGAAATTATACGACATAAGTGTGAGGCACGACGTCTGGATTAATTTTGACCATCTGGATTCTTTAAAGCGAGCCCAAATCTAAGCACACGGGTGTGTCTGTATAAATTTCGCCCAATGTTAAAATTGCGCTCGGCGACTCAAGTTTAATCACCTCCGCGACATTCCATTTTCTGTGGTTTTTAAGGGACAATTTAAGTACCGAATTGTCACAATTTACTAGACAGAAATATTTCGCTGTAATGGGACCAGGTCTGTACAAGCACAATTAACGCTCGTCGCATAACCGATAAGCAACATCTCCGCAGTTAGACACATATCAACAATGCAAAACTTCGTTGATCATAGAGTCGCTAAAACGCTGCAGTATTTAATAGTCCTCATGTTTGGGACGACGCCAAGTGCACTTTACGATGTGCTTAAACTACAAAGCGGCACCTACACCGAAATGATCCTGGCGAACGGAGGATACACAGCACTCTCGGCAAGTGCGCAAACTGATCTTATTGCAGTGCATATACAGCCGAGCAAGGCCAATGTGTCTGTAGATCGCACTAGGCAAACGTACAAGCAGTTAACCTTGCGCTAACAGAGCGGGACAAACCGCCCTTTGAGGATGAGCATGGGGTACGCGCACATGCTAGCCTTCTGTGGCTAGCAGACGACGCGAGGAGCAATCCACACTAGGCGCGCTTCAGCCAGTGGCCACCAGGCGGCGACTCCGCTCGATCTCGGGGCGCAGCAGGCGCGCTAGTTAAAACAGTGGAAGAGCGAAGCGATCCGTGATTCTGAGAGCAGAGTATTAAGAGAGCGAAGCGATCCGTGATAGACAGAGCAGAACTTATCTCTCCGGAAAACCACTGGCGTCTATAGCGTTGAAACGTCAGACTTCTGCGACACCAAACAGAACCCTGCCGTCACTCCGGCACACCGCGGACGCTGGCAAAATACTGAGAGCCGCGTACACAGACTGCTGGTAGCCTTAGCAATCTCACTAACTTCGTAGCATACACTCGCGAGGTAGCACAAGAAAGCAGGACACGCATACACAAAACCTTCGAAAAAGACACGCCGCCGAGCGCCTCCAACTTGCAAGTTTCACGTGGCCCAGCCCTTCGTTAACTTGACTAGGGAATTTCTGGGCACACCTAGGTACACTAAGGAGTTAATTTTGCTCGGCAGCACAGTGTAGCCAACATGAACCACGCCTACGCCGCTAACATTGGGCGTTGTTTAGGTGGCTTTTTAGTCTCGCGCGTTTTTCGGACGCGCCACCGGCTTCACCACCACTATTTGCGCTGTTTTCGGATGCAGAACAAGAATTGGAACTTCCGCTTCGAAAGGCAAGGCACAGCCACGCGTTAAAATGTTCTTTGCCCGCGATGATAATAAATCAGTGCGCGCCAACAAGGGTGTACATTCGTGTGTGCAGTCTTCACTTAATCACAGGCATTTTCGAGGAATGTCCACGTTTAACACGTACGTTTACTGACGTGATTACGCTGTTTCTCCAGAATGCTGACGTAAGCGAACCCCGACTGGGCATCGAGCCTACTGCTGGACCGCGGCCGTTATGAGTGACTGTACTGCCGCAGCATCTGCGCGTTTTCACCGCTGTAAAATTAAAGCGACGGAAAAGCAAGCTCGATGCCGTCGTAGCGGGCACGCCGTCCACGGAGCCTGGAACAGGGTGCAAAAGAAGCATTTGCGCCTCCCAAACAACACCAACACTTCCCCCCACCGCGATGCAACACGGGTTCGCACCCGTAAAGACAAATTCCTGTCCGGACAAAGATGAAGTTTTACTTCGACCGTAATGTGAAAGAGCGTCGTTAGTTAACTCCGCTTAGAACGACGACACGCTGCGATATGAGTGAAACACCTTTATTGACGATCCGGCATAAAGCGGGGAAGGGGAATTAAAGCGAGACACTAGCATGCTCGGACGTCCCGGAGCAGCAACCTACTCGCGTCAAACCCGTGGCTGGACCACGTCTCTTTGGTTGCCTAGGTCTCGGCTGATGATCTTGCTGCTGATGGCAGTTGGCATTGCTTCTTCTTGGTTACCCGGCGTGTGCGATAGAAGCTGCTTTGCTGCTAAGCGCTTCTCCTATCCGCTGGTGAAGTAGTGTAGTTGTGGCCGTCCAGCGACTTGTAAGTTCATTTTTTGCCGCATGACTTGACTTGTTGAAAGCACCAAATATTTCACAATGTCGCCGTGTGTCACGGAAGGCAGCAGATCGACGTATCGGTACAGCATACGACCCTTACGATGCGCAGATCGTAAGGGTCGATGCCATCGCGCATTTATCTTTTAGCTCGGTAACGCACCCGAGTCGTCCCCACCAACTCTTCAAAGCACGACGGGCAAAGCGCGCGCACGTTTTCTTTCGCCATGTCGCTCAAAATAAATCAAACGCCGGCAAGCACCGACGCGCCGGTAAGCTGCAACGGCTGCACGTGCAGCCCGACTGAATGTTCTTAAATATGGCGGTCGCTCGCTTTGCAAGCCGGAAATGACGTCACGTACAACCCATGTATATTCTAGTTCACTGTACTCCTGTGTAGTGAGACGATCGCAACGGCCAGTGCAACAATGATGTCACGGGCAAGCAGTTCATTCAGTTATTGAACACGTCAGAATAGTATACAGTATGGAAGGCAACACTAGTAGCACTGACAACTGGGCGAGTTGGTACGGATGCATGGATTTTGAACGGCGCGACAAATCGGACGAAAAGACTAATGATTACGGCTCTTGTGTAATGATTAGTCTTTTCGTCTGATTTGTCACGCCGTTCAAAATCCACGAAGGCAATACCTTTTTCAGCCGTTCCAGAATACGGTCCCTGGGCGTAGACATTCACGTGCTCATATTTTTCGAGACGGTGTCAGCACAGTCGCGTGACTCAGCTGCAACTCTAGGGACGTGCAGACCTCATCGCCTGCCCTCACAAGAGGACTCTGGCAGAAAGATAAGAGAATGTCACTGCCTTTAGCTTTATTTTTATTCAGGTACCTAGGTGACGCAGTATCAGCTTGAGAAACGCAGTTCAGCCAATGTTTATTGTTTCACAGTGGTGTTACGATCGATGTATCTTGGATCTTCCTATACATTACATGACACATTCTTTAATGTAACGGAAATCTGGATACTGATACACGTATTGTGAGACACGTACGTATTGAAGGTGCATACATGCATCTTCGATACTACCCTCCACTGGGGTGTTTCTGGCAGCCGAGAAGAATTCCGCTTCAGGGGAAGATAAAATCACGGATGACATGATGACTTAGGTTGTTAGGATATCGCGGATGGCTTGCTGGGAAAGTTTCGATCAAGTCGCACAAATATTCCACACCAAAGTGCTGGGATATTCCATCAGAATCGAAGGCCGCCAATATCTTTACCATCTCCAAAGCTGGGACCACTCCATCCCTCGAGGCACTAATTATGCAGACTTTATACGAGGGCAAGTTATCTTCAAAGGATGCCACCAACCAGCCTCCAAAACTGCAGTAGACTCATGAAATGGAACCTGAAGGGACCGTGAAAACATGTTCCGTTTATTGAGCGAGATGAACAGGTGTGCAGAATTCAAGTATGAAACCAATCATATCATAGTCAGTTGTTCCATTTAAGCAGCAATTCTATTTAAGGGACTTCTCTTTACTGAGAGTCTGCTGCAGTTAACCCTTTGTTGGACAGCTGATCATATATGTCCCACTTTTCAATTTATGTTCTCTGCATTCTAGTTCCATAGCAGAGCTCAAAGTGTCACATACCAGCCACTATTACAAACTATCAGGTGTATTAGGACATTCTGTGTAAAAGGGGTCCTGCAACACTTTTCCAGTAACCATGGTATGGATTCACTAAAGGAGCTTATTGCCTCACGAATTCACCGCAGCAAACATTTTTAGAATCCGTCCAGTACAAGCGGAGTTACGAAGATTTGTCGCACGCAGCATTCTCTCTTCTCTCGTCCCGTGGAAAGCGCTGGAAGCTAAGCAGGGAGGATGACACGGGGAAAGAAAATGTGCCCCGCGCGCGTCGTGACCGTGAGCTGTCTTTTTTTGTTTCTTCGAATAGGCGACTTTTCAGTGCGATCGCGCGCGCGCGCATGGACAAGTCACAGCCTCCGGCGGCGCCCCCGGTAACGAGCAAGCGCGCCATGCTCAAATCAGCCAATGGCTGATACAATGGCTGTGAGGAGTGATGTTTGAGCTTGTAGCGTCATTTGTCGAGAGAAGAGAAAGCAATTTTTAGCTCACTTCGAGAATTTATTCTGGATTCAATGCCGCGTGCTGCGCTATAATATTTGGCACGCTTGTTCTCGGGAGCCTCGACTACCGATCGGCAGCGTTTTCTGACCACGCTCAAAAAGTGTTGCGGGGCCCCTTTAATGTTGCTGGTGCTGCCGCTAGATGGAAGCACGCTACAAGAGAAGCATTGTCCAAGATAGATCCCGACACATTCGCATCACAGTGCAGGTTCTGCGCCAATAAAACAGCCACCCTGTACCACATGGTATGGGAATGCCCACACAACCCACCTATGCAACCCAGGACACAACACAACATTATAGGGTGGGAGGCAGCTCTGACCAGCTCGGATCCGAAGACCCAAGAGGCCCTCGTGAAACGTGCAATGACAGCGGCCCGCGCCAATGGGATCCCGGACTAAGGATCCCACTCACCGATCTTCTCGCGAAGAACATCAAATAAATGTTTTATTCTCTCTCTCTCAGTCTTTTTTTTCTGCACCCATATTTCAAACTTTTTGTTTTTCTGAGCTAGTTTCATGGAAAGCAAAACATCTGGCGGGTAGATTTTGTATTTCTTGTACTACAGTTAAAAACAACCATCAGCTACATTTTGTGATGCTTGAGTCAGCGCCTCCATTCACAACCTCTCCTTGTCCTTTCGAACTCTTCATCGGCTAGCCTTTGTGCCTGCTTTGTGTTCATGGGGGGATAGTACACTTTAGGTGCTGCCTCATGACGGAAGTCCGGTGAGGTAACTTTTTGTTCAGTTGTTGCACCCCTCATGAATACTATGTTGGCTGTCACACTGGCTCTCTAAGAGATGCCATGTTTTAAGGCCTTAGATGCGTCACCAAACGGGAAATTTGACCGTTGGCGGCATCGGGGACGAGTGATGCAAAATATCACGTGACAACGTCACCATGACGTCACCGATTGCAAAAAAGTCGTCGTGATGTCACAAATTGTGGAGTGGTGTCCGTCCCGCCACAATATGCCATTGTACCGCCCTCCTTTGGGTGGCGAACAGAAGCAGAGAGACTTGGAGAGCAGAAAATGAAGATGGCACTTGGCACGTGAAGCCACGGCTCGTGTTCCCTTATACATCGAGAGAGCAGCAGCAGAAGCTGGCTTTCGCCTTCGAGTCGTCTTAGATGAATGCACAGGGGACCCTTTTGAGATGGCGCATCTTCGTCTATGGCGCTATGCACCCTACCGATGCATCACTGTGACGCTGCAGATGTTGCCACACGAATGCTGTGGTGTGGCGGTGGCATTGCTTCAAGGCATGAAGAATGGAGTACGAAGGAACAAATCTGACAGATGCATGACACAGAAGAGAGTTAGCACATCTACCGCATCTACACGGGACCGCACTGAGAAGATGCACATGTGATGCAAGAAGTCGTACCTTTTAGGTGGCGTCGCACCACTACAACTCCCTGAACTAAAATGGAACAACAGTTCCCATTGAGCGGCGAGTGTTTGCAATGACATTGAAAAAAAATAAACGAAGCGTTGCTTAAGTGGACATAGACAAATGAGATGTCTTTGACGAAAACCAGTGCAATTCACCTGTTGCATATTAAGCTTAGCAAAGCCAGGGCCTGTCCAGACTGGAATGATGTTTATTTTTTCTAGAAGCAGTCAAAAATGTGTGACCGCTGAAGAAGCCACGAATAACTCTCAAAAAACGTGAGGTACAGTGATGATGTGAGAGAACCGCAGACCCAACGAGTACGGCAAGAATCGCAGTGACCTTGAGGAATGAGTTTCCACTGGTTGCTCGGGCATGCAGAAAATAATTGAGAGTTGGCAGTCAGTGCTTGTCCCGTGGTCTTCGTTTCTTCATCGTCCTTGTTCCTTTTGCGCTGTTACTTTCTTTGCTCAAATTGAGCCAGTTCCAAGCCATGACAACCGTCGTATAATGCGAAGCGTAAGTGCGTGAGTGTCTCTGATCAGTGAAGATACGCGAGGAAGCCCAGGCGGAAAACTTTTCCATTTCCAGCTGGATTATTGAACCGGAAATTTTTCCCAGCTGGATAATTTTCCCGCTGGAATGCTTTTTCTAGCTGGAAAAATCTCCAGCTGGGAAAATTTCCAGTTCAATAATACAGCTGGAAATGGAAAATATTCCTAGCTGGAAAGCATGCATTTTCCAGCTTTGACTGGAAATTATTCCCAGCTGGAAAGCATGCATTTTCCAGCTTTGACTGGAAATTATCCCCAGCTGAAAAGCATGCATTTCCAGCCAGAGAAGATTTCACTCTTGGCTGGAAAGCATGAATTTTCCAGGTGAACACATGTTAGTCCCAGCTGTAAAATGCTCTATTCCTAGCTTGAACCAGTCGACATTCCTGCTGAGCATGAGAGCATCTTCCAGCTGGCATGTTCATTTACTTTGTTCCAGTTAGTGACAGGAGTAAACCACATTCTAGTCATAGCTAGGCAAATTATGGGGAAGAAAGTTTTCGTAAATGTTGCATGGATCCTGGCCCGCTGTTATTGGTGGCCGCCTTGTAGAGCCACAGGGCAAACTGGTTCAGCAAACTGCACAAATTGAAATCATTGTGATGCTGAATCTTGAAGGAATTTATTGCAACGCCGTCTGCAGCAGCTGTTACAAAAACACATCCTGAATGTCCTCTTCTGTCAGACTTCTTGTGCTTCAACATCTGAAAGAAATATTAACCCGCAGTAAGTGGAAAAGCAATCAACGTAATAAACTCCACATTGCATGTCGGCCATTTAGTTTTTACAACAGTAGGTTTTTTTTCATATATATAGAAATGAAAATTATGCCTTTAATAAGCTTTAAAAATGAGAATGGGCATCAGTGCCAGGCCAGGTAAAAGAGCACTGAGCAGCCAATACCTCTACATTGCATGGTGAAGTCAGTTTTTAAGTGTAGCTCATTAGCAGTCTCTAGCATAATTCTAGCTAGTATGCAATTCGGGTTAAACCACAAAATGAAAAAGCTAGCACTTGTTTGTTATTATGTGTAAAGGTATAGCTTTTCTTTAACTTCAGGTGCACTGCCCATCATGTATACCTGTCAGAAATATCCTCCCACAATTTACCCCTCGTAACATTCTTGTCAACTCAGGCAAATGCAGCACGACTTAGACAAAGACAGGAGACATATAAAACACAGACGGCGCTCGTCGTGTTCCATGCGTCTCCTTGTCTTCGGCTAAGTTGCGCTGCATTTGTCCGAGTATGTACCAACTCACCCAAGTCAAGGTGTTATTCTTGACAAGTAATTTTATGTTTGCTGTTGGTTTTATGACACTACTTGAGAAAAATTCGCAAAGAGGGCAGGGACGAAATGAAGACCAGGGCGGTAACATTCAACTGTTCATTAACAGAAACCAGGTCGATTTATATAGGCTGCCGAACAAAGTAATCTCGTTACACAAATAGAAACATGGACAAACTAACAGTTATCATGGGCCACTGAAACAGAGTCGCTACATGCACTGACCTGAGGTGTGAAATCATGCCAGCACACATGAAGACGTGTCCACTAAAGGATTAATCCGAGTGAAAAACAAAAGTGGCACCGCACAATGACGCATCTATAGGCTATCTTTAAAAAAATGACTTCTTTATGACTTTTGACTTCTTTATGACTATTTTTGACTTCTTTATGACTTCTTTATGACTATTGATGGCGCACTAATGCACTGACTGCCTGCCCCTTTTATTAGGAATGCCTCAACTGACTCGCTTTCAGGGCGGCTGCTTGCTCTCGTTACAAACTTGGTTTGGCTGAAGTATGGCGCACAACCACAGCGCTTGCAGTGGTTGTGCGTTACACTTCAGCCAAACGACTTTTCTAAGGAGTGCAAGCAGCTGCCCATCGAGGCGTTTCTAATAATAAAAAGGGCAGGCAGTCAGAGTGAGAAAGAAGTGAGTTTTTTAAAGATAGCCTGCAGATGTGTCAAGCTTGAGTTGTGCGCAACCGCTTTTTCTTCTTTCTCGACTCGATCCTGTAATCGACATATGTTCATGTGTACTGGCATGAATTTGCAGCTCGGGTCAATGCAGTTTCCAGCGCATGTCTCGACTGTTTCAGTGGCTCATGGTGAATCGTTAGTTCGTCAATGTTTCTATTTCTGTGGTGAGATCACCTGATTCAGCAGCCTACACATATATAAAGCGGCGTGGTTTCTGTCAGTTTGTATCTTCATTTTGTCCCCGTCCTTTTTGCACCATACCAATTTTTCTCAAGCAATGAAATAACTAGCCCAGCAACAAGACCTGTTATAACACCAATCATAGTTCAGCAATCAGGTGACCAGTTTCCACCAAATCACGTATATAAACGAAGGTAGATGATCGGCAATTCATAATATAATCGAGCAATCAGATTCGTAAATATTCACTGTAACTGGCTTCCACAAAATTGTGCGCATAAATAAATAAAGGTAGAAAAACGGGAATTCTTAATTTACTTTGCATTTTAAAGACCAGCATAATAATTAAAACTTGCGTCACATCAGAAGTAATCCGTAGCATTTCAGGAGGTTCGTGCTTATTTCTGTTTTATTTCTGGTTCGTGCGTATCCATTTCTGAGAAGCTGCGCAGAGAAGCAAGGGTGGGTGACACGGGGGGGCACTTCACAGGAAACAAGTCCCGAGAAGGTTGCAGTGATACCGTATCTACACGGCATTTCACATAAACTCAAAAAAATAGGGCAAAGAGCGGGTGCGTCGGTGGTTTTTTCCGCGCCGAATAAACTGTCTCAGTTATGTGTCCGGACTAGCCCTGTAGGAAGTACAGCGAGCCATTGCAAAATAAAGCACCGTAAGAAGTTTGTTGAGTGTGTAATGGGAATTGTTTACACCATACCTTTGTCTTGTGGACAAAGGTGCGTTGGTCAGACGGGCAGGTGCCTGAATGTAAGACTACAGGAACATTGCCAGAAAGTAAGAAATGTGGGAAGGGATGGTTTTTTGGCCTCTAACTGTTCTGAATGCGGATGCCAGCCCTTGTTTGAAAAAACAAGAGTACTCTCGTCCCATCCTAATGAAGGCACTAGATTAATAATTGAGGCCGCAACAATAGCTCAAGGAAGTTGCATCAGTAAGCCATCGATATCCTTATCAGAAAAAGAACTGGCGTATTTGGATTCTTCGGCACGTGGTGCTCTAGGGTGATTACTTGGCTGTTTAGGGGTTTCTTCTTGCCTTTTAGTTTTTTTGCCTCTTTTTGCCTTTTAGTTTCTTGGATAAGCATGTGATCTTATCTTTGTCTGTAGCCTATATATTTGTGCGTCCTTGTAATAAAATCAGTTGGAAGTCTGCGCTGGTCCTCGTCTTTTCTATGTGCACCGTGTCTAATCTTTGCGCTGAGCAGTTTAATAATGGAATACCAACTAGCCCAATCCCACACTTTACTTGCAGTGCCATTTGAAACGAAAAGCAGCGTTCAATGTCGCACTTCTTTGCTGCTCTTTGCACTGCCTTCAGATGTCACAGTTAGTTTTATAAAGAATGCGCTATACCTGCCAAGCAATTCAAAAATGATGTTTCACAAAACCTAAATGAAATCAACACACGATGAATCTAAGGAAAGTACAGGGGACATTATTTGCATGTTTTAACTGCAATATAGTATAACTATGACATAAATAGAAAGAAATTAAAGTGAATGAGAAATCAGCTTGCCGCTGCTACGGACCGCGAACCTACAAGCTTCCCAGGTTTGCACAAACGTAACTACCCAATGAAGTGGATGGGAAAGTGACAGCCGTCGTAGCTTAATTGAATTAAATCTCACCGCGTTCTGACTGCATCTCTACGAGGTGGCTGTATTCCGATCATTGAATGACATGCGGATCGAGGCAACGGCATCACAGTGAAAATGAATTTATAGTAGAAGGACGCGCCGATGCCACGATCACGCCGGACAGATTTAAGTTGCGAAACCGAAAACTGGACGCAAAGATGCACAAAAAAGATGGGTCGAGATGGAGAGGTACGGACATACGGAGCGAGCAGAAATTTGAATGCGCAACTCTACAAGCTGCAAGTTAAACAACACGATAAGATAGAACAAACGTGTACGCAAGGTACTAGTTAGGTACGGGTCCTTAGTCATCGTCACTTGTGCCGTTTAGCTTGCAGCATGTCACACCGACTCCTCTAACAATGAGCACAATTAAGGCACAAACTTTTCCAGTGGGACTAGGGCAACATGGAACACACATACTTCGCGCGTATGAACACTGCATACAACAATCAAGTCACTAATTTTCACGTGCTAATAAGCAAGCCCTTCGGTATAAACACGAACGCGTGCACGCACGCTGATAATTGCAACTGATACACGAAGGGGGGAAAAACGTCATAGTTACCTTCTAGTGGAAGAAGCGGACGGGGAAGAGCGGAAGATTCACCACGACCCGTAGAACAAGAAACCAACAGGCTCCTACTTTTTTTTAACACCCCCCAAACAAGCTCGCCAATTCGTACAGTAGACCGCGGCGACCACGTTTCCCGAATATTACAGCGCTGCGCGCCGCGCAGACCCTCCATTTCGAAAAACAATTCCCGCGCTGCTTTCCTACACCTGACCCATCCTCCTTGTACGCGCAGTGACGTCAAGTCGGCGATCGCCGACCTGACGTGGCACTGAGCTCGTCGATTGGTCTTTTGCCCTACGAAACAGCGCCTTGGCCCTACGGTGATGCAGTTTCGGCCGCGCAGTACGCATTTTCGTTTTCCTGTGCTGCCCTCTGCCGTTTTGTAAAGCCCGACACTACCGGGAGAAGCGGTATTGCCAGAACGAAAGCCTCTGAGATAAAGAGGCGTCTCGCTACTTTACCGCTAGGGAAAGGGTCGTCTCTTCGCATCGCGCTTCCTCCCTGCGCCGCTGACACGTGCTCATGTGGGGGAAGCCCTGCTCGGTCGTTGGCTGCGCGCCGATGACGTATCACTGACGTCGTGTCAGTTGCCGAAGTGGGCGGAGTCACGACGACGGGCTACGCCTGCCCATTTCTACAGCGGAGAAGGGTGGCGAGGCCGCGCGAAAATTTGAAACCAGCTGAAACGGATGTTCTAACCCCTGTAACTTCCTTATTATTGCGCGTATTCGCAAAATTCTTGCGGCAGCAGGTTCACATAGCGAAAGTGCACATATTTCTCTCTATAACAATTTTTGGACCTCGGGGTTGTTGACGGGCCCTTTAAGTCGTAACACCTTCCACACGTAGAAATGTCCCAAAATACAACTGGATTAACGATATTTCTGCATAAAACATTCATTAAAACTATTTCTTCATCCACTACACAAAAACTCGCACCTCTCATATCAACACAACCGCCACGACACACGAATCACGTGTGCCGTACGAAACTGTGGACGTCGGTTTTAGAACTACTCTGCTTTAAATTTGCTCTTTCACCTATAAATAAATGCAGCATTGCTCTAAGGCATAATTAGTTTGACTAAATTACGTTTATGTTAGTGTCACTGCGCCCAAGTTCACGCATGATATGCACGTAACTAACGCTGAGTGAAAAACGCAACTGAGAAACAAAGACAACAAACATGGCGGCTACTAAGATGGACGCCCTGACATTGCTCTGGTTACTCTGGTCGTGTTGTATATGTGGCTTTCTGACGCGACTAATCGTGATCGAGTGGAACAAGCGTGAACTATGTTGATAAAGTGGCTATACAGGGTGTCCCCGCTATCTTTAGCCAAGGGTTAAAAAATACAATATTTGAGGCAGGCGAGTGAAATCAGTAGAATATTGCTTACAGATATCTTGCGCACTACAGGCAATTTTTTTCTTTTGTAATTAACGAATTTGTTAATTAGGATTAATTTACTAAATTGATAAATATTGACTTTACGCAAGAAATGAGAGTTGCAAAGTTCGAGGGCATCTTCAGAAACCCCGACTGCATCATTTGCGATAAAGAAAGTTTTACGCGTACCATTTTTTCCATGCTGCAAAGAAAGCCCGCGAAATACAAAAAATACCACGTGACTAGCGCATTCGCGCGCCGCGACCGTGCTGCTCTCAGCCGTGGTTTGAGCGAACAAAATCAGCTGCCAGCACGACCTGCCGGCTGCGTTGCAGCGGTAGGCCGATAAGTTGGCAGTGGTTTCTTGGCCCGTTGCCAGCCAGTTGGCGCGCGTGACTGTGCATAGTTGTAGCGAGCGCGGGCGAAGAAACCACCGTAAACTAATCGGCCTACTGCTGCAACGCAGCCGGTGGGTCGTGCTCGCAGCTGATTTTGTTCGCTCAAACCACGGCTGAGAGCAGCACGGTCGCGGCGCGTGAATGCGCTAGTCACGTGGTATTTTTTTTGTATTTCGCGGGCTTTCTTTGCAGCATGGAAAAAATGGTACGCGTAAAACTTTCTTTATCGCAAATGATGCAGTCGAGGTTTCTGAAGACGCCCTCGAACTTTGCAACTCTCATTTCTTGCGTAAAGTCAATATTTGCCAATTCAGAATCAGAATCAGAATCCACTTTATTTCCGACAGATTTGTTGGGGGTCCCCCAGGCAAAAAGCTGTGCAAACAGCTTGACGGGACCTGGGGGCCTACAGAGGGCAGCACATGCAGCGGATTCTACACAGTTGTAAACACTGTCAACAAAAACAAATAGCATAATACGAAGAAAATCTAAAAGTCACATACAAGGAACATCGGAGCACTGATACAACATGATGCACACAACATGAAAAAATTATATCTTAATCAAGTAATCACGCACATCTGATTTGAACACACTGAAAGGGGCACTGACATTTATATGGGTTTTTAAGGAATTGTAAAGAGTTGGTATGCAATACTCTAGTCTAGCTCTACCGTAGTTTGTGCGTGTATAGGGTACTGGTGTTTGCCTGTTACGTATGCTGTAGTCATGACGAGTGTGTTCTTCGTGTTTTGGAAGCTTGTTTTTATGCATATAAAGGGCGAGTTTATATTCGTGTAACTTGGAAGATTTTAGCATATCATGTTTAATGAATAGGGGAGCAGTGGGTAGTAGGCCTGGGTGCCCGGTAAAATTTTCAAAAATTCTTAACACCTTCTTTTGCAGCTGTTCTAGTTTATTAAAGTTGGTGGTTGTTGTTGTACCCCAGACTAGGGTACAGTATGAAAGACGTGAGTAAAAATTTGCATAATATATCGCACTTTTTAGACCTAGTGGAATTAATTCTCTAAGTTTGTAGAGGCATCCAACTGTTTTGCTTAATTCAATTGTTAGCTTGTTAACATGTGTGTTCCAAGACATGGTGTCGTTGAACCAAACACCTAGAAACTTTTCTGATGAAACGCGCTGGAGGACCGTTCCTTGAAAATTAAGAGTTCACAGTCACATTTTTTGTTGAACGGTTTAAATATAATATATTTAGTTTTCTTCATATTTAAACTTAATCTGTTGGAGTCCAGCCATTGTTCAAGTTTAATTAAGTAATTATTTATTGTAGTGTTTAGGTTACTTAAAGTTGGTGCGGAAAAGAATATGTTGGTGTCGTCAGCATACATGACCAGTTTCGGTGAGTCGGGCACATCACATAAATCATTGATGTAAAGTATGAAAAACAAAGGTCCTAGAATAGAGCCCTGGGGCACCCCGTATTTTACAATAGTAGTTGGAGACGCCAGTTCACCGACCTTCACACACTGCTTCCTGTTACAGAGATAACTTTTCACGAGTTCAAGGCCAACGCCGCGAACACCATAGTCATGCAGTTTGGACAGTAGAATATCGTGATTCACACAGTCAAATGCTTTCCTTAAATCGATAAATAGGCCAACAGTAAAAAGTTTGTTTTCTATGTTGCTCAGAATTTCATTTTTAATTCGCAATAACGCCATTTCGGTAGATTTCCCTTTCTGGAAGCCGTACTGTGAATCATTTACAACGTGGTATTTAGTTAAAAAGTTTACGAGCCGTGCATTGATGACATTCTCGAATACTTTGGACAGGATGGGCAGCACGGAAATCGGCCGGTAGTTTGCTATTTCACTAACAGCTCCACCTTTGTATACGGGGATTACACGTGCCACTTTAAGATCGGAGGGAAATATACCTGTTTCTAGCATTTGATTGATTATATATGTTAACGGAAGGGCTATGATAGAAGCAACGTGTTTAATAGGGACGGCGCTCAAGCCATCCAAGCCAGCAGCGACATTATTTCTAATTCTACGAATAAAATTCGTGACTTCTTTTTCGGTAACCGGAGAGAGAGTAATTGAATTTGCTAGTGCTGAACGAGTCAACGCCAGCGCTTTTGTGTAACCACTGTGGCGGACCGGAGGCACGCAGTCACCGACATTGGAAAAAAAACTCGTTCATTTCTGTTAGGGCTTCTACATCCGTCTTGTCTTGAGCAAAAGCTGCAATGTGAATTGGGCACTTTACTTTACAGCTGTTTGATAAATTGTTTATTTCCTGCCATAGCTTTCTCGGATTGTTGTATATTCTAGCAATTAGTAAATTAATCCTAATTAATAAATTTGTTAATTACAAAAGAAAAAATTACCTGTAGTGCGCAAGATAGCTGTAAGCAACATTCAATTGATTTCACTCGCCTGCCTGAAATATTGTATTTTTTAACCCATGGCTAAAGATAGCTGGGACACCCGGTATATAGTAACGCCTTGTATGGCCGGCGCGCGCGGTCTGGAAGTGAAAACACAGAGGTGATACCGTTGCACAATAACTGGGACCTGCCGGATGGCCACAAAACTAAATGCCTCAAAGTGAAGAGTCATTTTCTTTGTTTGTGTGTGTGTTTGCTGGCTAGTGTTCTGGCAAACGTATTCGTGCTGAAATTACAACAGACGTATTCGATTGTTGAGCTCTCCCACACGAGATAAATAGTTCTGTCAATAAGGGTGGGTACGTGGACTTGTTGTTAGTGGGTCATTTTTTAAGATTCGTTGTAGCGCGGTAAATGGCACGGACATGAGAAAGAAGCGTACAACGGCACACAGCGCTATGTGTCGTACGTTTTTTCCTCGTGTCCATGTCCTTTCGCTCGCTACAACGAAGCTTAAGAAATTGTGGCCAGTTTTGTTAACAGAATATATTTGCTGCTGCACAATTCAGCCTTATAAACATGGGCTCGATCGTGGGCGTGACGGTCACATAATTGCGATGGAGTAAACACTATAGCGCACGGCTCGACGATCAACTGAGGAAGCACCTGGTAGGACGTCTACAGTTGTAACATTTTGCAACGCCGTGTCGGCCGGGCGCACGGCTACCGCTAAGGTCAAATAAAAGTCTGTTTTGCCCCAGCCATATATGTATTTTTGATTTATTTTGCAACTCAGCCGTACACGGCGCTTAAATCACTGTTTTAAAATGTGTCGTATCCTATGTGCCGTGTGACCAATATTCTAAGTCATCTTCAAATGCACAGCCTGCTTTATTTACTCTATTGTAACGCGACCACGATTGTAACGCGAGGGGTCACTTTTCATTGCGTCCAGGAAGAAAAAATAGAATTTCGGTATACTTCCTCGCTCATACAGGAAAATTTCATGCTGATCGAGCAAATTATTTCCCCACTGAAGCTGGAAAATTTTCCAGCAGGAAATATAACTTCCAGACTGGGGCAGGAAAACCTCACGCTGGAAATGTCTTTCCAGTCGGGAATGCTTTTCATTTCCAGACTGGAAATACCCTTCAAATGAAGCTGGAAAAATTTCCAACTGGAAATATAACTTCCAGGCTGGGACTGGAAAACTTCAAGCTTGAAATGGCTTTCCAGTTGGGAATCATTTCCATTTCCAGCTTGGAAATACCATTTCCAGCCAGGAATGGGTTTCATTCCCAGCTGGAAATGCCATTTTCCAGCTGGGAATGGCAACTTCCCAGCCAGTAGAGCCGTTTCCAGCTAAAAACCAAGCTGGAAACCCCATTTCCAGCTGGGAATTCACATCCCATTTTCATGTGGGAAGGAACAAAGAAAAGGACTGTTTCAAAACATAACACTAAAGATGATTCAGGGGAGCTTTACCACCCTGCTTATAGAGTCACACAACTACCGCCAAGAAAGGGAAAATAGACGACCACCCGTGGTCATTGGGTGGTCGTCTGTTTTCCCTTTTTTAACCCTTCCACCACCTCAGAACTCATTTTGCATAACTACAGCTCGCCTCACCACTTGCCAAAGGCTTAGTGAAACTACCCTGCAGGCATTCACTTGGTAGACGAAGAATAAAAACACTGGACGAGAAGAGGACACGGCGCTGATGTCCTCTTCTCGTCCCGTACGTGTTTAGCGCTGTTTTTATTCTTCGTCTAGCGTGCAGCACCAACCAGCCCAATCAAGCACATTGTTGAAATTTACTTGGTATTTCGGCAATAAGGCGTTGGGCGCAGTGGTCGAGCACATTCACATTCACACTGGGCAGACACATGAAAATTAATGGGTGCACATGAACAGCTACATTTATTTGGTGTGCAGATTCTTGTGTGTGTCAACCACATGCACCAACTTCAAGTGTACTGGTGTTCAGAGAGCATTTTTTTGTCAAAGGAATTGTCCAAGTTATGACGAACGAGTGATAGAAATGAATTGCCCCAAGTGGACAGCGAGACATTTTGGTCACAGTTTGTAGAAGTGACTGCTCCCAGGTCTGAACGCACATATATACTGAATTAAGTGGACGGGAGGATGACCACCACCGTAGCTGAAATGGTCGAGCATCAGATGCGTCATTTGAGGTCACGTCTCTGCAGGTAATCTTGACGTTTTAAACTTCAACTTAACTTTCTTGTACGGTGACATAAATGTCATTCCTCCCTAGGAATCTACGGCTAACAACAGGATACCTACATTAAAAAAGATAACTTATGTAAACGAAAGCAGTTTGATAGTTTGTTTTGTTTTGTTTTGTCGCCTACGAGAGGCTGGCTCATACCCACAAGGGGGGATTGGCCACACTGACTGTTATATAGGGAAAAAATAAACGCTGCAACGTAAAAAAAAAGAAAAGGATAAAATGTAATGTAAATGAAAAGTCAGAGAGGTAAAAGGATTATAAAAATTCTATAAATAAAGATAGGAAAAAATAATCTGTTTTTTTTTTTCATCGGTCGGCAACACTAGCAGCGTAACCTTCCGGTTGCTTGTAAGAACTTACGTAGCGTAGTAAGAACAGCACTGCGGCTTGTGCCAAACTGGCCGGCTCCAAATGATAACAGGTTGGAGGTAGTCAGTGTTAACCCCAGTTTACCAGTCGGGATTTCAAGAAATATTCGGCGGAGTGAGGCGAAACGGCGGCATGAAAGAAGTTCATTGAGGCGACATGATCGCCATCTTCTCTTCTTCTTTCTCTTTCTCACGGTCCCTTCCCTTTGTCTTTGCCGCCGTGCGGTGGTGGTTCGGTTAAGTGTGCGGAACACTATATCCTCCCAACCTTCTGTCTTCGTCCCTCCTGGGATTGTACGGGAGAACATTTCTTGCCGAAGCCTTTTTCCTCTTAAGACTAGGTAGTACACTGTCTTCAGTATTCCTTAGTGCTTTACTGTTTTAAAGGAGTCCTGACACAAAAATTTTCGCCCCGTGTTTTTTCGCTGCAATGTGTTGCTGGGGGGCCTGTTAGTCATAACACGGCACCTCGCTTGCTACAGCGCGCGACAGATATTTAATTACAGGCTCCTCATTACCGACACAGCCTCAGTTTCGGTTTGACAGAGCTCCAAAAACGACAAGCCGCCGGGTGCAACTATCGCCACCTAGCGAGTGAAACGCTCGGTCACGTGAACACACAGAACAGTGACGCACTTCCGCGCGGTATGCATCGTCTGCTTGCATTCGCTTGTCACACGTGCTACGTGATGTCGTCGCCGTTATCGTCCTCGCTGTCATCGTCGGGCTCATCGTCGTCTGATGGCGACGATTTTCTTGCGGCGGGGATGGAAGGAATTTTCGACATGGCGAATCACTTCAGGTTTCACCCGCTGGCGAGGAGCGATTCGTCGGGAAGCGGCAGCGATACCAGCGACGACGACCACGATGAACCTCGCGTCGGCAATGTACAATAGTAAGACCCGACACATTCGTGCACAAATGTTCTGCAGGGCAATTCATTTAGCCAGAGTTTGTTCGCTTCTTCTACGTTCATTATCCGATTGAATCACTGGATAACATTGTGATGCCCTTCAAGTTGTTGGTGCCGAAAAAAGCTAGGTAACACCTCAGCACCAGACGTGAGCGATGCACAGGGTCGAGTCGGAAGACCCATGTACGCCAAGTCCGGCGCCTTTGTGGTAAAGCAATGCGCCTCAAAATGGAGCCCGCAAACGCGACTGTTCTGCACGGGCAGGGTTGCCAGATCTGGCTACTTTACGCCAAATTGGCTACTTTTAAAAGGCCGCGGCGACAAAAAATTGACGTTGGCTACTTGGCTACCTTTTGCCTATTGTTCTCGCACTGGCATCAACAGCTAATATAGGCTAATATAGGCGAAATCAGGGCTCATCGTCTGACGTGTGGCCACCACCTGAACGCAATGTTAACGTCGCAACGCCCAAGGAAGAGGCGACGAATGCGAAGAGCCCAGCCGGTTTTGTTTTTCACTGACTCTGGCTGCAGACCGCAGAGCGCGTCATCTGTTTTGGGGCCGAACGCGATGAACGCTTTGAAAACCTTGCCAAAACACATATTTGGTCGCCCCGAGCACCGCATTAAGGAGCAAGTACGGCACTTTCGTCCAGTTGAGGATGTGAGTACATGCCAGCAATGGAATTCTGGATCAAAATATACACCTACCGGGATGCTTCAAGTGCTAGTTCTATGGAAGACACTGCAGACGGCGCAATGAAACTCCTTGTTCACCCCATAAGCAGACCGAGTGCTTTCTTAAGGAATAGAATGTCGCACGAACTTCTCCCCCCCGATCATCAGGATCAAATTTGGACTACGTCTGAGAGGTGTTACAAGCTCTAAATTTAGTGTCGCGGGTCATGCTGGCAAAAGTTAAGTCTAATATGTACACTTGACTGTCGGTGCAGCAATAATGGCCAATTTTCGAATATGAATGCCTCCTCCTGGAGGTCCCGTGGTCTTTTTTTTTTACTCTATTGTGATGTGATAAACATTCCTATGATGTATATTTTTGTATTTTTTGTGTCAGAACATAGTGATAATTCAGCTAAACTGAAATCACGTTTGGCTACTTTTTTGGCTCCAAAATAAAATAACGGCTGGCATTTGGCTACTGTTTTGGCTACCTTGCTGAATTTTGTGGCTCTTTATCTCTTCGAGGATCTGGCAACCCTGTGCACGGGGGACCAGTCCTGATACTCCTGACTACAGTGTACTGTATCCTGACGTCCACAAGCGCGCACGAACTCGATCCACTTCTGCTGCCGCGGTTCGTCGCGGGGAAACGTATGCAGCGATACGCCTGATCCCAACTTCGACGTGCAGAAGGAAACAGCGCAGAAGGATTTCGGCATTGTGGCCTGTCACTGAAGCCCAGGCAGCACAGGAAAAGCTGTAGTGTCGCCAAACACAAAACTTTCAACGCGTGCGGCGCGGCCACACATCCGCGAGCAGCCGCCAAGCAGTCACCAACAGCCATAGGTCGGCACTTTAAGGGAGTACTCACTCAAACTCACTCACCACAATTTTTTCAGCCTTCGCACTCACTCACGTTCACACTCACGTCCACTCACACTCATGAGTACTCACTCACGTTCACACTCACCTCCACTCACACTCATGAGTACTCACTCACGTTCACACTCACGTCCACTCACACTCATGAGTACTCACTCATACTCAACTCACCACGTTCAAATGAGTGTGAGTGAGTGTGAGTTGAGTGCACTCATGAGTGAGTGTGCCGGGCTCCACAGGTCGGCCCTTTAAGGGAGTACTCACTCAAACTCACTCACCACAATTTTTTCAGCCTTCTCACTCACTCACGTTCACTCACGTGCATTCACACTCATGAGTACTCACTCACGTTCACACTCACGACCACTCACACTCATGAGTTCTCACTCACGTTCACACTCACCTCCACTCACACTCATGAGTACTCACTCACGTTCACACTCACGTCCACTCACACTCATGAGTACTCACTCATACTCAACTCACCACGTTCAAATGAGTGTGAGTGAGTGTGAGTTGAGTGCACTCATGAGTGAGTGTGAAGGGCTCCACAGGTCGGCACTTTAAGGGAGTACTCACTCAAACTCCCTCACCACAATTTTTTCAGCCTTCGCACTCACTCACGTTCACACTCACGTCCACTCACACTCATGAGTACTCACTCACGTTCACACTCACGTCCACTCACACGCATGAGTACTCACTCATACTCAACTCACAACGCTCAAATGAGTGTGAGTGAGTGTGAGTTGAGTGCACTCATGAGTGAGTGTGCCGAGCTATGCCAACAGCGCAGCGGTATGCAGCGGCGAGCGCGTCAAAACAGAAATGGCGGCTACGACGTCATCATAACTCGTTAGTAGGGGGGTCACCTCGGGTCACCTCCGAGGGTGTCAATGCCGCCAGGTGCCGCCTATAATGCTGGATCGCGCACGCGAACTTCAAAATTCATATAAAATACCTTCCAAGCTTTATTCGCTGTCGATATTTTGCAGATGGTACACGCATGTACACGGGAATCGATCCAGCAGGCTATCTCGGCCGCGAAATTTTGTGTCAGTACCCCTTTAAACACTGTGAACGGGCCGATGAACGGAGACTTTGCATCGAGACCTTTGCGCACCAGAACCATATCTCCAGGCACACTATCGTGCCGTTTATCAAAGTTTTTCTTCATGTTGCACCGTACTTCTTACGCTGTTCTCCAATAAACCACAAATATCTCTGTGATGTACGAATAAGATCCAAATGTCTAAATCCATGAACAACATCTGCGAGACGTCCCAGCCACGCACGTTTATTGCACTCCAATTTATGGATGTCTGTGGTATGCTGTTTTTGCACAACAAATAGACGGCTTATGGATTTGGTAATATGACCTCTAATGTATGTTGCAGAAGCTTTACAATTCAACAGCCCATAGATTTTCTTTAATAACCTCCAGAGAATGTCACCCAGAGGTCAGCTACTACAAGCCTAGCAAAAATCACCTATAGAAAAACCAATAGCCTATCGGATTATTGAACATATCGGTCTATTGGTATCGTATCGGTCTATAGGTGCTATTGGGGTGTATTAGACCTCTATTGGTCTATTAGTGTATTTGTCTATTGGCGCTCTATTGGCCTATTGCGTATTGGTCTATTGGCGTATTAGTAGTGTATTTGTCTATTGGCATTCTATTTGTTTATTAGTACTACAATCGTAATGTGGAACAATCTTGGCAGAGAACAGCGCTTTGCGATAGGTGGCGAGACACTGGAAGTTGTAAAGGAGTACGTCTACTTAGGACAGGTAGTAACCGCGGAGCCGAACCATGAGAGTGAAATAACTAGAAGAATAAGGATGGGATGGAGCTCATTCGGCAAGCATCATCAAATCATGAATGGTAGTCTACCACTATCCCTCAAGAGGAAGGTATATAACAGCTGCATCTTACCGGTACTTACCTACGGAGCAGAAACCTGGAGACTTACAAAGAGGGTTCAACTTAAACTGAGGACGACGCAGCGAGCGATGGAAAGGAAAATGATAGGTGTAACCTTAAGAGACAGGAAGAGAGCAGAGTGGGTCAGGGAACAAACGGGGGTTAAGGATATCATAGTTGAAATCAAGAAGAAGAAATGGATATGGGCCGGGCACGTAGCACGTCGGCAGGATAACCGCTGGTCATTAAGGGTAACTGACTGGATTCCAAGAGATGGCAAATGCGTGAGGGGGGAGACAGAAAATTAGGTGGGTAGATGAGATTAAGAAGTTTGCAGGTATAAGGTAGCAGCAGAAAGCACAGGACCGGGTTGATTGGCGAAACATGGGAGAGGCCTTTGCCCTGCAGTGGGCGTAGACAGGCTGATGATGATGATGACTACAATCGTGTATTGGACCTCTATTGGCCTATTTCTGTATAATGGGCATTTGAGGACTGCAACATAGCAGCGTTTCTATAAAACGAAAAATTTCCATTTGAAGGGAGACATGTATTACATTCATAATTACTAAATGATAATTTCATCAAATCGGCGCTCTTCCCCGCAGAAGCTTTCCAAGCATGCTATGCTTCCTTGTTGAACACATGCGACTGCACCGCTTCTCCAGGCAGTGCCTGAAAAAAAAAAAGAACAAATATCAAATACCAGGAAGTAAGAAGGAAAATTTTTAGAAGTGCTGCTGAAAGAAAAATGAATCATTAAAAAATAAAAAGAAAGTGCAGATACAAAATACTGTAGAACCAGCATAAAGAAAATTCCGATGAGCTGGCAGTAGGTAACAGCTTAGCATGGTAGGGACGGAAATTGTCACATCTGTACAACAGATTCTATTATGCCTGTGTCCCAGACCCAAAACCACAGTCACTTGTGTGGACTTTGGACACTTGTGGGTAAGGCGAAACGGCACTAGCACCACACCGATCCCAGCGTCTGAGCTTCGGGACGTGACACAGAAAGCTTCACTAAAGAAGTGTCTCTCTACTGAAACCATGTATGCTGCAGAATCTTGTTCAGTGAGCATGACTGGTAATTAATGATGGGATAGCCGCACAGGATTTTTGTTGGTAATAAGCTTATTCGCTCTCCAGTAAATGTGTTATCGAGAGTGAACTACGACATGATTACATATTTTAGTCTTTCTGAATTATCACGAAAACAAGGCGCAAGTCGATAGCGTGCATCTATGCCAGCGTCTGTATTTGCGAACAGCCCACACAATGTTGAAAAGTGTTGTACTGTAGAGCGGGAAAACTACTGGAACAAAAGAATGGGGCAAAAATTTTTAACGGGGGGACGCGCTTTGATGGCTGGAAGATGCACGAAGCAACTTTTACATGACTAGAAAATATATAAAAGCAGTTCACTTACCTAACAGCGGCTGCGCTCGGAAGAAACCATCTTGGTGGGAATCCTCAATGTTAGGCATCCTGTCCGCACACTCGGTAACACTAACTGCTGTTCTAGTCCGAGGCGGTTTCAGCACTGTAATGTTGGTGCAACTTCTTTGACGTTCATGAGTAACCTAGCATCGTCGTCGCGATTCCACGCGTACGCTTCTGTGCAAACTTCTAAACACTTCAAAACCTACAAACGTCGTGCACGACCACGCCGCACCACAAAGCCGACCGAAAACATCAGCTACGGCTGTGGCTGGCTGTAGTCGGCTCGTACGCATGCTGGCTGGCTAGAGCGCTCGTGCCGTGGCCATACCAAAAAACAAGATTTTATTTTCTTGCTATTTTATTGGAATATTTTGCTCTCCTCAAATATATTCAGCTGCAGACACATTAGAAGATTATGAAAAGTGCAGCGAACCAAAATTTCAGCGGCAAAAATAAAAATAAAATGCAAGACATACAGCGCCCTCAGACGACATGATAGTTTTTTCAATTAGTTCTTCAAGCCTGTATCACACTGCATCTTTCGAATGTTCAATTTTACTCGTTTTAGTTTGTGCTAGCGATGCGCAGTAAGGGACCCCGGCGGTACAGTAACCTGCGGCGGCGAATGTGAACACGATGTTCACCATGCAAGCGCTCGAGCGAGCTCGCCTATGTACCGACAGGGGCGACGGAAAGAAACACGGAACAGCGCTGTTCGCATTTCTCTTCGCCGCGCTCTTCGCTTGCTGGTAACAAAAAGACGCTGTCTCGTTAATATGTATCACTGATGACTTGTATTTTTATTACCATCAAGGCTACAAGCGCTTGAAAAGTAATGCGACCAGCGGAGCGGGGAGACGTACTGTTTGCGTTTGTTATTCTGAGGACCGGCGTACTCGCCCACCGGCTGAAAATAACGATGTATGCATTATGTGTATACATGCATTCAAGCAGCACGTGACAATCTCTGCCTTACACTTTGACTTCGATTATTTTATTGATAGCTTATTTTCCCACCTCGTTTGCACTTCCAAGGTAAGCAGAATGCTGCTGGCTTTACAGCAATATCAAGTCCCCCAGCTGAAACATTACCTGCAGTAACGTTCTTATTTCAACTCCGTGATGACTTTCCCTATCTGTGAACCTTTCTTTTTTCGGGTCTATCCCATAACTGTAATGCATTATCATAACCTAGAGTACAGAATGAAGTTGCTCAAATTCACAGGTGTGAAATTGCAGTGGCGTAGCCAGGGGGGGGGGGGGGGGGGGGTTCGAACCCCCCCCCCCCCCCGAAATTTTTCAATTTTGCTTGCGTATATATGCACGCACACATACAAAGGCACGCACGAACATACATAAAGTATGGGCCCGAAAAAAATTTCTGGCTACGCTACTGTGAAATAATTTTGGTGACATTTGTGGCAAATATGGCTGCAATATTTTGGAACACCCTTATATAAAAATAACAGCAGTCACTTTGCTCATATATTGAACAAATAAAAACTCTATATATAAAAATAACAGCTGTCACTTATTGAACAAATCAAAATCTCCATTTTGATTGAATTCGCTAGTGACCCTGTAATTGAAATACATTTGGGTGGCCTTTTAATACTGTGCATGTTATAACCCCACAGTTATTTGACTCTGGTGGCAATTCACACCTACTAGTTCTATAAATTACATACACAGCTGCTACTTATTGGTTCTATACATAGTTTTCACGTGACGTCACAGACAGGTTCTCTGCGCTAAGTACCTCAACATGGCGGCCACCGTGACTTCTTATCACGTTAGAGAGAGTCAGTGCAGGGGAGAACGTAACAGTCGTTCGGTCCCCGCTTTCTTCTGTTCGCCAGCAGCGCCAAGGGTGAACACAAAGGAACGCGAGGGGGGCACCGGCACTGATCGGATAGCCCCAACTAGAGGTGTGCACGGGCTTCGGGTAGCCCGAAAGCCCGAGCCCGGCCCGGCCCGCGGGCCGGGTTCGGGCGGGCCGACGTCTTCTCATCTCGGGCCCGGGCCGGGCTCGGGCTGCATTGTTTTTTCTCGGGCGGGCCGTGCCAGATGCAAAGCCCGAATCAAGCCCAAGATATAGACGTGCCGGAACTGTTTTCCACCACGTAGCGCCTTCTCCGCAACCGCCCCCCTTCTCCTTTCCCTTAGCCAAGGGGAAAGGCTGAAGTCCCACACAATATGAGCTCTCTGATTATCTATACGCAGAATAATCTCCTCTCCTACATCTGAGGTAATAAACTTCTCGAAGAACAAATGGTCTAAATATTCCAAGCTTGCAATGCTTCCCAAAAATATATTGGCAAACCAGTGCGAGCAGCGAACGGACCTTCAGTTGGGCGAGATATGTGACGCAGGAGCGCCGCACTTCACTGAAGCCCGAATCATTGGACAGCTTATTTTTACGCGACAACTTGTAATCGTTGCATATAGTGACTGTCACGTGTCGTTTGTTTATGTTTCACATTGATATGTTGAATAAAATGCCACGTTATCGGAAAACGACATCTTTTCTCCGCAGCAAACCTTCATAATATCAGGCCGGACCGGGCCGGGCCCGGGCTTTTAGTTTTGTACATCGGGCCGGGCCGGGCGGGCTTGCAGTCCTCTAGCGTCGGGCTCGGGCGGGCCTTCGACGCAGTCAGCGGGCCCGGGCCGGGCTCTAAAATTCGGCCCGTGCACAGCTCTAGCCCCAACCACTGGCACGCGTATGCTCGCGTACGCTCGCGCCTACGCGTCAAATGCGTCTCTCAGCGTCGGCGGCGTCGGCCTATTGGCCTCGAGGAGTTACGGAGTCGCCCTCTATCGGGCGCGCCTCGATTGCGTGCTAGGCAGGATACCGCCGCGCGCTCCCCATAGGATTTGCTGTCCGCGCTCTACAAAACGCCTCGCGGAAGCGCTCCAGGACATTTCTGTGCGTACTTTCGAAACGAAATATGTTCTTTACTGTTAAAATAATAATTTCCGACGAAAAGAAAGCACAACATATAGTTCACAGTCACTGTCTCTTCGCAGAAAAGGGAGCGCCCGCTTCACGCGGTCACCGCGACGGAGACCCCTGAACCGGCCTCTTACGTAAAATGTAGTCAGTCGCTGAGTGCCAACTAGGTGAAATATTTTGTTAGAGTAGACGCCTGTATACCTAAATGGTAGCATAACAGAAAGAAGCCTTCAAGCCAGTGATCGCACGGGTTCGCGGCGACCGACGGAGCTTTTGCATGTATGAGCGTCTGCATGTATATGTTCGTACTGATGGTTTCGCTTTTGATACGAGCGTGTTTTGGCACCGTGCCGTGAACTTAGGGCCGCAAAATATGAGAATTTGTGAGTACACAAAAACTATTGTAGCGCGGACGCTATCAGAGCAGTTCCAAAAGAATTTTGTTACAACTACGACTTCGGCGCGCCCATGGCAACTTCTGATGTCCCGTCCCGAGGATGCGTTTTTTTTTTTTTTCGTGGTCTTTCAGTCAAAATTAATGTATGTTTCAATGTCATTTGACATGTTGCCTCGCACTGCATACAAATTCATAGACCAAAGCTTCACCACTTCGAGATTGCTGATGGAAGGAGAAGTGGTCTACGAGGCCATGCAGTAGCATACGACGCCAAGGAAACGAGTGAAAGTACAGTAACGGTCGCCGCACTTGTTTTGCAAACGTCGATGTAGAGAAGGACCGACCTGAACTTGAAATAGCGGTGAAAGAAAGAGAAGTCATTGCAGCAACCTGCAGCTGAAAAGCAGGGCAACAACAACACGTAATGAGTAAAATGCAAAATTTTAATTTGCATTTTTAAGTTGCCCAGCAGTTAGGGAAGTATGTCGAATCTAACGCCAACAGCGCGACATCTTTTCCACACAAATAAATAAGTCTCCCAAAAAATGCATGGGGTTGGACAGGCCCAACTTGAGTTTGAGAGTGGCGCAAGTAAATGTGGGCTGCACGTAGCGTTTGCGTCATGAGAATGCACGACTGACTGAAAGAATGTTATTGCCAACATAAATGCAGCACACATCAGCCGCAGCATTTGACTCGCTCGCTATGTACATCCATCAGCAAACGTCGTGTACAGCTAATGAAGGCGAAAGCTTTCGATGCCTCATCGAAAGGGAAGATTGACCGTCGGCATCCCGCCTCATCGGCGTCGGCACGAGTAGGGCAAAAAAATCACCATCACATTGATGACGTCACCATATGTCGTCATCATGACGTCACAGATTGCTCAAATTTGTGAAGACGTTATGACGTCGCCATGACGCCACATAATGTGATGTCGCATGTTGGTGTGTTCACACGACATGGTCGCTTATCACAGTCTCCATGATCGGTGGGCCGATCACGGAGGCAGTGCAAAACCGCGTTAGGCGCAGAAAGTGTTTTGGAGCGGGGCGGGGAAAATCAATACATTGACTGACAAGAAGGAGAAGAAGGTGGCTTGCGCCTTCCGGTCATCTTAGGGGAATGCACAAGGAACCTTGTGAGTTTCTAAATCCAACGTATCTAAACAATCACTCAAGTATCTGCAGCCCATATTGTAGACGCTCAGCACGGGGCCGACGATCAAGAGGTCGCACACGAACGTTCCGAGATAGTATCGCAGGATGCAAAAGCCGCTTCCTTTTGCATCCTGCGATAGATAAGCACCATTAGCCGGCGGGAAGCGCGCGTGGACGATTGTCGCAGTGCGCACTTTCTGCTACTCGACATCATAGCCCTGACGCAGTAGCGAAAATCGTCGACGCGGGAGTGCTTGTTGTACACCTGACTCGTAGCCGATCGCTGCTTGCAGTTCTTAGCACCACAACCCACTCTTCGCGCAGTTTCTTGTCCCACGGGCACCGGTGCAGGCTTATACCGGACTTCGTTGCGCACGTCCGGCACTACGGCACCGAGCAGTAAGAGCAGCATGTTCATCGCTTTCGGAGGCAGCCACTCCTGTTACAATGGGTTCAGTAGGGTTCAAAATGCGAGAAAACCGCCGTATTCGTACCGACCGTAGCGCAGGTGAGGCTTGAAACTCGATTACAAAGCACGCGGCAGCGCTCCACAAGCAGCCGACGCGGCCGCCAAGACCGCGTGATCCTGCCAAGCACGTCACGCCGACGGTGGCGCCGGCGTTTCCAGTGGTGGCCCTCGAGACGAGGCGCGAGGGATCAAGCACTGCTTGAAATTTTCGCCTACGTCACCACGCGTACGGCGGCGCCAACCAATCAGAGGCCGCGAAGCCTCCGACCACTGTGCCTAATGGCCGTCGCCTCTTCGGCGATGCTAGGGTGGCTAGAATTTGGAGGTGTGAAAAGCGGCCGCTCAAACCGGTCCCCAAGTTGCACCGATGCCGCAAGGGGCGCTGTACGCAGGGGCGCGTGGTCGGGTTGCCTTAGAACGCGTAGCTATAAAGCGAGATTCTGTAACGAAGAAGAACAATGTACATGCTGTGGGGGGAACTAAGGAAACGATGGAACATGTACTGATTGAATGTGGCGATATCCACCCAGATATACGTGTGGACACGAGTCTACATGAAGCCTTGGGTTTTAGGGACAACAATGGAAAGCTGAACACGTCCGCGATAGAAATAAGTAAGAGACGGTTAGAGTATTGGTGGCAGAAAAGTAGAGATAAAGGACAAAAATGAAGAATGGGGAAAAATAAGGTCATTCTGCCTTAAGAAGCAGAGAGATGGACCGTGAACTTATATTTTTCTTTGCTGTAATAACATAGATTTAATCAATGTAGATAAGGCATTAGGCCAACATAAAAAGAAAGTTTTTTTCCGAGCCTGGTGGCAGACATGTCACCGCCCCGTTATAAAGGGGACGCTCATAGCATTCATCCATCCATCCATCCGTGGCGTTGAGCAGACTACTCTGCTTCTGTCCGACGAATATGCATGGCTCGCGCTATTTTTGCGCGACACTTCGCAACGTTAATCGTCTTTTTCCCTCAGTGATTGCGCTAACGAAGGGTAGACCTCGTCTGCTCATTTGAAAAATATGGTTCGCATGCATTATCACGGTAGCAGGCTACATACCGAGTAGCATTGCGCGCGCGAAACGCGCCAACGTAATATTGCGCGCGGAGTTTCGCGCACGCCGCATATTCATAATAAGCACCGAGATTTTTTTTTTTCGCTTGCGCCCTGCCGTTTTCACTCACTGTAACTTATTCGTCATTTTTAGTGCTTATTCACACTGTTAAGGTATGTTACCACCCTTTAAAATGATGTTTTTTTAAAACTGAATTTTTACTTTTGATGTTTTAAAAATGCACGGAAATTCAAAATTGTGGTTCACAAAAAATTAAGCCTGTATCTGATTCTGCTCGAAAGTTATGGCCCTTCTGCGACTACTGAAAATTACGCGTTTGGAAAATTTAATTCTTTTTTTTTTCTCGAAACTTGATTTTCAGTATGTTTTTGTTGCGAAAAAGCTCATAGCTATTGAAAATATCAATATTTTCACATGAAACTGTCCATGCTTTTTGCTAGGCATTGACCTGTTCCTGTGCAATGAACTAGAATCATTGAAAACGAGGAATAAGTTTTGATGTTTTAAATTTTGATGACTTCAGTTGAAATGCGACTTTCTGAAACAAGTCGACGTTTTGTTTTAGGCTACATACCTTATAATAATGATAGCGCAAAGATCCTAGCTCAATGCACAGCCTACGTACACAGTTGTATTGCTGCCAAGCCATTTTCTGTTTGTATGGTTGGACTGGTAGTTATGACAGTTGGCGTGATGGCCGTATTATGCGTAATATTGGTAATTAAATTACAATTACCTTCCGTGCTTTTTATTCAGCACTTGTAGAGTCCTTTTAAACTGTACTCGTAAAGGCAAACACAAAACAATCAATTTTGGGTCAAAATCTGAAAAGATTTCTATAAAGGTGGCAACATACCCAGAAGATTGCCTGCTCTCGTACTTGGGCCCATTACTGTTCACTAGCTGCAGGTCAAAACGTCATGTGTACGTTTTATCGGCAGCTTGAAATATTTATTAGTTGAAAAAAAGAAACGCAGATTCTGTACACGAAGCAAGTTTATTTGAACTCTGCAATAAAAAAAAAGCTATCTACAAAACACCGGTCTTAGCCCACTTGGCTTTCTTTTCTTCCTCCTTATCGTTGACACCTTTTAAAAAGATATTCACCCGAGTTAAGCAAAAAAAAAAAAAGCGAACAACACATCACGTTGTACGCGCCGACGCTACTTCAGACTGCGCAATACCGACTAGCCCAACGTCGTTCGCTTCTACATGCCTTGCGTCGAAATGCTTCTCGCATTGTACTGAGTTCTCTGTCAGCTGCCTTTCAGCTCTCGGTATCGCACGATCTTACTTCTAAAACTAACTCTTTTCACGCCAGTGCCAGAACAATGGTTCCTTGTCTGTCAGCGATCAGTACTTAGACTTGCAGCAAGGAACGAATCAACAACATCCAGTTTTCTTCGGTTGATAGGGTGTTATCGTCACACTTGAAAGCTCCATGACCCTCGAATAATAAAAACCACGTGAAACCACGGAAGCCTAGCGCTGCCGAGCGCTGAGTATTCCTACGGGTAATCTGCCACAGCGGCTGTCCCATGCAGCGCCCCTTGCAGCAGCGCCCCTGGCGCCATCAGCGCAGAGGGACCCTCTCTGGCAACGGAAACGCGCTGCGCTTAGCCGCTTAGCACACCTCCCCATTCTAGCCACCCTAGCGATGCTTCGACGAAGACACACGTGAGAGTGCTGGGCGCAGGCACGGAAACTACGGTCGAAACGTTCTTGAGTGATTGAGGTATAGCGCATCCAGGACAGGGACAGAGAAGAAGACGACGCATGACACATACACAGCGCTAACTTTCAACAATGCGGTTTTAATCCGAGAATCAACAATACATATACCCTAACACGGCGCGTAACAATCCACGTGCTCAAAGCCAGAAATCGTGTATCTACATGCCAATCATGTGACACTCAAATATTCTATTTCTTTCGCCGATAATGATACAGACGGCTTGCTGATACACGTGCCACCAAACTTGGCGATGAATCGCGCTTCTATAACGAGCCTTGTCATTTCGTTCGTGTTCCTTCCAATGATGCTGGTGTGATGAAAGAGGGGTTGGCATGCTCCTTACAGTGTTGCGAGGAAACCCTCTGGCTGCGCCTTGGCAACTTTATTCTTGTGTTCGTTGAGTCTCTCATTAATGCATCTACCGGTTTGTCCTACATAGCATGCACCACACGTTAATGGGATCCGGTAGATAACTCCTGTGTTACGCTGCAAACATGTTACGGTGGTTCTTTTCACACCTTTCTCTGGGCGCTCCGGTTTTGTCTTTTGGCAAAGACTGTTTAGCTTGTTAGGTGCTAGTAGGTGTTAGGTGCTAGGTGTTAGTAGTTTTTTCGGCACCTAACAAGCTAAACAGTCTTTGCCAAAAGACAAAACCGGAGCGCCCAGAGAAAGGTGTGTGTGAAAAGAACCACCGTAACATGTTTGTAGCGTGCAACACAGGAGTTATCTACCGGATCCCATTAACGTGTGGTGCATGCTATGTAGGACAAACCGGTAGATGCATTAATGAGAGACTCAACGAACACAAGAATAAAGTTGCCAAGGCGCAGCCAGAGGGTTTCCTCGCAATTCACTGTAAGGAGTGCGCATGCCAACCCCTCTTTCATCACACCAGCATCATTGGAAGGAACACGAACGAAATGACAAGGCTCGTTATAGAAGCGCGATTCATCGCCAAGTTTGGTGGCACGTGTATCAGCAAGCCGTCTGTATCATTATCGGCGAAAGAAATAGAATATTTGAGTGTCACATGATTGGCATGTAGATACACGATTTCTGGTTTGAGCACGTGGATTGTTACGCGCCGTGTTAGGGTATATGTATTGTTGATTCTCGGATTAAAACCGCATTGTTGAAAGTTAGCGCTGTGTATGTGTCATGCGTCGTCTTCTTCTCTGTCCCGTCCTGGATGCGCTATACCTCAATTACTATGGATAACCAACAAGCCCGCCGTGCAACCTTAGTTCTTGAGTGACCGCGTCGTCATCAAGTACGACAACGATACGGCGAACGACTGCGAGTGCTACCAGTGGGACGCGGTTTCGTGCCGAGTTCGAGCGACGCCGACAAATCCAGCGGCTGTCCTTGCGCCGGTTTTGAGTGCGATCGTCGGCCGAGTGAAAACATCGTACTGACTACTGCGGCGTGTCGCTGCTCCTGTGCTTTGATCTGTGTTTATCTGTGTTCGGAACGAGTGTAGACATGCTTCGGAGGTTTGAAGTCTTGAGCGTGAGCCCTCGCCTACTGCGAAGTCAATTCAGAGCGGTGTCGTCTGCATTCAGCGTAGGCCTACCGTCGAGTTGGTGTGAACCAGCTCATGTGAGGAACTCTGGTTGAAGGAAATTGACGGTTGTTGCGTCCGTTGCAACGTAGACACTATATATGCCCGAGACATGGCGTGCCGCTTGCGCTGAAGTTTTCATCCGCAGTGTGTTTGTTTTCAACATCGCCATTCGCCTCATCATTGCCGAAAGTGAACTCGCACTTGCCAACACATTTCAGTGATGTGACGACGTACATGAATGGATCTGCGGATTTTACGATGTTGAAACATTGTTTGGCTTCGGTGCTAATCGTTTGCGTGTGTTGTCAAGCTAACAACAAGCGTGCGTTTGTTGGTAACAGCGTGACGTGATTTCGTGCCGGGTACCTGCGACGCCGACACAATCAGCTGTCAGCGGTCTCGTTTACATTCATGTATAAAATAGAAGCTCGAACGTGCGCGAGTGTGGTGATCGAAAAAGAAAGTTGCATGATTAAGTGTTGCCTGTGTTGCCTGCTATTTCACTTCTTGACTCTTGTTCTGCTTCTCTGCCATGCAACTACACATTAGAACATGCCCAGTTGCACATACCTTTTTTTGCAGGTTGTCAATTCTGACACATATTCTCCCTAGTCTATTCTGATACTCATAAAATAGGGAGAATGCGAACAATGGTGTTTCTCGATTGTTTTACAGTTTACTTAAATATAACACACATTTTGTTTACACCTGGACAGCTAATTAGCTAAGAAGCTTGTAAGTGAGTTAGAGGATATTTTGATTACCAAGATCGTGCAAAAGCCTTCTACACAGAGGTTGGTTCCAATCTTATGACCTACGTCACGTGGTCGTGACGTTGACCCAAGCAGCAGTCGGTATGTTCAAGATGAAACTGTTTATTAGGCCGAACTTGTGGCCGGTAAACGGAAGGTCAGATTACAGCAATAAGCACTGGCACTGATAGCGGCGAACGGAGCGTCGGCCGTCGATGAACTGATCATCGTTGGAGCGCGCCGGCTTTTATCATCACGCGTCGAACATTCTAGGCTTATCACTGGTCGTCGCACAAGCTCTGCAATAATCTTGAGTGTTCGGGTGCTGTGCGCAATGTTAAGAAAACGATCTACTACAAACGTGAAGCTTCTCGAACACTGAGGTGCGATCTGCGCCAAGCGTTGCTCACAGTCTTTGCGGGGTTAAACAAAGCACTTCCAACTAACACGCGTGACAATGCCCCCCCTCTGAAAAAGCATCGTCCCGATGCTTAAAACAGAACACGGGTGGGGGGGCGCAATGCATGCAACAATAAATAACATCAATAAAGAAAGTACAATAAACAATAAGCACAAGCGAGATAGTACAATAAACAATAAGCACAAGCAAAAAAGTACAATAATGAAGCAAAAGTGCAGTCCTCAGATTCACTAACGCGCGTAATATGGCTTGAGGCGCACGACATGGACGACTTCAGGTCGCGCACGGCGCCGCTGAGAGTTCGTAATGCCATCAGGGACAATCTCGTAGTCGAGTGCGCCGAGGCGTCGAAGTACCCTGTACGGTCCGAAGTATCGTCGAAGAAGCTTCTCACTGAGTCCCCGTCGGCGTATTGGCGTCCACACCCATACACGGTCACCGGGTTGGTATTCCGTGTGGCGTCGTCGAAGGTTGTAGCGGCGACTGTCAGTCCTCTGCTGGTTTTTGATCCGTAGGCGGGCGAGCTGTCGTGCTTCTTCGGCGCGCTGTACCCAGGTGAAAATGTGTAACTGGGAATCCAACTGGTTTCAACTGGTATTAACTGGGATCAACTGGTCCCAGTTGGGAACTAACTAGTCCCAGTTGCAACTGGTCCCAGTTAGCAACTGGTCCCAGTTGGGAACTAACTGGTCCCAGTTGATTCCAGTTGCAACTGGTCCCAGTTATCAGCTGGTCCCAGTTGATTCCAGTTGCAACTGGTTCCAGTTAGCAGCTGGTCCCAGTTACAACTCAACTGGCCACCGACGGGAACCATGACCAGTTGAACTGGAAGCAGCTGGTCCCAGTTGAAACCCTAACGAGGTAAACTGGAAGCCAGCGGTCCCAGTTGCGGCCTAACTGGAAATGCTACCAGTTGTTCTGGTTGTACGATTCCTCACAGTGAAAAAAAAAAAAAAGAACTTTAACGTATACGACGTAGCTCATTGCTGTACTTGAGCGAATAGGTTTTATCCAAGCGTTTTGTGTGTGTGTGTTTGTGCGCGCGCGCGCGTGCGTGTGTGTGTGTACACTCAAGGGTACCGGATTACTGGCCTAGTAATATTGTAAGGGGTCGGTATTAAAACAGAGGACAATGAGAAATTAAGAAAACGGCATCTCCTGGTTTGCAAATGAATTATCTTCTCTTGTTAAGACGTCATCCTCGTTGCGTTGTTTTAACCCCACATTATAATAATATCAAGTCTTACCTGACCTGATATGCATTTTTAAAAAAAATCATATTATCGTGGATTATTCCCTTGCGCAAGTGTGCGAGGCAATGCACTCAAACGTACGCTTGATAGCATCAGTATATTCAACTAATATTAAAGAGCCGCTGTCAATCTTTTTACGTCCGTCGCGGCCCGATTGACGTCGGGGTGTCATTGTCTAGCTAGGAGCATGCCTGCTTGATAGTCTTGCGTGCAGTGCAGCGATTACTTCCGTGCGACAACGAAATATGGAGTAGAGCCGAGAGCTACAACAGCTGAGACGGCCCACACTGTCGACATTGCCGACATGCTGCCGACACAAACACACCCTCTCTACCACGACAGGCGTCACATTAGTTCCGTATCTCACACGCTCAAACATTGAATGAAGCAGTAAAGTAATCAGACACAACGATGATACATAAAATAAACAGAAATTAATTATTTCGTGCCAATTCCGCAATATTTAATGCAAGAAAGAAGCTAAATAACAAATACAGAAAATTTAGAAACACAGCGATGGTAGTTTCGTACAGCACATGTGACGAGGGCTAGCAGGCTAGCTACCGAGTGGTGGACGCGCTGCGCTGATTGTGCTGTTTTTGAAAACGAACGTGGAGTCATGGCGTGCGTAAATTAGATTTTGTCGAATTAGTGTTCAACAGTTTCATCTCTGGGAGACTTTATGACTTCAGGCGAACGCCGGACAGGTGTTTTCGCCTGGGACAAGACGGATATATGGATACAATGTGTGCGGAATCCTGCGCTGCCTGCCTTGTCCGCGATGCAGCCGTTTGAAGGTAATTATATCACTTATATGCTTCGAGTGGTAGTTGTTTAGTATTCTAGAGAAGATGTACATATAATGCAACGCAGAGTGTTTTGAGTGTTGACGATGGAACGTCGCATTGTAAACAAATGCTTTCGGCGCTGCTCTGTAATATGTTTGTCTATGGGTTTGTGCGGAGTGCTTGCAAATTTGCTTCCTTTGGTTTTGGAGTATCGCAGAAAACGAGTGCCGTGTAATACTTGTATATTGAACGGCATGCTAAATAACCTTGAATTAGTATACTCGCGCAAAAGTGTAGCTCTGTCCGCGGCAAGGAAAGCGCGAGAGGGCTCGTATTCACCCTGCAAATGAATATTCCCGAACCTGCAGCATGTGTAGGTACACGAACTCGAGTAGAAATAAAGATGCTTTCGCCTTACTGTCCATGGTCTTTTGTGTTGTTTTGTTTTTGCCGCTGAGGTAAGCGACTTTAACAAAATCGGATTAGATCGGGCATGATCTCTGCAGATAGTGTTCGTAGTGCGAATTTTTAGAAGGCTGGTCTGCGGTGTATATTTATTAAATCGATTTGGCTCTTCTGAGACATGCGCATGTAACATGTTACCTCTTATTTTGCAGCAACGCTCTCCTATTGGTCCCGGGTGAACGGTACAGATCGATGCATCAGCTGCTGCACGACGCTTGACTGAGAAAATGCAGGACTACATAAAAGACGAGGGGAGGAAAGCTTTGCACTGAATGTGCAACCACAGTGCTGATTCAAGTCAGCTATACAGCAGAATTTTGTATTAATAAATCATGATAATCTTTTACACTTAACATGGCATCCTGTGGAGTGTTTGATGTGCTTAGAATGATTATTATTTGCACGTTCAGAATTATTTGAGCTATGCTAGCCCAGATGGCATCTGGAACCAGTAGGCAACTGGAACCAGAAGGCAACTGGAACCAGTAGGCAACTGGAACCAGTAGGCAACTGGGACCATTTGGCAACTGGAACCAGTTAGGTACTGGAAATGTGTTCCTTAAACCATTTGAACTGGAACCAGTTGAAACCAGTTAGATTCCCAGTTACACATTTTCACTAGGGAGGTAGGTGGTCACGTCGCTGTTTTCCTCGTCCGTCACGTTTGGTAACATGGCGTCGAGCGTCGTTGCCGGGCTCCGTCCGTAGACCAACTTGTATGGCGTCAACTGCGTCGTTTCTTGTACGGCCGTGTTGTACGCGAAGGTCACGTACGGAAGGATGGCGTCCCACGTCTTGTGTTCGACGTCGACGTACATGGCTTCGTCTGCTTCGCGTCGTGTTCTGCAGGTCTCGTCGCGTTATCGTCGTCGGCGGCCGCGGAGGATCTTCGGCATTTCGTCGTACAGCAACCGCACCTCCATCGGTTGCTGCCCTTAGTTTCCCGGATACGGGCTAGGCGACCGGCCCCGGTTTGGGCCAGTGTACTGCCGGCGGTGCGGTGACATGTAGCGGCCGGGCGACGGCGAGCGGGAAGGTCGTCGTTCTTGCCACTGTGTTCCGGAGAGGTAGTCGTCGATGTCGCGAGGCCGTTCGCCTGGCTGCGGACGCGGCGCGATGACGGCGAATCCACGTAGTCCCATCTGGCGGTACTGGCAGCGGCGGTAGGTGTGGCCAGCTTCTCCGCAGTGGTAGCATAGTGGGCGGTGATCGGGGGCGCGCCAAACGTCGGTCTTCCTCGGCGTGTATCGCTGGCCGGCTGGCGGGCTGTATGACGTCGGTGGTGGCGGCGGAGGTGTCTGGCGGCGGAACAGCGGCGGAGTGGCGTCTTGACGTGGGCGCGGCGGAGGAGCGGGCCGCAGCAGCGTAGCCATAGGCGTGTGCACGAGGGGGGGGCAGAGGGGGCGGCCGCCCCCCTAGTCACCTAGGAGGGGGGGCGCAAATTCAGTCCCGTACATTGACATAACAGGGAGGGGAGGCGCTACGACTAGGGGGGGGGGCGCAGTCAGGCCCATGCATTGACATAATAGGCAGGGGGGGGGGGCGCTGCGACGAACCTTCGCCCCCCCCTGAAGGGAAACCCTGCGCACGCCTATGAGCGTAGCTGATAGCCTGTGGCTGCGGCTGTACTGGCTGAGCAACGCCAAGTGACTGCTGGATCTCCTCGCGTACTACCTCAGCAATCGACGTCGCCTCTGGCTGTGGAAAAGAGAGCTTCCGGAGCTCCTCTCGCACGATGGCGCGGATGGTTTCGCGCAGATCTTCAGAGCCGAGGGCTTGAACAGCTGCGCTGTCTGGAGTCAGGCGACGATTGTACTGTCGGGTGCGCATTTCTAGCGTCTTCTCAATCGTCGTCGCTTCCGAGACGAATTCTTCGACGCTGTTTGGTGGATTCCGCATCAGTCCTGCAAATAGCTCCTGTTTCACTCCTCGCATGAGGAAGCGAACTTTCTTTTCTTCGGGCATGGCTGGATCTGCGTGGCGGAAGAGTTTGGTCATTTCTTCCGTGAATAATGTGACGTTCTCGTTCGGGAACTGGATGCGGGTTTCGAGCGTAGCCTCGGCCCTCTCCTTGCGGACGACGCTCGTGAATGTGGCCAGGAACCTGGTACGAAAAACGTCCCATGTTGTCAGGATGCGCTCTTGGTTTTCAAACCATGTCCTAGCCGCGTCTTCCAAGGCGAAGTACACATGTCTAAGCTTGTCTTCGCTGGTCCAGGCATTGAAAGCGGCGACTCGGTCGTATGCCTCGAGCCAGCTTTCCGGGTCTTCAAGTGCTGAACCACGGAAGGTCGGTGGTTCCTTGGGTTGCCGCAGCAGGATGGGCGCAGGCGGCACAGGGGCTGTCATCGTCGCTGCGGTTGAGGTCGTAGTCTTGGTTTGCCTGGTGTTTTCCGGCAGGAGTCCGTGCTCTGGCTGCAAGCCTTTCAGCCTGCGGCTAGCTCGTTGCTGCACGGGGGCTTCGGTGTCTTCTCCGCGCTGTGGGCTGGGTTCACGGCTTGACGGGGGGCGTCCGGAACATGAAGGAACAGCACATCCACCAGATGTCACGTGGTCGTGACGTTGACCCAAGCAGCAGTCGGTATGTTCAAGATGAAACTGTTTATTAGGCCGAACTTGTGGCCGGTAAACGGAAGGTCAGATTACAGCAATAAGCACTGGCACTGATAGCGGCGAACGGAGCGTCGGCCGTCGATGAACTGATCATCGTTGGAGCGCGCCGGCTTTCATACATCACGCGTCGAACATTCTAGGCTTATCACTGGTCGTCGCACAAGCTCTGGAATAATCTTGAGTGTTCGGGTGCTGTGCGCAATGTTAAGAAAACGATCTACTACAAACGTGAAGCTTCTCGAACACTGAGGCGCGATCTGCGCCAAGCGTTGCTCACAGTCTTTGCGGGGTTAAACAAAGCACTTCCAACTAACACGCGTGGCAATATGTAGCATCACGAAGAGTCAGGCGTGGTTTGTCGCGTTTAGAGATATTTAGGCTACCAAGAATGTGTGAAAGCCTTCTACACAGAGGATGGTTCCCATCTTATGACCTATATATCTTGTATCACGAATAGTCAGGTGTGGTTTGTCGCGTTAGGAGATATTTAGACTACCTAGACCGTATGAAAGCCGTCTACACGGAGGTTGGTTCCAATCTTGCGACCGATATATGTTGCATCACGAAGAGTCAGGTGTGCTTTGTCACGTTAGGAGATATTTAGGATACCAAGAATGTGTGAAAGCCTTCTACACAGAGGTTGGTTCCAATCTTATGACCTATATATCTTGTATCACGAATAGTCAGGTGTGGTTTGTCGCGTTAGGAGATATTTAGACTACCTAGACCGTATGAAAGCCGTCTACACGGAGGTTGGTTCCAATCTTGCGACCGATATATGTTGCATCACGAAGAGTCAGGTGTGGTTTGTCACGTTAGGAGATATTTAGGATACCAAGAACGTGTGACAGCCTTCTACACAGAGGTTGGTTCCAATCTTATGACCTATATATCTTGTATCACGAATAGTCAGGTGTGGTTTGTCGCGTTAGGAGATATTTAGACTACCTAGACCGCATGAAAGCCGTCTACACGGAGGTTGGTTCCAATCTTGCGACCGATATATGTTGCATCACGAAGAGTCAGGTGTGCTTTGTCACGTTAGGAGATATTTAGGATACCAAGAACGTGTGACAGCCTTCTACACAGAGGTTGGTTCCCATCTTATGACCTATATATCTTGTATCACGAATAGTCAGGTGTGGTTTGTCGCGTTAGGAGATATTTAGACTACCTAGACCGTATGAAAGCCGTCTACACGGAGGTTGGTTCCAATCTTGCGACCGATATATGTTGCATCACGAAGAGTCAGGTGTGGTTTGTCACGTTAGGAGATATTTAGGATACCAAGAACGTGTGACAGCCTTCTACACAGAGGTTGGTTCCAATCTTATGACCTATATATCTTGTATCACGAATAGTCAGGTGTGGTTTGTCGCGTTAGGAGATATTTAGACTACCTAGACCGTATGAAAGCCGTCTACACGGAGGTTGGTTCCAATCTTGCGACCGATATATGTTGCATCACGAAGAGTCAGGTGTGCTTTGTCACGTTAGGAGATATTTAGGATACCAAGAACGTGTGACAGCCTTCTACACAGAGGTTGGTTCCCATCTTATGACCTATATATCTTGTATCACGAATAGTCAGGTGTGGTTTGTCGCGTTAGGAGATATTTAGACTACCTAGACCGTATGAAAGCCGTCTACACGGAGGTTGGTTCCAATCTTGCGACCGATATATGTTGCATCACGAAGAGTCAGGTGTGGTTTGTCACGTTAGGAGATATTTAGGATACCAAGAACGTGTGACAGCCTTCTACACAGAGGTTGGTTCCCATCTTATGACCTATATATCTTGTATCACGAATAGTCAGGTGTGGTTTGTCGCGTTAGGAGATATTTAGACTACCTAGACCGTATGAAAGCCGTCTACACGGAGGTTGGTTCCAATCTTGCGACCGATATATGTTGCATCACGAAGAGTCAGGTGTGCTTTGTCACGTTAGGAGATATTTAGGATACCAAGAACGTGTGACAGCCTTCTACACAGAGGTTGGTTCCCATCTTATGACCTATATATCTTGTATCACGAATATTCAGGTGTGGTTTGTCGCGTTAGGAGATATTTAGACTACCTAGACCGTATGAAAGCCGTCTACACGGAGGTTGGTTCCAATCTTGCGACCGATATATGTTGCATCACGAAGAGTCAGGTGTGGTTTGTCACGTTAGGAGATATTTAGGATACCAAGAACGTGTGACAGCCTTCTACACAGAGGTTGGTTCCAATCTTATGACCTATATATCTTGTATCACGAATAGTCAGGTGTGGTTTGTCGCGTTAGGAGATATTTAGACTACCTAGACCGTATGAAAGCCGTCTACACGGAGGTTGGTTCCAATCTTGCGACCGATATATGTTGCATCACGAAGAGTCAGGTGTGCTTTGTCACGTTAGGAGATATTTAGGATACCAAGAACGTGTGACAGCCTTCTACACAGAGGTTGGTTCCCATCTTATGACCTATATATCTTGTATCACGAATAGTCAGGTGTGGTTTGTCGCGTTAGGAGATATTTAGACTACCTAGACCGCATGAAAGCCGTCTACACGGAGGTTGGTTCCAATCTTGCGACCGATATATGTTGCATCACGAAGAGTCAGGTGTGGTTTGTCACGTTAGGAGATATTTAGGATACCAAGAACGTGTGACAGCCTTCTACACAGAGGTTGGTTCCAATCTTATGACCTATATATCTTGTATCACGAATAGTCAGGTGTGGTTTGTCGCGTTAGGAGATATTTAGACTACCTAGACCGTATGAAAGCCGTCTACACGGAGGTTGGTTCCAATCTTGCGACCGATATATGTTGCATCACGAAGAGTCAGGTGTGGTTTGTCACGTTAGGAGATATTTAGGATACCAAGAACGTGTGACAGCCTTCTACACAGAGGTTGGTTCCAATCTTATGACCTATATATCTTGTATCACGAATAGTCAGGTGTGGTTTGTCGCGTTAGGAGATATTTAGACTACCTAGACCGTATGAAAGCCGTCTACACGGAGGTTGGTTCCAATCTTGCGACCGATATATGTTGCATCACGAAGAGTCAGGTGTGCTTTGTCACGTTAGGAGATATTTAGGATACCAAGAACGTGTGACAGCCTTCTACACAGAGGTTGGTTCCAATCTTATGACCTATATATCTTGTATCACGAATAGTCAGGTGTGGTTTGTCGCGTTAGGAGATATTTAGACTACCTAGACCGCATGAAAGCCGTCTACACGGAGGTTGGTTCCAATCTTGCGACCGATATATGTTGCATCACGAAGAGTCAGGTGTGGTTTGTCACGTTAGGAGATATTTAGGATACCAAGAACGTGTGACAGCCTTCTACACAGAGGTTGGTTCCCATCTTATGACCTATATATCTTGTATCACGAATAGTCAGGTGTGGTTTGTCGCGTTAGGAGATATTTAGACTACCTAGACCGCATGAAAGCCGTCTACACGGAGGTTGGTTCCAATCTTGCGACCGATATATGTTGCATCACGAAGAGTCAGGTGTGGTTTGTCACGTTAGGAGATATTTAGGATACCAAGAACGTGTGACAGCCTTCTACACAGAGGTTGGTTCCAATCTTATGACCTATATATCTTGTATCACGAATAGTCAGGTGTGGTTTGTCGCGTTAGGAGATATTTAGACTACCTAGACCGCATGAAAGCCGTCTACACGGAGGTTGGTTCCAATCTTGCGACCGATATATGTTGCATCACGAAGAGTCAGGTGTGGTTTGTCACGTTAGGAGATATTTAGGATACCAAGAACGTGTGACAGCCTTCTACACAGAGGTTGGTTCCAATCTTATGACCTATATATCTTGTATCACGAATAGTCAGGTGTGGTTTGTCGCGTTAGGAGATATTTAGACTACCTAGACCGTATGAAAGCCGTCTACACGGAGGTTGGTTCCAATCTTGCGACCGATATATGTTGCATCACGAAGAGTCAGGTGTGCTTTGTCACGTTAGGAGATATTTAGGATACCAAGAACGTGTGACAGCCTTCTACACAGAGGTTGGTTCCCATCTTATGACCTATATATCTTGTATCACGAATAGTCAGGTGTGGTTTGTCGCGTTAGGAGATATTTAAGACTACCTAGACCGTATGAAAGCCGTCTACACGGAGGTTGGTTCCAATCTTGCGACCGATATATGTTGCATCACGAAGAGTCAGGTGTGGTTTGTCACGTTAGGAGATATTTAGGATACCAAGAACGTGTGACAGCCTTCTACACAGAGGTTGGTTCCCATCTTATGACCTATATATCTTGTATCACGAATAGTCAGGTGTGGTTTGTCGCGTTAGGAGATATTTAGACTACCTAGACCGTATGAAAGCCGTCTACACGGAGGTTGGTTCCAATCTTGCGACCGATATATGTTGCATCACGAAGAGTCAGGTGTGCTTTGTCACGTTAGGAGATATTTAGGATACCAAGAACGTGTGACAGCCTTCTACACAGAGGTTGGTTCCCATCTTATGACCTATATATCTTGTATCACGAATAGTCAGGTGTGGTTTGTCGCGTTAGGAGATATTTAGACTACCTAGACCGTATGAAAGCCGTCTACACGGAGGTTGGTTCCAATCTTGCGACCGATATATGTTGCATCACGAAGAGTCAGGTGTGGTTTGTCACGTTAGGAGATATTTAGGATACCAAGAACGTGTGACAGCCTTCTACACAGAGGTTGGTTCCAATCTTATGACCTATATATCTTGTATCACGAATAGTCAGGTGTGGTTTGTCGCGTTAGGAGATATTTAGACTACCTAGACCGTATGAAAGCCGTCTACACGGAGGTTGGTTCCAATCTTGCGACCGATATATGTTGCATCACGAAGAGTCAGGTGTGCTTTGTCACGTTAGGAGATATTTAGGATACCAAGAACGTGTGACAGCCTTCTACACAGAGGTTGGTTCCCATCTTATGACCTATATATCTTGTATCACGAATAGTCAGGTGTGGTTTGTCGCGTTAGGAGATATTTAGACTACCTAGACCGCATGAAAGCCGTCTACACGGAGGTTGGTTCCAATCTTGCGACCGATATATGTTGCATCACGAAGAGTCAGGTGTGGTTTGTCACGTTAGGAGATATTTAGGATACCAAGAACGTGTGACAGCCTTCTACACAGAGGTTGGTTCCAATCTTATGACCTATATATCTTGTATCACGAATAGTCAGGTGTGGTTTGTCGCGTTAGGAGATATTTAGACTACCTAGACCGTATGAAAGCCGTCTACACGGAGGTTGGTTCCAATCTTGCGACCGATATATGTTGCATCACGAAGAGTCAGGTGTGGTTTGTCACGTTAGGAGATATTTAGGCTACCAAGAATGTGTGAAAGCCTTCTACACAGAGGTTGGTTCCCATCTTATGACCTATATATCTTGTATCACGAATAGTCAGGTGTGGTTTGTCGCGTTAGGAGATATTTAGACTACCTAGACCGTATGAAAGCCGTCTACACGGAGGTTGGTTCCAATCTTGCGACCGATATATGTTGCATCACGAAGAGTCAGGTGTGGTTTGTCGCGTTAGGAGATATTTAGGCTACCAAGAACGTGTGAAAGCCTTCTACGCAGTGCACAGCTGCAATCTTATGACTCATATCTGTCACGTCATGAAGTGTCAGGTGTGGTTTGTTGCGATAGAGGATATTTCGACTACAGACAACGTGCAAAAGCCTTCTATACAGTGCTGAGGTTCAACCTTATGGCCGATATCTGTCACGTCATGAAGTGTCAGGTGTGGTTTGTTGCGATAGAGGATATTTCGACTACAAACAACGTGCAAAAGCCTTCTATACAGTGCTGAGGTTCAACCTTATGGCCAATATCTGTCACGTCATGAAGTGTTGGGTGTGGTTTGTTGCGATAGAGGATATTTCGACACAGACAACGTGCAAAAGCCTTCTTCTATACAGTGCTGAGGTTCAACCTTATGGCCGATATCTGTCACGTCATGAAGTGTTTCAGGTGTGGTTTGTTGCGATAGAGGATATTTCGACTACACAACGTGCAAAAGCCTTCTATACAGTGCTGAGGTTCAACCTTATGGCCGATATCTGTCACGTCATGAAGTTTCAGGTGTGGTTTGTTGCTATAGAGGATATTTTGACTACAGACAACGTGCAAAAGCCTTCTATACAGTGCTGAGGTTCAACCTTATGGCCAATATCTGTCACGTCATGAAGTGTTGGGTGTGGTTTGTTGCGATAGAGGATATTTTCGACTACAGACAACGTGCAAAAGCCTTCTATACAGCGCTGAGGTTCAACCTTATGGCCGATATCTGTCACGTCATGAAGTTTCAGGTGTGGTTTGTTGGCGATACAGGATATTTTCGACTACAGACAACGTGCAAAAGCTCCTTCTATACAGTGCTGAGGTTCAACCTTATGGCCAATATCTGTCACGTCATGAAGTGTTGGGTGTGGTTTGTTGTGATAGAGGATATTTCGACTACAGAGAACGTGCAAAAGCCTTCTATACAGTGCTGAGGTTCAACCTTATGGCCGATATCTGTCACGTCATGAAGTTTCAGGTGTGGTTTGTTGCTATAGAGGATATTTTGACTACAGACAACGTGCAAAAGCCTTCTATACAGCGCTGAGGTTCAACCTTATGGCCGATATCTGTCACGTCATGAAGTTTCAGGTGTGGTTTGTTGCTATAGAGGATATTTTGACTACAGACAACGTGCAAAAGCCTTCTATACAGCGCTGAGGTTCAACCTTATGGCCGATATCTGTCACGTCATGAAGTTTCAGGTGTGGTTTGTTGCGATAGAGGATATTTCGACTACAGACAACGTGCAAAAGCCTTCTATACAGCGCTGAGGTTCAACCTTATGGCCGATATCTGTCACGTCATGAAGTTTCAGGTGTGGTTTGTTGCGATAGAGGATATTCTGACTAGAGCTGTGCACGGGCCGCATTTTCGAACCCGAGCCCGGCCCGGGCCCGCTGACTGCGTGGAAGGCCCGCCCGAGCCCGACGCTTAAGGGCTGCGTGCCCGCCCGGCCCGGCCCGACGTTCAAAGACAAAAGCTCGGGCCCGGCCCGGTCCGACCCGATCTTACGAAGTTTCGCTGCGGATAAAAGATATCTTTTTCCGATAATGTGGCATATTATTCAACATGTCAAAGCGATACATAAGGAGTCGACACATGACAGTCACCATATACGCAGATTACAAGTTGTCGTGTAAATATAACGAGCTATCCTGTGATTCGGGCTTAGTGGAGTGCGGCGCTCCTGGATCACATATACAGCCAGTCTAAAGTTCCGTTCGCTGCTCACTCTGGTAGCAGGAATCGTCAATGTCTTTTTCGCAAGCATAGCAAGCTTGGAATATTTAGGCTGCTTGTTCTTCAAGGAGTTTAGTACTTCAGATGCAGGACAGGGGGGATGATTCCATCGATAGGTAATCTCTTCCGAAAGCGAAAAGCGTACAATTTCTTCCGAAAGCGAAAAATAATCCGTCATAAGTCTGATTCGGGCTTTGCAGCTGGCCCGGCCCACCCGATAAAAAAAACAAGGTAGCCCGAACCCGGCCCGGGCCCGAAGAGAGAAGATGTCGGCTTACCCGAACCCGGCCCGCGGGCCGGGCCGGGCTCGGGCTTTCGGGCTACCCGGAGCCCGTGCACACCTCTAATTCTGACTACAGACAACGTGCAAAAGCCTTCTATACAGTGCTGAGGTTCAACCTTATGGCCGATATCTGTCACTTCATGAAGTTTCAGGTGTGATTTATTACTTCAATGAATGCTGTAAAATATGAAGTGCAAACGTGCACTGGATGCACCAGCATATTCATGATAATAACCTGGTGATTTGTAAAACTGAATGATACTTCATTTTTTTTGCTTATTAGAGCCTTTAGAAAGTTCTTTTCGTTGTTACAAGCTTCTGGAACAGGATAGGCGCTATGATATTTTTACCAAAAGTGCTGCTCACAAATTCACTTTCTGAGCCATTCCGAGCAAGAATTATGCAATGTATCGACACCATCACAGCCCTCATCTTATTTCAGAGAAAAAAAATTCTTGCACTCTCCCACTACATGAACCAAATGCTGTATAATATGTTATAGGTCAATTACTTTTGCTTTGCTTTACAGACGTGATTGTCTTTCTTAAAACATCAAGCTGTGCAAGAAAACAATAAACAGGTATCTGAGTGTGTTTTGTGCACTGCCCGGAAGCATACACGGCGTGAGAATAGAATGTTTAAATATTTACTCGATGCATATTTTGTGGTGAACAGTGCATGTTCATTTATGTGAAAACAAGGAAGTCGAGCCCTATTTGCAGTGCTACAGTTTACCTGTATTTTTTGTTTGAGGGACTTAAGTAAATGGGAGTTTCCAGAAATGCTTGTTTCTCATTTCCATGCTATTAAAAAAATTGAGTTAGTATCTATGGCTGCTGCAGTGTTCAAATTCTTCAATGCTGTCCCATGTAATAAACTGTAACGCACATTAGGTAGCTCGAATATTAGTCATGGTGACACCCGTGGTACGTGGGAAAGCCGTCTTTTTTGGTAATGTAAAACGCATTGGTTGCTATGCACCGAAGTTTTAGGGCACCTCGTTTAGACTGCGCAGCAAACGTCCATTGTCCTTTCTTTTCTTCTTTTTTTTTTTGTTCGTAACTAAAGTACGCGCCAAGAGACGTCAAGCCCATCGACGGTGCGAGCGACGCCGCTCCCGTTCGCTTCTTTTTAGCAGCAACAAGGGCAGAACCATTTTCATGAACAGGATGATTATATTCCTGTTGAGCACTAATAACAAGGCCGTGAACAGGCTTCAATAATGCAATCGTACAAGCATTGTCGATTTCGCAAGCATCGTTGGCTGTGCCCCGTGATGCCGGGATCTACGCGAACTTTCGTTGACGGGAGTAGCGCGAGTAGAGTACGGGAGCAGCGCACGCGCCGATGTCGATTACTTGTGCATACCGCGGTTGTTACTTTGGTCATTGCAATGGCAGTTACGTCTTAAAAGTCAAAACAGTGGTGAGTGAAGCGCAATCAATATTTTAACGCGCTCTTTATATCCTCTAAAACGGGCCAACTCACTTCGATTGACAATGCGCCCTTCTGTGCTGTACTTGGACAGTTTTAAACCGAAAGATCAAGCAACAATGCGCGTCAGCCGTCGACGCGTGAGCGCGTGTGCGTCGACGCGTACCAGTGGTTGCGCGCCCTCCTCCTCCACCAGGCGCGACACGACGCTTTTGCGTACGCGAGCATACGCGTGCCAGTGGTTTTACTTGCTCCACGCGTTCGAGCAAAAGTTCACGCAGCATCTCAACCAGCGTGTACTCCAAGATGGCGACCACGGTGACGTCAATGAAAACTATGTATTGGTGACAAATACGTCTCACCTATTAAAGCCTATCGGTGCCAATACGCGTCTACTGGTTCTATTAGTGACAAATAGCGGCCACCTATAGGTACCAATATATTGTTGGGACGCGTGTACGCGCGGGAGAAGCAGACACGACCGCGCGGTGTGGATCCCAAACATCAACTGGTTTTATTTGAGTTCTCTGGAGGTTCCGGAGAGCAGCGGAGGGTGGCGCTGCCTGGCGGCTTGGCTTGGCTTGGCTGCCGCCACAGCACCCCCCCCCCCCCCTAGTGAGTTGCCGAACGGAGTTAAAGGCCAACTCCGGAGGTTTTTCGAGGTCAATGGATCTCAATGAAATTCGCTGGGTACGTTCCTTTGCACATTTCCGTCATTTATGCCAAATTTCAAGCTTGAGACATGCGCTGATTGTTTGTAAATGAATTTTAAAGATTGTCTGCAAACGCCCACCCGGCTTCCCACAATTATTGGCAACATTGCGTGTGTGACGTGTTGGTTTGCCGGTCGACGGAAGTGACGCAGCCAATGGGTTCGCTAACTTTGGCCGCTACAGCGTGTATTGTGCTGGTCACAAGCTGACGGTGTTTGGCCGGCGCTTCGCTGGTTTGGTGTGCGATTTTCTGTTCTCTGTGGAGGAGCGTGTGATATTCCGCGCCAGCGGGACCAGCATGCCTTGCACGACTTCCGGTTCGTAACAAACTACTACGTCATACTTGGACAGTACACTCGGTTGGGTTTCTGTTTCGGTATTGCGCCTTTTTGCTTATTAAAAATTTTTTTCGAATTTGCTGAGCATTTTAGCTATCGGGCGCGTGACAAGAGTGTCTCAGGAACATAAAAGCACCATTATCCTGACACGGTCAAAAAATCGCCGGAGTTGGCCTTTAAAGGTCCAGGCGATATTCCTTCCTACCAACTGCTATTGAGCTATGGAACGCGTTGCCCGAACAAATAGTACATGAGCAAGACTCCAATAAATTTAGACACATACTTTCATGTTTTCTCAACCCGTAATCTGCCACCATTACAGTGTTATTTCATGTACTACTCTTTTTGTAACGGCATTTATACCACTTGTTCTGCCTATTGCACTGTCTTTGCCTCGCTTTTGAAAGTGAAATCATGTATTCTGTATTTTTGCAAACATTTTTATTTTTTTTCTAGCATTTCCATAATAATGATTATGCTGTTATTGATGCTTTTGTCCCCCCCTTATGTAATAATGACCATGCTGTTATTGATGCTTTTGTCCCCCCCCTTATGTAATACCCTGAAAAGGGCCTTTAAGGGTAAAATAAATGATGATGATGATGATGAGTGGGTGCTCTTGATAGCCGCCCGCTGTGCGTCAGCCGGGAGGGCACCTCGTAGACTTGGGCTGGCATTGAAGCTGGGGGGTCCTGGCGATGATTCCCTTAGTGGAGGCAACACGGCGTCGTCACGGCCGTTTCTCTTGATTGTGAATTGTTTGTTGCCACGGCGGAGGACTTGAAACGGCCCATCATATGGTGGCTGAAGAGGTTGCCGAACCGCGTCGTGTCGTACAAACACATATGGGCACGATGTGAGCTGCATAGGTCGGCAAAACTTGTGGAGCTCACTCAGACTCACTCATGAAATATATTTGGCGCTCAGGGCTCACTCGGACTCAGACTCACCAAAATTTTTCTGAGCCGGACTCACTCGGACTCACACTCACGAAAATTTTCTTCAACCGGACTCACTCGGACTCAAACTCACCAAAACATTACTCAGCCGGACTCACTCAGACTCAGACTCATGCCTCGATCTGAGTCTGAGTGATCCCGAGTGAGTCGGCTCATGAGTCCGTTAGCCTAGAATTATCTTTTGCGACCATGGTGTCAATGCTCTATAACACCAGTATTTAACGTAATCGGTGCTCTTCTTGGTTCCTTTTGATATAGTACCTTGGAATACGAGTTATTAGTGCTCGTAAACCAGGAAGGTCATTTTCTTTGAAATATATGATAATTAACATAAGATATATCTATCAAGGACTTCCTTGGAAGAGTTGGCAAGGGGGGGGGGGGGGGATGTCAAGGAACTTTCCTACGTAATTCGCTCCTCTGATCAATAAATATTAAAATTATGTATGAAAGACACTACTTTGGAACACGTGTGAGTAGACGTGAGTATACTGGTGAATCCAGGCAAGACTGATAGTAATGCTTAAGATGAGTAGATATGACCATAGGTCGGCAGAAAAAAGTGCAACTCACTCAGACTCACTCAAGAAATATATCTTGCGCTTTGGAGCCACTCGGACTCAGACTCACCCAAATTTTCGTGAGCCGAACTCACTCGGACTCATACTCACAAAAATTTTCTTCAGCCGGACTCACTCGGACTCAGACTCACCAAAATATTACTCACCTGGACTCACTCAGACTCAGACTCACGGCTCAATCTGAGTCTGAGTGAGTCCGAGTGAGTCGACTCATGAGTGAGTTCGCCGACCTATGGTGAGCTGTGGGTCGACGTGCACCACACGCGACCCTGGGGGCCGTGGAGGTACCGCGCGCAGTCTGCTCATGACGTTGCGTAGGCAAAGTGCATAGTCGCTGCAAGCTATGGATGCCTCCTGAGCCGCGCGCAAAGAGCTCTCCCGGCAGCCTGAGTGTCGTGCCGTAGACCAGCTCAGCGGCGCTGCAGCCAATGTCCTCTTTCAATTAAGGTGGACCTTATACCCAAAAGAACGAGTGGGAGGGCCTTCACCCAGTTGTGTTCCTCGGTTGCCGTGAGCGCAGCCTTCAGCTGGCGGTGAAAGCGCTCCACCATGCCGTTGCTCATGGGGTGGTACGCTGTCGTGCGTATGCGTGAGCTGACTGATGGCAGTGAAAAGGGCTTATTCGAATTGTCGGCCGCGGTCTGTTGTTATCGTGAAGGGCACCCCGAAACGGGCTACCCATGGTACAGGAAAGCACTCGCAACCGTCTCGGCAGTGATGTCCGCGATAAGGATGGCCTCCGCCCAGCGGGTGCACCTGTCGACACAGGTCAGCAGGTAAGCCTTTCCGTGGCAGGGTGGCAGTGGGCCGACGATGTCCAGGTGGACATGATCAAAGCGAGAATCCGGAGTGGGGAGTGTTCCCAGTGCCGTCGAGGTATGGCGTTGTATCTTAGAGCGCTGGCAAGCTACACATTCGCGTGCCCAGCGTCGGACGTCCCGATTTACGCCCGGCCAGACAAATCTTGCCGTCACCAGTCTTTGGGTGGCTCTAATCCCCGGATGAGACAGTCTGTGCAAGGACTCGAACACATGGCGACGGAGGCTCGCGGGCACGAACGGGCGAGTTCTACTGACGTGTCACAGCAAACCTTGTCCTCGGATCCGGGAACTGGGATCCACTCAAGATTCAGGGCAGTGGTCGCGGTCAACAGGTGTTTCAGTTCGTCATCTTCACGTTGAGCGGCTGCCAAAGCGGGAAGATCAACCTGTAGTGTGGGCGTGATGGCGTTCAAAGGATTCCGTGAGAGGGCGTCCGCTACCTCGTTGTCGCCGCCTTTGACGTGGCGATTTGGCGCCGTTCACGTGCTGTGTGCGTTCCACCGTCGGAGCTTAGCGAGCGCAATGCATAAGTAAGCGGCTTGTGGTCGGTGAGGACGAAAAACTCTACACCTTCCAGGAAATGGCGAAAATGTCGTATGGCAGCGTACACGGCCAGCAGTTCTCTCCCGAAGGTGCTGTAGCGGCGCTCGGTAGGTGTTAGCTTCCTCGAAAAGAAGGAAATCGGGCGCCAGATTCCCCCAACGAGCTGCTGTAATACAGCCCCGACGGCTGTATCGGAGGCATCCACCATTACGCTCTGCGGGACACCGGACCTGGGGTATTCAAGCAGTGCGGCGTTTGCCAAAGCGTCCTTGACCTCGCAGAAGGCTTCTTTTGCTTCTTGAGACCAGGAGAGGGTGTCTGAGCCATTCCGTGAAGTGGCCAGCAGGTCGTGGAGGGGTTGAAGGATCTGGGCGCGGCGGGGAATGAAACGGCGGTAGAAGTTTACCAAACCCAGAAATTCCCGAAGCTGGCGCTTGGCGGTCGGCTGCGGAAATCCTTGCACGGCTTCAACCTTGTTGGGTTGAGGAAGAACTCCTGAGGCGGAGATGACGTGTCCAAGAAACGAGAGCTGTCGCACACCAATCTCGCATTTGGCCATGTTCACGACCACGCCATGTTCCACTCAGCGCTGGAAGACGATGCGCAGATGATTCACGTGCTCTTCCGGAGTGCTGCTGGCGACTAGCAAGTCGTCAAGATAGGCGTGGCAGAAGTTGAGGCCGCGTATAGCACCGTCCATGAACCGCTGGAATGTCTGACCCGCGTTCCGGAGTCCGAATGGCATTCGGAGGAATTCGAAAAGTCCGAAAGGCGTTGCGATGGCGGTCTTCGGGACGTGCTCCGGGGCAACGGGAATCTGATGGTATGCCCGCACCAGGTCGATCTTCGAGAAGATAGTGGCACCGTGAAGCCTCGTCGTCACATCGTGTATGTGCGGTACCGGGTATCTGTCTGGAGTCGTTACCTGGTGTATTGCGCAACCCGCAGTAACTGAAGGGCAAAGGGCGAGGAGGCGAAGATACATTGGACACATTCCTTCGCTTAGGACACTACAAGGAAAAACGACTTTTCGCGCATTTGTAAGTTACAAATTCACAAAACACCCCTCTTACCGCGAGAAAACGCATGAAAAAAAAAAAAATGTGGGTGGCGACGTCACCTCGAAATTGACTTCATAGATTTTGACGCCGTCTACTAGGTCATACGTAGTTGCTGCAATCGCTAAAATGAAGTACATCGTACTGCGAGGGGCATAGACATAACATACCAATTTCAGAAAGGTTAATTCAATGTTGCCAAAATACGAAAAATGCCGTTTGAAATCCCTGGCGTCACGCGTGGAGGTTTCGGCGTGACATTTAAAAATGAAACTTTGACCAAATTTTCACCTCTATTAGAATAAGCATACGATGGTGAAATTAACGAGATTAAGGTTGAAGTGCAATTGCTTTAAACGCGACAGTGAGGAACCGCTGTTCGTTAGGAAGGACTCTGGTGAATCGTATTCGCACGTGCATGCAGTAAATGTTCGGAAATGGAAAATTATTACACTAAGGATTTTGCTGCAATTGCTGTCGCCGGTTTCAAATATTTGGCGAACCGGCTAGAACGATCTCGATATCATTGTTACAAAAACCATCCGAGAAAACCGAGCCGCTAATGTCACGTTGCTTCTTGTTTTGTTCAACTAAGACATTGGTATCAAGCAGTATCAAGACAGCTTCATCTAAAAAACTGCGGAAGCAGGTTCACACGATACAAATTCAGTAATGATCGACTTATGTCGCAAGGCATACCTTGGTAAAAGTTCTTCCTCCTGATACGACGCAGGTATCTCCTTCGCCGTTTGATGTTTTGTTTAATTCTTTTCCTCGTGGAACAACAAAAAAGCTTGTCTCCTTTTGCAACATTCTTTGAGCAACCAACAGCATAGCAAGTCGACATCGCGCTGTAGCTGATGCCACCTTGCAGATGGTAAATAGCGTAGTTTCACCGGCAGGGCAAATGTTTGAGTGTGGTTCTACGTTCCATCATATGGTGTCGTTCTTCGACGAATGAAATTCACGGATGCCATCAGAGGGAGGGCAGGACGGTCACGCATTATTCACAGTTGCTCGGAGGGTAGGCGTTTAGCCGTGTCCCCACCTGGAAGACAGAAAACAGCGCCTTCTTCTCTTTCCTCAGAACCCCTCATCAGAGGGTACCTTGGCGGCGACCAAGAAGCCTTTCATAAACATTGTTGGAAGTGGCACCTCAGTGTGTGTGTGTGTCTCTCTCTCTCCTTGTGGTGGTGGTGGTTGTGGTTCGAAGAAGAAAAAAGGCGCCTAATCGTCGTCGCGGATGATCGAAGAAAGCCTTCGTTGGAAATGTGCAAAGGGAAGCAGAAAGGGCAAAGAGATGTTGAGCGGGAGATTCTCCTCTCCCCTTTTCACAATTGCATGTTTTGTCTTGGAAAAAATTCAGACTTTACTTCGCAGCTCGTCATACGACCCTTCCTGAAGTCATACGACCCTTCCTGAAACAAAGCACTGGAATGCTCGAAGTCACCCCAGACATCGTCGAAGTCATCCAGACACATGGTGACCGATCCCTGCACCTGGAGACGTAGTTCAAGAAAGGACCGAGCGTGTCAACAGTGCAGGCCCTCTCGTCTGGATCGCTTCAGCTCAACAAAGCTGATCCCCTTTTTTGTGAATATTTCGGAAAAATCTTTGTTTCATGTGGCCACTGATGGTGACCTGTGTTGCTGTCTTTTGGAACAGTCTGTACGACGAATGATATTGAATGGTTTCCACATCTATTGACACTGAAAGGCAACCCGTGCCAGTACGGACTACTAACAGAGCAAGAGGCATGTGTATCTAAAAAAAGAAAGGAATGCTCCTTCCTTGCTTCTACGTAGTAGATTAGTGGTTAGGGCTTGTTGAATTTCCAGTTTTGCTAAAGTGGCATAGCGCGAAGCAAGAGGGGGGAACACATCAACAAACGAAGACGAGAGCTTTCTTCCAGATTAAGCTTCTGTGTTTACTACAAACATAGTAAAAGCAGAAAGAAGAAAAAAACAAAAAAAAAAAGGAATGCGAAAGAAAACACAAAAAGAACCCTTTCCAAACGCTTTGTGGCCGCGCTGGCGTCTTCCTGCAATGCGAGTTCCCTTTTGTGACAAGCGTTTTGTACAACTAACACATCGGCGACAGTTAAGTACTTCGCAGTAAACCCCTTTTGATGCTTTGAAGGACGATTTGGAGAGAGAAGTTGCGCTGATGCCACAGGGCACCGCACCAAGTTCTTTATAGCTGGTTTGTGGCCTCCGCGATCAGCTCCGGTTTCTCAGATGAGCGCCGAAAAAAAGGGGGGGAAAAAAAGAGAAAAAAGACTCCGCTCGTTAAATCGGCTGGGGAGAACACGATTTAAATATCACGCGGCTGGTTGGCACTGTTACGACCGGCTCTGGAATTCATTAGAGAGCTTTAGCAAGTTTCGGAAATACGCTATCGTATGACGGTACTGCTTCTCCCTTCCCCGTCGTTGACCTTTAGCCGGGGAAGGCACCACAACACCACAAGAGCTTTCCCAAAAGTTGCTGTGGGGTTGTCACGCCTGATTGTTGCCTGTCAACCTACGCCGAAGGACGCAGTGTCACTGGAACGGGGAGCGGCAAAGGCACAGAGAGAAGGAAAGAAGGAACGCTACCGTATTTGCGCACCGTACGTGCCGTATTTCCGGAACTTGCTAAAACTCTCTATTATAGCAGGCGCCACTGTGCGTGAACCTGTCAGTCCCCCAAGGATCTCCGCATGGACGGAGGAACAGAGCACCGCATTTTCCTGGAGGGTTCTTGCAGGCGTGGTAGAGCGAGCCAGGAATGTCGCCGTGGACGGGTTCGATGGAACACTACGGAGGTAACACGAACACCCCTTTCGCGACGTTGACGGCGTAAGAAGGCACCGCTGGAGATGCTGTCATCGATACAGATCATGTCTTCACCTGAATGCAGGCGTTAGCCCCTGCAGGGGTTCGAGACAACAGCCGCCTTCTCCGAGGTCTTTGACTGCCCCCCCCCCCCCCCCCCCCACGCTCCCACCCACTTGTCTTTCGCACCACGGTGTAAGAAAAAAAAAATCACAGCATATCCACGAGGTGAATGATGGTGAGGTGGGCGAAGCTTGAGAGGTTATGGTTGATGCCATTAACCCTCCGGGAAGTTCGCCCGATAAAATCATCATGCAAACACGTGAGGTACGGTGAAGAAAACTTTTATTTAGATTTCAAGTTACCTTTATATATTACGCACTTGTGGTCGGAGAAGTGCACAGCTAGCGGCGCCAACGTGCACTCCGAGCAGCGAGAGCAGCGGACCCCAAAAGGCGAGCCCGAGAAGCGGCGGCCCGCTGCTTCGCTTCGTCCATGCCCCACCAACGTCATTGTTCACTGACTCGCGCAAGCACACAGGGTAGAAGTAGCTTGATGTGGGCGAGTTGGTGTAACATACTGGAAGAAATAACCTTGCGCAAACAAAACGAGGACGAAAAGGAACACTTACACTTTTGCGCCAGTCTGTTGTAAGTGTTCCTTTTCGTCCTCGTTTTGTTTGCGCAAGGTTATTTCTTCCAGTAAGCACACAGGGACAAGAAGAGACTTAGAAGGACAGGCGCGATCTAACAACTGGTTTATTATTCAGAATACACACATATTTAACAACCCAATGATCTGCTCGATCAGGTTAAACAAACCAAAAACAAGAAAGGTACTCAATGCATCACATGAACACACGTCTTAACGTGCTGATATAAGCGACAACTCTTTTTCAAGTAGAGCAACCGAGGGGTGACTAACACACTTATCTTTGTGCTTTTCTATGTGATAAGCCTCCGCTATCTCCCTACACGTTTTATTTTGATGCCTGTATTCAATGGAAGTGTTATTGAAACAAGGTGCGCATGCACACTCTCTACAATGCAGCGCTAAATGTGTACTAGGGTGACCTTTCAGACTGTACATATGTTCCCTTAGTCTAGTATTAATACATCTGCCAGTCTGCCCTATGTACACATGACCACATGACAACGGAAATTCAACAGGACTCTTAAACAAACATGACAAGTCCGAACTTGCGTATGAACGTGTTGAGATGTTTGAAGAACAATGCAAGGAATGCGTACCGACCTTCCAGGTGCGTCAGGCGGGCGGCCGCGTTAAACCTAATTCCAGGGCTAACGTGATTAGAGTTTACGCACGGCCTCCGAGATGTGCGTCCAACAGCGGATCTCTGGGGGCAGCATTCGTTGCGGCGAAACGCATTCCGTCTTTCTCATTTGTGTCGAGAGTAGTGAAAGCTGCGTGTCGTCAAAATGACGTTGCGGAAGAAAGACAGGAAACAGGCGGCGCGTTGCTCGCCGAGCTTAGCCAATCAGTGGAGGCCGAAGTGGACATGTCCACTAAGTGGACACTGCGAGAATAGCTCCCAAGGTTAGACTAAGAGGAGCTTCGCCCCTAATAATTTCTTACACCGTGGTCGAGTCCCACCGCACCGGAGTCCCAACAGTGCCCATAGCGCAGACTACAATGCACCGCACTATCGGCGAATCAAATGACACTATACCGGAATTCACCATGGCGAGCTAACGACGTAGCTGGCTTTGCACCTCACCCCCCCCCCCCTCCCCCACGTGCGCACGCCTATGCTTCTATTGTGTCACCGCTCATAAACGATTTTCAGGAAGATGTCCCCTGCCCGTGTAACATCGTTGGCATGCTCAAGCAGGAAACACATTTCAGTTCTGTCTGAAGGTGCATAATGGCACGCATGTTGTTTAGCTCGCTTCAAAAAGGAGGGGGGTTACCCGGCTTCGCGCCAAGCAGATGGCAAGTGATGGGTACATGTCGCCGCGAACAGCCAAGGCCGCCGCAGCGTCCTAAAAAATTTCGCGCGCCGAAAAATTCCTGTCGAGAAGGTGGGGAAAGGGGGCGGGGTCGGTGGCTTTGGGGGGGGGGGGGGGGGGGGATCGCCAAGTCATCCCCCCCCCCCCCCTGCATCCGCCACTGTGTCCTGCCACTTCACGCGAAAAGCTCCTTTGGTTTACGTGTAACCAACCAACCAACCACCACCTGCGCCGCGAGTTTGTGCTAGCTGGCACGATTCGTGCGAGTGCTTTCTCTTAGCAGACCTTTTCAACGGAAAGATGGGACAGACTTGCACGGGAGTACAAAGGCTGGCGTCCTTGCCTCGACAGCGCATATTTGGGGGTCACGCACATAGGCGTGCGCAGGGTTCCCCTTCAGAAGGGGGGGGGGGGGGGGGGGGCGAAGGTTCGCCGCAGCTCCCCCCCTCCCTATTATGTATGTATGAGGCTGGCCTCGCACTCCCACTGCACCCCCCCCCCCCCCACTCCGCATTAGCACGCGGTTTTGTGTGCTCACGCAGCCAACTGCGTGAGCACACAAAAGTGTGGAGTAGTTTCATGAGCACACGAGTGTGGAGTAGTTTTCATGAAAGCTACTCCACACTCGGCGCTCTCTGAAACCGAAACTGCGACTGGGCGCTACAAAACAGTCTACAAATACAAATAACTAACCGTCGCGCGCTCGAGCAAACGAGCTTTCTATCCTTGATAAGTGGGTCGTAGAAAAAACAAGATGCAATATTTTTGTGTCAATGCTCCTTTAAGCTGCCACCCCCTTTTGCTGAGGTAGCAAAGGGGTTGAGGAGATGAAATTCTTGGATAGAGAAGATTGTAGAAAAGCACGGGACTGTCTCTCGTCAAGGAGGACACCTCAACCCTCCTGTCGAGGGGGTGGGGAGGAGGACTAAAGTAGCAGATGGGAAAGAGGAAAAGGAGGTGAAAGAAGTTGGAGGAAAGACAAGGGCACCATCTCGAGAATGGAGTACCCAGAACACGGACTGTCATGCCGGGGCAACTCTTCTACCTTAGAAAAACCGGCGGGTGTCCGGCGGCACTAGGAATCGAGTCCGGTAGCTCCCGCATTGGAAGCGGACGCCCAAGGCATTCGGCTTCCTCTGTGGTTTGGGCAGTGATAGCCGAGGCAACCTGGCAAAGGAGGTGGACGCAGGCAGTGAAGGGAACGGGGGGGGGGGGGGGGGGGGGAGGTGTGATACAGGCTTTGGTGGGGGGGGGGGGCGATCGCCCCTACCCCCCCCCCCCCCTGGATCCGCCACTGAGCAGAGTGGGGCTCAGCGGAGGGTGGTGCGAGATTTTGCCTTGCACAGTTGCCTGCGACACGGGATCGTGAAGGCGGCGGTTGCGCACGTCGACGAGAAGGCCGAAATGCCGAAGAAAGTCCGCACCCAAGATGGCGAACTTCACTGCTGCCACGATGAAAATCCACCGGAACGTTCTGTTCAAGCCTAAATCGAGTGGCAGCGAGCGATGTCCGTAGGTGGCGATGGTTGTGTTGTTGACCGCCTGAAGGGGGGGACGCACTGGGGACACGGCGATCGGTGGACCCAACCGGCAACACGCTCACCTCAGCGCCGGTGTCCACGAGGAATCGAAGGCCACTGTCGCGGTCGGTGAGGAAAAACACTGATGGACGACGTTCGGGGGGCCTCTGTGACACTGGTCGTCCTCAGTGCCGGCCGCTCCCGTTTCCCGCATAGTCGCAAGGAGGAATGCATTTGCGAGCAGCATTGCCATGCTTCCTGTGATACCAGCAGATTCTCTGTTGCGCTGCTGGGCGCTGGCGCTCCTCGGGAGTGCTGCGGGCCTGCATCGCTGCGACGGTATCGGCGAGGCGGGATATCTGCTCGCGGATGTCATGCAGCGTGGTCGTAGGCGCGCCGCCGGCGATGTCTGGCTGTAGCGCCGCGACGGACGGCGGAGCGACCGCCAGCACCGAGTCCGCGAGCTCGGCCTGGCTCGGCGAGTTGAGACAGGCGTTTGTCGGCAGCCGAGGCGGCAAGGTTCTGTTTGGTGTCGCAGAAGTCGGTTGCCAGACTTGGCGGTTACGGCCGCCCCAGTGACACCGGCACTCCACGGACGCTGGCAAAATACTGAGAACCGCGAAGCGGCACGTCGTGGGTTACGTGCGCCCCAGTGACACCGGCACAACACGGACGCTAGCAAAACAGATGAGAAAGCTGGAACGGGAAGCTGCAACTGCAGGGACAAATACCGCCAAGTCTGGCCACTGACTTATGCGACACCAAACAGAACCCTGCCGCCGAGGCGAGGACCATAGGAGGCTATGCGAGGACCATGCGCACGTTGACCGGAAGTCGCTGTAGGAACAGCTCGCGAAGCAGTCTGCTGTCGGCATCGGTGGTGGCTGCGCCGGCCGTGTGCAACAGGGCCGCACCGGGTGAACCGAGTGGTTTGAGGGGTAAAGTATAGGCAAGGGAATGACATGCCCATAGAACCAATGGGGACGAAAATTGGACGCGATGGAAGCGCCGTCTGGATTATAACGGTAGTTGCAAAAACATTTGAAAATTATTATTTTGCTCTCAACTGCTCACATCAGAAAAAGTTTTTATTATATTTAACATTCAATTGACTTTTTAGAACTAAGAATATTATGTGTATAATTTATAGTTGTGTATAAAATGAAATAAGTTTCAAAAGCACAAGGGCGCTTTGATATGGCGGCTGGCGTTCCGCGTAGCAGACGACACCGTCGTCGTCTGCTTCTGCGTCATGGCTGTCCCCCCGCTCGCTCCGGCAGCCGCGTCTCTCGATTTCTCTCGTTTCCATAATGTACATTGTAGTAAATTACTCATTAGAAGCTCACAAGTATCTCGCATGCTTACTTTAGTAAGTTAGTGATGCCACATACTGGCCGAGCAAAATGACAACGCTGATCACGCAGGCTTGCTGCAATAAATCATTTTATTGCGACCCATTCGATGTTCACATAGAATGAAGGCCACGTAAGTAACGTTTTAGCATGTATAACACTGAATAACATGCATGCATAAGCGTTCATATGCAAACGAGGTACGTACTACGCATAGCCCCACCGCAGATGTCCGGAGTACAGCAGCTGTCCAGCGCTGGCTGATATGTACATCCAACTGCACGAAACCTTCGCTGATGTAAATAAAGGTGTACCGCTAACGTCCCTGCACTTCTGTAGCTCAAGACGTCGCAAAACTTCGTACACAGTATTCGGCAGACTTGTCTGTAATTGATATCAACGTATCCGCGTGCCTTTCACGACCACAAAAACAGTCGCGCGGCGCGGCCGCGCAACTGTTTGTTTTCTGGTTCGCACCAGAAGTGCGTCACTATCCAATATTCCACGCGTTAGCACTATACACGCTTTTGACAGCCTAAAATTTAATGAGAAACGGTTTTCTATGCGTACTGACCTCAAGTTTTACAAATAAAATCGGCGGAAAAAAGGCTTATATGGCGTTTCGATTCCCGCTGCCGGCGGTGCGCTGTCGTCGTTTCGACGGGGGCGACACCTGAAGGCCCGGACGGGAAACTCGCACCATGCCACTGGCTTGGTATAGACCTTTTAACGGGCGAGGAGGACAGGTCTGGCAACAGCGCTTTCCTCCTTTCTGGCTCGTGCTCGCTGGCTTGGAGTGCGTGTGTTGACGCTGGGATGTGTGTCATTGTCGAGGAATTTTTGCGTGTTGTAGGTCAACTTGCGGAATCTTTTCTTTTTCATTGCCATGCCGGCAAGTAATATGTCAACAGGGAACCACTGTGCTTTTTTTGGGTGTAGTAACAACTACAGAAAAAAGGAAACTTCTGTCGGGAGAAAAATGCGAAGTGCATCACCAGACACGGAGTCTTTGCGGCTGCGGACTCTTCAAGTTAAATCGTTTTCCTGTTGACGAGGAGCAGCGGCGTTTATGGCTTGCAAGCTTAAATAGGAAAAACCTTGTGCCTTCCGCGTGTTCTCGGGTATGTTCAGAACACTTCCTTTCTGGCGAATGAAGCGCAATGGCCCCGATCGACGCCGATGCTCGAGCTCGGCTATGAACGGAAGGTACGTAGCCTATACGGCTTTTCCAACAATGACAATATTTTTATGCGATAAACAGCCCCATGTAACATTTCTATCTATCGCAGGTCAAAGTACCACGGCGACGAATAGTAAAGCAAGAGTTGGTGCCTACGAAGAAACGAAGAGTAGGTCGCCAAACAGTCTGTTGTGCAGAGGCACACGGCGCAATTTCGATCGTGATCAAGCGCTATCTGGATTGAGTTGAAAAACAATCGAGATAAGTTTCAAGGCAGCAAACAAAGCCGTCCGTGCCATGAAATGGAACTAACCACTAAACGTCAACACACGGCTTCATGTAAGAGCGGTAGCCGATGCGACGGCGTGGCGTAAACAAATCGCGTTAGAAAAGCCGATACCTACAGCGCGAGAAAAAAAATTAACTGTGCCCTCGAAGTGTTGCTGCTCTTCCTGGAAAGGACAGAGCTGAAAATATTGCGCGTTCTTCGAGCAGAAAGTCAGTGCTGTAGATATAATGCATCCACCAAGTGGAACTCGTTCGCGGCACCGTATAATCATAAAATAGACTCTCAACGGCTTAAACCTACTCAAAATGCCTCACAGACTAATTCTCTAAAGAACCTGCACCACTTCAATCGAAATTCACCGCGTCAGAACTAAAAAAACGACTCAAACTGCGGCCGCACGTATACCTACCATGCAACCGTGGAGCTTCGCACATGCCAGAAGAGTTGCCAGACGAGGGATGGCGGCGCCCGCTAAGCAATATGGCGGCGCCCACGTTAAAAAGGTCTATAGGTAAAGCGTTCGGCTCACCCATATAGCCGCTTAAAACCGACTTGACTTGGCTTGAAGCGTATAAATAGGTGACGGCGGAATCGTTTGGCTCAAGTTCATTTAGGCGGTTTAGGTAGTGTGGTTTCTCACTAACTTGTCAGAAACTCTATGGAGGGCTCCGTGGTGGTGGTTCGTTTAACCTGTGGTGTTACCGTGAGCTGTGCGCATTAGCGAGAACCGCCTCTGCCCATGGGGACGTGGTAGCGTTGTGTAGAAGTGTTACCGACAGTAATTCACGTGCAAGTCTTGCCGCTTTTGTTCCTGCGATGTCGCCGTTTAAGTGGACGCTGATGAGTGGAGCGAGCTTCTCCGTGGTGCTTAGTAGATAACGCCTATCTCCCGAACCGTTCGCCGCCAAATCTATAAGCTATGATAACGAGCTGTACGAGCGTGAAATAAAGACCACGTGTTATTCGATTTGTGAATGCCTGTTTGACGCACAAGTGTAGTATTGTGGCGTACGTATACGTGGACGTGTGGTATGCCTGTGTTGCGTGGACCGATCGCTTACAGTTGGACTGTCGTTTGCGCAAATTACTTGAACCAACACTTTTATTTAACCTGCGTCTTGCGTAACTGCGCGAGACAGATTCAGAATGCGCAAGGTGGAAGCGACGGGATAGGAACAAGCATTTACCCGACGTTATTGTCCGAGTAGCTTACGCTGTCACCGATGCTGACAATCGGTTTTCTTAGCAGTGGCCGTTTAGGTAGGTGTATACAAATAAAAAAAAAGGGAAATAAAACGGAAAATTTATTGCTGGGAGCATTGTCTAGCTTAAACTGCCGACCCCTAAACGTCTTTCTGAAAGTTGACATTGCCGCAACGCAGTCGTGTTATGCAGCTAAGTGCACGCACTGTATTGCGGTAAAGCATACCTAGAGCGCGCGTATGTGTGTAAAATGGAAATTTAGCACTGTCATTAGGCCTCGTGTGTGGGCCTTAATTATACACGCGCCGTCCCGTGTCTCATTGGTGGCGTTGCGGTGGACAGCATCACCACCTACTTCAGCCTTTGTAACGAGCCCATATCAATTTACCCTGTAAAAAAACATTTTGTGACAAGCAAAAGTTCTAGTTTAATTATGGCAGAACTCATTCAAAATTTGTGCATGGCCCATTCAAAGATATGCAAAATAGCTATGACAGACTCCAGTGGTACTGCAGATTTCTTTCCATCACATATATGCTCCTAATTGAAAATGATTAGTAAGATATACTCAGGCTAGGTACAGGAGATGACCATCCACTTTCTTATTAAGTGGTAGCATTAACTTTGTTTGAAAAGTGGTAGCTCATGGTTCAATTTATTGACTTCAATCGCGTAATCAAGAAAAACAGCTATTGAAGAATGGTAAAAAATTATATGTCCAGTTTGTCAATGAAGCAAGTTGAGCTTTGCAAGAAATTGATTTCTGAAAACCATGCTGTGCCAGAACTAAGAACAAGGTGGTTTCAGCAAACTTATGGTGACCCGAGATGATAGCACGTGTTCATGCATTTTACAGGGGCTGCTTGTTGGCAAGATGGGGTGGTAATTTGGCTAGTGCCTTTCATCAGATGTGGAGATGCATCGTATTCCTGATCATAGAGTCCTAAAAAGACGGCTATGAAGGTGATGCTGAAAATTTCTTGAAGGGATGAGAACACAGCATTACTTATTAAAGCCTATATTTGATGGGGTTAGCACTGGGGCTAGCAGGTCTTAAATGAGCTGTTCACTTTTAGTAACACCTCGTGGGTCAATAATTGTTGGGTTCACAGCAAGGTATGGATGAGGTAGGATTTTGCGAATGGCGGAGTTAGAAGTAATGATATTATTGAAAATGTATTGTTAATAATGCCTGGACAGTCTTACTGCAGAATATGGTTTCCAGCTGGGTGAATTTACTTTTGCTGATGCTTCTGGTGGCATCATTGCAGTTTATATTCACTGGTTTCATGCACTCTATATCAAGCACCACTGATAACAATCTGGTTTTTCCAAGGTTAATTTACTGATTAAAAAAAGATAACATCAAGGAACTACATGCTTTCTTATGGCTTAATCAGGCACACCATAGAGGTTATTTGTGACTGTTTAGTGAATTGTATAGGGGAGGTGTGTGTACAGAACATCATATATATATAGTAACCTTTTAATGCCCTAGCTTTGTTTGTGTAATGCTTGAAGCCTCTTTTTTTATTAAAAATTGCTACTAAGCAAACAAGTACCAGCACCAGGTTTGGCACTTGGGTAAAGCAGGTGGTAAGAGTGAGATTAATCTCAAGCCCTTCAGGAGCACCCACTGAAGGAATAGTACCTATCGGGCAAAAACTTCCAGTGCACCAAGAAGGGGATGGGAGAAGGGTGCAGGTTAACATTCCAAGAGGGCATCTTCTGGCCATCATCCTTCCTTAGCCACAGACTTGTACAGCCAATGTTTAGCAGACTCCTACTAACATGAGACAGACTAGGTATAAATGTTGCTTCTCTATCGCAAGATGACACATCATACCTTTTCAGAATTCCCTCACCGCAAGCCCCTACATTTACTTAAAAATATTTCCTTGCAAGGTGTCCTTTTCTTTTTCCCACGCAGTTGTCTCAAGTAAAAGTATGCAGCTTGTCAAAATCTAACTGGTGCCACACAGGGATGGCTCCAGCCATCATGATGTGTACTCCACTGGAGCTGTCAGACACTGTAGAATCATAGATGGAAATAGTGGCCTGCTTGTGTCACACCTGCACAAGATTTTGACGGAGACGTTAGTTCTGGCAATGCTGCCACAGTGGTAAGAAGGTGTACACCCACAGGAACACCATGGCAAAGCAAGCTGAGGTTCATATTGAATATAATACTTCACTTGTAATATAGTATTCTTGCATTCATTTATAGTGTCAGGAATCACATCATTTCGCCTAACTGTGATCTGTTTTACTTATCATCTGCATAGTTCTCCAGATTGGTCGCCGTACAGAAAGAAAAATTTCTTTGTGGGAGCAACACCTTTTTTTAAGTTCACGAGACTCCACTTACAACATATGCAGACAGTGATATCCTGAATTTCAGCACTTTTTTTCCTAACGAAGGTAAACTGGTTGTCATCTTCAAGCTGTGATTTTTACAGCTAGGAGCTTTAGTATATGCCCTGTTGTCATCTTTTGTCAACTTGCAAGGTGGTACATATATCTTCTGGGAGGGAATAAAGTGCAGAAGTGATACATAAGACACAGGACATGTGTTAACTTCCATCTGTCTTTTTTTGTGGCTTTACCAGCAGATATTTAAGGAAACAGACACATCCTTAGTATGACAATGTGCAATGTCAGAGTCATTTAACATCAAAAAACATCACAAAACAATGCTAAAGAAACTTTTCTGCCTTTCTATGTTTCAACAGATGCGTCACTAACACACACACACGCAACCCCTGCCTGGAATCCTTACATCATATTTGATCTCAACTGATATGTTCTGCCACTCATGCAACAATTACAATTACTTCCTTTAAATTGTAACTTATTATAGAGGTCGATTACAGCCCCAGCAAAGTAAGTGAGCAATTAAAGAAATGTAATCAATTACTTTAGCCTTACTTTCCATCAAAAAGTTTTAATATGTATCATGCGTTATTGCTCACCCTCCACAACGCCTATATTTTTCAGTTAGCAGTGCATGATAGTATGAAACATTATAGTTCACATGTGATTTCTTTCGTAACCGATCCTACTCCTGGGTGATTTCAATCTTCCAAACACAACCTGGAACGATCATCCTTCTTTGCATGCTCTCTCTTTTCAGTCATAAGCTAGTGCTGAGTTTTTCCTTTATCATAGATAGTAATACAACCGACATCTCATGGTGCATGTATACACGGCCTTGACCTTGTTTTGATATCATCCCCTATACAAGGTTGAATATTATGTACCTACCTGGTATTAGTGATGCCTGCATACCTGCATTTTGATTTATTAACTCACCAATTTATGCATGATACCTCAGATTTCGACGTGGGACATTGCATGAGGGTGGAGCAGACTGAAGAAATGGCCAGTCATGTTAGATCTCGTAACTTTACTGATGGCCTTCAAAGGTTGCTTTGAAACGAGAAATATATTGGTGATTAGGGCATTATCAAAAGGAAGGGCATAACATTGTTGGGCACTATGCAGAAAGAATGAACATTGATAAGTAGTAGAATGGACATATGGCATGCAGATATGCAGCATATTGATGCATGCATGTGGTGAGAGAAACATTTGAAATTTGATTTAGTTTCCTGGAGTAATGAATTAAAAAATCTGCAGAAAAATAGTTGTCGAGCACTTTTGCAGTGAGAGGCCTGTGAGAGAAGACACAACCTAGGTTTTAGAGCTGAAACACTTCGTTTGTAGGAGCATAGTCCATAAGAACGATTCTGGCACATTTTTTCTGCACCTATTATAGAGAATTAATTACATTAATTTGATGGTTGTCATAAATAGTGCAGGCATATTCTATTTTAGATTGAATTAAGGTTTTATGTGCAGTTAGTCTGGCTGCAGCTGATGCTGAAGACGAGTTTTAGATAATTACCAAGTAACCAATTGCAGGAACAAATCGGAATAATATTTATAAATACAAGCATTACTCTTGTAAGGTTTTGTACATGATCTGAAACAAACTGTTTATATAAATGAAATGATATGGATGATGTGATGGTACAAGTTAAAAGAGTTCCAGAGTTTTGATGCAATATAAGAAAGTGAATGTGATCCATAGTTAGTCCTTATGCAGGGTATGCATAACGGTGTAGTTAAGGTGCAACGTGATGAATATGTGAACTTTTGATATGTTAATGCTATTGACGGGCATAGAACAGCGTTATGTAAAAGTATGTAGACAAGTAGTAAAACACGATAATTGAAACAATCTATTTTGGGTTGTATGTTTAGTAATCCATAAGCATATGAAACTGGGTCTGTTTTTGGTATAAAAAGAAGGGCACGTAGTGCTGTATTCTGCACTACTTTGAGGGGTTTCCGCATTGTGGGTATGTCAATCCATAAATTGCTATTGCATGTGTGATGTGTGAATGTATGAAAGAATGATATATAATGTTAATGTTGTCTTTAATGGAAAAATGTAGCATAGCCAGTAAAGAATAGGTATTTTTACGTAAATCTTCAGAGTTGTTTCGTGAACATGCGTGTGACATGAAGGTTGTGCGCCTAAGTAGACACCAAGAACTTTTGTTTTACTAGCCCTTTCCAGTACTGTGTTATCTATTTCAAGATGATTAGTTGAAGTAAGGTGAGTGTTTTGGTGGGCAAAGATAATACAATTACTTTAGAGCTGTTGGTGAGGAGCTTGCTTCCATGAAGCCAAAATTATAGTTTTTTCAGGGCTGTTGCTACTTTGTCGTATAGTATACTTTGGTTTTTGGCTGTTATAAATATATTCGTGTCATCTGCGTAAAGCATGCAATCTTCAGATGTCATGAATGGTAGATCATTGATATAAGCTAGGAACAAAAAAGGCCCAAGAATTGATCCTTGCGGAGCCCCTCTGTTCGTTATACATCAACAAGATGACACAGCTGTTACACACATTTATATAGTTAGACAAAAGAGTTAGGGCAGTCCCGTGTATTCCATAGTGCTCTAATTTGGTTATTAATGTCATGGTCAAGCATATGAAATACTTTTGTGAGGTAAACGAATACTATACCCATTGTAAGTAATTTATTTTCGATGTTTGCTTTTGTTTTTCGACAATATTAAGTAGAGCATATTCTGTTGATTTTCTCTTCCTGAAGCCGTATTGCTCAGGTGCGTACAAATTATGTTTCTAAAAAAAATTGTTGAGTCTACGGTGCATTGCCCTTTCAACAACTTTGGTCAGTGCTGGCAGTATGGCGATTGGACGATAATTTGCAACTTCATCTTGTCACCTTTCTTAAACACGGGTATTATTTTGGCGACTTTTAATTTTGAGGGAACCAACCCGTTTCGAAAATATCATTGATGACATATGTTAATGGCTCAGCAAGAAGTGCAGATAAGTGTTTTATAATTTGAGCCGATACGCCATCGTCTCTTACTGACTTGGTGTCTTTCAGTGTAACAATTGTTTTTTTGATTTCATCGTTGGTTGCCGTATAAAGGAAAATTGAATTCAAGTCTTTCGCACCAGGAAGGCTACTACAAGTGTTGTTGAACGATATTGTGTTACTGGTAGTGACTACATTTCCAAAGTGATCATTAAAAGCATTGCTTATAGCGGTAGTTTTAACCATAATGGTGAGTGTTTTGGGGGGGCCATTAATAATTCCTGGAACATTACTATCCATCTTTCCTTTTTTGAGGGCTTCATCAATAACTTTCCACGTCGCCTTACTGTCGTTATTAGCTTGTGCTATTTTTGAACTGAAATAGCCATGCTTCAAAATTTCCAAGAGTTTATTAAGGTGGTTGCTGTATCACTTGAACCTTGCTTCGAGATTGACGTTATGCAGTTGACACTTTAACTTTTTATACATGTTGTTCTTGTGATTGATGGAGTGCAAAAGAGCAGCAGTTATCCATGGTTCGCATTTTAAATTAGTTCTTGTAAAAGTGATCACGGTCTCTCCAACCGTCATGTGTGTTCGCAAAATGTTAATGAATGCATTATATTTTTTCCTCGGTTTATCCTGCTGAATACATTTCTTGCCAGTTTCCTCTTGCCAATGAGTGGAAAGTAGGTGTTTTTGTTATAAATTATGCGTGTTACTAGTTTTCGTTGTTTGGTTAGTTGGATCTGATATTACAAACACAGGCAGATGATCAGTAATGTCACATGAAATGGTGCCTGTTACAAAGATTGGTGATGGATGGTTCGTTATAGTGTTGTCAAGTATACTTTGTTGCGAGCTTTTTTATACGAGTGGCAGATCTAATTAATTGCAGCAGACCTTCGCGAGTGAGTAAGTCAGCATAAGAATAATAGTGGAGTCCTTTTGAGCAACGTCAATATATATCGCCCAGTAAAATGACTTGATTGTTCGGTTCAATGTTGGTATCGAGTAGTTTTCCAAGTTCTTGAAAAAAGTGTTCGGTTTTGTTAAGCAGTGACCTTTATATAACACCTATCAAGGTTTTTTAGTCTTGTGTGGTAGTAAGTCTTTCATATAATTCTGAAAAACCCATAGGTATAACTAATCAAGAATGCACTGAACCTCTTATTATGACACATTTGTGAAAACTTTTTCTGCCTCCTGCAATGATTGCCTATGTCCTACTTCCCAGAATGATTGTCTAGTCGTTACTCTAGCGATTGTTCATGTGGCTGGTGTTGCAAAAATAATTTATTTGCTGAAACACAACACTCATATCCTGGTTCTCAAAATTATGAAAAAAATACCAGTGCTGTTCTAATATTCCAAGAAAGCTTTTTTAGCAGTCAATGAAGACATCTCCACTGCCCTACACTGCACACTACACTCCAGAGCGTGAATTTAAAAATACACTTCAAAGTAAAACTCAGCTTAATTTCTGTAATCTTTATTACTCATTAATTACATCATGCTCTCGATGCAATCATCATTCACAGATTGACTTGTTTTAGAATTTGGTAACGCTTTTGATAAGGTCTATCATAAACATTTACTTTAAAATTAAGTCACATGGACCTTGGCATTAACATCTTTTAGTGCACTGGATGCTTCCTGTAAAACTGCACTCACTTGGTAACCACAAATAGCCATTACTCCCTACTTTGAAGTATAACTTCTGGTGCACTGCAAGGTTCAGTATTCAGGTAGGCACAGTTTGTTCCTCATTTATACCAACAACCTCCCTTCCTTGCTAACACCTAACATTTACTCATCATTTGCTGATAATGGTGTTATCATTCCCGAAATAACTAATGCAGACGATTTAAACCACCTGCCATAATTACTGTAGCTAACTGGTGTGAACATTGCTAAATGAAAGTAGGTGTTAGTGAAAGCATGCATGTGTGCTGAATAATAAACATAATGCATAAATATTACTTAAGTATATAATTGTCAGGTATTTTAAATACCTGGGTCCATAGGTAGGCGAACTCACTCATGAGCTGACTCACTCAGACTCAGCTTTGGTGAGTTTGAGTCCGAGTGCATGAGTCCGGTTGAAGAAAATTTTTGTGAGTTTGAGTCCGAGTGAGTGCGAAGCGCAAGATATATTTCTTGAGTGAGTGTGAGTGAGTTCCACTTTTTTTGCCGACCTATGGCCCCCCATCTACACATTTTCAGCATTACTATCAGCCTTACCTGGATTTGCACTTATACTCACGTCTACTCACACGTATTTTAAAGCAGTGTCGTTCATACACCATTTCAATATTTATTGATCACAAGCACGAATGACGTAGGAAGATGCTTTAACACCCCCCCCCCCCCCGCCAACTTTTCCAGGGAAGTTGTTGATAAATATATTGTTCGTTGTCATCTGTTTCAAGACAAATGACCGGACTTGTTTGCGAGCACTCATAACTTGTATTCGAAGGTATTATATTAAAAGGTGCCAATACAAAAATTGAACGACACTTTGTGAATTCCGAAGTGTGTTCGGCAAAAGCCTGTGGCCATTTGAATGACTATGCCATATGTCTTTTCCTGTTTTTTTTTCTTTTTTGTTCTTTTACACTCTCTGTGCAATCACGTGATTGATGAGAGAGTGTAAGAGGAAGAGGCCACAGCTGGCACCGTTCCAGGGCACGGACGGACGGCGGAAGGACGCCCCAAGTATGACACATTAAAGGCTTTCGCCTCAAAACACCGATTACGTGAGATATTGGTGTTAAAGAGCATCGACACCATGGTCGAAAAACCTAATCCTAGGCTAACGGACTCATGAGTCGGATCACTTGGACTCGCTCAGACTCACATCGAGCCTTGATTCTGAGTCTGAGTCAGTCTGGGTTCGTAATGTTTTGGTGAGTTTGAGTCTGAGCGAGTTCGGTTGAAGAAAATTTTCGTGAGTGTGAGTCCGTGCGAGTCCAGTTCAGGAAAATTTTGGTGAGTCTGAGTCCGAATGAGCCCTAAGCGCAAAATATGTTTCATGAGTGAGTCTGAGTGAGCTCCACAAGCTTTGCCGACCTATGCCTGGGTGTGCAGCTGTCTGTTAACTTATTGTGGAACACCCCTACTGACTAAAAAGTTAGCAATGCTAACCACGTTCTTGGCTTGTGTTACAAATTTTGACCATTCCATCCTTAAAAATACTTCTTTATGCTATCCTTGTACGACCAAAAAAAAATATACCCATGCATGTTCCCTTAACATGTTTTGTAAACAAATTTGTCCAGTGCCTACAAACAAGCTTTACAAATATGCCTTTTGCCCTGCTTGACACTTTAGTGTTCTCACTCAATGCACCGTAAGGGCACGGGGACCTTAAGAAAAACCTTATGGGCCTTACAAGTGACTTGGTTCAAGACCAACCGAACAATTACAGTTGATTCAAGGTGATATGATACAGTGGTAGATGAATGAGTTAGTTGAGGAGTGTTCGATAATGGTATACCTAACTTGTCAAAAAGAACCAAACATGCAAACTTATAACGAGGAAATAGGGACGTCAGTGCGACATTTGTTTCTGTAGCAGACTCACTTGCAGTTCAATTGTAATTATAGAAGATGAAAATTTAATTGTGTCATAAAATGCGTCATAATTAGGTGCAGTGCATTCTTCATTAGTTACATGGATACCTATGGGTTTTCCAGAATATATGTTCGTCCCTTAGAAGTTGATCATAGTCCAAAATTTTTTAACAAGAGATGTTAAGGAAACTTCGATTTAGAGTTCTTTAGTGACATTACGTACGTGCCAAATGCGTACTTATAAGCAGTTGAAAAGGGTTTTATGGAGTGATACAGGCATTCTTTACAGTTAGATAGCCACTTCAGATGGGCACTGTACTTAGAAGCATGAGAATTTGAGATAATGAAGCAAGATTGGATGTAACTTTTCGTTACTTCCGGAACTTCTGTGGTGCAATGTCTCAATTCTGCTGGAGCAAACAATTTTCAATATTCAGTGTAGAAACATGTAGATAGTTTGCTGTATATGGCAGTAAAGTATTTTTTTTTATTAAATATGTGCAATTTCTATAGTTCTGTCCGCTCTGGAGGTTGAAATATCTGAGAAGCAGCGCAAAGGCTCTGTCCTTGGGCTGCTCCTCTTTCACACATATATTAAAGACGTTCCACTTAGTGTGTCATCCAATATACACCTTTTACAGATGATAGTGTTTCGCACCAAGCAATAACAAAATTCATAAGACTTCTCTACATCTCCAGCAAGACCTCCTCCTAATCCAGGAATGGAGCAGCGAGTCATGCATGTCTTTCAATGTAAATAGGGTGCTCCCCTGTGTTTTTCATCACCTTAGTAATGTTGTGGTGTTTTTCTACTCCCAACTGAAATCACATTTTAGCTCAGTGCGAGGCATTTAAATATGTAGGAGTGCATGTGTCTAGTGACGTGTCCTGCACCCATTATATTAATGAGTTAACAAATTCCTGCAATTGGTTACTTGGTAATTATCCATGCCAAAACTTGACCTATAGCCAGACTCAGGGCCATACCCAGGAATTTTTTTCGGGGAGTGTTTGGACGCTGAACGGTAACTTTGGCAACTGGTGGTGGCTGTGAAGGCATGTAAACATTTTACTATAACCCGAAAAGTTAAAGCGTGAAAAAATTTCGGGGGGTGTCAGAACCCCCTCAACCCCCCCCTCAGTTACGGCCCTGGCCAGACTAGCTGCATACCAAACCTTAATTCAATCTAAAGTAGAATATGCCTGTACTATTTATGGCAACCATCAAATTAACGTAATTAATTCTCTATAATAGGTCCAGAAAAAATGTGCCAGAATCGTTCTTATGGACTATGCTCCTACAAATGAAGTGTTTCAGCTCTAAAACCTAGGTTGTGTCTTCTCTCACAGGCCTCTCACGGCAAAAGTGCTCGACAACTATTTTTCTGCAGATATTTTAATTCATTGCCCCAGAAAACTGAATCAATATTCCAGCCAATGTTTTTCCCACCACATGCATGCATCAAAATGCTGCGTATCTTTCATGTGTCAATTCTACTACTTATCAAAGTTCATTCTTTCGGCATAGTGCCCGACAATGTCATGCCCTTCCATCTGATAATGCCCTAATCACTGATATATTTCTCGTGTCAGAGCGATCTCTGAAGACCACCTGTAAAGTTGCGAAATGTAACCTGACCGACCATTTCTTCAGTCTGCCTTCCCCTCATGCAATGTCCCATGTCGGAACTGTCGCGTAATAAAGACCCGAGCCCTAGACCAAGAACTCCATCTTTTAATCCATTGCTCGTGCTGAACCTCCTCTTCCTTCTCTCCTATGTCTTTCTCCTTGTTGCCGCCCGTCCGCTATCATCAGCAACAGGAATCTGAGGTATCATGAATAAATAGGTGAATAAATAAATCAAAATGCAGGTATGCACTGATCAATTATACCAGGCAAGTACATAATATCTAACCTTGCATCAGGGTAGGATGTCAAAACAAGGTCAAGGTTGAGTGTACACATGCAGCATCGATACACGTGTCAGTTGTATTACTAGCTGTGATAATTAAAAAAACACAGCACTGGTCTTAGTCCTTAGCTTATGACTAAAGAGAGAGTGAAGTAGGATTATCGTCCCAGGTTATGTTTGGAAGATTGAAATGACCAAGGAGTAGGATGGGTTACAAGAGAAATCACATGTCAACATTGTTTAATACTATCGTATAACTCATTGAAAAATATGGGTGTTGTGAAGGGGTGAGCAAAAACAGCTGGAGTGTGTATGATAAAATTTTTTATGACTAAGACATACAGATGCCCAGACAGCCTTCAGATCTTTCCTTGAATAGGTAATAAAATACGTATCATTTGGAATTGCCAATAGGGTGCCACTTGCTCTGCATGCAGTACAATTGTAGCAAGAAACAGAAAATTGCACGGCACCATTGGATATTTTTGCTGTATGTGCAGTTAAGCACATTAGAGTAAGCACAATTATTTTCACAAAACATGCTTCAATATCAGACATTAACAAATGGTATTGTTACAGAGAAACTTAAGTCTCACACTGGAGTCGGCAAAACTGAAACTCAAAAAAATGAAGAAAATGAGCCAATGCCCCTCTCTCTTCCTGTGCCGAAGGATGTGGTGGAATGGAGCGTGCATGCACAACATGATCACTATGTTGCTCAATTAAGTTCAAGAATTTGATCAGAAGCAGTAGGACACAAGTTAAAGAAATAGCACTTGGCAACAGGAAGATGGTTGGCTCGGGTCGGAGTTACTCTGCCAGCCTAGCACAGAAGCAGACAAAATGGACATCAAGCAACCTTTTTAAAATGGTGTCGTTGGTCATTTTAGCATCAGTTCAATAAAGTATTACGCTTTTCATGTTCCACTCTAACAGACAAATGAAACACATGTGAATTTGTGCACTTATAATATTGTTTCTACAGTTATCATTTTATTGTGCTGACATGAAAATTTTGTTGCGTAAAATTATTTGCAGCCACACGGAGAAACAGTGGCCGTCTGTTATGAGGGCATGGGAGGGGTTTCAATGCAGAGCCAGTTGTACAGTTTCTTGTTCAGCGTTGCATGTTATCATGGCATGTTGTAAGAAAAGAATGGGGGAGACTTGGCAGCTCTTGCTGAATGCTACCGATTTGCCTTGTGTGATATATGTGTAGCAATAAAAAAATCCTAGCTGATACGGATACCTTATGTTTGAATTAACTAACTGAATGGAGACAGTTTTAGACATGGTTGTAGCATTGCATCGTGAACATTTTCTTACGCTGCGGTGTACTTTTAATAGATCACAGCTCATCTGTTCAATCAGCCTTGATTTATATCAAAAGGTTTACTTCTGTTATATATCAACTATATTGCAAAAAGCTGTTCACTTTTCAGTTGATATAAGACTGTTGACGGATGACTGTGTGCTATTCACTCGTGTAGAAAGTGTTGCTGACCAGGTCTTGCTTAACGATGCTTTGTGTGCAGTTGACAAACGGTGTGAAAAATGGGGCGCATGACAATCAATTTCGACAAAACTACCTGTACGTCAATATCAAATAAGAAAGAGCCACTGGTATTTGCGTATAAAATAAAAATAAAGAAGTTAAGCAATCATGTCAGATAAAATATCTGGGTGTTACAATACTTCGAATCTAACCTGGAACAAGCATATTGAAAATATTTGTGGTTCATCTGAATGTAAGCTGGGTGTTCTAAGGCAAAAGTTAGAAGATGCCATGCCTGAAACAACGCTGATGGCTTATAAAACCGCAGTTTGCCCAACCCTAGAGTATGCTGGTATATACTGGGATCCACACAGTCAAAAGCTAGTCGATCAGCTAGAACGCATCCAACAAATAACCACCAGGTTTATATATTTCTAATACCAGAGGAAGCAGTCAGTGACTATGTTACTTCAAAGAGCTAACCTTCAGAAGTTGTCTACACAAAGAGAAATCGCATGCTTGACGTTGCTGTACCAACTGTATAATAAAACACTAAACATGAATCCTACCTTGTGCTTGCACCCTCCAGCCAGAGTGTCACCGCATATAAATCATCCATATGCAGTTTTAGCCTGTACTACATGATTGATGTCAGGGGCGTAGCCAAGGACGGGGTTGGGGGGGGTACAACCCCCCCTCCCCCAATTTTTCAGATTTGCTTGCGTGTTTACACACGTACAAACGCACACACGAACATACATAAAAGTATGGTTGAACCCCCCCGAAAAGAATTTTTGGCTACGCCCCTGATTGATGCATTCAAGTTTTCCTTTCTATACCTCGTACAATTATCAAATGAAACAATTAAGCTTGATCCAAGTGGATTTGTTGATTGTCAATGAACTGAAGTTTTTCAGCGACATTTGCAACTGCTTTGTACATAATGAAGTATAATGTCCTCTCACCCTTGTAACAGCCTGCGATATATATATATATATATATATAGTCAAGAAATGAAGGAGCACATTCACGAAAATTGCATATTTTTTACTGGTTAACGTTTCGGCCGTGCCACGGCCGAAACGTTAACCAGTAAAAAATATGCAATTTTCGTGAGTGTGCTCCTTCATTTCTTGACTATATGTGCACCGGACCCACAGAACCTTCTTTTGAATCATATATATATATATATATATATATATATATATATATATATATATATATATATATATATATATATATATATATATATATATATATATATATATATATATATATATATATACAGAGAGAGAGAGACAGACAGACAGTCAAACACATTTATAAGAGACACCAGTGTGCTTACATTGAAATAAGGTTTGATAAGAAAAAGAAAATGCATACATGGTACCCTGCTTATAAGAGACAACAAATTGCTACCCGGTGCATGTCCCTTATAAAGGGGTTCAACTGTATATATACACACACGCACACTAGCACCAGTTTTGTGTTTTATTCGTCAAATCTATTCTTGCACTGTTCACACAAGGAAAGAAGTGTAAGATTAAGGGCTCGTTTTTGCTTTGTTAAACACAATAATAATGAGAACTAACAGACAATGATGCCAAAGAAGGCAGTCCTGCAGTAGCACACCTTACATGAAAAGGACATTTTGGTCATTTGAGGAGACCCTGAGGATGTTTTGTGTTTTTGTCTGAGGAGCTTCCTAAGGGGTGTTGGCCCATGCATGGATATCCATTCTTCAAGCAGCCTTACTTTATGTCCAAAGGATCACGTGATCAAGCATGAGTTGATTATTGGACCTCTTCAGAGGAACTCTGCACCTTTTCATAAATCGCAGTGCCGTGACTTCCTATAGCAAAGAGGTGCAAGGCAATATATGGGAGAATGGAGCGCTGGCCTCTCGAATCACCTGACACCGGGCACAGCAATCTTTGTTTGCACAGCACATGCTGCATGTGTTCTACACAAACTATTCTTTGTTCCTGCTGCTTCATATATGCAACTTAATAAACAAGTAGATTGGGCTAGTTGGTACAGATCCATCTTCGTAGGAAGTGCAAAACTACACACAGGGACAGCGAGAAAGAAAGACACTACACAAGCACTTAACTTCAACTAAGTGTTTATTTGAAAAAGCAAACACATATAGGTAAACGAATGAAAACAAAAACAAATAAGGAAACCCACGTGTCATGCTAGTCATCACTCATCCATTAATGCCTAACACACAATCCAAAACGCGATGTTCTTTCTGTGTAAGCGAGATAGACGCCACACCATGATGCCACATAATGTGACGTCACGTGATTACATATGCTATATTCAAACAACAAAACTTCGTTAGGATAATTAATACATTGATGGACAAAATAAGATGGTTTTTACTTTCCAGTCATCTTAGGGGAATCTGAGTTTTTTAAAGGGACACTAAAGAGAAAAACAATTTTTCTTATATTAGTACATAATTTCACAATATCAAAAACACCACTCTTACTGCAAAAAGATGCTTGTTAAACCAATTGTATCCCAGTGCCCACATATCCGGACAAAACAAACCAATGTAGTGTGATCAGGCTAGCCAACACATTGCATTTAAAACTGATGTAAAATGTTGGTATTACTTCAGCAGCTTGTGTAGTGTCTTTCTTTCTCGCTTTCCCTGTGTGTAGTTTTGCACTTCCTACGAAGATGGATCATATATGCAGCTTTAAATAATTTTGAAGCAAAGCTTAATTGTATTGGTGCACAAGTGTAGAATATGTCGGCGTTGGACGTAGAAAAAAACAATCATCATGAAGGCAGTGCATGCCCATGAAGAAGATGGCAACATAACTGAGCCATATGAATTGGTTTCTATACCAAACAAAGAAGGGAAGAAAAAAAAAGTATAGAAGATAGACAAAAAGAAAAACGCATGCACTGAAAAAGAAAGAAAGAAAGAGGTAACGAACGAGAGAGAAGGGGAGAGGAGAGATAAAGGGAGGGGAAAGAGAGATAGCGGGGAGGGAAATAGAGAGGCACGCGCCCACCAAGCTCTAAGAGACTGCGTGTGCAAAGCTTAATTCGCTCGTTGACGATCAAGCGTGCTGGAAGCTACGCAGGCAGGGCCTCCTGCGGCGGCCGATTTAACTATGCAGCTCACGATGCCGAAATTAATCAGCCAATTAATGGTCGTGAAGTTGGGTATATGGCGCGCGCTGCCATTTATGGCATCGTTTGTTGACAGAAGAGGGAACGTACAATTTCTTGTCTGAATTGCAAATTTAAGGCCGCTGCGCAATAATCCGCGCATGTTCTCAGAGTCTCGATTACCGATCGACAGCGTTTCCTGACTATGCCGAAAAAGTGTCGCCGGCCCTTTAAATCTTCTCTTCCGCTCAACATGCTCTTTCCCTATGATTATATATGCGCGAAACCCTATGTGCGCAATTAAAATAAACACTGTGATTAACCCAGAAAACGTGCGTGCACCTCATAAGAATCGCGACGGCATAAAACCAATAGATACGTGTTTATGTTTTGAACAACTTATATATCTGTTTTCCAGCTGGCCCTCTACATAAGGTCGTCACTGCAACTGAGGGATTTATCGTAACGTGGTACGAACTTTGCCATGTCCTCAGCAAGGCCTAGTGCATATTCAGCTAATTCTGTACGACGCTCGTTGTCTGGTGATTGTCTATACACGCGTTCTGCGCTTCAAAGTTCCTGCAGCTCTTGGTGCACTTTGCAGTCACTCGCGATCGATCATGAAAGCTCCACCATGCATATTAGTCACTCAGCAATATCGATGAATTTTGGCTGCATTGCGCATGCATGAAATCAAATGACACCACTCACTTCACACGTACTTGGTGGGAGAATTGTTGGAGGCATGTTTGAGTACCCCTAGAATACACAACTGCGGCCTCGCGCGATCGGATGGACATATCTGTGCAACACATCTGCAGTGCCCCAACAACATCAAGCTTTCACTATGGCTTTGATTACGTGACTGCATGCATAGGACCTTGAAAAAAAAAAAAATGTATAGCGCCTCTTTCACGCGTAAGTCTGGGTCACTGCAGAGTTGGTAAGCTTGGCTAGGCTTTTATCCTCCCACCTCTAGCTCTCTCTCGCCACCCAATATTCTTGCTCCCATTCTTTTCTCTTTTTTTTTCTTTGTGACTGTTCCTTTCTATCTCTTGCTGTCTCTGTTTATTTCTTAAGTTATTTTTCTCTCTTTCCTTTCTTTTTCTCTCTCTGGAGTCGTCCTCTTTCTATTCCCTTTCTCTCTATGTATATTTATCGATCTCTCTTTCCCTTCTTTTTCTATCTCATACTATTTCCATCAATATATATATATATATATATATATATATATATATATATATATATATATATATATATATATATATATATATATATATATATATATATATATATATATATATATATATATCTGTCCTCGTTCTCGCCTGCTCCTTTCCTTTCTCCTTGCACTCACATTTCTACTTCTCATCCTCACTACCCTTTCCTATGGACCCCCTTGCCATTTATGCTCTGCTAACGTGACTTGATAGCTGAGTGGTCACAACACTTGCCTTGGGATCGTTGGTCCGCCGGTTTGAATCTCGCCTCACCAAGAAACTTTTTCGCCGAGAATTTCTCTCTCTTTCTTTCTCTCTATACTCGTTCTCCCACCCATCAGAGTTATGGCATGCTGTGCCGGATAAATTGGCGCACCTCTTATGGGAGCGAAGCTGAAGAGGAAGAAGACGACGAAGACAGCGTGTGCTGGTTCATGAAGATAATTTTCTATCTTCGATATATGGCAAACCTGATATAATCAAGCGTTTGACGAACAATCGTCTGGTGAGGAATCATACTTGTGCAATAAACATACACTCGCCAAGGTAAAAATAAAGACCTCAAGCATAACCTCAAGTACCTCAAGCATAACCAACTAGCAAATACACTACTATGCAAATACTTTACTATGCCCTTGCCAAAGGCGAGGACATATGAACGTATCCTCTTGACCTATCAGCATAGTAAAGTATCTAGTATAACTGATCTGCATAGTAAAGTACTTTATGAAGTACTTTACATACTATAGTACATAGTAAAGTAACTTTACTAAGCTCTCACCTTTGGCCAGGGCATGCGTAGTAAAGTTTATGCCACGCTGTGATAAATGTCTCAGTGGGAGTTGCAACTGTGTAGAGAGGTATCGGGAAAGTATGTATAAATGTTCCAAATAAAACAGTTTTGAATTTCACTGTGGTTCTATTTTTGCAACCGATTGGGATTTGAAAAAAAAAGAAAGGTAGCCCTCATACTTAAGGCTTTTTAAAAAGCACATAGTTGTTCTGAATTAGCAGTGCAGTCTACATGGAGCCACAGAGTATGTTATATGTATGTTATATGTTGTGCTTACTGGTTTGCGTGTACCACTAGCTATAATTTTTTTTTTATTGGCATAAAGGGGAAGCAAAAATGTGTGTTCATCTGCTTTTTTAAGGTCCCAGATATGTCTCATGAACAGGCTGTACCGACAAAATGGTGGCAGAAAATATGGTACAAAAATATGGCACAGATACAGAAAATAATGATACAAGAAAAAAACAAGAACTGCAAATGCAAAATGTCCTGAAACAGCACTGCTGCAACCAAAGCTGTGTCTGAGAACACAAGGTGCCCAACCAAATGGGGAGAGTCAGGATGGGTGGCGATGTGGCGTATGATGCGCCACTCACACCATTTCTTATGTTCACTTGGAATGAACAAAAATTGTCATAGAAGGCTAAGAATGTATGACATATTGATTGAATGTTAACTTTTACAGTCTATACCAAATTAAATTCGTGTGATGTTGGAATCTCTAGGTCCCTTGTTAGACTAACAAACAACATGGCTTTCAAATTTATGTCTCTTAAGAGGACTGACAATTAACTGGCCAGAACGTGTATATGGACCTTTGTGTATTTGGAAAGACCCAGAATTGTAGTGATGGAATCGAGCACCCTTTCGCAATTTGAGTAGGATAAGTATTTTTAAATGGAGATTGAAAATCGCAGCAGCCGCACCATGGTGCTGCTTGGTGGTGAAGCCTTAGTACCGAGTTTTGGAGTCATTAAATTGCTGTATGTTGCTTGCTGCTGCTCAGACAACCATTAATCGGGCTTAAAATTACAGTCGGTATATAAAAACATATCCTCATTTTCTTTTTTGCTCATTACACAGTAAAACAAGTTGATGCTGAGAAGTGGCCCTAGCTTTCTTCACGGAAGCTAAAAACCTCATTTAACCGTGGTGCATGCATATGGTGTCTCTCAGGTGTTTCGCGCATGTGCTCTGTCATGGCAGAATGTGGTGCTAATACACCCATTGGCTATCGGCCACTGTTTCAGCATGTGATGCATATAAGACTCCATTGGTAACAAATTTTGACATAAAATGTTTCATCGCATTTTCCCTGTTGTCGGTATGATTTCCATCACAATAAAAAAAAAACAGGTACATTAAAAGCCAGTTGTCTGACCCACCCACGAAGCTACAGCTAAGGACTCCTAGAAATTTTAAAAGCAGAAGTACAGCATCACTAGGAAATAGTCAGGCCCTTTGAAACTGTCAGAACTCTTAAAAAAGGGCAAGTGATCCTTGTATAACTGATAAAATCACTTTCCTAGAGCGAAGTAGCTAGCTGCACTACATAAGCTCTCATGTTTTGTGCTTATAATCTGCCAGCAGGGATAAAAGCAATCACACTTTTACCCAAATTTTCCGTTATTTTTGGTGCACTTAACATTTCGATACATTAGTAAAGCATGTATTAAAAATATTCAGTTTTACGAATAATGGCTTCTGGATCGAATACTACAATATTCTATTTGGTATGTTAAATCATTGAATATTTGCACACGCTTATTACATTTATCGTGTCGCAATTTTCCTGGTGTGTATAATGCTCCATGTTGGTTTTACATGTTTCCTAGAGAAGGCTTCTGTGCCATGATCATAAAATATTTTAACAAGGCCTTCATAAAAAGTTCTTGTACTACACCTTTTTTTTTGCAAAGTAATTGTATGGTTCACATATAGTATTCACGTTTGACAAGCATAGTTGTGTAGGTAGGTGATTAATATATTGACTCCTCTGGCCTCTGATCACTGGGAGGGTGGAAGGGGGGTTGGACTTACAGGCTTAGGGGACGGACAAATCTGGCTCGTTGTTGCATCAGTTGCAGAGCACAGTTGAGATTAAATATGAGATAAGGATTCCAGGCAGGGGTTGTGATAGTATGGCATGTGAACTGTTGGAAGCATTTCATGCTGGGAAAGAAGTGACGTGTGTATTGGTGACACGTTTGTTGAAACTTAGAAAGCCAGAAAAGTTTCTTGAGCATTATCTTGTGATGTTTCTTGACACTAGATGAATGTTTCTGTTTCCTTACATATCTGCTGGCAAAGCCACAAAAAAAGACCGATGGAAGTTAACACATGTCCTGTGTCTTATGTGAGTGCACTTCTCCACTTTATTACCTCCCTGAAGCCACGCACCATCTTGCCGAGTTATAAGCTTTGTTAAGCTATTTATTCTATGTGGCATCGTTGACTCAAGATGACCCCAGAGTACATGCTAAAGCTCCTGTAAGATCACAGCCTGAAGATAACAACCCTTTTACCTTTGTTAGGACAAAAAGTGCTGACATTTAAGATGTTACTGTTTGCATATGTTGTAAGTGCTTCAGTGGAGTCTTGTGAGCTTAAAATGTGGTGCTCCCACAAAGAACTTTTTCTTTCTGTACAGTGACCAACCTGGAAAACTATTCAGGTGATAGGTAACAGAGATCACAGTCGGGCGAAATGATGTGATCCCTGACACTATAAGTGAATGCAAGAGTACCTACTTATATTACCATTGTTTACAAGTGGAATATTATATTCAACATGAACCTCACCTTGCTTTGCTGTGGTGTTCCTGTGGGTGTACCTTCTTACGACCACGGCAGCATTTCCAGAACTAATGTCTCTGTCAAAATCTTGTGCAGGTGTGTGACACAAGCAGGTCACTATTTCCATCTATGATTTTACAGTATCCAACAGCTCGTGTGGAGTACACATCACGATGGCTGGAGCCATGCTCAGCCATCCATGTGTGGCACCAGCTAGACTGTGACAAGCTGCATACCTTTGCTTGCAGCAAATGTGTGGGAAAAAGAGAAGGACACCATGCAAGGAAAGATTTTTAAGTAAATGTAGGGGCTTACGGTGAGGGAATTCTGAAAAGGTCTGATGTGCCATCTTGCGATAGAGAAGCAACATTTGTACCTAGTCTGTCTCATGTTAGTAGGAGTCTTATATAAACATTGGCTGTACAAGTCTGTGGCTAGGGAAGGATGATGGGCAGAAGATGCCCTCTTGGAATGTTAACCTGCACCCTTCTCCCATCCCTTTCTTGGTGCACTGGAAGTTTTTGCCCTATAGGTACTAGTTCTTTCAGTGTGTGCTCCTGAAGGGCTTGAGATTAATCTCACTCTTACCACCTGCTTTACCCAAGGGCCAAACCTGGTGCTGGTACTTGTTTGCTTAGTAGCAATTTTTAATAAAAAAAGAGGCTTCAAGCATTACACAAACAAAGCTAGGGCATTAAAAGGTTACTATATATATATGATGTTCTGTACACACACCTCCCCTATACAATTCACTAAACAGTCACAAATAACCTCTATGGTGTGCCTGATTAAGCCATAAGAAAGCATGTAGTTCCTTGATGTTATCTTTTTTTAATCAGTAAATTAACCTTGGAAAAACCAGATTGTTATCAGTGGTGCTTGATATAGAGTGCATGAAACCAGTGAATATAAACTGCAATGATGCCACCAGAAGCATCAGCAAAAGTAAATTCACCCAGCTGGAAACCATATTCTGCAGTAAGACTGTCCAGGCATTATTAACAATACATTTTCAATAATATCATTACTTCTAACTCCGCCATTCGCAAAATCCTACCTTGCTGTGAACCCAATAATTATTGACCTACGAGGTGTTACTAAAAGTGACCAGCTCGTTTAAGATACCTGCTAGCCCCAGTGCTAACCCCATTAAATAGAGGCTTTATTAAGTACTGCTGTGTGCTCATCCCTTAAAGTAATTTTCAGCATCCTCTTGATAGCCATCTTTTTAAGACTTGATGATCAGGAATACGATACATCTCCACATCCGATGAAAGTCACTTGCCTAATTACCACCCCCCTCTTGCCAACAAGCAGCCCTTGTAAGATGCATGAACACGTGCTATCATCTCGGGTCACCACAAGTTTGCTGAAACCACCTTGCTCTTAGTTCTAGCACAGCATAATTTTCAGAAATCAATTTCTTGCAAAGCTCAACTTGCTTCATTGACAAACTGGACGTATAATTTTTTACTATTCTTGAATAGCTATTTTCCTTGCTTACTCGAAAGAACTCGATAAAGTGAACCATGAGCTACTACTTTTCAAAGAAAGTTAATGAAATATGGTTGGGCATTTCCTGTACCTAGCCTGAGCATATATTTGCTTAATAATCATTTTCAATTTAGAGCATATATGTGATGGCAAGAAATCTGGAGTACCACTGGAGTCTGTCATAGGTATTTTGCATATCTTTGAATGGGCCATGCACAAATTTTGAATTAGTTCTGCACCAAACTAGAACTTTCCTAGCGAATTGCTTGTCACAAAATGTCTTTTTACAGGGTAAATTGATATGGGCTCGTTACAAAGGCTGAAGTTGGTGGCGATGCTGTCCACCGCATCTCCACTAATGAGACAGGCGACGGCGCGTGCGCCCACACACGAGGCCTAATGACAGTGGTAAATTTCCATTTTATGCACACACGCGCGCACAACGTATGCTTTACCGCAATACACTGCGTGCACTTCGTCGCATAACACGACTGCATTGCGGCAATGTTAACTTTTAGAAAGACGTTTCGGGTCGGCAGTTTAAGCTAGACAATGTTCCCAGCAATAAATTTTCCATTTTATTTCCTTTTTGTATTTTTATACACCTACCTAAACAGACACCGCTAACAAAACCGATTGTCAGCATCGGTGACAGCATAAGCTACTCGGAAAATAACGTCGGGTGAACGCTTGTTCATACCCCGTCGCTTCCACCTTGCGCATTTCGTATCTGTCTCGCGCAGTTACGCAAGACGGAGTTTAAATAAAAGTGTTGGTTCAAGTAATTTGCGCAAACGACAGTCCAACTGTAAGCGATCGATCCACGCAACACACGGACTTAGCACACGTCCACGTACGCCACAATACTATAGTTGTTCGTCAAACAGGCATTCACAAATCGCATACCACTTCGCTTTTATTTCACGCTCCTACAGCTCGTTATCATTGCTTATGGATTTGGCGGCGAACACGTCGGGAGATTGGCGTTAACTACTAAGCACCGCGGAGAAGCTCCCTGCGCTCATCAGCGTCGACTAAACACGGCGACATCGCAGGAACTAACAAAAGCGGCAAGACTTGCACGTGAATCACTTTCTTTAACACTCTTACACAATGCGACCACGTCCGCGCTTCTTGCTAATGCACACAGCTCTCGGTCAAAACCAACATCCACCACGGAGAAATAACCAAACTAACCAAACCACCACCTCACGCCAAAAATGAACGTAACCACCATAGAGTTTCTCTCAAGTTAGTGAGAAACTCTATGACCTAAACCGCCTAAAAGACCTTTCAGCGCATGATTTCAGTCTTTCAGCCAAACGATTCTAGCGCCGCCTAATCCATTGCCTAATCATACACTTCAAGCCAAGTCAAGCCGGTTTTAAGCGGCTATATGGGTGAGCCGAACTGGCCGAACGTTTTCCCCGTCTAAGCGTTCCTGCCACCGGGTGGCAGGAGACAGTGCCGTGCAACAGCTGCCTCATGTTAGAGTGTACTCTACTCATGTGGCGCAACAATTGGCTGGGCGTCCGGTCCCCGAGCTCGTTGTCGTGCAGTAGCTGCTGCAGTCGCTGAGGCTCCGAAGGCGTGAGGCGGCTGATGAGCAGCTGTTTGAGCGTTGTGTACGCGTTCCCTGCAGGTGGAGCGACCAGCAGATCGCATACTTCGCTCGCTATTGCCGGTGGGAGGCTAGCGACCACGTGGTGGTACTTTGTTAGCTCAGCGGCAATACGACGAGCGGTGAATTGGGACTCCACCTGCAGGAACCATATAGCTGCGAGTCCGCTGTCCAAAACGGCGGGAGCCTGATGTCGACGGCGGAGATGGCCGGTGCGTCAGGGGGAGTCTCCATGGCGTCGATCGCTTGAAAAAGGCGGTAAGCCTCGTCCGGGTCACCACTGTTGGGACGCGTGTACGCGCGGGAGAAGCAGACACGACCGCGCGGTGTGGATCCCAAACATCAACTGGTTTTATTTGAGTTCTCTGGAGGTTCCGGAGAGCAGCGGAGGTAAAGTTCTAGTACACTCTAGCGGAGGGTGGCGCTGCCTGGCGGCTTGGCTTGGCTTGGCTGCCGCCACAATATATTTATTGGTTCTATAGGAGAAAAATAGGTGTCTCCTATTGAACCCTATGGGTGCCAATACGTGTCTATTGGTTCTATAAGTGACAAATAGCTTACACCTATAGGCACCTTATTGGTCTTATCGTTGACAAATAGATGAGGTCAATTGGTTTCTATTGGTGCCAATAGAATTCAAATAAGACCTATAGAGTTCCAATACGGTTCTGATAGAACCTTGGTTCTATAAGTGACAAATAGCTTACACCTATAGGCACCTTATTGGTCTTATCGGTGACAAATAGATGAGGTCAATTGGTTTCTATTGGTGCCAATAGAATTCAAATAAGACCTATAGAGTTCCAATACGGTTCTGATAGAACCAATAAGATTTTTCTATAGGACAAATAGAAAATTCTATTGGCATTTTTGCTAGTAGACGTGGGAAATGTACAAATGAAAGCTTGAATGTTCGCGGTGATGTGAGAATAACTGTTTGCACATTGAACCTACCGACTTAAGTGATCTACTGTGAACGGTGAGTTTTCGTCAGTTCTCTGGGTGTACGAAGCCCCTGTTGCGTGAAAAAATTCAATTTCGCCGCAAGGGCGAATCAATGCGAACTAAGCTAGGCCAGCAGCTAACTCATTTAGCATCCGACCTGGCGTAAAACGCTGGCGTCAGGAAACGCGGGGGCTACAGCGAGCGAAGCGAAGTCTACGTGCGTTAATATATCATCAATGCAAAATGAGTGGCGGTAACTCAGCACGGACCAAGGTATATGAGCCGTCTGCAAATTTTTTCAAGATAGCGCGACCGCGCCCGGCCGCTCGAACAGTGTACGCTGGATGGATGGATGGATGCTATGAGCGTCCCCTTTATAACGGGGCGGTGACATGTCTGCCACCAGGCTCGAAAAAAAACTTTCTTTTTATGGTGGCCTAATGCCTTATCTACATTGATTAAATCTATGTTATTACAGCAAAGAAAAATATAAGTTCACGGTCCATCTCTCTGCTTCTTAAGGCAGAATGACCTTATTTTCCCCCTTCTTCATTTTTGTCCTTTATCTCTACTTTTCTGCCACCAATACTCTAACCGTCTCTTACTTATTTCTATCGCGGACGTGTTCAGCTTTCCATTGTTGTCCCTAAAACCCAAGGCTTCATGTAGACTCGTGTCCACACGTATATCTGGGTGGATATCGCCACATTCAATCAGTACATGTTCCATCGTTTCCTTAGTTCCCCCCACAGCATGTACATTGTTCTTCTTCGTTACAGAATCTCGCTTTATAGCTACGCGTTTTAAGGCAACCCGACCTTGCCTCAAACAGTAAAGCGCTTCCCCTTGAATTATCATAAAACCTCTCCCTCCTTATTTCGTTTTTTCCCTTTCGGTAGTCACTGAGAGCCGGCTTCTTTTCCATCGCTGTCATCCAATAAGTCCTCTCCGCCTCTCTGACTTTTCGCTTAATGCTCCTTGTTGCCATGTCGCCCACACTGCTAGCCGTATATTTACTGGTGAGCCTCCTAGTTCTTTTTCTCCACTGCGTGTCGACGATTTTTCTATACAAATACCTGAAAACCTTCCCTGCCCATCTACTCTCCTTCATTTTCCGCAGCCTCTCTTCAAATCTAATTTTGCTCTGAGCTTCCCTCACTTCAAAACCTGTCCATCCCATATCACCCTTTACAGCCTCATTTGTCATCTTCCCGTGAGCGCCCAACGCGAGGCGTCCCACAGTCCTTTGGTTTACATCCATTCCAGATTGCACCTCTGACTTCATGCACACCACTGAGTTCCCAAATGTAAGCCCCGGAACCATAACACCCTTCCACAGCCCTCGAAGCACCTCGAGCGTACCGATTGTATCCCCATAACGCTCTGTGCTTCATGATTGCAGCATTCCTCTTTCCCTTTGTTACCGATGCTTTCTCTTGTACCTCCATATATCTATCCCCCCTCATTTACCCACACTCCGAGGTACTTGTACTCGCTTACCCTCGGTATTTCTTGGCCCTGTATTAAGACCGCATGGTCTTCGTGATCATTGAATACCATCAATCCACATTTTGTTGCACTAAAACCTAGTCCTAGAGCCTCGCCCTCCCTTCCGCATATATCTGCCAGCCGCTGTATATCATCTTGACTGTCCGCAAATAAGACAATATCGTCAGCATAAAGTGCTGACGATATTGACGCTGTTTCAGCGGCAGCCACGCCCCCTATCCCGGTACTCACGGGCCTTTCGTGCGACGAAACACGGCCGGCACTTTTCCTCTCCACTTGAACATAAGTCGTCGGCTGCCCTCGCACGCTTCGTCCTTGGACTTGCGACGATGACGGAAAAAAAATGTGCCTTAGAGTTTTAATTTTAACGCGATAGAAACGAAGCTTGGACACTCAAGTATTTTCTCGAAATGGAACATTTTTATGCTGTCGCAATAAAATGTTCCATTTCGAGAAAATATTGGACAAAGCGATGCGTTGCAATCGAAGTTGAGGAGGAATTGGTAGCAGCGCGAACTTGACACAAGGACACAAGAAGGAAGACAACACACGCAACAGGACGTAGCCAAGAAGCTGTCCTCCGAGCTTCAACCGCCCTTCCCAGAGGCTATGCTTTTTTATACTATGACATCGTGGCATTCAAGGTAAGGCCGCATACGCAATATCGGTGTGATTTATTTCAGAAGGCGCCGCGCAGACGTTAAGTTCAACGTCACTTTTCCGGCAAATGTCCGGCAACAAAAATGACGTCACGACCACCATGTTTTCAACATTTTTCATCAGCCGTGCTTTGCCGTGTCGCGCTAATCGCTTTTGGCGGGCTCCTTGTGTTCTCGTGTCTTGTGTGTACGTCGTCCACGCTACCCTGTCCACGGTTCATGCTGCGTTTTGAGCCCAGTGTTCACTGCCAGTGCTAGTAGTTACCTTCTTTCAAGTAACACTGCCTGCAAGAACCTCGAGGAATCGTGTACGTATGCTTCACCTGTGTCTGACCACGGCTTTCGTTTTTGTTAGTGCTACCGGTCTGTGACGCGGCGGGCAAACTTGCACTGTTACCTTGCCTTTTGATTAAGCATTTAGGGACTAGACATTCAGATGACATTCATTGCTCTTGCCTCATGCACTCGCTCGATATAAATTAGAGAACGGGACACGCCAATCGAAATTATTACGCTCATTCCAGCGCTTCAAGTCTCGAAAAGTGGTTCGCGAGAGTGGGTGTGTATGTGCCGTTCTTTAGGTTTTCTTAATTGTACTCATGTCTGCAACGTTATTGTACAACGAAGTGGCTGCCTGTGGCTTCGCTTCGCCACACAGCATGCGTTATAAATAGGTCCCGTTCTCTGCTCAATATATTCGACATATTGGTTCATAACTGGGGGTACTTTTGGCGCAAATCAAACGAGGACACAAACACACAAGAGAACAGGACGGGCGCCGAACTTCCAACTAATTTTATTCCACAGCGGAACGAAGATATTATAGCAAAGCCAAACCACATGATCAGTGCGCGCGCATCACATTTTCCTTAACAATCAGAGAAGCGTAACGTGCTGCTGAGATAACTAATCTCTTTGTCTTGCAGGGATAGTGAAGCCGTGCTGACGCAGGCGTCGCCCCTTTGCGTTATGTAATAGGCCTCTATTACTTCTCTCTCCGTCTTTTCCCTTGCCCTGCCTATAAACTTCGCTTTCTTGAACTTGGGGTAGCATCCACAGACCTTGCAATGCGTTGCCATCAGACTGCCAAATCCATTCTTTACATTGAGGCGGTGTTCTCTGGCCCTGTCGTTGAAACACTGCCCGGTTTGGCCTATATATTCCTTCCCGCAACTCAATGGAATGAGGTACACAACGCGGGAAGGAATATATAGGCCAATCCGGGCAGTGTTTCAGCGACAGGGCCAGGCAACACCGCCTCAATGTAAAGAATGGATTTGGCAGTCTGATGGCAACGCATTGCAAGGTCTGTGGATGCTACCCCAAGTTCAAGAAAGCGAAGTTTATAGGCAGGGCAAGGGAAAAGACGGAGAGAGAAGTAATAGAGGCCTATTACATAACGCAAAGGGGCGACGCCTGCGTCAGCACGGCTTCACTATCCCTGCAAGACAAAGAGATTAGTTATCTCAGCAGCACGTTACGGTTCTCTGATTGTTAAGGAAAATGTGATGCGCGCGCACTGATCATGTGGTTTGGCTTTGCTATAATATCTTCGTTCCGCTGTGGAATAAAATTAGTTGGAAGTTCGGCGCCCGTCCTGTTCTCTTGTGTGTTTGTGTCCTCGTTTGATTTGCGCCAAAAGTACCCCCCAGTTATGAACCAGTACCAACTAGCTCAAACCAGGATTCTGCTAGGACATATTGGTGCTCTTCTCGATGTCTCGTATTTACGCGTCGGGCCATCTGTAATGGTAGACAATGTGCTCTAGTGTGTTCGCCCATTTAAGCAATGGGTTTAGGCGTCTGATTAGCTCGCTTGTGTACGACGCCGTCGGAACTTCACTGTAACGGTGGTAGACCTTTAATTCGACTGCTTGCTGCACATTTATGGAAAGTTATTACTTGCAAGATGTGTGTCGATCCCGACTGTGTTGGTCGCATTTAGATGGGGGTGAAATGCTAGAGGCTCGTGTACTGTGTGATGTCAGTGCACGTTAAAGAACACCAGGTTGTCGAAATTTCCGGAGTCCTCCACTATGGTGAGCCTCATAATATCGTGCTTGTGGCATGTAAGACCTCTGAAGTTTTTATGAATTGCTTATTTTGTGACGTGTTTTGGGTTTGCTTGCACGGCCTGTGCGGCAACCCGAGGCATCATGAACACGTCATTGTGACTTTTGGAAGGCAGTTACTACCTTGCATGCCTATGACCAAACAGGACCTACCGACACTCAGTTCTACTACGAAAGCAGGTATAATTTTTGTGCTCTAATTGACAGGGCTTAGCAATCATGAGCAGTGAATATTTTCATTGTCACTCAGCGTCTGGATCCGTTATAACTGGGTTATACAAATACTACCATTTATTGGGTGCCATCCTTATAAAAGGGGAATGTAGTCGAGAGTTCGACGGAATACCGTCTGGTCAGGTAAACGCATTGTTGAAAAACAGGTCACTGACCAATGTCAAAACAACAAAATGACGTTTCGGGATCCGTACGGATCCCTTGTTCACAATCGAATGATGGCTTAGCAGCAGGTTCTTAAGTGGCGTTGAGCGCATGACGCAAAGTCCGGGAGTACACGTGGTTTACTGTACCAGATGATCTATTGATTGTGTTACTTGTTGTCTGAATGATTAGTGATTCGAGGTTGAGTCTCGTTGTCCAAGACTTCTCCGTTGCCATGATGCGTGCGTTGTCCCAGCTTATCTCGTGGCCCGTCTTCTCGGCATGCTCTGCGAGTGCATTTGTCACTGTGTGGCCCTTGGCGACGTCATTCTTGTGCTTATTAGGAAAACAACTAAATCCGTCATGCATAAACAGCAGCCAAACAGTCAAGCCGTGCATACCACAGCGTCTACACACAAGCGCGCATCGATTCCATACATTCGAGAGGTAAGCGAAGCCCTGGACCGCGTGTTTAGAAAACGTGGTGTGCAGATCGCGCATGTGCCAGCAAGCAAGCTCAAGGCTGACTTGCTGAATGTGAAGGACCCTCTCCCTCGGCAACGCTTTCCTGGTGTGATCTACAAGATCCCATGCGCCGACTGCGAATCGGTGTACATTGGCGAGAGTGGAAATTTTGCAGACGTCTGAAGCAGCACAAGAATGACGTCGCCAAGGGCCACACAGTGACAAATGCACTCGCAGAGCATGCCGAGAAGACGGGCCACGAGATAAGCTGGGACAACGCACGCATCATGGCAACGGAGAAGACTTGGACAACGAGACTCAACCTCGAATCACTAATCATTCAGACAACAAGTAACACAATCAATAGATCATCTGGTACACTAAACCACGTGTACTCCCGGACTTTGCGTCATGCGCTCAACGCCACTTAAGAACCTGCTGCTAAGCCATCATTCCATTGTGAACAAGGGATCCGTACGGATCCCGAAACATCATTTTGTTGTTTTGACATTGGTCAGTGACCTGTTTTTCAACAAAAGGGGAATGTGCGAGTGCATGGCAGGTGGCCTCATCTGGCATATGTTGTATGGCAGAAAGAAACTGGAGGATTTTGTTCGGCTTGCAGACATCATGTAGAATGTTTTTTCTAGATCCAAATTTAACTTGTAGCTTGCTTTAAACAAGAATCACATTATTCAATTTAGCATAGACGTGGTGTATCTACTGCAGTTCCTGAAATGGTTTAAAGCAATGATCATGGAGAAAATTTTTGTCATATTGCAAGTATGGTAATTTTTTATGGGATAGAGGCATGGAAGGGTGTTGTGTACAGGTATTGCCTAAACCATCTATCACTTCTGCCTCCATAATTTCATAGGCCAGTTGGCTGCTGTTTTAGCTGAGAATTATAAGGGCTATGTAAACAGGAGTACATGAGACAATGCAGCACAAAGAACCTCACTTGCAAAAAGAAACACCAGCCAGCTAGTTGACAGTGCAGAGTCAATTGTCTTTAACATGCATTGGACACTATGCTGGTGTATGCGGGAGGTCACTAAGTGATTGCTTTCAAGAAAATTATAATAGGATGACAGTAGCTGATTAAGGGTTTCTTGATGCACGCTGTAATAAATAACAATAATGAAAGCATTGTGAAATGGAATTAACTTCATTGAAGCCATAGCGCTAAACAGACAGGGACCACAGAAAGAAGACGGGACGTGCGCTTCTTTCTGTGGTCCCTGTCTGTTTAGCGCTATGGCTTCAATGAACATTACAAACCAACTAGCCCAAACGTCTGTTCTCTTGGAATTAACTTTACTGAGCTCGTAACAATTTTTAGCAAATGCAGCAGTTGACTGACTTTCAACATTATTAAGGTGGAACTGA